>JAYKKI010000002.1:56037500-57237500 GCA_039881145.1 Druceiella hillmani
CTAATCGCGTCTCCTTTGCCGGTGGCCATCAGCTGCTGCTGATCCCTATCTCCTCTCTCGACTCAACTTCGATACTCGACTTAGATCCAGTGTACTATTACAGAGATTATACGGACTACAAATTTATAATAATTGTACCTCTTTTTATAACCCCATAAATCGAATGTGCCGATTGCGTAATGATATTGTTTCACAACATCCGACCTTGGACATTTTTGAACCGAAATTATTAACATTTAAAAAGGAAATAAACAATCTATTATTTATAAAATAAAACCAGCTATGACATAATTAATGTTTTGTTCAGTGTATAGAAAATAATATAATTCTAAGTTAATACAAACTTTAATAATTGATCAACACATTGTGTATATTTAAAAACACAAGTAACCCTTGAAAATGTACACATAAATACTCTAAACATTTTGTGCCCACTCAGAGTTATAGTCTAGTTTTACACTCTGTTCTTTTTATCATACATCTACGTGACTATAACTTGTTTTATGTGCCTTTCAATATATAAATAAATAAATTCTACCTTCATTACAAACGTGAACAAATATCGCTCTGAACTTCTGATTTTACTACTCGTAATATTTAATAACGGGCGCTGTATATGAAAATCGATTCTTAAGGAGTAAACTCCAAAAATGATCGAGACTATCTGCGAAAACCAAAGACGACCACTTAGTAGTAAGAGTTGATGTGAGCGCGTTCAAATTAATTTCGTAACAGTAGCCGAGGATGGTGGTATTCTAATATACAGACATATGGGAGCCTTCAAACTGAAGAAAGAAAAAGGAGAACTTAATAAGGCATTAAAGAAAGTTTTGCATTGATTTTTCTGATACCAACATCTGCAGGCAGACCATTGTGGCTTGATCGAAGTATTTCTTGTTGCTCTTAAACTCGTTAATGAAGAGTATTATCAAAATTTATGAAATGAGTATATTATTCTTGAAGAAAAGCTTTAAATATCTAAATAACTTAAACAATTAAAAAATATCTGTTAAACAAGAGTAAAATATCGGAGTAAAATATGGTAGCGATTTTTTTCGTGTTCTGCCGAAATATCATTTAAAACTTAAGAGTAAATAAAAAAGACAAAAAAATATGAGATTTGAATACTGGTAAACAATTCATTGTACATTTTGAAATTAACGATAAATAAATTGCACATGCTCGTAATCACAAATGAATGTACGCGCGGACGCTAGTAAGGTATTTTAAATTTAATGTCTATCATGTATGATAAGATTTAATAATGAAACATTGGAAAAGTAAGAAAATTTTAGTTTATTCATTACTTGAACAGCAAGCGCGCTTTCCGTATAAAGTTACCGGAGTATCGCTCTAATAACATAAATAAAATCTAATGGGCCGCAAAGCTCTTACACAAATTTATTGAGATAAAGCTAATTTATATTCAAATGAATGACTTCGCCAATTTAGCGTCATCCGATTGTGTTTTGCTGGGAGGAGTAGCCTGGCAAAAATAAAATATAAATTGCATTAATATACCAGAATCACACGCTTACGTGATGCCACCTAATTCGTTAGCTTGCATTCATGTAATTCACTTATTTATTTATTTATCTACTTTAATGTATCTAATTGATACATATGGCGGACTTATTGCTACAAGAGCAATCTCTTACAGCCAACGACAACACCAGTCCAGCCCCGATCGACGAACGGCTGTGAATCGAACCCGGGTCGTCGCGGTGTGTCGCATCGTCAAAGGCCGTATGCCTTGAGATCAACCCAACACACCACGGCGACGACTTTTGGACGCTAATTGAAATTTATGGAGACCACAGTCAGTGTTGCCAACTCCTGACTGTGGCTATGAACTGATATATATATATATATATATATATATATATATATCTATATATATATATATATATATACATATATATATATATACACACATAAATATATATATATATATATATATATATATATATATATATATATATATATGTATATACAAGAAAATTGTACTAAAATTTGACGTCAAGTTCTGTTTCAGTTAATTTTATTGTTTTAGTATGTAAGGTTCATGCTAAAGTTTAAAATAAATTTGTTAGTAAGTATAATTACTTTAATTTAATTTAATATTTAATTTGAAATAAATAATTAATTTAATTTAATAATTATAATCAAATAATCACATAAATTGTTGTTTAAATCGCAATTGCAAAAAATACGAGAAATATGGAAGTGTATTTGTTAAAAAGAATTTAAATTAGATTAAAAAATATATGCAAGTTATTGTTCGTCATCACTTGATAAATCAAATAACTCTCCTGATCAGTCGACACAGCCGCAGTTAAAATAGAAGGTTGAATCTCGCTCAGAAACTGATCTTGCAGTTCGACGGTTTCTGTGGCAAAAGAATAACTTTTGCATGTTCCAATGAGTTGCAGCACGTCTTCGGATGGTATTTCAAAAGATGCACAGTCTTTATTTTGTTTCTTCAACTGATCTCTTATCAGAATCAACGCATTAATCATTTTTAACGACAGTCTATTGCGTTGTTTTGTTTTTATAATGTTCATAGAACTAAATACTTTTTCGACTTTAGAATTTGAATGTGGCAATGATAGAATAGTAATAGCCAATTGGGAAATCAAAAAAAATAATTTCTCCTGCGGCATTTTTATATTGCAAAACCTCCCTACAAAATATAACAGCGTTAGTAGTGTTACTCCACTTAATGAAATTGATATTATGTCATTCTTGCAGTATGCCGTCTATAAAATCGCTACGATAACCCAATTCTCTGGCTTCATCGGCTATACCACTGTTTTTATTTATTTTTAACGTTTCTTCAACATTTAACATTGACATTTTATTTCAGAATAGTAACGTTACTTGGTAGTCTTCGTTGAACCTCTTTTATAAACTTCAGACTAAATTTAATGAACCTCTTCTCCAAATTATGTTTATTTTCTTGAGACAAGCTTGACCCGGACAATTTCTGCCTAAACATAAAGCCAAGGTGTAGATTTGTAAATTTACATTAATTCGGAACTGGTGTTGTCAACAAATCCATGGTTGGAAAAACTATATGTTTTCCGACTGATTGTAAGAGAAACACTAGAGTATCTAATAATTTTACGGGGTCATTTTCTTCACCTTTAGATCCTCACAACATCTTCATGTGGGATACAACGAAACCTAGTTGTAATACAACGAAACCTTGGTCGTGGTAAAGAAATTAAAGAGAGCAGAAATAATACTACATCACGTAGTTTCATTTAATTGTGAATAATGAATTTTTACAAAATTAATGCCAAATATATTCAATATATATATATATATATATATATATATATATATATATATATATATATATATATATATATATATGTATTAACTCCGCAAATACTGATTTTGATTTCAATACACGGGATATTGTTAAATTCTTCATCACTTCATAACATTTTCGGTAACATAGGATATATTAAGCTAAAAGAAATGTAAAAATAACACTTTTTTAAGAAAAATTTAATCTACTTCAAATAGCCACTGAATCAAAAACCCATAATGAAAGGTACAAAATAAAATTACTTAGTAAAAGAACAGACTTCAATGACAGAAAAAAGTACATTATAGATTAAACTAAGCGCAAATTTATTTACCTGTTCATAAACTTTTCTTTAACATTATTTTTCAAGTTGGTACCAAACAAAATTGATTAACTGTCATTAATAATGAAACGTATGTTTACGTCATTTGTCTTTACAAGAAATAATATGGAGTATCTTCATTTACACAATACAAATACGATAACAAAGTTAAAAGAACATATTTTTGGTACCGACTTCAAAAAGAATGTTAAATAGAGACTTAGAGATATGTTGGTAAATATTAGTCTATTTGTAACGTCAGAGGAAGGACGTCAATCAGAGGAAGTGTTTTCAATATTAAAGTTTTTTTTCTTTATTATGTTTTTTGAAGTCGATGTTTTTTTATTTATTTATCGTTATTCATTTCTTAAAATATTGGAATGTGCGGAGGACTTTTTCTCTCAGGTCATTAAATAAAATCTTTATAAATGAATCTTTGGATATAATAAAGATAACCTAATTTCAAAATAGTCATTTGATATCTAATTGCTTCTATTGTTTGAAATGTGTTCACTTTCATCAAGTTCAGTTAGTACCGGTTGTGCTGAAGAGATTTTGTAAATTATATCTTTTACAGCATCTATTGCTGCCAGTTGAATCCCGAAAGCCGAGCGAACTTATTATTAGGTTCCTTCCCTTTGGAAAAAGTCCTCGTTTTTAATTCGTTATACTTGTGCTCTCTGTTGCTAGGTCAATAATTTCGTTTTCTAATGAAAGTTTGGAGATAATAAGAGGCTCATTTAGTAATGATGTGTGTATGTGATCAGGCGTGGTGCGTATGATTTTAATCAATTCCAGTTGTTAACGTTGAATCCATGATAATTTTTATGTGAATTAATGTTCATATATAGTTTTATAGCTACAAAGGCTATTCTCCAAGAAAAATTGTAAATTTTTGTGCAACTGATTTCATTTCAGCTAACATTTCATTAACCGGTTTTACATTCGAAACACTTGCCGATGAAAGAGAGAAGAGTTAGAGCCATACTTTTTAAAAAATAGTGGATAATCTCTAGAATCAGAAAGGCGCCATCTAACGCCGTAATTTTGACAACGTCTGTAAGAAATATAATTAAAAAAAAATATTTTTTATTAATTTAAGTTTTTCTTATTGAGGCTCATTTTCATTTCTATTTCTAGAGAATCTAGGTAGAGATTCATTCGTTTGAACTAAGTTATAATTGCTAGTGCGATCTTTGTTGTAGAGTATAATTAAATGAGTAGAACATAGATGTGTATATAAATCTGTTGGTGTTTCAACAATAATTTTTAATATTTTATTATGCAATGCGTTTTTTATTAAAATAACCGGCTGCCGAGAAAGATTACCTGAAACATTTGAATATACCACTTTTTACTTTTTTAGCTATATCACATGTTCAGTTTGTGTGAAAATTTTATGCATACGACATATGAAACACCTACTTCAAGATAAATTCATACAAAAATTATATTTCCTCCTATAATTATTAAATAACATAATACATTCATTAAGATCTATTATAAAAAAGGCAAAAAATACGATAATTTTATTTGTGTCCCTATATGTAATTTTAGGTAATTTTCCACCAAGAAGGTCTAAACAATAAAAGTGAGACACTAGATTCTCTAATTTGTCACTTTAATCGTTATTTCATTTACAACAGCACGATACGAGTACGGTACCTGTACAGTACTGATAGAACAACGGCATGGCATCAGCACGATATCGGCACGACACTGACACGGCATCGGCACGGTACCGACACGGTATCGCTAAAGCACCGGTAGGACCATGGTTGTCATCGGAACGGTGTCGGATTCCCTTTGCTTAGCAGTCTTTTTCTTTTTAACAAACTAGAGAATCTAAACCGCAATTTGAAAATATTTAGAGCAACTGTTGGAAGGCGTAAATACAATTACATAGTATGTAGATCAAATGTGAGCGCAAAGCCTTGGCTCCGTGATGATATTTGTAAGTACATGGTTAAATGTGACAACATTACAGTCAGGTACAATTATGTTCCTTGTCTTGAGCGTTGAGAAAATTTTAGAGTACCGGAAAACATTTTCATGAATGATAGAAATGTTTAAAACATTTAGTTTTCACTTGTATTAAAAAAATATCCTATTAACTTCGGTAAATTTCTTGGTACTCTGGACATAACCATGTCGCGTGAGAATTGGCGAGTTAGATGGAAACTTACAAATACTTTTTTTGTTTTGTGTAGTTTAACCCGATTAGTAAAATTTTTAATAAGTACCTTTTTTAATTCCCCTCAATCTGGTTTCAGAGCGATTCACACTACTGCATTAGTTAATATTACTTATGACATTTGCTTCGCCATGGACAACACTCATTACTTTCGTATTTCTTGATTTCATTAGTGCATTTAATTATGAGCAATTCGACTTTCAATTAGATTGCTGAAGTCGGTTAATATTTCAGCAACTTTTATTTATACGAAGGCAAGCAAGTCATTACATTAGCAGAAATTTGTTTAGAGTCCATTGATCTCGTAGCTGGTGTTTTCTAACGTGATGCGCTGTTCTCGTTTATTTTTTTATTGATGCTATTGTTAATATCTTCAGTGCACTTACAACCTATATTTAGATAAACTTTAAAAAAAAGAAATATATATATATATATATATGTATATATATATATATGTATATATATATATATATATATATATATATATATATATATATATATATATATATATATATATATATATGCTGGCCCTAGAAATATTTTTTCCTCTGTTAATTACTTAAACGCGAGTCTAAGTGTGATCGGTCCACCGACTCATAATATGAGTCTCCTAGTTAATTCCAGTAAGTCCCAGAATATTTTTATTAGTACCACGAAACGGCATTATATGATTAGAATTCCGAATTACTATAACTCTTAATAAACCGTTCAGATATTTCATTTCCTTCAACTGTGAACAATTTGGGATTTATAATCTATCAATTTATTAACTGGCTGTCGCAAACAATTGCCTAACAAACGTCAACGCCTTCAATATTCATGTACTGAAGATATTATCAATTAATCATTTAGGTCGGGGCTCAAGTTTATAGATATTTCTGGTTGGTGCAATTCATATTATTATTTGGCTTTACAATATTTAAAAAAAATCTTAGCGTTTCTCTTATATTATAGCCACATTTACATCCCTATTTACCCATGATCTACCTTTGAGAATGTTCTCATGTTCTATATCCTTAAATGTAGTACTTATTTTTAACAACCATTGGCCGCTTTTAATGCTTCCAAGTAATCTCGATTCAGATCCAACATTTTTATCATAAAGTTAGAAGAAATTATACTATTTACTTTACTTTCGACATTCCTTTTTTTTCATATTTTTCTCCCATAAGCCTTCTGCTTGCTGTTCTTCCATCCAATTCTGTTCGTAAACTCCTTCCTATAAATCATATTTATTATTTTCATTTTCTATTTTCTTTTCCAAAAATTCTACCTGTTTTGTAACACTGTAATACATCGTAAATTGGGTTGACTGCAAGAGATTTCCCAATATAATAATTCAGATAATATGTTCACCAAATGTTCATAATTATCGAATTAAATTAGTAAAACTTATCGTTGTCTGTGCTGAAATATGTTTATATATTTAAAATTTCTGTCGAAAATATGTTGAAAAATTAAACAATATTTAAATTGAAAGTAACTTTATTTTACACCATACTTAAGTATGTATACGTTATTCGGTTATTTTGTTTAAACCTGTTCTGGGTAGGCTCAAAATTAATAAAAGGGTCGTTCTCCATAAGACTTTGTTTAACATGTACACGTTTCCCTTAACCCTAACTCTTGGAATAATCTGTACCTTTACTCTTAACAATGTGTCTTCACGGGAAATCTTATTTTAATTTAATTACATAATTCTATGAGGAAAGTTTGGAGTTACCATAACAAAATGTATGGCAGAAATTTTTTTTGACGCAGTATAGGACGGACAAGAGTTGGTTAAAAGGAAAAACTTAATAATTCTGTTAGGATCTAGTGAAATTTAAATAATGTCTCTAGTATACAAAAAATATATCTATCAGAAAAAAAACTTTGTCTTTCTGCAAAACTAGTCTATCTGGCATCAGAAATATGACAAAAAAACTAAATTATAATTAAATCAATATGACAAAATAAATATGATTAATGTATTATTTTTTGTCAGTTTATTAAAATTAAAGAGTTACGTCAATGGATACCTCCTAAAATTTGAACAAATCAAAAATGAAAAGAGCGTCACCCTATGCCGTTAAAAATAACTTGAGTAATGTTTTGTAAACAAATCAAGCAATCTGTTTACATATTTAAATTATGTCAACAGATTTTTTGGATATTTTTTTTTTATTTTTGGCAGAGCATTGCGTTTGAAAAGTGGAGAATTTGACAAAAAACTTATTACCCTATTATTTTGTTATTACTCATCAGACGCTTAGTTAAGATGAACAAAATAAAACTTTAAAATGTGTCTAAAGTAATTATTCCTCTGTGAAAGGAAATGAGCGTAGACTCACGCAATGCATCATAATACAAATATACGCTGGGAAAATTGTTGATATAGTTGGTTAAAACATTAAATACACAAAACATGATAAACCTGTGTAAGACATGAAAAATCAATATAGTGTGCGTGAGCTAAGCGTGTACATGAGTGTGAACGTTTTCGTTTGTGCGTACGTGTGTGCCTGTGTGTGTGCATATGTATGTACGTGTGTATGTAGGTGCTGCGCGTACATGTGCGTATGTGTGTGCGCGAGACCGCGCGCGCTCGCTTGTGTGTGTATGTAAGGATGATATACAAAAAAAAAAGAAAAATAACAGAAAAAACGATTTGCAAATGCCGTAAATAAGAAAAGTATAAATTCTATGCTCGATATTAATAAAGTTAAAGCTCGTCTTTACCGTTTATAAAATTGAATACATAAAGCTACTGACTGCTCTTTTTCCTTTATATGTAGCCAAACGTAGAAACATTATAAAGGTTTAACTCTACTTGGCAATTCACGTCCCTTGGTAATTTGATATTTCCTATTTTTATTCGATTGATCCATAGAAGCGTGATATCGACAAATTGCTCTAGTGTCCTCTAGTGTGAAATTACTAGTGGCGGACGAGGCAAGGAGGAGGAAAACACAAAGGCGTGCCAGGTATAATGAGGTGGAAAATTAAATCACTCGTTTTCGCTCGAGTTCACCTCAGGTTTTTTGTTGATTCGTTTGCGTGTAAAGAATGATAAAAATAGCCTATTTTGTAGAATATGTACTTAGATATATTCCTCTTTTTGTTACACAGTATATTTATGCCACGATATTACGTCTTACAAGTTATCATGAAAAGATCCTTACCACTTAGACTTTACAGCGGTCAAATGTTTATTAAGTACTAAATTCTAATTTATTTTTAAATTTTTCCTAAACTGAAATTAGAAACATTATTTTGGCATGCATTTTTCATGCCAAATATTTTTGAATATTCCTGTTGACACTAAAAAAAAAACAGAAGCTGAAAAATAGAAAGCCATCGAGAAAACGGACAGTTTTTTCGACAGCTTTCTATTTCACAGCTCATCAGATTGAGCTGTTGATAGTTTCCTCGCTAGCGAGTATTCAAGATCAGATGTTTTTGGAGGATATGTCTCTTAAATGGCCGAAATTAAAAATGTAAAAATTGTTATCGTTCTAGCTCCGTAGAGAGAAAAATTATGTCGTGGAAAATATGCATTGCAGTGATTTATGTAAATATGCATACGACCTCGCATTTACTGGCACATTGCCTGGATTTAATACGAATTTATTTTCCTGTCAAAAAATAAACGCAGGTTTTATTCAAAATTTAACGGTTGAAAATGTTGTGTGAAATCAGGGACGCGAAATATTTATGGTGTTCGGAAACGTAGGAGTGATACGAAGTCAGAAAAGATTTAGTTTAATTAAAGTTAAATAAAAAAAAGAAATTTAATACATTAAAAGTGGACTAAAAGTTGGGTCTAAGCAAGTCTATATACGTAATTTTTAATATATACTGCTTTGATCCATCTTTCTGCATTTTCCGGCTTATTATTAGAATACGCGAAAAGTTTTGAAGTAAGTGATTGGAAATTAAAATACATTTTATTAACTTTCATATTCTACTATTTTATTACACACTATTTACCACGGATGTTAAATTAAAGTCGTAATTTATTCAAAATTAGACAAGCAATACATGCAAAATAATTAGATTTGAAATATCCTAAAAATAGTAAAACGATGTTTAAATACAACATAATAAGTGTAATCCTTTGGCGCATTTAACTATCTTTCATTAAACAAAAAGTTTGAAGTTTTATTAAGACCTTTAAAGATTTCCAATACGAGTCAGCGGGGAACTGAGGATATTATTCCCATGAAAAAGCAATAAAAGGCATCAACGTTGCGTTGAATATCGATTTAATCTTTAAGCCAACTTTGCGGTATCCGGTATTTGTGGCGAAACATTCCTCCTCAAATAAAATCCCAGCCCAGCCCCCATTGGATTAGTTTAGCCGGAAGTGGATATAGTTGAGTGGCAGGGCAGAAATCCTAACTCACTATTAAAGACTGAACTACGGTTTAGCGTCTCATCTTCAATATGCTGCCGTTATTATCCTATTATTAATTTAATTTTATGACACCCCTTTAATGCTAAGCTTTTTATGTATGCTCAGTGAAGTAAATATAATTTTTCTTATTAATATTGTCGGTATAGATAATTAATAATAAAGTAAACCGTGGGTCGGAATGTAAAAAAATATGTTAACTAACAACTCCTTGCGGAAACAATTTCAGACGCGACGAAAAAAATGGACACTGAAATTGTATTTGACTATAAGGAATTAGATGAATAGTTTTCAAATATTTTTTTTACTTTGTCATAAAAAACACAATTATTAAAAAATAAATTAAATTAAATAAATCTTTGATCCATCGAGTGAAAAAAACCCGCATTGAAATGCATTTTCAAGGTGATCATAGATCGAGGCTGTTATACTACAATGCAGAAATATGTGTATTGGCTTATAGTTAAGTTTTATTTAGTTTTTAAACGTAGTCGGGTTTTAAATTTTTTATGTTACTTTTTATTAAATTAGATCTTTTCAGACTTCGTAACACTAGTATGTTTTCAAACATTGTATACGCCTGATGTTTGTGATTACGAAAGTTTGAACTGTTCAATTTTGAAT
This sequence comes from Druceiella hillmani, assembly GCA_039881145.1. Lineage (NCBI taxonomy): Eukaryota > Metazoa > Arthropoda > Insecta > Lepidoptera > Hepialidae > Druceiella > Druceiella hillmani. Next base: position 56,048,353 of record JAYKKI010000002.1, read on the forward strand.
GAAATTGTGTTAATTTTTTGGCAGAATGAATTGTATTACATCCAGGTAATATGCCAATAAATATAGGCAGACACACTTGTCTCTAATATTTACACGATCGATTTAAAGTAAATATTCTTCGAAATTTTACAAACATTTTCATACTGCGATTTATTGCACTGTATATCAAAGAAAGAATCTAAAGAGTTCATATGACAGTCGGTGTGTGCTGAACTTCTGACTATTCCGTTTAAATCACAATTTTTTAGACAAGTAATTTCCTTTCATAATTTGTTATTTTGTATATCCTCAGGAAAATTATACCCGAGTTTATCTTCGTTATTCAAGAAATTTACTTATTTCATCTATCCTTTGGAACTGGCAATCTGTGCAGGTACAAAAGTTCATTTACAGATATGCAACGATTCAAATTAACAAACGTATTTTTCTTTAACTTGGTAATGGCAAGACACTCATCGAGGGCCACATCTTTTAATATTTTTCCTATCTCACGTTTTAAAATGATTGCCAACATTTTTAAATAATAAAATGGTTTGACGACAGGTGGGCTAGCTTCAAGTCATGATTTTTATTTTCAAACCAGGTTTACTCTCTTTAAAGAATAGGTTATCGATTACATTGACATTTTTGTAAGGTATGATGTAGCAGCCAAAGATAACGAAATTATGTACAATTCAAAACCATATCGAACGCTTTTTTATCTGTGAAATCAGATATTGTGATACTGCTTTGTGAAAGGGGTACGTATAAGTACAGCGTGTAATGCAAACAATGCGGGACATCCAATATTTTCTTATGCTCGTAATAAAAGTGAAGCAATATATTCGAACCCTTATTTACAACTAAATAACGTAATCATACCATCTCTGTCAGATTTAGTAACGTAGAATTAAACTAAAGTAGAAAGAGATATTTTTTGTTAATTTCTCGACTGTCACATTAACAAATTCAATGTTGATTGATTATCTATTCTCTTTTTCTCTTATTAAATTTTTTATGTTCTGTATTATCTTATTGAATTCACTAAAAATGACTGAATAATATTTTAACGAAAATGATATTGATACACCGCTATAATACTGTCAAGATATGTATTGTGCACTGTTAATATATTCTAATCAAGCAAAAACGAGGTAAGTTAAAAATATAAAGCCAAGCCGATGAAAATTCATCAAAATTAATATTTCTAAATACGTTAACTTCTTATTTTATCAGTCTTAGGTATCCATATCATATCAACAGAGATTTAGTATAGCAACCTCTACAACCTAGTACTATACTGTATTAATTGGGTTGTATAGATTACTTTACTAAATTATTGACGTAGAGTTAGTTGAATAAAGAAGCATTACTTCGTATATTCCAATTATTGTACAATTCACAAAATATGTGCACTTTTATTGAAATTAAAATTTTTCTACGAGATCTATATATATATATATATATATATATATATATATATATATATATATATATATATATATATATATATAACAAATTAGCATTAAAATGGTACATTTTGGTAGCTTTCATATTACGAATAAAGAATATAACATGTTTTAAATGACGCAAAGGTTTAGCATCTATTCGCATCGCAGTTTCGTCAGAATTATTATTGTCCAACGTTTGAAATGGGTGAAATTTGCCCATTAACCTTTGGCTACTATAAAAGAGTTCTATAGTTATTAATACAAAATCGGAGGTAAGTTGATATTTGCTCATAACTAACATATTCTCGTCGACAGCTTTATATCGGAAATAATAATTTATAACCTTGATTGTTGCCACAATCAAAGTTATAAAAATTATCAAACAATACATTTGAGCAGGTCACCCCTTTTATTTGCTCGTCGATCGATAGCCACTATGGGAGCGAAGCATGCCACATTCACATGTTAGCGCAGCTGAGTGGTGCACGCCTCACCGAATACAGTTCGCCAGCACAATATTTGTCGAAATTTCATTTTAACCTTAATATATGGTTATTTCCAGAGATTTGTATTTGTTTTCACTAAAAATGACTGAATAATATTGATTCTGCGAAAGTTTCGTTGAGTATATATAAGGGAGGTGTAAGTAATGTAGATAGAAAAGAGCAGATAATATTTATGTGAATAAAAGCAGTCGATGGAACATGTTTAGTGCACATAAGATATTGCTAATTTCATAAATTTAAAAATATTAGAGAAAATATTGTATAGAAAGTTTTACCTTCTTACCTAATCTTATTTGTTATCCTCGTAGCGTTTTATGTACTTTTTTTTATTTAAAACGAGTATACTAATCGTAATGAATATCAGATGTAATTCTTTCATCGTAAATTATAACTAATGTATAACATATTACTCAATCACACGGTGACAGTTGAATCCGTTTGAACGAAATTTTATTTAGAGATCTTTTATGCTGTTGTTAAATTGAGGGTGTAATTTTTGCTGTAAAAATGGTCATTATTAATTTTTTCCTGTATTGTTTATTTTTTAATATTTTTTCGAAATTCCGTTCAATATGTGTGTGCAAGTGTCTTTGTTAAGTAAAATATAATAACCTAGTAAACACTGTTTTTGTCACACGAGCTTTGTGATTATTTTTATTTGTGGTTATATACCCTCAAACAAAATATTTTTTTGTTCCTGTTACCCCCAGCTTTTTGTGACATTACACACATATTCATTTTTACGTCATTGATGTGATTTTGTTTGAATAACTTCATTTCTGACTAAATAGTATTGCCTAGATTCATAGCTATCATATTCGACTAAATAAATTTATTGACATTGGTTAAGGTTGTAAATATGCCAGGAAAGTATTTAAATAACCCGAAAAGTTTTTGTTACATGTGTGCAAAATTAGCTTTTGTTTTTCAGTATCGAAAATTCACAACATTAATTAAAAAAGTCATTCAATTTATTTTGACTTTCTTGTACGCCATCAAGATAAATCCTGTGTTCAACATATTTGTTGGGCATCATGTGTAAGTCTTCTATCAGGTCGGGTTAAAGGATCATGTAAAAGGTATCACAACCGATTCCAAACATACTATTAAGTACCCAGACTTGACATCGGCCACCAGGCTAATCGTGAATAGTGCCTGTACCAAAGCCTCGTATTCTAGTAGGAATTCATAAATCTGTTACTAGTCGAGACGATAATGTATGTGTAGAGAGCGACTCAGCTTAAGAACCAATTACTTCTAAAGAACCACCCTAATCTTATTCGTTTAGACACAAAGTGATCTAAATGATTTAGCACGTGATTTAAATTTGTATAAAAAATAGGCTGAGCTGTTGGGGGTCTAGGTTAAAAGTTGGAATTTAATGTCTCCCATTTCTACAATTTTTTAGGAAACTGTAGAATGGAAAATTAGAAAGATTTAATTAATGAACTTATAATATCACACAAAGCTTTGGAGTGCAACACTTTCTGGATAATACGTATCCTGGACTCGCATTCGAATTTCTTTTCCAAAAACCTGGGATGTTGTAACTGACAAACGAGGCGAGAGATTTCATCAGGACATTTCCCTAATGAAGAAGCGCTATCAAGGGACATGGAGTCCAGGTAGTTGATTACTGCTGAGAACTTAAAAGATACCTACCAGAAGCCATATACTCACGAAAATCATAAAGTTTTACTGACATTATACAAGTTATAATTGTCTAAATGTAGGTGATTTTCGAACTTTTCATGAAAATATATACTTTAATGTCACAAAGAAATTTGATGTGTCAATTTTTTTTCATTTATGTATTCTTGTTGGGTGGCCATATAACATTTAAATTTGATATAAGATTTCCTGTGACAAAAAATTAGAATTTTTTATGACCAGTTTGTATGTAAGGCAATATTTTTTGCCAAACCAATTACAATACAACAATATTAGATCACTGTGAATATTTAGAGGTTTTGACGTGGTTATTTCTTATAAGTAATTACAAGATGATATTTATAATAATACCGACCATAAAATCGTATTTGTTATCACGTGTGTAATACGTCAACTGGACCCTGACACCAGGAAAATATCTTCGGCAAATTTTTTCAAGTATCGAGTGCAAAAGTTCTAACTCTAATAAAAAATACTATGGTCCAATCTAATCTTCTTTTTCTCTCTTACCCCTTTCTTATTCCGTTCCAACTTTCGATAATATTTGTATTATAGTTTGTTGTTTTTTATGTGATTTTGCGTTTCTAACTAATTGTTAAATACGATTGAAAGACATTGCTCTTGTTGTAATAAGTCAACCATATATATTTTATATCGAAGTTAATAAATAATTAAAAAGTACATAAATAACATAAATAACATTAAATCAATATTCATATGTGTTTAAATCTTTTCTTCTTTCATGTTATTTTTTCACGTTATAATAATTCACATAACACACTAGTGTGTGGGTGGTACACACTATAATATAATTTAAAATTGTACATTGTAATAAAATAATATTTCATAATATATTAAAATGTGATAACAGATTTATCAAAGCCGAATATGCTTTTTGATGCCAGTTGGAATGTAGCGAATTTTAGCGGGATCGTAATATTCTTTATACGACACATTTATGTGCGGATTTGTACATGTAGAGCAATCTATTTTTTTTAGTACCATGGGCATCGCGTTATTATGGTAAGTATAAAAACAGCGATATCTACATTTGTAATAATCTAGCCTCTGAATTTATAATCGTAATGAAGATATATTTTGTGTTGTGAAGTATATTTATATTTTAACTTCCAATTATTTTAAAGGGGACAGGTACCTAAATTACGCTATCCACTCGGCAAAGTGTTTTTTGGTGGTATAATAATTGTTTAAATTTTTATTGTAAATAATTCTCTATGTAAATAAATGCAATAGTTTTAAAATTGCAATTATTTATTTGTAAAAAGTTTAAAATACACAACTAACTTTTAAAAAGTTATAAAAGTTTGATGCGTGTAGAAAGAAAAATCATTGTTGAAACAATAAAAAAACTAAATTTTTTACTCAATCGTAATCTTAGGTATCATCTGAATAACACACAGATTGTGGTTACATGACGCAGATTGTGATTACAATAAATAATAATGGAAGTTTAATGGAAACACATATGACTTATGCAGCAATTGCGGAGTGATAAAACTTACTTTTGCTAATTTTTCACCTTTCTGTGAAAGAAGCTATGGCTCTGAAAATGAAAAGGATACTTAATTACAATTATTATTTAAAGGCAGCATAAATTAAAATGTAATTCTTAGCCATTCTGGCTTAAAGATGAAAAATTCATTTGATATAATAACCTTTAGTATAACCATACTGTTTTAAAATAAGAAAAGTAATGAAAACATCTTTTGGAAAAATTATACGAATATGTGAGACTGAGTACAGTTGTAAAATAGGAGGATTTACAAAAAAAATTCCTGAAAGTATTTATGTGCGTTACTGAAGATATTAAGCACTATTATTTAATAAATGCTTTAATATCACAAACCTTCAAATAAAGATTAATTAAATAAAATGAGAAAACTGTGACGTAAGTCGATATTTCCACCCGTAACAACCTTTTCATTTTGAAACGATTTGCATTCAGTGCTGACGTTTTGAAGCATCCGTATGAAAATATTTCCTTCATATATACAGAATATAGGTTGTGGAATTCGTAACCGTTTGATTTTTCTCGTAGCTTTACGGAATTTCAGGACCTTATAAGCCGCTGTTCAAATACATAGATTAAGTTGCTCACTTGGCACAACTAATATTCAATCTGAATGCTTCTAATCTGTTGCGTCACGCTTTCGAATAAAATCGCAGGGTTGAATCTATACATATAACACAATTATAACAGAGTAAATTCTATACATGGGAAATATTTTAAAAAGAGTAATTATTTTAAAAAGAGTGATTAATTTAGCGTACAGAATGGTAATAAAAGTAAGAAAAACTTTTTTTTATTATATTTGTCTGTATGTTATTTTGTGCGTCAGTTATGCAAAATCTACTGGACGGATTTTGATTAAATTAGATATAGTAATAGTTTATAATCCAGAACGACATATGGATCACTTGATGATATGTATATTTGTATGATGTATAGATATACACTCGACGACGATATATCAGTCGAAGGTAACAACTACCTGTTATATTATGAGTATTTAAATCCATAGATATTTTTTTTATTGTAAAATATATTATCAACATATGGCAAAATATATTGTGATAAATATTTTATTACTCTTTTGTGATAACAATGCCCTGTAAAATGAAACGACATGTTTTTTTCGAAATTTACATTTCTGTTAGCGTGTAAATATATTAAATTTATCTATCGTAATACTAATAATTTTTCATTAATTTTAAAATATAACAGAAGAAACATCAGCAAGTTTTAATTTTTTTATGCAAAGCAAAAAAATATATTTATTGATACATGTAATGAATATATGATATTCTATATTTTGATTGTAATTTTTAAAATTTTTTAAAAAGTAAATTTTTATCGAAAAATTAAACTTGAAATTTATAAATATATTATTTTATAAATTTTAAATTTAATTTCTTTATATTATTTTAATTACAACTTATTTTTCATATTCAACAGTAATAATAATTTTGTCAAAGTTTTTTCGTTCCAGTGCGGTGTGTTGATCTATAATTTGCAGAGTACGTGTAAAACTATTTCGCTTCAAGACGTATTTTTGGACGTCACAATAATTGTTTGAAATGTAATAATGAAAAATAACCATAGTAAGTACGTATAGTATTTCTAGTTACACTTTAATGATGTTTTAGTAGTAACTGTACTATATTCTTATTATTATATGATAAATTCTTATGATAAACTATAGATTCTTATGGTAAACTTTCATTTGACAAGGCGAATATAATTTCGCGCTATTAACCTCTCCAATGAACTGCCTCTGACGTCTGCGAGTTGTTTATAAAGTTTGATAATCTGATGGAATCATTTACAATATTTACTTTTGAGTATAGTTATTGTCACACTTAATATGTCAAAAAATAATAAAATATTTTTGTTTGTAAGTTGTTGTAGGATTATTAGTTATTTCTTTAATATTTTTTTTGGTGAAACTAGGGACATAATAAAAAATTAGCAATTAAATAAAATTATTAGTGCCTGTTGAAACGTTTTGTGTTCTTTTTTAAACTGTTTAAAGGATTAATTTAAACAAGACAAGAAAAAAATTGAATCTTTTGAATTTTGAAGTGAAACGTCTCCGTTAGAAAAACATCAACATATTATAAACTAAAATTTATTTTTATTGATTGTAATAAGTAATAATTTGATTGGTTCTAATGAGCAGCCTTTTGGGGGCTGTTTAATACAATCAATCAAATTATAATGAATTATATAACCATTTGACAAAGCATCAAGTCTTGAAATGTTATCGATCATACAGATGGCGATAAATATAAATTATTTTTCTTTTTAAGAAAACATTAATATTTTGAATAAATAATAATTCTCATAAAATAAATAAACAAATATAGAATTCTAAATTGACAAAACTTTAATCTAGTCTTTTTGAAGAAATGGATGAATTGACATAACTTAATCTCTTTTCAGCAGTACGTACACAAAGAGAAATTTAATACATTTTATCTGTTACATATTATTGATGGAAGTCTGTGTAAAAACGTATGTTTGAATTAAAAATTATCTATGAACGTAATTTAACTCGTTCATGTCAATCTACAGTAATCAAAGTTCATAATGTGAATTACATGTTTACTCATCTTATACGATATTTTCCTTTCTCTATGCATTTTATTTTAGCGTAATTGATTATTTTTATATGTAAGTTGTAGTTAAATAAATTTTAGCACGAAATAATACTGGATAAACACATTTTAATGTTTTATCCAACACACTGTTCACCTTCGACCGCAAAGCATCCGAAATCCACACGAACTTGATTTAACGGTTATAATAAAATACGGGTAATCAGTACGAATAATCCGTACTTGTAAAATGAACTAAAATAATAAGGAAATATATCGGGCAAATGTTACTATTTCGTATCAAAATACTTTTAATAACAATAAAAGTTATCGTTTATACTTTTATAATTTTCTTAAATACAATTTAGTATGATTAATAAATTTATAACTATACCATTCGACTAAAGGAACTAGCATTCATTTGAAAGATTTTCCATTTATTACTACGTATTTCATTTTATTCATCGTATGAAACAGACTGTAATGATTTCAAAAGCTTTCGTTGTATTATGTTGTATTTAAATAATATTTTATGATAAGTCCTGTTCTGTATTTACAAAATGATTATAAATTTTGCACTAAATTTGTCACATACAGAATATTGTTTGCAGAAAAACATGCATGTTTATGTTCGTTTCTTAAGATAAAGCGCAGCGCAATTTTAAAGACGAGCGCATCCGGTCGCTCCCAAGTTCATCAGAAGACGGACTAGTGGGTATACCAGCTTATAATGAGAGTTATGAAAAGATGCAAGATGTTCAAAATCTCATAAACTTGTGCTGAACATTTGCGAGAGCTCATAGAGGACTCAACAATTATAAATTAACGGACCGGACAGACTTTCCGTTTGTCATATAATTAAACTGAAGCTCTCTGATTTTATCTATTGAATATATTTGGCGTTAAGTTTGTAGAAAATAATTATCACTTAATTTTTATTCACTACTAAATGAAACTACGTGATGTAGTATTATTTATACTTTAATCAAACTCTTAATCATGATTTGGTTTCCCTTGTATGACAACATCCTAACAATTAAGTCGTGGTTAAGAATTTAAACCAACTAGATATAATTCTATATCACGTAGTTTCATTTAGTTGTCACTAAAAATTAAGTGATTTTATGTACTTAACAATTTATGTACTCAATCTATGTAAGCATGTAAATATATAATAGCGTAATAAATGTATAATAAGAGGCAACATATCCCTTAATACTAAGCTTGAATAATTCCGAGAACATATACTTATATCCTTTACGGAACCTGAACGTTATCAAAGATGGGTGTGGAATAACGTGATGATTTTCAAAAGCCAGATAGTTTACCGTATCGTCAAAAAATCGGCGGCAGCTTGAAAAGTTCAACGCACAGCACCTGAAAAGACATGAATTAGTCACATTGGTGAAAATTTTCAAAGCCAGCGTTTGACTCTAGAAGATGTTGAAACCTTCGCCAAAGATCGTCCATCGATCGTCCATAGCAATATATTCATTTGCTGAGGAACCGTCTTCCTCCGTCGGTCCTTAAACTTAAATACATAATACACGAATACGCATAGACACAATTATGGCTGTGTATGGAAGTTCAAGATCGATTTAAATGAAATATTAGACCTGTGCACTTTGGTGCTTTGAAAGTATGACAAGCTTTTATAAACTAGTTTTGTATATTAAGGAGAAAGCGATCAATGAATATAATGTAAAAAAAGACAATGTGAATATTTAAGAGATATTAATAGTTACATACTGAATAAAATATGAATATATAACTTGGACATAATTTACGGAAAACTTGATATTTTTTGTTTTAAACAATTTAAGATGGCGTAATAATATATAATAATGAAATTAATCAGAATTTTCTTCTACGTAACCAAACTGAGAAACAGTTTGTTTATTTAGTGGCTTAAAAAATTAAAGTTCCAATAATTTATTAATATTAATTTTTTTTTAATATTGAATATATTTGGCGTTAATTTTGTAGAAATTCATTATTCACAATTAAATGAAACTACGTGATGCAGTATTATTTCTACTTTCTTTAAGTTCTTCACCATGACCTAGGTTTCGTTGTATTACAACATCTTCAGGTGGGTTGTTAGCAAAGATATTTCGTTGTATTACAACATTTTCAGGTGAGCTATTAGCAAAGATAATCATTGTGTGACTGCTGATTGCGTATCGCAATGCATTTGTATGGTATCGCCTTTGCGGAACTGATTTCCTTATGTTCTTACGTTATTTACTGTTTAATATTATCTATGCAGTGTTGATAAACAGCGGTTTTATAGGCGTCGAATTCTACTGTGTGATTAGTAAAACGCTTTAGTTTTGAATCTGTTTTCCCAGTATGTAGGTTTCCTTCAAAACGTGTTTCACTTGTATCGCAGTACGGGTGTGTTGGTACTTTAGTCAATTTGTAGATACTCATTGATATCATCTTTGTACTTCTTTGATTGCTGACGATTGTGGAGGTCGTCGCCGAAGTCAGTATGCGACCGTAGAGTCGCCGTATCCGAACATTTTGAACGACAACTCTCTATTATTTTCGATCTGTGACGCTTACGATTATTTGAATTTGATCGAGCCGTACACAAATATACCACATATTTGTAACCGGTTTTATAATTTACAGTCGTTAGTCATGATACAAAAAATAATTCAAATGCAAGAATCAAAATAATTCAAATATTTGGAAATTTGTTAAAAGACGAATTTCACCTTTACTTGGTTTCCACTTACATTTTACGAATTATGATTCTGACAATTCAATTATTTCTTATTGTTTATCTATGTTTCACCAATCTTGTCAATATATTTTCTAGTCAAAAAAATGTTTCTTTAAATTTATTACATTGATCTGGAATTTTTTTATTGCAAATTTAAATAAATGTTCTTTCATTTTGAACTTAAAATGTTAACTGATCAGTAAATGCAAAATGAATGCAATGATAATTCCTTCACGACATTCTCTGCTTCGCTGAATAACTTTTATGCATAATTAATAGCTTTCTATTATTTGGATTTAGATTTAATTTAAATAAACGATGCACGTACATGTAAATCACAATTCTTCAATTTAGGTACCGCACCCATTTTACCACTTTTTGTGTAATAATAAAATTGTAGAAATATTTTTGTGTCTTATAGAAAATCTGTATAGAAAAAAACCCAAGAACAAAATTATTATCTCGACGTGCAGACGAACGACCTACTTTATTTAGATTTTATAGAGCCGATTCGCCTACAAAATCGTTTTGAATATTACAGAATCCACTCAAGAAATTGAAAGAGCCACTTAGTTGTAATCCCACAATTCGATTATTTAGAGATATAAGCAAATAATTACTTGTCTATTATTTTATATAAAAGAAGGAAATCTTAACGTATAGATGGAAAAAATGTAAGAGTTATTTATATACCCTCGAAGAGAAAATATTCGCGGGATACCATTATGAAGATGTAAAATTTCCATGTTGCTAAGTTGAAGAAATGCCGAGTAATTTTAATATTTTACTTTAAATTTCGTTATTTTTGGTTAGACAATATTGTAATTTAAATATTAAAATTTAATTTAACTAAGGCGTAGCGATACACACTCCAAAAGGATATGTGCAATAGGGTGTTATAATTGAAAAGGATAACTAGAATTAAATTTATTCTAATTATTATTTACCAACCCTTCATTTGAAATACCAAGATATGTTTTAATTTAGTTTAGATCTGACACTTACTAATCTTGTAAGTTTTATATTTCAATTCTTGGTATTCCGAATGTTATTTTAGGATACGTACTTCAAAATACGTACGTTCAGAAAGTGTTAACAAAAAATAATGTATACTTAAGTATATTAAAAACAAACATTTACTATAGAACTAGTTATACCCGCGACTTCGTTCGCGTGAGATTCGGAGTAAGAAAAGTTATTTTAAATTTACTAACTAAGAAATTAAGCCTAAATATTAATCCAAGCTGATCTAAATACATCGCTGAAAACCGCATTCAAATCGATTCAGCTCTTTCTGAGATTAGCGTGCAAAAGTAGAAAGCAAAAATCATATCTTAGCAATATTGCTAAGATATGATTTTTGCTTTTTAATTTTCGCTGTGAATTTTGTTCATTTTGGAGCAAAGCACGACTTGGTATTTGCGAAAACATAATTTGGTGGTAAACAATTCAGGCTACTATTCAATTTAGAGGAACTTCATTTCTTTGGAAAAATGCTCATTTAAAATTGAAAAAGTTACAAGCAAAGTCAATTTTTAGAAACGGGGTAAAGGATCAACATATATTTTTGAAACGCTGAATACGCGATATAAAGAATATAAATCAATCCTTTAATCCTAAATTCAGAGGAAATATTATTGTTTTTGTTGTCTTTTGCATTACAAAGTCACGAAGACTTAGTATTTGTTCATTCTAGATGGAACCGCGTGTTTTATTTTCTTCCTGTGAGTTTGTAACTATAACCACGTGAGCGAAGCTGCGGGTCAAAGCTTGTTTTTAATAAGTATAATTTTTTTGCACGTGTATGTCAATAATAAATACGAAATGTTTTGATAACGTCCATCTACTCTATATCCGACTACTCCAGAAGTTTTGTGTGTTCCGATACGCAACCGGCCGTGTGTTTTCTGCTGCAGCGATTATGTTCTAAAGTATCATGTACTTGTTGAGCTATTCAGTGCAATATGTTGATATATACAAAAACAATAGTGTTTTAATTTTAAGATCAGATTGGTGACCCAAATATAGCAGTATAAAGTTTAAATACCATGCGATGTGCTACTTACAGCTGTTCTATAACGAAAATCTTTTTTGGTCATTTCACTTTGATTTCTCAAAAAATACGATGTTCGGTTTATCCTCAAAATATACCACGTCTATGCTTGTTAGAAAAAGAAAACGAAACCCCATTATATTTTGTCCGAACATTTTATATCCATCAATATATAATAGCGTGTTTCCTGATTCATATTTTGTAGTCTATCCTCTTGCAGATTTATTACATTGATCAAACCTAGGAAATGCTGTCTGTTAATTCCAATCAAGTTTATACGGATATAAGTTAAAAGAAGATACAAAACGTTACTTCGATCGATCTTTCATGCAGAAAATAAAGTACTTATAAATTAGGTTCTCGGTACATCACTAAAATGGGAGTTAAAGTTTAGCTAGCGATGTGGTCGCCAGTTGAACTAACACATTCCCGCCTTGCGCTATATATAGAATATATACAATAGACGTTAATTTACGTTCTTACGACAGACTTGTGCAAACCGGTGTGTCCCTGTGTGGGCGGTATAATTAAAGTTTTGTTTGAAACTGAATTGAAATTGAATGATTTGTTTTTTTCCCAAAGAAAGATAAAGGTAGTCATTTAATATGCACGAATCGATTTTGTTTCGCAAACTAACTTGAAGTGAAATGAACGAAGAGCGTAGTTTATTATTTTTTGTTTCGTACTTATTTAATGAAACGGAATAGAGTCAATAATTCTTATTTCACTCCATCAAGCGACTATCAATTAGCTATTATGGTAACTGCTGATTTCTTATATCCAATCGATTATTATACGTATATATTAAAATGCTAATTTTATCGCACTGTTTTGGAAGTGCAGACGCCGAACATTTCGTTAATGTAGATTGAGTGAGTAGCAATTTTATATGTGTTGGAAATAATATCCCAGCTACGCGTCGATTCAAATTTTGTATTTCAAATAGCCCCGAAATTGGAAACTGGCATAAAGAAGAAAATCTTTCTTTTTAGTTGATTATAATTTAACCTGCAGATTTCGTTTGTAATATGCACTGCTAATCTACAGTTGTACGAAAATTATGAACATTTTCTTTATTTTAATATAGATTTACAACATGTATTATGATTCCTTACTTTCAAAATACGTACAAAAACATAATATTTTTTTTAATTAGAAAATCTATTTTAAATACGTTATGAGCATTTAATAAAAAAATCGCCAAGTGATTTGAAATAATTATTAAAACCTCAATATCATTTTCACTTTTGTTCTGGCAGCGGACTCGATGGGGCGTGGGAAAAATTCCAACGTATCTGCCCATAAATGTGAAGCGTAGGGTCATTTTGCTGCCGCTGTACGTGTATGGAGAGACACATTAAACGATTTCGCTTTTTGTTCCCATATATTAATTGAGATCTTCTTTTGATACATTTAAAATTTACAAAAAAAACCGGAGTTTAAAACAATAGAAGTTATACAGACGGATATAGATGATGAAATTGCAAGTTTTAATATGGATCCTAACAATGATCCTAAAAAATAACGCGGGTAAGGAATGTACTCACATTAATTCCTTACTCGTAGCCTGAAAATACTTACATAAATCTATAAAAAATAATTCAATCGCTCAACACGTATTATTTCATGAACATATTACGAAGTATGAGAGACACGGCAAGTTGAGCTGCTGCGTCTCTTGACAAGTAAAGGTCGTTTTTATCAAAATATTTTTTATTAGATCGAAAAAGTGACATTTCTGTACCTGCATGGTTGTCTCCTTTCTATATATATATATATATATATATATATATATATATATATATATATATATATATATATATAGCTATGATAATAATAGCAACCTAGTATAGATACTTAGTATTCAAAAAGGCGATCATTGCGGAAAGATAAAAATATTAAATACCTTTAAGCAATAGTTATAAGTTGAAAAATTTAATCTATTTAAATTGATTGCCCGGTTTCTATCGTTAGTTATTATAGTGCAATAAGTTTAAAAATCTTTTAAAAAAGATTAAATGGTGTTTGGTAATCAATGCTTGCTTTGTTTATCTTTTCGGACAAAAATACTTCATGAGATGAATTTATGTAGGCTGTTTTTGAAACCGGGCTTAAGAATTTTATGACGTGATTTATTTGATGCTATCCGATAGTATAATTTTAATTGAAAAAGTAATTTTATTTTAAAATTAGAAGGTAAGCATGTTTTTCGTTAATTTGTTTCACAATTTATTACAAAATGTTTATTTTGTAGTAATGATATTTCAAAACTCTTATAAACAATGATTATATCTCGGTACGAAAATGTAATGCGATATGTAAAATATATTTGTATAAATTTCCTTCAAAGCCCGCAGGGTATGCAGAGTCAACAGTGCTTGGATAGTGTCAACTTTGTACAGTCTATAGGCAGAATTCGCAAAGATCGTTTGTTAGCGAACTTTACCCAATTATAACAGGCACTGTTAACACTGCTGAGTTAGCTTATTGAAGGACTTTCACTTATTTGTGAACTTTGTCTAATGTCGGTGGGTGTTGGCGACTTTGTAAACTGTGATTGAGAAAAATATGCTATGATGTACAAAACACAACTAGTTCCTTGGGTGAAAATATTTCAAAGTATCTGTGATACTGTTTATATGTGTACTTTTACAATTACATAATATGCCCGTCTTCTTGTACTTACAGAGCTTTGAATCACATATAATTTTAGTTTAACGCTTAGCAAAACCTCGAAATGAATGCCGATTAATTGCCGTGTACGACATGCAGAGATAACTAAAAACGTTTGGCATACTTTTGGCTCTCAGGAAAATTTCGTTGTAATTATTGCATTGATTTCGTAGCAGAGTGTAGGTAAAATGCCACTTTTGTTAACAACAAAATCAAACAATCCCTTTTTATTATGAAGGACACAATATAATGGAAATAACAGAGTTTAAAATTACGAGGGATGAAAACAGTTTTTCATAAAGAAGCAACATTTTTTGTTCGCTTTTGAATATCTTTTCTTGCTTTATTTAATTCTATTCGTTATTTGACAAAGGGCGAATAAGTTTTTTCACGTGTGCAACCAGTACGCCGTAAGTTTTAAGTCGGCAATAGTCGGTGTAAATCTTTTTTCATCATGCCTTCATTTTTGTTTTTTTTATTATTTCATAAGTTTTCATATTTTATATGAAATAAGCATTTACTTACTTTTTATTTAGTTTTCAATGTAAAATTTATTTCGTTAATTTGTTGCCACGTAAGTGATCACTTTCAATTGAACAAAATACATGAATTTGATAATTTAGTGTTTTGAAAGACTGTAACAAGCCGTAGTTATAAAACTTATAATAAATTAAAATTTAACAAATGAAAATATAAAGATGGAGAAATAAATTAGGAAAAAGGGATAAGATAAGAAAGGAAGGAAAAGTTTAGTGGAAGGGAGTCAAGATCGGAAAATCTTTTTCAACAGCTTTTAAAACATAAGTTGATTTTGCGATTTGAATATAAGGATAAATTTATTCCATGGTTTGCAGAATGTAAGGGATTGACAACGGTGTAAAAATATTTTTAGAAGATAGGATTATGTTTAGGAATAAGGAGATTTAGAATGTAAACTAAGACAATGAGCCCCAATGGCTTAGAATATTGAACTACCTATAGTTATAGCATACCATAAAATCAACCATAAAATCTAGAGTTTTATAGATTTTATGGTTGTAAGATAGTGGAAACAATAAAAATATGCGTATATAACTGTGCATGGCGCAACACTAAATTAAAACTGTGACGACGAATTAAATATAGCTTTCATGATTGCGACAAACGATAAATACATACATATACGCATGAGAAAGATACAATACTAAACAAAAAGGTGCCCGCGGCATAGTTCCAGCGTTCGCTGTGCGTCCACTGTCATTTCCTGTACTTCATACCTACATACCTACTACTATATATGCCTACATGTACTTAGCAGAGTCAACAATGCTCGCTTTAGTCTTGCAAAATACGCGATTTAATGGAAGAATTAAACTTCGCCTTCTGCTAGTTAAGTAATATTGACACTGCTTATTATAGACCGGCCAATGTATGCTAACCAACAATCTTTGCAAAGTTATCCTAGAGGCTTTGTGGAAAGGTGCTTCGCGTGCGGTTACTCGTACCAGAAGTACCAGAAGGTTCTCGAATCAAATATATATATATATATATATATATATATATATATATATATATATATATGTATGTATGTATGTATGTATATATATATATATATATATATATATATATATTTATAAATATTTATAATATAAATACAAAAATATTATTACAAACATAAAAATAAGTTAATCTTAGCAAAATGGAGGATATCGCGTTATACAATGCAGCGCATAAAATTGTTCCGCATTTTGACAAGAATAAAAAAAATATATAGATGTATTAAAACTGGATAAGCTATACTGAAACACTTAACCTTAAAGAACCAATGCTGTAACCAAACTGAAAATATATAATGAATGACCTCCATTATACTATGAAAGATGTTTAAACTTATTAAACACAATAAACAATTACGTAGATATTCATGAAAATGACGAAAATCTTAGCAGCTGTAAACGAATTTTTTTGGCAAATCAAACACTTAGAACTTATTTAGCGGATCTAAAAGAACCCTTAGACTCAACCATCAGAGTAACGAGGCTTGATTCTTTACCCCTCGCGTCACAATACGTCAAAGAGGAGGAAAATACAAACTATTCACAGAAAAAATTATGAGAAATTAAAAAGTCGTTTTCTTGTAATAAAAACAATTCCAATATTGATCATAATAACAAAAATCTTTTCACCAAAAACCATTTCAACAAAAATCTTTTTCGGATAATGTTAGATCAACTCAGCAACAATTTTTCGCCCAAAATAAACCTGGGTCTAGCAATCAAAAACTTTGGCATTAACAAACGATTTAGAACGTCAAATTTTCCACCCGATTCAGACCCCAACGGGAACCATTTATAGAAATGAATACTCGAAACAACTAAGATTGCCTTATTTATAAATTGCGAACTCACCTTTAAAATTATTAATTGATACCGAAGCAAAAAATCTTTCCTTACCGAAAATTGTAAAAAAATATTTTGCTAATTACCCTATTAAATAGGATCTGTTTATAATAACTAACGTTCATTGTACAACAAAAAACAAATACTCTATTAAAATACCATCTCTTTAAGAATTTAACATCCGTAAAAATTTCAAATTATATATATATATATATAAATATATATATATATATCCAATATATATATAACCCTACACATCCCTATTAAAATTTTAAAACCAAACAATAATAACCTTTTTAAAAAGACGATACACTCTTCAGAGAAAACAAAAATACCTGTTACAATTAAACACGGAGATATTTATATCCCGAAAACTAATACAAAACAATATTATATATTGGATTTAATAACGACATCTAACAACCATTTTGCATTTCACAATCCTAAATCGAATGACTAATCAAAGTTAAACTCGTTCAAAATAATTTCAAAATGATAAATTTTGAAAACTACGATCCCAAACAATTAATTAATATAGACAATCTATTAAGAACATCTTATTTAAATCCAGAAAAAAAAGACTTATCACTTAACATTTTTAAAAAATACAAAGATATTTTCCATCACTAAAATACTCCTTTAAATTTTACTGATAAAATTAAGTATAGAATAAAAATTACGGACGAAATACGAATTTATAGTAAAACATACAGATACCCATACGTTAAAAAAATGAAATTCATGGACAGATAAACCAAATGTTACAACAAAATGTTATACAACCCTCAGACTGACCTTAGTCATCTTCTGTGTGGATTGTCGATAAAAAATTAGATCATTCAGGAAAAAAGAAAAGGCGTTTCGTCACATATTACTTAAATTTAAATGAAAAGACCATAAATAATGAATGCTTTATGCCAAATATTGCTGATGTACTTGATAAATTAGGGAATTGTCAATATTTTACTACCCTAGATATTACTAGTGGTTTCCCCCAGATAGGAATGGATCCGGAAGATATTACAAAAAAACAGCCTTTACAGTAATGGATAAAGAGTGAATGGATAATGTCCTTAGAGGACTCCAAAACTCGATTTGTCTCGTTTATCCCGATGACATAATAATTTTCTCAACCTCATTACAAAAACTTTATGAATTTAGAAAAAGTTTTCCAAAGTCTTAGGTAGTCCAATTTTAAAATACAGTCAGATAAATCCAAATTTTTGAAAAAAGAAACCCCTTATCTTGGTCATATTATTACCCCAGAAGGAATCAAACCTAAGCCAGATAAAGCCAATGCTATTAAAAAAACCCTATCCCAAAAACGACAAAAGAAATTAAATCTTTTCTAGGACTTGTCGGATATTACCGAAGGTTCATATTCAATTTTGCGAATTTAACAAACCTTTGACTTTATGTCTTAAAAAAGAAGCCAAAGTAGAATTCACCGATAAACGTATTAAAAGCTTCGAATTGTGTCGTGAAACATTGATGAACGACTCAATTCGCCAATAGCCTAATTTTACTAATGAATTCTTATCAACTAACTACTGACGCTTCGAATTTTGAAAACGGTGCAGTACTTTCACAAGGAACAATAGCTTTCGACAAACCCATTACATTAAGCGAAACCGAAAACAACAATATTAAATACAGTACCATTGAGAAAGAACTCCTATATGGCAGACAATTTACAATAATAACCATCAGCCTTTACAATGGCTTTACTCATTGAAATAATCGAATTCTCGCTTAGTTAGATGGCGACTTGGATTAGAAGAATTTGATTAAGATTCCATATACAAAAAAGGAAAACAAAATACAAACGCAGACGCCCTTTCCAGAGTAGAAATCAACAATAATAATAACTCCTCAACTTATCCTGATCTAATCATCTTAGACGAACATGTCGCTGACGACAACATATCCCTAATAGTTAATATTAATTATTTACCACAATTATCAGACCTTGAGGATATATTAGAGAATGAACAAGAAACCATACACACAAACATCAAGAACCCTATATTAGAAATCCATATCGCAGAAAATTCTGTAAATCAATTTGAATAATAACTAAAAATAACGTTTGTATATCAGTGTCGCGCGGAAATAAAGATTATATTTCCATTCCCTAATAGAAAAATAATTTTAGCACAAATAGGCATTAATAATATTAAAAACGAAGTAATTAAACTATTCAAAGAAAATATGAAACGCAACAGTAAATACGCCACATTATTATATGATGAAAATCGTGCACCTCAAATGTTCTCAATAATACAAAAAATTAAAAAAACTGCATATCTGCACGTAACCCAGTACTCTATAAAACTGAACTTATAAACGTAATTGATGCGGATGAACAATTTGGACTAATTAAAGGATATCACGAAGGCAAAATTTCAGAAATTGGTTGATAACAAATGAAACCAACTACTATTGTCCAAACATGTACAGAAAACAGAAAAATTGGATTTCATTAACAATTGTGAAACTTGTAAGTGGAATAAATATAAACGAAATCTTGGTAAACAAATAGTACAACGCGTTCCGATTCCCACTAAACTATTTGAAATCATCCGCATGGATATATTTACCATAGGGAATAATAAATGTGTAACAATAATAGACCCATTTTCAAAATATGCGCAAGCATATTATTTATAATCGCCTACAGCATTAAATATAATAAACGGACTATTAACTTTTGTGACGCATCATGGCGCCCCTCTTAATGTAACAACGGATCAAGGTTCTGAATTCAAAAACCTTCTTATAACTGTATTCACTAAAGTGTATAGAATATGTACTCACGATATTATTATTAATCATTCCCATTCTAATGGCATTATCGAAAGATTCCATTCCACATTGTTAGAGCACGTACGGATAATCAAACAGATTGAACCTAATTCCTTGATAAGTCAACTAATATTATATGCGATATTGGGATACAGTTAATTTCAACTTTTATTAGAAATAATCGCGACGGTAATGATCCAATAGAACATTTGAACATACCCCTATTTATGTAAAGAAATCCTTAGCTACAAGTCATAAGTTACAACCGAGATATACGGTTCTAAAATACGGGATTTAAAAATAGTAAGCAAGAGGGAGCAGGAAATCCACAAAAGTAACATTCGAAAACCCAACACTAAACAAAAACCATTGTTATATGATTCTTCTTTTGACAACGTTGATAATGGTTGATGAAATTAAATTTACGCCCCTTAATAGCAATCCCGGAATACTACTGTTTAAACTTGGGAACTTAAAACTAAAATTAATGGATCATATCTTTTTGAATTTTTATAACATGGAAGTATTAAAGGAAAAGATAATGGTTATAGAATCACAAATTGATGCACTAACCCGAATTCATAACCCTCTACATGAAATGTATCGTAACCCTCTTAACATGCATTTAATTAATCAGTTGAAGATAAATATAAAACAATAAGGGAAAATAGAATTCGTTGTGGACTAATAAATGGCCTAGGAATGACAATTAAAGATATTATAGGAAATTTAGACCAGGAAGATGCAAAACTTTATAACGAACAAATAAGTACATTACAGAGAAGTCAAAATTTATTATCTTACAAAATTAACAAAGGAATCAGTTTAATTAAAGGCTTAATAGAGAAATTTAACCAAACTATCAACATTTTAGAAAAAAATAAAAAATAAATAAAATTAAAAATTAATTATATAAAAAGAAACATGAATTTGACAAACTTTGCACTCTCTGAATTCATCAACTTGAACACTTTGTATAGCTTAACTAGGATTAACATGCAGATATTATCAGAAACCCTAAATAATATAGTAAACGAAATGGGTTTCTCGCCCCTCGACATTGCACATCATAGCAGCCAGCGTACAATACATAATAAAAACTATAAAAAATAACTATTCAGATAAACAGTGATCACGCCAACATTGGAGACATTTATGATATCAACGAATTTTAGTATAACAGTTATCGAATGTTACGTTGTCTTTAGTTATCATTATTTTTTGCGCCCTACAAGTATTTTTTTCCAATACGTTGTTAACTGTCGGCTAGATTCTTGCCGCGGATTACCATCACATTCAATTATATTAAAATATTTTTGAGTTTTATATTGAAATTATTATTTCTACTAGCTTAATATTTCTTTTTCTTTCTTTGTATACTTAACAAAATAATAATTGTTTAGATTATGACAAATTTGTTTTGGAATAATCTAAACAATTATTATGTTATTAAGTACAAATTCTAAAAAAATTAATATTCGTTTCGTCTAATTAAACATCTACTAAAGCCAAAGGTGAAAGGAAATATGCAAATGAAAATGAAAGCAGAAATAGCTGGCGGGACGGGAAACGATGTACATTACTTTCCATTCCAGAACATCTCGTTTATTGGAGAAAATCCTTTTTTAAAACTGGAAAATTACACAAAGGGAATAAGGAAACAACATCGCAGCGGATTAACGAATTGACATTATTTCTTGAACGCAATATGGAGGAGCAAAAGAATCACTCCCTTTAATCACTAATGTACAGGAAAATATTATTGTTTTCATTTTCATTTGTATTCTAAAGTCACAAAAATAAAGATTTAGCATATAATTTCACTTAATCATTCTAGAGGAAGTTGCATGTTTTACTTCCTACCTCTAACTTTGTTACTATGACCACGCAAGCCATCGCAGATCTAAAATAAACTCGGAGAATTATAACGATCCTAGAACGACAGGAGGATAATTGCCATTTTCTTGGTCCATTAGCGAGTGTTACCAACTTCCTCAGATTATTGCAATAATCCAAATATTGCAATCATCCTACTATAAATATAAAATTTTGGTGCAATCTGTTTTTTCGAATTTTGGTTTGCATGGTAAGTGGAGATATAGCATCATTTTTGAAAATATCTGTCTTTCGCAAAGGTGCGTTGAAAGTGATATTAATAGTAAAAACAAGTTTCAGAATATTTCAGTTTCGATAAAATATATTTCGTATTATCATGTATTTACAAAATTTAGAAAAACTGAAATATAACACTATTAAAAAGATTCACTTAACATTTTTTTTTCATACCACATTTGAACAAAAAATGAGTATTATTTCGTTTAAAATGCAACTTCTTACTTTTGAGCAATAATAAGATTGAAGAAAAAATAATAGTAGTGCATAAAGTTTAATTTGAAATTTGAATAAAAATCTATTCTAAAGCTTAGGTATAAAAATCTGTCAAATACAAGTAGAACTCGCACCGCGAGGGTTTCGTACATACTCGTATTAAGTACTTATCATTTTTAAGTGCTCATAGTATTTCTAAAACAACATTTATAAATATAATTTTTCCGCAATGTAAATATATTGCTACTTAAATTATTCATTAATGTAAAAACATGATGTATTTATTTAAAAAATTATGACATATAGAGGTATTGTTATGAACTATTTCTGCAATTGTGTGTAGGCTTACAAAAATTCAGTTTTTCATAATGAAGTTCAGTAATCTTGGTAAAAGGGGGAGGGCGTCTATTTTTTACATATTGTTCTAGATATCTGTGAGGATATTGTACCAACAATTATGAAAATATTTTTGGGACCTTTAAAACTAATCCTTTCACACGATATTCTCACACTAGATATGGAATAAATTTTTTTTCGAGTGATTATATTTTCTCTCCGAAAATTTCAACAAGAATATTTTTGAGTGTTTTTATCTATTCAGCATTAATATGGTTTATTACTGTGTCAAATTTGAAGTTTGAACTCGAGCGGTTTCTGCAAAAAAAAAACGCCTGTGACAGGCAGACAGATGAATCTGCGAATGTTTTTATAAGGGTTCCGTTCTTCCTTTTTAGGTACAAAAACCAAAAGAGAATTTGAAAGTATAAAATGAGGAACATTGTTAACTGATTACTTAATTTGGAATTAGTTTTACTTGGTCTTAAATAATCAATTTTGTTACGACAATAAATCTTAGGTAACGACCAACTGACAGAAAAAGATGACGTTTAAATTAAACGACCAGTTTGAAATAGGCTGAATCCGAAAGTTATTTAAAGTGAACATAGCCCCAATAAAAAGCGAAAGCCACCGAGTGACTTTGACGGAAGGAAGTATCTGCTTAACTTTTTAATGAAAAACCGGTGGCTCTCATCGGAAATTGTGATTTCCGTACCGGGCAGTGATAGGTATAGGTAGTTAAGATATTGTTTTTGGTTTGGACTATATGTTCAAGTTTTTAGTTAATAATTCATATTGTTGTTCATGAGAAATTTTTTGCTCCTTTTGCTGAAGCGGCTCTTGTATTTTATAGTTGGTTGTTTAGACCAGAAGAGCTATTTAGAGAAAAAAATTAAGCTCATTTACCATTATTCATATTTATATATATACATACAGGCATATGACACACATAGGTTGTTAATCAATCAAATCGCATCATTTTGACCTGTGAAGAAATATCATGGATACAATAAAATTAATATCATGTTAATAAAAAGGTTTCTTTTAAATAACAAAATAGTAATCTTTTTTAATAATGAAATATAATACATCAACCGATACTTGTTGGAAGTTGAAGACGATCAACGCTAAAACTAGTTACTGCTGCCTTCATAAATCCACAAGTATAGGATAACATCATCATACGTACTCTTTCTGTTTAGCTGGTCTGGTGACCGGATGAAATTCAAATTAAATCTTGAATAATACTAATATTATTGTTGTTTTAATAATACAATAATACAATTTCAATAATACAAAATAAATGAAACTGTTTACTAAATAATTAAATATAAAATATGTATAATTATTGTAGTTATAATTGGAACAAATATTAGTTATTTTATCAAGGTATTGGCGAAAGGGCTATAAATTTTGTTGTTGACATAAATAGAAGATATATTACAATATTGTATGAATAGATCACTTTCACCTAATATTCCTTTCCTTCCTGTGATTCTGTAATTGTTAATTTTTAAATTTTTTTTGTGATACTATATCTGTAGATGGTACTGAAAATTGTTAGTCATGTGTCTATTCCAACAAATAAGGCTACCATTTCCTTGAATACAATACATCTTAAAGAAATATTGTTGTAATTGCAAATACATAATTTCTAGTAAACAGGTTTAAAAAAAATCGAAAAAGTAAATATAAAATCGAAAAAGTTTATAAATTTTGAATTTATGGACTTGTCTAAATATATGCCTGAAATTTCCTATTTTAGGCTATAAATTACAGGTTACTTTTAAACTACATTTAAAATCTTTCTAGATGAAACTGGAATTAAATGTTTAATAATGGACCATATAGCCGTAAAGAGAGGTGAAACGAAAATTTTCAGGCATTGTAGCCAGGTGATATAAATACTTGAACTGTAACCAAGTTGGCGCTGGTTTTATACTTCTAAGAAAACCGGAAAAAATAACAATATTTGGTACCCACCGCTAGTCTACAATTCGTCATTCGGAGTCGGCGTGTTTAAATATAAGTATCTAAAATTCTTACTTATAAAAGTATCTAAAAGGCTTTCTTGTAAAAGTATATATAAGAATCTAAAATGCTTTCTTGTATATGTATATATAAGTATCTAAAAGGCTTTCTTGTATAAGTATATATAAGTATCTAAAAGGCTTTCTTGTATAAGTATATAAAAGGCTTTCTTGTATAAGTATATATACGTATCTAAAAGGCTTTATTATATAAGTATATACATATCTAAAAGGTTTACTAGTACAGTCTCTTCAGAAGGCTGCCGTTCGGGTTGGTATTGTGAATAAAGAATCTACTCAGCGAATTTATTATATTGGACGGAAATTTATTATTTTGGAAATATTCGTTATATTTTCTATTATCCTTACATTACAGAACGAGTTCGTGAAATAAAAACAATAAATCTCTTAAGTTTGGGTAGAACTGAGTAGAATTCACACTACGAACGTTCAATATCCACTTAAATACATATAAAAGTTTAAACAATATGTGTATATTCATTAAAACTATAACACACATTGATTTATTTTCTACCGTGTAAGTACATTACTTAGTTTATATTTTACAGACGTAAGAAAATACATATATTGTCCAATTTCTTTGATATATGATTGTAATTTGACAAAACAAATTTCCTTTGCATTATTTGCTAAATGCTGGTATCCTCACTTTTTTTAGATTTTTTTCCCGAACCGGAACCCTAAAAACATCATTCCTTTCGTGCCACTTACTCTTCAAATCACTCCTAAAACGCTATTTCGAAATGTTTGAAATATATACTTTTAATGTTGTTGTTTAAAGAAAAAAAAAACGAAATCCTCACAAGATTACTTAAGTATCCGTTCATCTATCTGTAGTGCACACATGGCATAACGATAATGTTTATTAATCTACACATATATATTTTTTCCAAATTTATATATCGTGTGGAATTTAAATGCAAAGAGCAACTTGTTTGAATTCCAAACTGATTCTTTTAAAATTATATTATTTTTTTTTCTAGTTATTGAAAATGTTCACAAAAATCTTCCATCTTCGGAATTGTTAAACTCAAAATAAGAGCAAAAAATAGTGTCACTATAGTAAACTTTTATATTTAAAGTTTACTAGAAAACTAGAGAAATAATTCTTAATTACAGAGATTTTGAAAAATTTATGTCAATTTGAAGCATGCGACAGACAGGTACTACGCAATACTTTTGCATAGTGTTAAAAGAATATTAATATTTGTAAGCAGTTTTAATAGGAAAACTATATGCCTGACAATCTTTATATGTTCTCATGTGTTACGGCTCTTCGTAATGAAAGCTCTACTCGTACTTAATAATGATAATAATACTAATAATAATAATTATCCATTTATTTACAGAATACCATTGTAGAACGTGCACGTATGCAATATACTGGGCTTCACGTTACTTATATATTTATTCTTATTATTAGAATATAACTCAACTGAAAATATATAATTACAATTGCTAGGCAGGCTTGAATTCCTTTTGTTCTTAAATTGGGTTTACCAATTTAAATATAATTTAAGAACAAAGTATATTCGAGCCTGCCTAGCAATAAATAATTTAAGGTAAAATTATAATTATATTTCAATATTCTAGATACATATATATATATATATATATATATATATATATATATATATAATTGAATAAATAAGCTAAATTTAAACCCTAGTAAAATTATCAATATAACTAGTATTCTACTCGTAATTAACAAGTGTTATTTTAGGTCATTACTATTAGTGATTGCAGAAATACTATTTTTCTCAAACTTTGTACGTGTAAACTTATTGTCATAGACAGACAAACATATATATAGACATTGTGTGTAAACCTTTTTAAAACAGATCTCGGATTAAGTATGCGTTGTTTAGCGGACCTATTTTCATGCTCTTAAACTGCAATAGAAAAACAACTTCATGCTTTGAGAAAGAAGTGAAAATGAACCGTTGGGCTATCACATGTGCTAACACCCTTTCAACTTCAGAGGAGAGCGGACGTGTGCTTGGAGCTACTGAGTTCCCATCGTACCAACGAGAGGCTTAAGTATTTGGTTTCAGTACATGAAAAGTGGGTGGCTTATGTTCATTTTTAGCGTAAACGCCACTGGATAAGTGCTGGAGAAAAAGGTGTACCCAAACCAAAAAATAATATTGGATAAAAGATACTTTTGTGTTCATGGTGGGGTATAATTGTAGTTATTCATTGAGAATTCTTTCAAGTTAACAGTATAATTACAGTTAAGATTTGTTGTGAACAATTGAGCAAAATTACGGCTAAACTTTCTTCAAATCAAAGCAAAGTTAATTTCTACATGACTATGTTCGACTCCACGTAGCAAAAGTAACGCGTAAAAAGCTACTTTCACTTGGATGGAGTATGCTACTTCACCCAACGTATTTTCCAGTCTTTCGCTATTCAATTGCCATTTGTTTCTCTCTTTGTCTAATAATTTACATGATAGAAAATTTAAATACAAAAGTCATATCCAAATCAAGCTTCACTGGTTATTTAGTTAAAGGCCCAAACATTTCCAGAAGGAGAAGCTAAATTACGGAGCGATTGAACAAGACAGCGACGGGCTCAGAGAAGCTTAGCAAGTTCGTTACGTGGTTAATGTTATGACGTCGAAATTTTACGCAAAATCCTCTCTACTTTTTCCTGGCATCACCTGCCCTGTGTTAAGAGCCGAAAACAAGACGGTGATATCGCCGTGCGTTCTAGGGCTGTCAGTTCGGTGACGTCGTAGCATGAGCGTGTATTTTATGCCACGAAATATTAAAGACATTTAATTGAAGAGGTAAAAAGATATGACACAATGCATAGAAAGTGAAAAATTGGTTTGAAATAATTTAAGTTGAAAGAATATTGAGATTAAAATATTGTTTCAACCAAAGAACAAATATGTATAATCTTTTACAACAGCTCTGATTTATTTAAGTGAGCTTTAGATCGAAGCGGCGCGGTTTATATGTTCATTTTGGGCTCATGAAACAATTAAGTAATACATTTATAATATTGGTTTTTTTTCCATTCTCAATTTATAATATTAATTTTTATATTTGAGCCAAAACACGAAGCTTCATCCTACGGTATTTAAACCATTTATGTGGTTAACAGAAACCTGAATATTCATTTTGCATCATGACATATGTTTGAATTAAGTTTCATGAAAATATGTCCATCCATTTAAGTTATCTTAATTATCCATTTAAGTTGCATTCATTTATGTATAAAATATAATATGATAAGTATAAAGTTCCCCCAAATTACTATAAAGTCGCGACTTCTTGGAGGTACGCAATTTCCACATCTCTCAGTGTTATGTTTAGGGAATATGATATTACTCGCTTTTGCCAGATTGACGTTTCTCTACGGTTTTACATTCCATCATTTTTGTGTATTTCTGAAAAAAAAGAGTATTTGGAATATTTCGGAAAAAAAGAGAGTTAAAGCACGAAACTACCGTATAATAATAAATTAAAGAGTTACACGATATTTCTAACTAATAAATTGACACTGGGATTTTTTGTGTTTATTGTTTAAGAATGAAATATCTAAATAATTAAAAAATATGTAATCATTTAGCCATGAATCATTTATTAATGTAGCTGGTATATCGTTGTTATCGACATCTTATTACAGATTTTTCACAGGTTATAGGGAAAGTGAGTTAATATAACTATATTAAGTGTTCCAAAATTTAACTACTCTGTGTAATGTACAATATGCAATTTTATTATTTAAAGAGACGAGTCTCATAACGTAATATTTTAATGTTGATAGTGATGAGGAAGTAAAGAATTAGGCCTATGATAACATACTAAAAATGTGAACTATTTACTAGGTTTTCATTCATTAAAATAAATCTACGCTGTGCTTCTACTTGTAGTATAAGCACATGTATTAACATCAAATTTAAGGAATTAATTTTAAATTAAATGCAACCTATTTGTTGCCTTATCTACTCATTGATCTGTCGTTCTAGATATCTCATTAAAAGTATTAATATAATTGATCGACGATCATTATACTAATGTAGACAAATAATAAAAATAACGTGTTACCTATAAACCTATGTAACTTCATTCGTTATGGAAGAAAATATATTATAAAAAATACGGGATCATCCAATGAGGATCAGAATATATATATATATATATATATATATATATATATATATATCCACACACACACACACACATATATATATATAGCTTATGTTTTAATGCAAATAATAACATTATATCACGTGAATAATTATGTAATTGTAACTATTTACTTTTTCACACTTATTATGCACATTCCTTTTTAGTGACAGATTTAGGTGATAGCTGCCTACTATGGCGCAAAAGGAACCGTTGAAATATCTGACGTATGTGAATGCACCCTAAGAAAAATTGTAGAGGCTAGTGAACCTACCTATCGAACAAGTAATCCTCCACCGACGAATAGACTCAATGTTCTGACAGGCAATGGGTGGCGGGAGAGATGTTTCAGACAACCACAACCCGATTCCAAACTTCTCACGTACAACCGGTGACCATATGAAAGGATTATTTGGAAGCACATGAGAGACGTTATGATAGTGGAAAAATCAGTTTACTTGAGTTCGAGCTCCAGTAGTTCATTTGAGCATGTTCATCCTCACGCAAAATTTTTGCTATAAATATTTTAAAAGTGTTTATGAGGATGGGGATATATAAAAATGTTCAATAGCAAATATTCCCATTTTATTTTTGTTGTTAGCGTGTATTAAAATTTTTGAGTATTTGTTGCAAATTAAAAAAAAAATTTGCATTTCACTCAATTCATTTTTCCAAGATTTAGGTTTGATGGTGTGGAAATCAAGCCCCAGGTGTCCTAGTATTTTCAAAAGTTGCACATTTGGTAGAAATTTTAAAATGGTGAAACACTTAAGACAAGTGTTTCATTTTCATTGAGAAAAAATATTTCAAAAACATTTCGTGCTTACATTTACAGTCATACAAGTTACTTATTGTTGCGTTTCTTGACGTAATTTAAAAATAAAAATATCGTTTATTAAAAATTTACCGTGATTCTTTTTACAAACATTACAAAGTTAACATTTTCAGCGATTTTTATGTTTTTATTCACGAATTATTTATTCTCAGGGGTTTTATACTTTGGCTTGTGTATGATCTTCCATATATCCATGTTATTTTTCCAATGGTGTTCAGCAGTGACTGTTAAAATAAAATAGACCGGAAAAATGAGGTCATTCACTGAAAAGAAAAATTTATGAAATTGGTCTGTAAATGTCAAGCTAATTGTTATTTCATTACACCTATAAACTTCAGAGGAATAAATTGGAGAAGTGAATAGTAGCAGACGTCGTCATGGTATTTAATGCATTCACATGCATGATTGCTTTCTAGTAACAAATACATGAAGAGAAATTGAAAACTTTGCTCCTTCATAAACCAGGATATTTTAGAAGTTTGACCCGCTTGAGCAACTTGTAAAAAAAATAGAATCCATATTTTGCGACATCTCCGAAAAAATATTATGTTTCATCGTAAATACTAATTTTATTGAATATATGTATTTTATTATAAATGGCTTCAGAAGTTTTTTGCGTATCTTTTTATGTAAATATTTGTCACAACGTTTTAGGGTACATTTATCTTATTTGTGTAACTCACAAACTGCAATTTTATGAATGAAAAGATATTAGTTTCGCTACATCGTACTTAAAAGTCGATATCGATCAAACGTTACAAAAATTTAATCTCTGATGCCACTGTTGCTAATAACTTTCAAATAATTACTTAATCTGAATATAGTAGTTTCTTGTTTTTATAACTACTGACAATAAATAAATTTGGTTTGTAAATCCACCATTATTAACCAATAAATGTATTCAAATTAAAATTAATTGCTTCATTTAAGGGTAATGTTACACGTTGAGTACGTGTAAGTGTACGTGATTTTAATCAAAACCCAAAGAAAATTATACTTAATGTAAAATGTCTGTAGTCGAAGGAACGATTATAATTTATACCACTAATATAAATATTAGATAGTGACAACCCTTAAACTTTCATAGATAATGGTAGACCTGTCTTTACCTAATATAAGCTAAAGGAACTATTGAGAGGCGAGGCGCCTAGGCGTATAAATGTATTCATGCTAAGCTACCTGACTAATGTTAACTTTACTAAGTGCACTTTCCCACAGATTAGGGATGGGGATATTTGACCGTGAATTAATTATTTGGCAAGCCGTGTTTCTTCGACATGTAATTAATTATTTTTTCTTGGCGTGCATTAAAATAATTTAAATTGATGCTTCAAAATATTGAGTTAGATCTACCATATTGAATTTCTATATAAGCACATGTTGCGGCTTTTTTTGCTAAATTAATATTAATTTATATATATATATGTATATATATATATATATATATATATATATATATACATATATATATATATATATATATATATATATATGTATCTAATATATAAAATTCTCGTGTCACAGTTTTAGTTACCCTACTCCTCCGAAAAGGCTTGACCGAGTTTAATGAAATTTAATATGTATATTCGGTAGGCCTGAGAATAGGTTGTTGTCAATTTTTTATTTTCCTAAGTGATAAGGGCGGTCCGCCCCCAATGATTTTTTTCTGTTTTTTTTATTTATGATGTGGCATTGAAAAATACATAAGACCTTAAATTTTCACCCTTCTACCATCAACCCCTATTTTTTAAAAGCGATATTCGTAATTCAATAATTTTAAACCCCGGTATTTTTTAATAGTGAGATTAGTAATTCAATAATTTTCAATCCAGGTAGATAATTGATTGAGTTGATCAGTTATCCCCGCCAGGCGTCTACCTGTGTCATTTCTGTTCCAGTAAACAGCACGGAGTAGGGATGAGATATATTTTCTCACTACCTACAGTTTTCGGCCATTATTATTATTGTTTGTGCATCAATCATAATAGTAACGTTTACAATTTCAGTGTTATTTTTAAATAAATTTATCTATATTTATTTCATAAATCCTAAAATCACGGCCACTTATTGTTGTATCTATCAAAAGAAAGAATAATTATTTTCAATTTTATTATATATTAACTTGAATTAGTCAGTCTTTTTATTCAATTATTAATAAAATATTATTTGTGACATAACTACTGAATTTTGATAAAGAAAATGGCGAGTATCTGAAAAAAGTGATGATTAATTTTACATTGCTATCAAATTTCTCTCATACATCGATAAAGAAGTATTACTATAAATAGAGGTCAATAAATGCATTATTACTATACTTTTCTTCCTCATAATATAATTCAATTTGTTCTATTTATGTGTGTTATGAACAGTGAACAATGCCACAAAGACGCAAATGGGCTTTTTTGGACCGTCACACACGTAGAGCTGCAAGTATGCAAAATAGAAGAGCTTAAAGAACAGAAGAAGAAAGACAGCAAGATAATATTAATGCCAGTGAGAGCATGGCGACATCGTTCGGAGCAACAGAAATAGTTGAGAATAGTGCTGTAAATGGTCAGCAATTTAATTCAACATTTAATATCAAAGGCCAAATTGATCACAAAGTGGGTTCATTGCTACCAATGCCAAACGAACCACATAAATTTTTACAAATCTACTTTATGGGCGGTGAGGATGCACGTGTGGACGCACGTTGTAACTACAATAACCTTAATTCACTTTATGCAAGACGCATCGTCAGCGACCTGGAAGCTCTATTAAATGAGCACAATGAATTATTGAAAGTATTCAAATCACACATGCATAAATTACAAAGTGATAATTACGCTATTGTCATCAATCCTGGTAACTCACTTGCTGGAGAACACATTCGCAGATTTAACGCACCTGTTGTTAACGACGTTGCTGGAATCATGGTTGGTGATCGTACAGCTACACGAGAAATCGTGATTTGTAGAAGAAATAATAATCTCTAGTTTATTGCTGACACACCGTTCATATGACGCTCTCCAATATCCACTAATGTTCTGGAAGGGACAAGAAGGATATTGCATAAATATTAAACAGCGAGATACCGCAACAGTAATGATCAAGTTCATAATGAATATAGTACCTATATTCATTATGAACTTGATCATTACTCATTTAACAAAAACTTAATCCATTAATCTTAATTCATTAAACTTAGCTACTGTTAACTAATATTAATTAATACATTATTACAGGAACCGAAACAAATAAGAACGTTAGTTCGAAGGATTATTATGCGTTTCAGTTGATGATAAGACGCGGTCAGTACAACGTCATTTTACGATGTCATGAGCTTTGTCAACAATTCATGGTCGACATGTACGTGAAGATAGAGAGCGAATGACTACGATACTTGCGATATAATCAACAAAAGCTGCGTGCGGAAGAATATATTCACTTGCGAGATGCTATTGTCAACAATGCCAATGCCGACGAAATTGGTAACTCTGTCATTCTACCATCGTCGTACATAGGCAGTCCACGTCATATGCAAGAATACATACAGGATGCTATGCCTTTCGTGCGCGAATGTGGATGACCATGTTTATTTATTACGTTCACATGTAATCCGAAATGGTCAGAGATTACATCGTTGCTATTACCTGGATAAAATTCAATACATTGTTATGACATTACAGCACGTGTGTTCAGTCAACAGTGTTGAGAGACAATTAAAGTCTTTAAGAACTTTTATTACAAAATTACATGTTTTTGGTTCCCCACGTTGCTGGATATATTCGGTCGAATGGCAAAAGCGGGGATTACCTCATGCACACATTTTGGTTTGGTTCATCGACAAAATTCATCCTGAAGAAATCGATTGTATAATTTCTGTGGAAATTCCAGATCCGTTTACTGATCAATTGCTGTTTGATATTGTTACAGCAAACATAATTCATGGCCCATGCAATAATCTGAATCGTTTGTCGCCTTGCATGGCAGATAGAAAATGTACCAAAAGTTTTCATAAATACTTGACTAACGATACGATTACAAATGTTGACGGATATCCAATGTATCGTCGAAGAAGTCCCGATAATGGCGGACAATCATTCATTAAAAATATAAACAACACAGATATTGACATAGACAATCGTTGGGTGGTGCCCATATTCGCCTCTGCTGAGCAAAACATACAATGCTCATATCAACGTTGAGTTCTGCAGTTCAGTGAAGAGCATAAAATACATTTGCAAGTATGTGAATAAAGGCAGTGATATGGCTGTATTTCGAGTTGAAAATACCAATGAGAATGCTCTTTCAGTGAATAAAAATGATGAAATAACGCTCTACCAAGTTGGCCGGTACATTAGCTCCAATGAAGCTGTTTGACGTATTTTTGGTTTCCCAATTCATGAACGGGATCCAGCTGTTATTCATTTAGCCGTTCATCTTGAGATCGGCCAGCGCGTATATTTTACGAACAAGACAGCTAATGATCGTGCTATAAGTCCACCAAAAACTACACTCACAGAATTTTTTGAATTGTGTAATCGTACGGATGCTTTTGGTGCCTTTGCACGGACATTACTCTATTCAGAAGTACCACACTATTTCACATGGGCTCAAACAAAAAAATGGATGTCCCGCAAGCAAGGCACACCAATTGATGCATATACCGGTTTATTTAAATCAAACACCTTGGGACGAGTATTTACAGTTAATCTAAGGCAGACTGAGTGCTTTCATCTTCGACTATTGTTAGTTAATGTCACCGGCCCATTGTCATTTCAAGATATACTTAAAGTGAATGGACAACAGCATCCAACGTATAAAGATGCATGCCTTGGACTAGGCTTGCTGGAAGACGACAACCAGTGGGAATGTATGTTAAAGCAGCACTGAAATCTACAGCAAAACAAATTTGTCTACTGTTCGCTATAGTGTTGACTACACGTTTTCTGGTCCGAGATTGTGGGATAATCACATAGATTCAATGAGTGATGATATTTTGCATCAACATCGTACACGGTGCAATAATTTAACGATATCATTCTGCGACGCTATGTACAATGAAGCATTGATGGATCTGTGCATTATCATTGCCAACTTACCACTAAGTCATTTCGGTATGTGTTCGCCAAATCGAAGTGCATCTGATTTAATAAACACTGAAATGAATTGCGAACTACAATATAATACTGTAGAAATGGTAGCGATGTCCCACTAATTAATGATGAACAAAGAAATTTTTACGATCGCATTACGCTCGCAATTTCGGCAGGGCAAGCTGGATTATTTTTTTTTGGACGCACCAGGTGGAACTGGCAAAACAATCCTTATTTCGCTAATTCTCGCCAAAATACGATTGAATAATGGCATTGCATTGGCCGTTGCATTGCGGCAACTTTATTGGATGGAGGCAGAACAGCTTACTCAGTATTTAAGCTGTCACTAAACATTCAAAATAACTAAACATTTACAATAAATAAATAAAAAAAACTATTTGGCGGCACTCTGGTACGCCATTCAGGAGATTTTAGACAAACCCTTCCCTTCATTCCACGTTCAACGTATGCTGATGAAATCAACGCCTGCTTAAAATCATCGCCACTATGGCGTAATGTTGAAACATTACAACTAAAAATAATATGCACGTTTAAATGCTTCGAGATCCATCCGCTGAAACATTCTCAAAACAACTGTTAGATATCGGCGATGGAAAATTTACTGTAGATGAAACTGGATGCATTAAATTACCAAGCGATTTCTGCACAATCATTAAGTCACAAGATGCTCTTATTGACCAGATATTCCCTGATGTATATACACAATACATTAACCATGAGTGGCTGGTAGAAAGAGCAATTTTAGCAGCAAAAAATGTGGACGTCAACGAATTAAATCTTAAAATATAACATTTATTGCCAGGGGACTTGGTGACATACAAATCTATTGATACAGTTTGCGATGACATCGAAGCTGTGGTGAATTCCTACAGATGTACAGATGTGCCAGTTCAATTTAAACGTCTTCAATTTTCAATAAGATTGGCATTTGCGATGACTATCATTAAGTCTCAAGGCCAAACGATGGCTGTTTGTGGCTTAGATTAGAGATTATTTTTTACATGGACAATTATACGTGGCATGCTCTCGAACGGGCAAACCATCCAGTTTGTTTGTGCTAGCTAAAGATGGGATAACTAAAAATATTGTACACTCGATTGTATTAATAAATTAATATTGTTTTTTAAATAAATGTCACGTTTGGAACCAACTTCTTGACATTTTTTTTCTTAAAGTGGAAAATAGTCGTTTCCTCAATGTATCTCCAAAATTTGGTTGGTATAGTCGCATGTGCATGTTAATATGAAGTTCGTAACGGAAACATGCGGTTTGCTCTTGGTGCTGATGTAGGTTAAATGTATTAGTTGATCTATACTGCTGTCAGAAAGTCCTGAAGCTCTAATAACAGCTTTGCAGACTCTGAATAATATTTTAAGAAATTTTATAAAATTGTGTTCTGAAATGTGTTGCCAAGTCTCTTTTCCATATTGCTACAATTGTTCAGTATTTTGCCGTAAACCTTTCTCAAATATTTTGTTTGATGTATCCCATGCTATTAATTATTCAGGTCCAGAGCGAAAACTGGAGCTGGGAGTCAGTGATTATGCTTATCTATCATTACTGTAAATCGATTAACTCTTGTGTGTTGATATTTGGCCCATCAAACATCTATTAAACTTCCTGTTTCATAATTAAAGTGTAGTAAACGTTGTTTGGAGAAATACCAAGTGTTTGAATAAAGGCTGTCTCAGAATGATCCTCATTTCTTAAAATTACAATGGAAGACTGTATTCGACGAGAAAAAGGAAACAGTTCATTTGATAATGGTTTATCTCCCCATTTTAGACTTTGATAGATCTATACATTTCATGTTATAAAATTAAATGCACTGAATTATTTAAAATTGGTCATGATTGAATGTATGTGAACTCTTCTAACTACACACAGTGAATGTGACTTTTGTGCAGAGCACGTATGAGTTACTTTAAATTACGCTTGATAAATCTGGGAAGTGGCTTAATTATCATTTTTTTCATACTGAGTATCTCTATTAAACATGAATGGAAACAAATAGAGAATATATTTAAAGATATAAAAAAGTTGAAGTCAAAATTGGTTGTCATTTAGAAAATATTTGCTTTTAAATGGTTTGCTTTCAAATTTCTTACGATAATGAAGAAGACGTACTCTACGTACATATTTTTCATAAAATATTGAGATCGGTATCAAATGAAATGATTTGGAGCGTCATTTCATTAAGTTTGTTTTAGCGTAAGCTTATTCTCATACATTTCACACTGTTTTTGAAAACTAAGACCGCAATACTAAAAATATTTTACCAAGCTAGATGTTCTGCGATATATTTTTAATTTTCGTTTCGTTCGAAGTAAAAGTTTATATTGATTCATTATTAAAAATAGTGGAGTATATACAAAATCTACAATACACTTCATTAGAGATATTCTAATGAAGTATATTGTAGATTATGTATAATATTAAGGAGATGTTCTACAGTCTTTGAAAGTCTTTTTATTCAAGGCTCTTTTTGGTTCATATACTACTTAATATATCTTGAAAAGTTTATGCTTTTTATTAATTAATAATTGGCAAGTAATGTTTGTGTGACTAAATACGATGATTTTGTAAAATTCTCATGATGAATCGTTATTGAGTTCTCAAATATTTTCATACAACATTCATGTATATTACTTTAGAATCTAATAAATCTGCCATCTAATTTCACAAAGATACTTCACTTTTATAGGTAATCGATAAAATGAAATTTGAATTTATCAAAACCATCGTTATCTGTCACTTGTTGTTAAAGTGTATGCGGAAATAAAATCCTTCTTTGTAGAATTATTTGTGATTTTGACTGTAATTTCAACTTAAAAATGACTGGTGCCTTCATATTGTTTATTGCGTAAATAATCAGATAGCAAGTGAAACATATCGTAGTCGGAGTGCTAGAAGTATGGTGGATGAGAAAGTATACGCTACGTGTATTGCTACGTGTGTGGATTCGAGTTTTCTTTTCTGAGTAACTTATGTGGCAATCAAATAGAGTATTTGCACTTCTTTCTTAAGACATGAAACTTTTTTCTATTGAATAATGAAAGCACAAGAGAACGCAAATTTAACGTGACATCTGTTTCCGAACGGTTTTTTAAAATTTTTCTAAATTTAGCGTGACAGGTCCAACTGGATGAGTATTATCGGAGATATAAAAATAGCCATTTTTTGTATTTTTGGATAATGTTTCACTGCACCACAGACGAGTAAACTTTTTCTCTTCCTCTTCTTGCATATATTGTATTTTGCTTCGTTTCCTGCACAGTAACATTGAATACTGCGCTCATTACACATCTCCGGAAATATATGCAGGAAGTTTCTATTACAGTCCAGAAATTGTTAAAAAAGGTGACGTTTTTATGGTTTGCCACATAAAATTATTATAAAATAATTTCTATGCTTGATTAGCTATCACATAAAATATATAATAAATATTGACAAAAGTTAAATTTAGGGTTTATTTTATAGACGGAATTTAGCCTTCCAAGATGCTTTGCTTGTGATTTGATTGCTTAATATGACATTTACCGACGAGAGACTTAAGAATTTATACAGTTTTATTTATAATACTATAGAAGAAAATATTTTGACAACTTGTATTTTACGTTTATTTTATTGGCACTGTGTATTTGAAACTAAAAAAATTAAAGTTTCTAGAAATTTGGAAAGAGTCTCTCAACACTAATATTGCTTAGATACACATTTAAAGTATGGTTAAACTACATTCTTTTTTGCATTATTCATATAACTAATTTTCAATAATATGTTAAAGTTCTTTCTATCGACCACCTAAACCTAATGAAGCCCTAAGCCTTCCTTGTTTAATGATTATCTTTCCTTTTTTTAATGATTAACTTTTCTGATTTGTTAATGCATTTATAAGCTTATTCAATATTATTCAACAAAAATGAAAAAATAAACAACAATCTTCCAATTGTTTCAAGCAATATTATTCAAGCAGCATTCGAGTTTCTTTTTCATGACTTTTGGGCCTTCGAACATTGGCAACGAACAAGTGAATATATAAGGTTAGGTTTTTATAAGTTTTACCTTCAAAGCAATGTACAAATTTTCCTGCAAAAACTTGTGTCGGTTAGTCTACACTTACAATAGCAAGCACGAAGCAGTGACTGAAAATTTTCTCATATTTTTCCTATTTTGTCTGTCATGAGTCAGATAAAGATTTTTATCCGTTTTTGTTTTATATATACCACTGAATCCAGGAAATTTTTATATCTGTTGTGTCAATTCTCCTTTTTCTTCCCCCTTCCCCCATTTCATATTAAATAAATTTTACTTACACAACATGTTTATTATGTGTCTATATCTCGTAATAAATTTGTTGTATTCTTTGTTACTAAGAAGATATCTTATAGTTCAGTATCGGTCGTAATATTAGAAGCTTTTAGATTAATTCTTAGAAGGAGAGTTTAGATATTGATATTTTATTAAATGAAATCGCATAAAGAGATTTTTATTGTATAATGATTTGATTTTTATTGACAGTTTAAATTAACCAATTTAAATTTCGACAGATATTAGAATCAGAAAACTCGGTATAAATATACAAAATAGAGAATATTCACTATTCCTTGCGATTTTTTAAATATTTTTGTCATTTATTACCTGTTTTAACTGTCAAAAAATGAAAGAGGACAATTGGACTCAATTAGGTGTTAAGAATGTGTTTTAAGATGTTCTTTTAAATATGTTAACGATCGTTATTGGTATCAATTTACAAAACTTTATTATCAGTACCCTTCATTTGATTTTAATAAATTTCTGGGACAATTCATTCAAAGGGGAATTTTATCGTAAATATAGTATTTATTATTGAAGGTATAATGAAAGTAGAAGATAATTATTGAATTGGTTGAAATAAATTATTGAAGACACTATGTCTTCAATAATTTATTTAAATTTTGAAATGAAAACATTCACTTTACAATCACTATATTCATATATCTAATTTTGACAAACTACTTTAAATACATTTTTTCTAAGACAATATTTTATATAGCAATTTAGTAAATAATCGAAAGTCAAAAAAATACTTCCAAATTAATCTTATATTAACAAAATCTGTCACTACTAAATTTTACCAAAGTCTGTAATTGAGATTTTGAATTCTAGGTAACATGAAAGAATAAACAATGATTCAATAAACTTTATGTTTTTCAGATTTACATAAGTCTATTACCTGGAATCCTATTGATTTCATTAGAGAGTAAGTCAGTTGTGTTACTTGTCATAGTCTTCTAGCTGTTAATGCTTCAACCGCATGTTTATATAGAATAAATGCGATTGGTATTTATTTGCAAAAAGTTTGAATGTTAAAATGATTGATGTAAAAGTTTTGTGCTACCATTTTAAATGAGTTCAAATATTTTTTTACATAAAATGTCTGCCCATGATGAAGAAGAATGTTTACAATTAGGTAGCCCTTCATTCTATTTTTTTTAAATTCTTGGCAATCAAAGAAAATGTTATTATCATTCCGTCTGTATTTTATAATAATCGTAATAATAGAAAATCTCTATTATCTGGTTGTTTTATTAAGTTATCCGTTATAACTTAATAAAACAACCAGCAAAAAAATACCATGGGTCTTAGAGAATTTTATTAAAATTAGAACCTGATTCTAGAATATAACTCTCGTTTTTTGTTCAACAAAATTTAATATTTGGAATATCATTAAGTTATAAATTAATAAATGATTACTTACTTAAGACATTTTTGCAAACCCATATGTATGAGATATGTTCCAGAAGTAACCGAACTTTCTTTTGTTAAGTTATAGAAGCATTTTCGAACATATTATTAGAACACTGCATTCTGTAAAACGTAACAATCACTCCCCCATTATTTGTGTATGTTTTCGTGTATAGGTTCATACACGAATAGTCCAACTTTCCGAGCAGCGCGATCACTGGTCGAAATTTATTCGTGAATAACAAAATCGCCTCTAACCTGGGTCAAATGGTGTGGCGTGATAATTCCAAACCAATGGTTCAAATTTCATTGCTCCACACCAAATGCCGCAATTGAGATATGCAATGTGTGGGGTTGTAATTTCTATTGAATCATCACCATAACCTCTTGGATAATGTTTGTATTAACTTTGCAAATGGGTGAACGAGATTTTTACAGAAATATTTCATATATTTAGATAATAATAATATTGATGATAAACAACTTACAAAGGCTATTACAATAAAAATAAAGAAAATGTTGCTTTACAAGAGGTTATTGTTCTAAATTAAAGAACTACATGCAAATTTAGGTACTAACACATGTTAAGTATGAACAGAACCTAGACACTTGAGCTCTTATGATCGTTTAAGGGTATATGGTATTTCCACTAAACTTATATATATTAGGGTTAGGTTGTATAAGGTGTTTGCTTATTTTTTGAACTGATTCAGTGATATGTTTAAAGCTATCCCTCATAAAACTCTAAAAAAGTTAATCTCGAACTCTTATACGTCGTTCTTCTAATTGGTATCTTGCAAAATACATGGAATTAAAAAAAAGTGTAGTACTTAATTTGTCCTATCAAGAATTTGAATACAAATATTATTGGGCGAAATTTTTATACAAATATGTATTTTTTTGAAGAATTTTTATAGAAATATATTTTTATATAAATATTATATATTGATATAATAAGAGTTAGTGTGCTTTATACTATGCACAATTCTAAACGCTTCCTTAGAAAAACAGCCGTAACAGACAGATTGAAGAGTGGATGTGTGAGTTATTTTATTAGAGTTCCTTTTTTTACTTTTGAAGAAACCTTAAAATTTCCTTGTGTATGAAGTAGTTTTAAGTTAGAATCAATAAGACATATATATAAAAGAACAAATAATTTCAAATGAATTAAGCCCTATATCTGTGCTTATAATTAGTATAATTTGATATTGAACTTTTTGTGTATGGTTGCATGTGTCATAGACTCTCAAATTTAAATACTTTTGGTTTGGCTGTTACCTCATGGTAAAAATAAGGAGTCGGAATGCGTTGCTATAATTCATAATAAATAATAAATGACACCATTTCTATGGATGAACATTTAATCTTAAGGTCCTTTACAATGAATAATAATTCAGATTCCCAAAAGTCAAAAATCCTTAGAAATACTTCTTTCATCTAAAAACCAAGGTTTTTGGTTAGTTAATGTAGTTATAGCTTCTAATCGTTTAAAATAAATTAGTACTTTCTTTTTAATATAATTTGTGTGAACTGTCAGATTTGTCAATGTGTTAATTTTGAATAGTGCGTAACGCTGATGTAAATAAAAGATTCATTTCAAATTACTCCGCTGCATATGAAAGTAAATGCGTAGGTAGAATAGATAACAAGAGTCGTGGTGCAATGGAGTGATCGTGAATGTAGTTGATAATATTCGTGCATTCATTTGGAGCCACATCAAATGGATGCGCTACGAATGGCGCGTCCGTCATAGGTTAATGTTCGTTAGAATCGAGTGTTTTTTGTCAATTTCACGATGAGTGGTTTGCGCAAGCAGAGAGTCGAACTTAAATTTTACTAATAAGTTTTTGGGCTCGGGTAGAGGACACTTCCAACCATACAGTGTCCTTTATTTGTTTGAAAAGCGGTTGAGAATTCACCGACGACGAAGATCATCTACCTCACAAATACATCTTACATTTTCCAATTGGACAATTTATTTAGTTTAGGTTAGGTTTGGCAGATAGCAGAAAAATCGGCATGTCAGTGGGTTCCTACTAAAATATTTAATATAAAAGCAGAAAGTTTACCAAGTAGTCATTTGTTAAAAAATTGTGATGAGTGATGAAGTACATACAAATCTTGAAATCGGTATTGAGTCAACTCGCCGTTACAAATTGTCTTTTAATGTAAATTTATAATATATTATATATGATAAAAATAGCTACGTTATTGATTGTTCGGTGCAACAATAGAATATCAAAACATGGAGGTATGGTTGATGTCTAAGATGTGTTGATATCATTTTAAATTATTGGCTGGTTTTTCTTACATAAAATTAAAAAATACATAAAATTAAATAAATATACAAGCAACCAAATCATTTCTCATAGCATAGCGTGTAGTTTTTGATTTGATTCCAAATTTAATGCATGCAGTGTTATATTGAGGTATCGACATGACAAAAAATATTATTCATTGAAAGTTATTTAAGTTCCATGGACTTTTTGGAAATACTTCACGGTTCTCTTACAAATGTTATTTATACATGTAGGATCCGTTCATAGAGTGCCTTAGTTTGCAGGTATTTATGATTGTATTTATAATGTATAAACAAAGTAATTCAACTTTGCACTTAATTGCAGTAATAAGGATATTATCATTCTCAAAATATGCTTTTCTGCTTCAATTTCTTTAATACTATTATAAAAAAAAAGTGCGTGTTTATTTTTTTTTATTTGTTTATATGTAAGAAGTAAATTTGAAAATTACTGTACCGATTTCAGAAATTCTTACACTACTCTAGAATTATATTATTCTATATAGATATAGGATACTTTATTCTTAAAACGTCAGTGGGTGTCGAAGTATGTGTGATTCAAACTGGAGAAAAGAGACCATCATTGTTTTTCCAGTCATTGTTTTTATCTCTTACGTTGGATAATCCGTTATATATGTAACATAATTGTAATATTTGTATTTATGATCATAAATATCACAAA
The DNA here is from genome assembly GCA_039881145.1 of Druceiella hillmani. Lineage (NCBI taxonomy): Eukaryota > Metazoa > Arthropoda > Insecta > Lepidoptera > Hepialidae > Druceiella > Druceiella hillmani. The sequence continues at coordinate 56,092,218 of JAYKKI010000002.1, forward strand.
TTAACTTGTATATTTGCAGCACTGTCTCGTGATTTCAAAATTTAATTTTGTAAAAATGATCTAAATGCAACTTATTATTATTTCATATATATCAAATATTTCCTTAACTGCATGTCATAGAAATAATTTATTCAAAATATTTAACAATGTTTTGGACTGCCAAAAATAAATTGCCAATAGTCCATACGGAGAGTCGGGCTGATGGTCGGGTACAACTGTAAAATACCATATCGCGCTGACGCAACGGCATGTACCGGTAAGTGGTGCAGACGTGCTTTTAATAATATATCTGTTAAACTTTCAAGCCATTGTATCTGCATTGAAATAATGTGAAAAGAATTGTAGACAATGTGAACATCCATGATGTATATTGCTAAGCGTTTTTATGTTATTAAATTAAGTCACATAACCGTTAATACATAAATATATAATTATAAGTACATAAGTATACAATTATTTTATCAAAAAAACTAAAAAAAAAGTGAAGCACGGTTCTTTTCCATCCGGAGAAAATCGGGACAAGCAACTAGTCACTAATATTTTTTTGTATATATTACTGATTATTATTCAATAGGTGTAATATTATTAATAAAAGTAAACATGTTTATGTTGAAGCGTAATAAACACAATACAAGCGAATTGGAAATTTTAAATAATCATACAATTCGTTACCAGCTTATTGTGAAATAGTCTTGATACTTGTAACTTATTGATGCGTCAAATATTCGCCCTTATAGGCTCCACCTACCGTAACTAATCAAGTAATTGTGATACCTAGATCAAAGCAACCAGGAAGTATCCATTTCACTTGTGAGACTCTGAACAATGCTACATTAACTCTATTAATGTTACTGACAGCATTGTCATTCAATGTCTACGTCGATTGACATCAAATTTTATTGAATATATTTGGCGTTAATTTTCTAAAAATTCATTATTCACAATTAAATGAAACTGCGTGATGTAGTATTATTTCTACTTTCTATAAGTTTTTTACCACATTTAGTTCTTTATCTAGATTTCATTGTATAACACGTTGATACAACTAAACCTAGGTCGTGGTAAAGAACTTCTAAAAAGTAGAAATAATACTACATCACGTAGTTTCATTTAATTGTGATAAAATTTTTTGTTGATTAGTCTCTTAACTATGATGTATTTAAAAATATGGAATCAGTTTTACGTCACCACGAATATTGACCGACATGAAACTCTCAATATTTAATTTTATACTACTGTGTCCAAAATGTACCGTTTTAATTATTACTTTTTTATATAGTTTAATTGAAATTATAAATATTATGTAGAATACAGACTTAATTCTATAATTTCAAAATAATGTTATTTAGACGATACGTTTGAGATTTTTCTTTACTTTTAAAGTACCATAAGTTAAATATTTTAAGTGTGTGTTATAAAACATGCTAATAGTCTGGATAACATGCAGGCGATTCGGATTTAATAGATGTATAATTATATTCGCGTGTGACTCCCATTTTGACTTTACTCATGGATGTCGGGTGTTGATAATTTCTTTTATTTGTTACATCAGAGTAATTATAGTTTGTTTATTCTGAATTTTGAATTCTACGTAAAATTTGAATGATTAGATTACCAATATTTTTAGGAACTCTTAGCCCAAGGTTGGGCTTATTTTATTTTGTAAAAATGTAAACAAATTTAAAGTGTAAGAGACAAATTTCATTTTGTAACAAAACAACGCTCTGACAGTTCCATGCATGGTATATATTATGTACAAATAAAAGATTAAAATAAAGGTTCACATTTAATACAAAGGTATATGGTATTTCTATTAACTTATTTGCAAATATTAGTACTTACGGTAAATATACTGCATATTATTTACATATTTTAAAAGGGAATAAAAAAAAAACAAAATAACTTATTTGTCCACTCTGAAATTTTCATTTACGGTTTTTAAATATTAAACTTCAAGCTACAAGTAGATTAATATGTTTTATCGCTATGTAAAATTTTAAACTTCTTCGTCAAACCCTTTCTGAGAAAAATCTTTGTGACCAATCTACAGAGGGATTCAGTTTATGAAAGCTCTCAAAAGTGTTCCATTTTTTTTTCTTTTGAGGTATGAAAGTCTAAAATGAAATAATTTGGTGCATATATAATGCGTGTTAGCTTGAACAATTTTCAAATTTTTCGGTGTTATGCAATTGATTGACATTTTAGAAAAAAATAGAATATACTGCTTCCGTATAAATTTAATAACGTTATATTCGTTTCGTCTTTTACCAATCATCAGTAAAAATGATTTGTAGTTTATAGCAAAATTTCTACTTGGTATGCGACACTAATGCTATTAGAAATTATTAGCATCTTTAGTCTTATTCCTCTTTCCTTTGTTTTACCCTCATTGCTCTCCCTCCCCATGATATGTTAACTTCCTAAAAGGTCGTACTTTTGAGAGTAAAACTAACAAGGCTCTAAACAAACTTAATGTTTGTTATGATAATCGACTGATGCAAAAATTTTCGGCTTCTACTTAAAACTCTTCTGAATCATTACGTAGTCAAATAAGGACAATGGTATTTTGATTCTAAAGGAATCATTCGCTTGTTTCTGAAATCCTAATTAGGAGTGACGATTACTGAAATTAGCTGAGAAACACTTATGAAAAACATCAAGCGATCATGGATTTAAGTTAAATAGAATATTTTCGCGTAATACATAATTTGTTGAACGTACGGGACAGTATGTGATTTAAAATAATAAGATTAGAAATATGAAAAGAACTGTTTAACTGCGATTTGAAAAATAAATTTCAGGATGAAAATTTAACGTATCTCAGTCTTTGAAGCGATGGATTATTATTTAGGGCCAGCATTTCTGGCGTAAGCTCTCTTTGTTTTATTTACTTCCTAAAACTTCAACAGTAAAATTGAGCTTTTATTTTTAAACCAAACATTGTCAACCAAGATCGTTCCAATAACAAGTAAAACTAATGTTTTTATTTAAATTTCGATTGAAAGAGAAGTATACTAATCAGAGTTACCAGAAATTTTTAAAAATCCCCATTGTAATGGCTTTGTAAAGTGGGAATTCAGTACTATTTTGTTAGGATATTAATATCAATTTACTATAAAAATGAAAGCTATTTTATTTATAATCATATTAATATTGGTGAAGATTAATATTACACTAGCCATTATTTTAATGTAAAACTTAATATTATATCTAAGTAGTAAATATGGAAATTTACGTTATTTTATTAGTCTTATTTCCATGAAATGAGGACTAATAAAATAACGTTCTTAATTATGTTTCCCTCTTTCTTTTGTATGGAAATTTGAAAACTTAGGATCTATTTCAAATACAGAAATGAAAAACTATACCCAAAAATAAAAATATGTTCTGTAAGTTTTATTAAAAAAAAATTAAATCACCATGTAAGTTTAAATAGATGAAAGAATGGCTCGATGTTTTGAGAATTTCTTGCCGATGACGCTCTCAGTTTGTGCGATTATGGGTCCCCATATCTATTTATTAGTTCGCTTGTGTTCGTTTCGTATAAAAATTACTGGACATTCTAAAAATAATTTTTCTCTCGGTTAACATGTTACATATTTTAAAGTATTTTTTTACTTTCACATATTTTAGTCTGTTATTTCGCGACAATGCCGTGGCTATAATTTAAAACGAATATGAAATATATATATATATATATATATATATATATATATATATATATATATATATATATATTTATATATATATATATATATATATAATTATATATATATATATATATATATATAAATATATATTAATAAAATATTTTATCTCAATTGGATTGATCTGTAAGAACCTGTAATATTATATGAAGGAACTTGTATAAACTTTAACAATTTTTGCAACTATTGACGTATATTAGTATTTATAAAATAAAATTGTATATATATAAATACGTAAAGAGAAAACTTTGTACCCCTTTTTAAGCTTATTGAGCGCACGGAGGAGTGTGAGATTTGGAATAATCAAAGTTTATGTTTTTTTTTCAGGAATTACGGTCGAATTTCAACCACTGGGCGGCTACTTTTCTCCGTTATTCCGGACGCTGACTTACTGTTGCTAAGGCGACGGGGCTAATGATTAAGTCGGAGAATTTCAATGTGAATTCATTGTTTACTGTTTTATCTCGGCCAATGTTTAAACAGCTAAATAAAATCAGTCATAGTTAAGTTACTACGAGAGCGGTTGCGATAATAATATCTGAATAGAGTGTAGATAAGTAGAGTAATTTAGTCATTATTTTATAAAAACGGGTACACATAACAGTAGAGGATCATTTTTGGAATGTCAGTATCGTATATTCGTCTTCTCAAATTCTTGTAAAGCGATTAACCTGTAATTTCCACGCTAAAGGTATTAAGGCTCGGTTAGAAGGTGAGATTAATTTAAGCAAATCCTATCCCTCATGTCTCAACTATTCCTAAACTAAGCCCATTTAAGCTATGAATAAAATAACGTAGGTATTATATAAATAGGTATCCCGTTTTCCTTTCAATACCTGGCGGCAAACTTAATGCGAACGGTGCGTAAGTTGCCTCTGAATGGTTCCGTTTAAATATTTATGATAGCTATTCTGTCTTCAGGTATTGGTCAGGTCAAATTCTCTTTGATACATTAATATTTTTAGTTCTATCAAGTATATGGAATTTTAAGATTTTATTTTTCACCTTTCTTGCTATGGTATTAAATTGTATTATGATAAATTTGTGTTATGATACGAAATGAAATATTTTATTCTAATAATTGAGAAGAATGAAACTTTTTAGAGATTTTCAGAATTTTAATTTTATTTCGATCATTCTTCATACAGTATTTTTTGTGTGTAAAGAGATGAAATAATTTATAATTTTTATTTATTTATCGTCTTACATTTTCATACACATTTTCTGCATCATCCCACGATTACGAGGTTACCTTGACTTTTAGTAGACATAAACGCTAAACCTTTCTCAATTTCTAGTTGAGGAATAAATGTTTTCTTAAACGTAGTTTGTTAACTAAAATGCAGGAAAGTTATAAATGGTACAAGATCCATAGTTTAGGAAACATTTAACAGACCGGAGTATTTTTTGTGTACCGATGTTATAAAAAACACTTCCTGTTTTTGTGCTCTTAATTTAACACATTCGAGGCGTTTCAGGTTTTAAACTGGATTAATTCGTTTTCTACTATGACACTAAAATTATTAAAAAAATTAATAGATTTTACCCGGGTATAAATCGAATTGATCGCTACTAGATTGTAATTGGAAATATAACGTCTTGAAATGTGTACAAATCAGTTTTGGAATATATAAGTATTACTTGTCTGTAACAGTGACAACTATTTTTTCATTACCTATTTTTTCATAAAACAAAATCTACCGACGCCAGCACGACACCTATATTTTCGCTCATACTTTAAATGTATAAAACATTTGTTTTTTAAAATACTTTTTTTGATATCTCAGGTTTATAAATGTAAAATTACAAGGAAGCGACAGACGAGAAAAGATAGACATACGACTGGACATGACGAAATAAGGCTTTCATTTTTGTCATTTGGCTAAGGAACCCGAATAATGTTGCTTTTGAATCCAAACAATTTTTTTTCTCGTAACTTTAACACTTAATACAGTGAAGGGAAATTATTATCCAACGTATACGCATTAAAACATGTAATGTTAAAAAAAATTCTTCTAATATTAGTATGTTATTCAATGTCTGCAATTTGGTGTTTCGTTACTAACACAAATAATGTTAGCAAATGTTAGTAATGAAAATCCATTTTTGTCTTTCAAAAATAAAATAATACACAACCTATGCAAATAAAAGGAAATGTGAAGATGATATCAATAAATTTTATATTTTTTTCTGTGACCATCGTTAATGTTTATGTTTATGTTGTTAATGTACATTTTTAATTGTTAATTCGAGGCATTACAATGAAAGAGCGACTTTTGTCATACTTTCTATGTTCTGCTGGTCGTCTTTGCTCTTAGTTCTTAATCGAGCTATCACATAGTGTAGTACAGAAAGAGCGGAGATAATTTATGATTTTTATTTGAATAAATAATTTAAGAAACAACTGTCATTATGTAGTTTTATTTATTGGATATATTTGGCGTTAATTTTGTAGAAATTCATTATTCACAATTAAATGAAACTAAGTGATGTAGTATTATTTCTACTTTCTTTAATTTCTTTAACACGACCTAGATTTCGTTGTATTACAATATCTTCAGGTGGGATATTAGCAAAGATATATCTATATCTTTGTCTATCTGTCTATATATCTATATCTAGATATCTTTGCTAATATCCCACCTGAAGATGTAATACAACGAAACCTAGGTCGTGGTAAAGAAATTAAAGAAAGTAGAAATAATACTACATCACGTAGTTTCATTTAGTTTTATTTAATTTACAAAAATTTGCTTGAGTTAGAATGTAATAGGTAAGAAGTAAGTATTTACGAACAACAAGAACTTGTTTCCCGGAAATTATTGAATTTGTTTGTATCGATTACAACAGGGATTGACAGCATAATTTGTTAAGAAATTGTCGTATTAGTTGATATTGTAGTAATTACTGTTCATATGTGTAATCAATTCCAACCGATATGGATCTTCACTGATTTTACTTTACCAAAAATTGGATCATAATATTTTTTCTGAAAGTATCTACTAATAAATGAAAAACGGAGATTTAAAAATACAAAAATATTACTAATTTTTTTTGTAGTTATTTTCTAATATATTATTGTTGGTATAAATTGGTATCAAGACATCTTTAATTATATAATACTCGTTACTGGGTTTAATTTGTTTTTAATGAAATTTTTTTACTCGCTGATAATATCCTTAACTTTCAAATCGTTTTTTCTCTACATTTTGTAATCGAAACTATGAAATAGTTTACGAGTTTGTTTAAACTTCAAGAATAGATAAGTAGTGCCAGTGTCGTTGCGTAATAAATGATATGTTATTTGCGAATAATTTGTTAAAATAGTTCAGACTTTACATATATGGTCCATTTCGTTTATAAATTGCAATAATATGAAACATATTATCGCACTTGCTAAAGCTTTTGTCGATGATCTAGTTTCATTTCATTAATTGAAAAACTGTAAAGACAAGTTTATCATGGAAGCTGTGAAAAGAGCACATGTATTTTTATATTTTAGGTAATAAATAACACATGATAAAAGTAATACAGATACTTACAATTATAAAATAATAAAAATGGAATAGAACTCATATTTATTTAGAATGAATGAATGAATGAATGAATATGATAGAAGCTATGGAACAGTGGAGTGGAGAGCACCGCGCTTTTGCCGTCGAGGCGTACATTTCGAGTGGATTTTCGCTGTCTGTGGCACGCCGTCGATTAAATAATCGTTGCAGTATTCGTCGATTACGTGATGGATCATCGATCAACCTCATTCAGTCATGGGTAGCAAGGTTCAGAGCTACAGGATCAACATTAAATAGGCCCAGGCCAGGACCTACACCATTGGTAGCCACGGATGAAAATGTCGAGCGTGTTATGGTTTCTGTCGTTGAAAATCCCCGTTTGTCACTGCGTACACGTTCATCGATATTGGAAATTCCGAAATCAACTTTACAGGTAATAATGCGAAAAAGCTCAAGTTCCATCCATATAAAATTCAAATTGTTCAAGATTTACACGATTCTGACTCTGAATTAAGAAAAACTTACGCGGAGCTTGGCGGATGTTGTTGAGATTTCGTACTGCTACCCGGATGGGCAACACATTCTTTAGTGATGAAGCTCACTTTCACATTGGAGGATATGTGAATAAGCAGAACTTTTGTTACTGGGATGTCCACAACCCAAGACAAATGCATCAAGAGCCTTTGCATAAGCCTAAAGTAACAGTCTGGTATGCCATGTCTGCATCTGTAATCATAGGGCCTTATTTCTTTGAAAATCAACGTGGCCAAACTGTAACTGTGAATTCGGAGAGATATGTCCAGATGTTAAATGACTTTTTCAGAGCAGAACTACAGAATAGTCCATCCTTAAACCAAAACACATGGTTCCAGCAGGACGGGGCCACAGCTCACACTGCTAATGTGTCCATGAATGCAGTGCGGCAGTTATTTCCAGAAAAAAAAACATATCCCGAAAAGATACCGTACCGTGGCCACCTAGGTCACCCGATTTAATCCCATGTGACTTTTTCTTACGAAGATACTTAAAATCCGTTGTTTACAAAACAAATCCGAGCACTCTGACACAACTTAAAGAAAATATTCGAGCCGAAGTCAGTAGGATACCTCAGTCGCTCTGCAAACGCCTTTTTGAAAACATACGTGCTAGACTCGAAGAGTGTGTCAGACTCGATGGCCCCCATTTGGAAAACGTGGTTTTTAAAAAATGAAATCCGCTTTTATAGTTACAAAGTTAAAATAAACTTACTTTGTATTAGAGGTGTAGTTTTTTTTTTCAATTTTTCAAACATTGAAATCTGTCACTGACAACCTGTATTATCCACATTCTTAATATTATGCCATTTAACGATATTTTTTGTGACATATTGATCATATGAACCTTTTGCAAATGTATTCTTCAGTTTTTTAATATATCTTTTAACTTATTATTTTTAATTTTTATTTGGTTGAAATGAAAATTTCAATTAATTGTTTGCTTTGCTCTTTTCAAAAATATACTAATTTGCTTCAATTAATCAACGGTTATTAATTTCTAACGCAAAGTGATAAATCGCTGAGTGTATTTATCGTATTACGTACAGCAAATATTAGTAAATTATTGCGATTTAATCACGATAATTATGTTGAAGTTTTATTAAAGTGACTGCGCATTTATATTATTAACATTAATAATATAATTCCATTTTACGTTATTTTCGTGATATATTGATTTGAATTTTCTAAAATCTACTTCTGACATTTTACTTTTGATCTTTTTTATTATGTTAAAATAAAAATTTTATAGTACTTTCTGACGTTATTATTTATTTGTTAGTGAAATATGCTTCTTAAATTGAATTCAAAGTGTTAAACAAAGTACATAATTTCAAAACTTTTTTCCTGGTAGTCTGGATTAAGAATTTAAATGGGGTAGTTCTTCATATTATCCAGTCCAAAATTTTATACACAATTTATTAAACGAAGCAAAAGGGATACTGTTGTATTAAAAAAAAAACATGTTATAAGTATTAACTAGAATTAATTAGAAGTATCAAAATTTTCTTGATAATTTTTATATTTGGATAGAGTTTATGAAGACATTGTTTGAATATTTCACGTAAGTATCAAATTACAGCTTCGATAGTGCAGAACGGTGCCGCGAGTTCTGACGCGCGTATGGGCGGCTGGCGACACAATACGAGACGCATAACGCACAGTGGTGGTTCAAGCTGATGCCAGGTTAATTGATTTGGGATATTGTTCTGGGTAGCAAAACTTGTTTATTTTACACTTTCACGTGATAATAAATAGTAAGATTGGGTCATTTGACAAATTCACCGTTCTTAATTGATAAACATATGTCAAATTTAATGTTGAATTTTATATATTATAATTATGCGTGATATTTTAGGTGAACTCTATCGTACAATACTCCTTCGTAATTAGTATAAATTGTTATGACTATGGTTATAGTCATCCAGTAAGTATACACGGATAACGGTAATGTCTTTGTATACTCTTATCCATCAGTGACGGAATATAAACCTCGACATAAGTAAGTTTATTACCACCAATCCATATACATCCTCTCCATCCCAGCAAGCAGAACTCAAGTGACTGACAAAATCAGTTTCCTAGTCACGGAAATAGATTTCGCATATAATTCCATAGTAGCAATTTTAATTGTAATTCTAATTTATAAAATTTATTTAAATAATGTGGTATCGTTGATCATGAAATAAAAATATTTATAGTATTTTCAATATACGTGAGACGCGCTCTAACTGGCTGAATCGCAGAATCATCGGACATTGTGGTGGATATCTAGTTGTCCGACATTGTGGTGGACATTTATTCGTGTAAGCTATTAAACTTGTAAATAGGTCGGACATTGTGGTGGACATCTATTCGTGTAAGTTATCAAACTTGTAAATAGGCCGGACATTGTGGTGGACATCTATTCGTGTAAGCTACCAAACTTGTATAAGCTCAAATCAGTAGAATAGCTAAATTGTAAAACCACCAACTGGACGAAGTTAACTATAAAGTAATCAAAGATTTATTATCCTACCATAATGGCAATATTATGAGCCTTAATTATTTCAAAAGACATATTAAAAACGTAATAGTAAAGACAAAATGCAGCCCGCGAACACTAGCCTGCTTTATAACAAATAAATTAGCTGAAAATGCGTTATATAGGTGGGAAGACATAAAAATAGTTTTAAGGTGATGATTAGAAAAATCTAGAAATGAATTTCATATCACATAAGAATTAATCAGAGCTAGTAAAAGTGAGTCAGAGAAGGTAGAAAAACATAAATTATTGCATTTATTGTAGGTAATTTTATCGATAGGTACAGTGATAATCGCTATTACGACAAATGACCATGGAACAATTTGTTAATAATATATGAACATGGATAATAATTAGGCGTTAAAATAAACAGACAGTACTGGCGAGACTGGAAGAGACGAAACCAGTGTACATGAAAAACACCAAAATTGATGATAGCAATAATAGCAAGAATTTCATAAAAATTCGACGGAAGTGTTTATTAAAGATTTCGTAATTGTATAGGAAATTGTTATGTTGATCTTAATTTTGGTCATTATTCGCCATGATATTATGTAATTATGTTTTTATGTGTTGTTTGTTACATTGGTACACCCGGATGACATGGAACAAAATTTTCTCGACACGCAAGATACAAATCGCTACATGTAGTGAAAGTAATCATCAAATTAAAGATCATTTTACTCTACATAATACTCTCGGAACTCGGAATAGCGGAGTATCAAGTTCACCGATTTCTTCAAATGTAATTATTTATTCCATGAACTAAAGACCAATCGAGTATAATCCATTGGAAATAAGAATCGCTCACGCTACTTCATACCACAATACTACGGTTCATATTTCAATTTCACCCACCCCTTCTCGAGTATAATGTACAAATTCCCTATATTCGATTTCAATCCAAAATATAAACGTCTAATTGGCCAGGATATACTTAAAAAAAAGTAAAATAAATCCGCAAAATAAAAGACGACACAGAAAAATTGCTGAAATTCCGATCCACTTTGACTATTTAAATTGAAAAATCAAAATAAATCCATGATGTGAACAAATAATGAGAATGAAAGTAACTTACTTAGAAGAGACTTCATTCAAATGCGTTTCCATTGAAACAACCATTTTATTTATCATCCGCTATAGTAAATTTAAAAAAAATGATGATATTTACCGATAATTGAATATATTTGCCGTTAATTTTGTAGAAATTCATTATTCACAATTAAATACAACTACGTGAAAAGCAAATATATCTTTGCTAACAGCCCACCTGAAGATGTAATGCAATGAAACCTAGGTCGTGGCAAAGAACTTAAAGAAAGTAGAAATAATACTACATCAAGTAGTTTCATTTAATTGTGATTTACCGATAACGAAACGTGCGAAGTTGAAATTATTTAAAAATTAACCCCTGCCAGATTATAAACATTCCAGTAAGTTTAATTAAAAAAAAATAAAGTAGAAATTAATAACTGTATATATCCTATAGGCATGGCCTGAATTGATAACGAACTGACAGGAAACTTGATCACATAAAGGACAGCTTACATGATAGACGAAGAAAACATAAAAATCCAAAAAAAAAGAAAAGTAAAACCATGTTTTAGAAACTAAATTTCAGAGATTTAAACGATCGTATCGTAGAAGTTAAATATCCATTAGCCAACATTTTTAAAATTGCAGAAAAGTTAGGGCACGATCGGTAATTTACGGACTATCAGATTATGATAAACAAAATTGATTTATAGAAAACTGTTTTATAGAAAACTTGCGGACACAATTTTAAGACGATATATGTCTCGTATATCTTGGAGATATAGTAATTTACTCAACATCTCCACGAAAATATGTTGCAAGCCTAAAACATGTACTTGATACACTCAGATGCATAATTTAAAGAGCAAAGTAGATAAATCGGAATTAATTTTCAAGACTTCCTCGAACATACGCTAATTAAATAAAGTTTATGTCCCATTAAGAATAAAAGAAAAACAGAGATTAATTTTCCTACACCCAAAACACGAAGAGCAAGATTGATGTGAAAGATTTTATCAAGTTAAACCAGCCTATGAGTAATGTTAGTAAAAATTGTTGACATTTTGCCCAGATTAGCAAAAACCCTTGGGAAAATTCAAACAGTTATTAATGAACCACGAAGCATGATATAACACCATGATTTTCACAAACTTTTCATTCGCACAACAAATACCTCGGATGTCATACTCAGCGATGTATTATCACAAATAACGAAAAACTGATAGTATACATTATCTAACGCTATCCGATACCGAGGTTGGACTGTCGGTAGTAGAGAATTATTTTTCATTTTTGAGCTTCGAATATGATGTATTAAACTTTGAAGTAACGTACAAGCTGTTTCCCCCCTCTAATTGTTCAACTATGAAATTGCAAGACTTGAATAAATTCTATTGAAATAGCAATTTCGGTTAATTTGCACAAACAATTTTAAGATACAGATAATTAGTAGGTTTTTGTTTTTAATGAAGTCACGTTTCAAGTATTGGAATTCAGTAAATGATGACTTCGTAAGATGGTAAATTTTCATTTATGTGAAATAATTAAAAATGCTTTCCAATAAAAATTATGTTCTTTAATAACTTGTTTTTTAATGTTATACTTCATTTTTTATAAAATTTATCTGTTGAGAATGTTAATATAAGTATAAATAGGTCAGTGAAAGCACAATGGACAGGACAGCCGTCATTTTATAACCAATAGGAATCTCTCAGTTCTTTGGGTACCTTCTCCAATAAACCTGGGAGATCATTTTGAAAGAAACTTAAAATAACTTTGTCCAATAAGGTTTTCTGTTAATTCGGATGGATCTATTCATTATCCCATTAAATATTACACTCCAATAATTTATTTTCAATTGTAGTGGGATAAGTCTTTGAGGATAAAATAGGGATTTTGTAGTTGCTAGCTAAGGAGATTGTAAAAATTGAAATACGAATCTCCTTTGAATGTACATTCATCACTCTACAGAATTTTATTTAAAACATGTTGGTCTTGTTAATTTCATCTTGAGTAATATTATTCAACACTCTTCGACATCAGGTTGAATGACTTTTTCAGTGCTAGTACTACCAACACCGCTTCCAGGTGTTGTTCCTTCCGTGTAACAGTTGTGTAATCTTATAAATATGCGGTAATTTGGGTGAAGCGCATTGAGGTAGGCAACTGCGGCTACATTCGCATTGCCTCTGTATTCACCAAAAATAAAACGTATATTTGCATATTCTTGTGGAGTATACTGAGAATACGTGGCATTTTGAAAACAAGTCAAGTCTTCAGAAATATCACCAAATAAAACAAGTCCCGATAAGTAAAGACAATCGATAGTCCAGTAAAACAGCCAGGTCGTCGTTAATATCACAAAATAAGCAAGTTGCAATCAGTAACAAGACAAATAGTCTAGTAAACAACCCAAGACGTTGTTTTAATACTGATCTAAAGTAAATTACAACTATAGATAGGAGAACGAAAAAAAAAGAAACAAATGGGAATTCGAGCTTGAGTGGCACATTAATAAATCTCTTGCCCGTGCTGCTTTGTTTACATTCATTCCCTCTCGCTCACACTCAAACCCTTTTTTTGCAAGAAGGAGTGAAATACAGGCGGTACGTCTTGGTACGGTGCATGTGCGCGCATGCATTCCGAGCATTTGGGGTAAATAATTTTAAATAAAATGTGTTTCATTATTTTTATTATTTAACTAGTTACTCCTGGTAATGTTTTATATTGAATCATCAATGACTAGGTACAGTTTAATGTAAAGAAAATGTTCAAATGTTGCACATTTAATTTTTAATCTAATTGTCTTCTTTGGTCCATAAATAGTACGAGTGATAACCGACTATTTACATTAGATACATACATGAGTTACGAGTGTATCATATCGGAAATTACATGCGTTTTTTTAAATAATTGGTCACTCATGTTTTCATATACTTATTTTATTCTAGTGATACTTAAGATTTTACAAAAAAATATATTCAATATTGTTTTCCTCTAAACTATTAGTCATACTATTTATATCTATTTATGTCTATCTATCTAAAGGTTAACGAATATTTTAGTCAATTTTACGCTGAAAAATTTATTCAATATTGTTTTCCTCTAAACTATTAGTCACACTATTTATATCTATTTATGTCTATCTAATATTTTAGTCAATTTTACGCTGAAAAATTTATTCAATATTGTTTTCCTCTAAACTATTTGTCATACTATTTATATCTATTTATGTCTATCTAATCAAAGGTTAACGTAAAATATTGAAACTAAAAAAAATTATAAATTTCTTTTATTTGTAAATGTGGTGAAAATTAATCTAAAACTAAGTAAAAATTTGTTTTTTTTTTAAATCAAATTTTGGGTACAACTTGGGATAGATTCTTTTTTTTTTATTTTTTCTTGAATGGCCATTAGTTCAACTATACGCGATCTTAAGGTTATTTATTTATTACCGGGTACCCTATGTAGTTAAATACGTAACTAGTAATAAATCAACTCTGAATTCATGTAATATATACAATATTTTTGATAGTAATACTGTAGTATCATTTAAAAATTTTGTTAAAAAGAGCTTCTGGTTGACATATCTTTTTGTAATTGAGTCCCAAATTAAGTACTCTTGGATCGAGAAAATTGTTATTTATTTAATAAAGTTATGTGAGTCTTGATCAGCCTAACAGTCAGTAAAGATGATTCAATTTCAAATGTGCCATAGTAGCCTAAAGCGGCGGAACAGAACGGGACGCGACATTGTAAAAATTCCGTATTTAAAAAAAAGGAAAAACAAAATGGAACCCCTAAAAGATCACTTATGCGTTCGTTCATCATTTATTCCTACATATTTTCAACGTAAAGTCAAATTAAGTTTTTTGAACATTTTCTTTTCATTTTATGTGTCGGTTGGGATATCGAATAATAGTTTGGAGATATTGCTGAAAATGACCAAAGCAAAATATGTCACCACATATCTGAAATCGCTAAGTCGAGTTTGTGAAAAAAATAGTGCTTTTAAAATTTTATTTAAAGTTTACCGAGACACTAGAGCAGTAGTTATTAACCGGTGGTCCGCGGGCCACTAGTGGTCCTAGGAAGCATCTCAAGTGGTCCGCGAGCCATGCCAATAAACAAGTGACAAGAGTCAACACATTATCCGAGCGCGTCAACGCCCGACTGCGACTCGAGGCGCGTGAGTGAGTGTGAGAGAGATGCGTGTGACAGAGTGAATAGTACATACTACAAGCGCGGCGCGGCGCTCGCTTCAGTTTGTCCTGTCACGGTCGTCAGTTCGCTTTTTGTTTTAATTACAGTGATTGATAATAGTTCAATAGTGCTCAAGCAGCGAATGTTCGAAGTAATGTTATGAGCTCTTTCTTACCTATTTTCTTTCAGTTTTAAAGTTCGACATCGAAGGCAAATATTGTTGGTCTGCGAAGGATATTAATACTTAGTTAATAATTAATCCAGGTCTAAATACCCACGTAAGTAAAATGGTCCTTTCTTATATTTTGTTTAGCTATGTCACAAGTAATTACTTATTGTGAAATTAAGTATCTACCTAAGTATGTGTCTACGTACGTCGCATTTAAAATTCGTTGCTTACGTCTTCAAATCGGCTAGGTTTCTGAGAAAAATGTCACCAAAAAGAAAATATAGGTAACAACAATTATATTAACTTTTTATCTACGCCAGTTTCAGTGTTTTTTTTAACTTGCCTGCAATCTTTTGTATGTAGGTAAGTAGTAGGTATGTAACGTTTGCAACTGAATTGTACTTAATACTGTTATGTACAATTCAGTTGCTGACTATAGGAATTACTAAAATACTTACTTGATAAGGATCCTAGAAGTGTTTAGGCTCATTTGATACGTTTTGACTAGTACGGTACACTACCTATTTTATTTTGCAAGCTCACTGCTGTGCATAACTTATAAAAATAAAAGCTTATGATCTAACATATTTTTTGTAAAATCTTGTATCTCATAAATTATTATTATAAGCTATATCTTCTATCTATGCTAACTATTCTGTTTTCAGAAAAATGCCACCAAAAAGAAAATATGACGACAATTATATTAAATTGGACTTTACTTCAATAGTAATAAATGGGGAAACTAGACCTCAATGCGTGTTATGCACAACTGTTCTTGCTAATGACGCTCTAAAACCGGCAAAGTTGGAACGTCATTTGAAGACCGTACATCCGAATTTTTGTGACCGTCCACGCGAATTCTTCGAAGGTAAACTGACAAACCTTAAAAAAATGAAACTGGGTCCCAGTGGAACAAGTCATGCAACATCTGAAAAAACATTATCTGCATCGTTTGAAATTTCAAAATTGATTGCAAAATTGAAAAAAGCACACACAATCGGCGAATCTCTAATAAAGCCTTGTATGCTCAAAATTGCAGAAGAACTTTTAGGACAGGAAGCTCAAAAGAAAATTCGTGAAATACCACTTTCAAACGACATAGTAAAGTCGCAAATTCAAAAAATGTTAACTGATATTGAAGAACAAGTTATTGACAAGATAAAAAGTAGTCCTTATTTTGCATTACAATGTGATGAATCTACTGACGTGTCGCAATGTTGCCAATTACTTGTGTATGTTCGATTTTTGGATGAAAATAAAACTTTTAAAGAGGAGTTACTATTGTGCAAAGAACTTGAAACAACGTCGCAAGGTGCAGATGTTATGGATGTAATAACTCAACATATGGAGAAACATGAACTTATGTGGGAAAAACTTACGGGAGTTTGTGCGGATGGCGCTCCTGCTATGCTTGGTTCCCGATCTGGTCTTGCAGCGCTTATAAAAACCAAAAATCCATCTGCAATCACGACGCATTGTGTTATTCATCGTCAAGCATTGGCAGCCAAAACACTCCCGGAATGCTTTGCTCTGACGATGAAAACAGCTATAAAAGTAGATAACTTTATTAAAAAGAGTGCACTCAATACTCGTCTCTTCAAGCAACTGTGCTCTGATATGAACTCTGAACACGAAACTCTGCTTTTCCACACGGAAGTACGTTGGCTTTCCAAAGGAAATATGCTGTCGAGGTTGTACGAACTAAGAGAGGAAGTAAAAATATTCTTAACTAATAAGGAAAACAAAGAGCTATTGGACCAGTTCTGTGACTTAGAATTTACAATTGGTTTTGCTTATTTAGTTGATTTTTTCATGAACCTAAATAAATTGAACCTTCAACTGCAAGGTTCAGGAAATTCGCAGTTGCAAGGCATGAGCAATATATTTGCTCATGAAGACAAAATCAGGGCATTTATCGGTAAAATCGACCTATAGTACAATAAAATCGAAAGCAAAAACTTTTCTGCGCTTGGTAGGCTCAGTAAAATTATTGACGGACAGTGTGCCGAGGTTAAACAAAAAATGCAGATGAACATATTACTCCATTTGAAAAACTTAAAAAGTGAATTCATTCGCTACTTTCCTGACTGGGAGGACAAAAGTATTCAAAAACTGATTCGCAATCCTTTCATTATCAATGTTTCTGAGGTGCCTGATGAACTTCAAGAAGAAGTTATTGAAACGCAACACGATTGTAACTTGAAAGATACATTTGAATCAGGGATTACTCTTGAAGTTTTTTGTAGTCAAAAGGCTACTTCTTTACCGAAACTTCGAGACATTGCTCTTCGTTACCTCACTTTGCTTTCGACAACATATCTATGCGAGCAGGGGTTCTCGGCACTTTTGATTATTAAAAACAAACACCGAAATCGTTTGGATGCCACTGGAGACATGCGTTTAGCTTTAAGCAGCACTGAATCAAGGATCCATAAATTAGTAAAAATTATGCAAGCACAAAAATCTCATTAAAATCTTTTATGACTTTTATTTTCATTTTTTATTCTATTAGTTATAATTACATTTTAATGAGATTTTTGTGCTTGCATTGGCATGTCAATTTAATTTACGTACTTTAAGAAAATAAACTGGTTGCAGTAATTTTATACGTTTTTATTTGTTGAAATCTAAAAGAATCCTTTATTTTTACTTACATTTATTTACTGAACATTACTTCCAGATCAATAAACCAACTGGGTGGTCCGCGGCATAACGAAAATTTTGTCAAATGGTTCCTCTGGACTAAAAGGTTAAGAACCACTGTACTAGAGCGATGACTCTAGATTTCATAGGTTTGAGGAATTTACAATATTTTACACCCGTAAAACTGTTCTCGGTAATATAATTACATGTTAAAGATAATCGTATTATTTGTAAATTATTTAATAAAAACAATATATATGTATTTTTCATGTACCTTGTGTACAGAATTTGTCTACAGTGAGTTTTACTCGTACTTAAAAGGTTGGTTTTATTGGTAGTATCCATATGAAATTTAAAAATAAAATTTGCATTAAAGTATTCATAATTCATATCTTAAGGCTGCAGGGACGATATCAATATTAAAATATTGAAAATGATCCTTCATTGAGTAATTTAAATAGCGTAGATTTAAAATCTGAATTGGTTCTCATGGTAGATAAATATATTTTCTACATTTGTAATTTTTTTGTAACGTAACTAATTTGTAACACTATATTTGTACATTTGTAAATTGGCAATGATATGAATACGTTTAAACAAGCAATATAGATTTTTGCATGGTTCTACATTATATTGCAGTGAATATTTATGTATTTATAGGCATTGAATAAAAGTTAGAAGAATGTATTAATATTTATTTAGATGTAACTAGATTGGAGATGAATCATGTACTTGTTGGTGAGTATTGGGTGACAAAACTAAGTGCCCGTTAAGTTTTTATTTAAATTTCAAATTAACTTTACAACACACCTGCACTCTACTCCTGTCATTACTGTTTTGCCTGCTGTCGAGATTGGCGGAGCGATCGACCTATATAGACCATTTAGTAGTTAAGTGGTATGAGTTGATGTGGCCATGTTCAAAATTCACTTAAACTTTCCCGAGTTTAATTTATTTAACAGTAACCGACCATGTCGAGATTGAAGTATATATAGGTTACGACTCATTGCTTATCTTCAAACCTACTGGTGTTTACCTTTAGGAGAGATAGCACCTTACGAGTTAATAATGCATATTAAAAAAAATAATTTCATTTCTGTATAGATATTACAAAAAATAACTGCAGAGGTCTTTAAATGTACTACAGAGGTGAATATTGGATGGTAGCTTCAGTTTTCGTGACTGACCATTCAAAGAAAAAGGACAATATAAAAAGGCATTCAAGAAAGTTCGCATCGATTCTTATGATGGTAAATTTTTTAGGCAAAAATTGGTCATTGTATCTTAATAAAGTATTTGCTACCATCAATAAATTATTTTTTATCTATAATTAATGATGGGAGAGTATTCTCAAAATTTATTTTGGTGTTAAATTTTGAGATGAAAAAAATAAAATAATAAATTAAAACACTAAAAGTGATTAAAATATTCGAGTATATATTCGTCTATTTTTTTCTCGTCTGATAAATCATTTTTATTACTAATGCCTATTAGTAATAAACATTAAGTCAAAAATACAGAAAGGTTTAATTCGAATATTGGTAAACATTCTTCATGCATTTTAAAATTAAAGATAAATAAAACGCACGCTCGCATACACTCACAGGCATACGTCCCTAGTCATAGGTGAACACACATACGTACGGCAGTGATTTTAAATAATTAGGTATTTTAAATTTTATGTTTATAACAATGAGATTTAATCACTAAATGCCTTAAAAGTAAAAAAAAATATTCGAATCATTATAAGAACAGCAAGGGCGCTTTTCCCATACGATTACTGGAACATTGTTCTCATTTTGTAAATAAATTTGAATGGGCAGCAAGCTCTTGTATTAATTTATGAGAACAAAAATTAAAATAGGAATTGAATGACTTCACTGATTTAGCGTCACCTATTTGTGTTTTATTGGGAGTTTAATATATCAGTATATATCCTTACAGGATATCACCTAATTCATTAGGTGTGCGTTCATGTAATTCATTCGTGGATGCTAATGGAAATTTAAGGCGAACTTTACAGGACATAATGTACGTAATATCATAGCTTTTTTAAGCACAGTATCACAGCTTTTTAAGCACAGTATATAGGCACCTTAATGCTTTACTTATGCTTATACAAGAGCATAATTCATATTTACAGACTAAAGGATTTTCCTTAGTTTTCATTGCGTGACTGAGTTGGAATTTATTTCGAACTTGTCTTCTACTTATGTTTTTATTTGTTCCACTAGTGTCCAAAAGTGTACATATTATTTGTCATAAGTACACTTTTTTGTTAAGTGCTAGTTACTTATTAAGCAGGATTTGTCGTTACTGTGGTATGTTGGGTTGATCAAAAGGCGTACGGCTTTGACTACAAAGCGCACCGCGGGGACCTGGGTTCAATTCCCGGCCACTCCTCGAGTGGAAATGGACTGATGTTCTGGGTGGCTGTAAGAGGTTACTCTCGTAGTAATAAGTCCGCCATATGTATAAATTAGATGCACTAAAGTACATTATTATTTTATTTGATATGATAACTCATTGAAGGATATAATACATACGTGAAATAATGACGAAAATTGACATTATCCGGCTAATAATTTTATCAGTTTGCCATTGATTTTCAAGTTCCTTGGACTCCATAGTTAAAAATGTTACAGGTGCTCTTAAAACGAAAATGTACTCATTTCTTGACTGGTTTTAAATTAAATAAAATAATAAAAAACTAATGATACCAAGTTTCAAGTGCTTAACTCAACTAGAAGTGCTTGAATAACAAACGAGATTACACAATTGCGCAAAACATTCTGGTAATAAATGTTTCCAACATAAAACACTTATCTATAATATCATATAAGTTGATTCAATTAAAGTAGACGTGGTATTTATTACTAATTAATTTTATTGCATTTTAATGCCACGGCATTTCCGCATAATTTGAATGGCATGAATCTTAGATTTGTTAAGCAGAGATAACGTTAAGTAGCTGTAATTCCTGTACTACATGGATACATAACAAGAATATCCAGCTAGCTGATAGACAAGTATGTCGTCATTCTATATGTGACTACTCGTATCTGCTAAATCGTAGTTTCTTTTAATCCTTAAAGTTGTAAATGAATTCCATTTTTATATATACGAGATGTTACCAAGCATCGTACAAAGTATCGTATAATACAAAGAAACGAATACCCATTGTTATTATTTGCATTAATTTGCATTTTGAGAATTGCCCATTTTGCAGACACGACATTCAACCAAATATTACATTTAACCAACGACATTGTAATTTTGAAGATGCAGCTTTAGTTTAAATTCATAATACATACTTATAAATCTTCACTATCCTACAAGGATTTAAAACTGATTTTTTCTAGGACCATTAGTTTCCTTACAGAAAATATACATAAGCTACATAAAAGAGATATTGATACTATGATCGGAAAATTATACGTAGATTATAATTGTAATATTTTAGGTATAATTGTAATATTTATCATTGTAATGTTTTAGGTAACACTTAAAAAGATAGATTGTTGGCGAAAATACATTTTGATCTACGTTAGATTAATAAAATTCTGATAAAGTTTTAAAGGAGTTTTCATCAAAATGAAACCAGCATATATTCAAAGGTACACGTAAATAAACATAAATAATTGAATAATAAGTGATAAATAACATTTTTGTAACATTTTATATTATAAAAAATTCATTATAATAAATTTTTTACCTACAATAAACTGACTGCAAATAAATGCTCGTGACGGATTGCTTGAAATAATATGAATTTCTTAAAATAAAAATCCAACTACGGCATACAAATGGCTCTGCAATAAGTTGCGCCCCCTCGATGTGCAAACGGAGAAAAGCATGAAATGACACAAAGGGGCGTAAGTCGGTGCACGTATATCACTTAAGTACCTTTTATAAATTGAACCTTTTCCTTCTAAGAGTCCCAGTTTGCACACCAACATTTTAGTGATATACTTTAACCTCTTGCTGTGTATTCAAAACTTAATGCTTCTACTGGATATACATTTAATGTATTAAATATATACGTTGTTTAACATGGCTTAGATCCTTAAGAAATAATAGGCAATATTAATTTATTGAAAAATATAGCGTAGAGAATTTAGCTTGGTGGTATAAGTACTTATATCAAAGGAGAAAACCTTGAAATCCATCTTAAGAACCAGAAAAAAAAAATTGTTTTTTAATAATTTTTTGGACGTATAGAGTGGACGTAAAATTGCGGGCTTATCAAGTCTGAGTAAGGTGTCTTTAGAAATTGTTTTTTTGCATGTTACGAGAACTACGGCACATTTCGCTCTAATAACCCTATTCAACACTTTAGAATTATATTTACATTTTGTTTTTAATCTCATCTCGTTTTTCAGATACATATTTCAACATTAATGCAAGGTTAAAGCGTTCTGTATTGCCTGCACATCAGGTGAATGTGACACGCGAGCGATAAGAAGTGACGCACCGAATGGATATGGATATTGAGCAGAGTTTTATTTTGTGGAAAGAAAAGTCAACTTTATTGGTAAATCGCAAGTTTTGCAAAAATTTAAATTATAAAATATTTTGTTACTGAAAAATCAATTATATTTGTGTAATAAAAGTGTATATCGACATTTTTACAGTTTGTTTTAATATTACATTTTTGAAGGGAATCCAAAAAGTTCTTGTTGTACCCCTTAATCAATACCTATTAACATTTCTAAAAAGAATCGTTCCTTTTTTGATAATCTGTTTATTGTAGTTTTAATTTAGTAAGTTTTCTATTTACAATATATTTGAAATATTTGAGATACTAGAAACAAGCTTTATTCAGAATTTTATGGGATAATAATTTAACACGACCAGTGCATAATTTGAATGACATGAATTAAAAAACCCGAGAACATTTTCTTTGTTCATAAATAATGGATTAAAATATGTTATTATTTCATACTTTATTACAATTCCAGTAAGATTTATTAGGTTATGGACTAGGTCTCTATAACCTGTGAAACCCCAGTAGTTTAAATAATATGAATAATATCAGAAATAAAATTAACCAGCAAATTTGTAATTTATTTATTGTTTGTCAAAACAATCTTCGTTGCATAGAATATGCATCGTTTCATTAAATGGAACTACCTATCGAATTAGTCGGCACATTCTTCCTTGGATATCTTTTCCATGGCCCTATGAAGATTGTTTATCTTTTATTTTTGGGAATAAATATAAATCACATGGGTTGGATCCTTTGTCTGGCTGAGTTCGCAGAGAAGTTAGGGCGATGAAGGAGGATTTTTACTGCGAGAGCGTTGCTCTGAATTTTTTCTAAAACAACAGGTAAACGATTGCTGGCTTAGTAGTTAGTAGTAAGTTTTATTTAATTTTTTAGGACAATCGTCACATAATCACCCGTTCGTCCGAAGAACGAGGTGACCATCTTTTCTAGAACACTTTATTCTTCATTCATGTTTGTAGGCAACCCTTCAGAAGGAACCATCCTCCGCGCAGACTTTCTTTTTGTATTGGATTCTTAATAGTGTATGGAGCTTTCATATCTCTTGACGACATTGAATACAGAATGTAAGTGGTTTTCGTGGATTTTTTTAACCTTTCCTGCTCAAAGCGATGGCGTTTTCAGCTTCATCCAAATCACTTGGCACAAAGTCTACTGCCCCTTAAATGTTCACGTGAAAGTTACTTTACTTAAATCAACGCAATGTTTAAAGTTACTTGAATGTGCTGATAGGTCACTCCTTTGTCTCTATTTATTATCTACAGCATTGATATTATCTTCAGTTTTCGTTGTTGTCAATGCTAAACTCGATACGACAATGCTTGAACATATTCAATGCTTAAACCAGTTCTATACAGCAGCGCAGGATGGAAATTCATAATGAGATGTCAATTTAAGCCAATGACAACTTTGTTGTTAATTGAGACTGCAATGACATTTATAAAAAATCATCGAACGAAAATGCTGTCTTATTAAATTCATCTTTGCGCGATACACACAATTTATATATTATTTTTTTACCTTTTTTATGTGTCCAATTACCTAATTTTTTTTTATGTTATGATAATTTTGTTTCATTTTATTATGAGGTAAATATTAATTTCATTGAATTAAATATATGCTAAAACGAAGAACTAAAAAAAAAGTGAGCCGTCACGGGACGCCTGGCAGATGTGAAACATCATGTTCGTACAAGTAATATGTGTAAAAGACAAGATTATTACAGGAACTAAATATAGCATAATGAAAAAATTAAGAATTACGAATTGCTTTCTTTGCAAGAAGTTGTTCACTTTCACTTTCTAAATTATCACTGTCAGACATATTTTATTGTTAAAAATAAAATAAAGAAATTTTTTTTTTTCAAGTAAAGCACAGGTTATTTATACCGTAGTAAACAACAGCGTCGAATTGAGTGAGGAGGGGCTCGCGTAGTCGGTTGCGCATGGCGACACGTCGCCATATCGTACACTCTACTACATATAGACTATATATATACCTTAGTATAGCGTGGCGACCCATCGCCACGGCAAGCGTCGCCACTCCAACGATCCGGTTTATACCTGCGCCTATAGATGTTTCACATCAAAAGAAAATTAAAAATTTTGAAAAAATCCCGGCGGATATAGTCGTTGTTATTGAAAAAACGATTAAATATTTTTTATGAAAACCCTTCGACTAAAAGAAAGTGAAAACCCATCAATATAATTACAAACCCAAGAAAACTTTTTAAATTGGTCAAACCATTTTGGAGATAAATGGGAACATTGGATAGCACACACAAACAAAAAAATAAATAAAGAAACTCTCACCCTAAATGCATATACCTCCTGCGTTCAAAAGCAGGGTAGCGGAGGTGTATGCGTTTAGGTACTGCGTTGCAAACGAATGTTCCAGGAATATTTATTTCCAACAAAATGTTTATTGCGGCGCATTCTGGTGAGTAATCATTGTAAAAACTATCTAAGAAACATTGCCAATGAATCACAAATATTTTACAGAAAACCGTATCTAAATCGGTCAAACTGTTTTGGATATAAATGGGAACATTGGATAGCACACACAAACAAACCGTCCATCCTGGGTAAAAATAGAATATATAGGACTAGATAATTTTTTTTTCAATTTTTGATTTTCCTTTTTCATATTGATAACCTGTCATTGAAAAATATGAAAATCACTCACTAAAAGATACAATAGAAGACAGTCTTACAAAAATAATTATATTGCTGAATTTCGATTACGTTACTGTATGTAAATATATAATTTTAATTTCCACGTATACATATGTCTAATGCACAAGAGATAAAAATATCTTTAAACTATATATATGAAGTTACCCCCAGATAAGTTTACATTTTACAAAATAATAAGTCCTCTGTTGTTTTAGCAATTTAAAAAATAATTACAGTGTTTAATTTATTCGTGATCAGTATAATTACTTCTTTTTCAAAAATGCTTCAAAATAGAATAAATGAAATATTTAAAATTTCCTTATGACTTTTGTTGGAAATCGAAACTATTAGTTATTTTTACAAAAAAATGTGCGATTTATAACCGTAGATTTATTTGATTAATTTGACAAAAACGAGATATAGCGTATTTTCTTACCAAGGATCGCATTGACAGGTGTTCAAATTTTATAAGGAGTCACTACCTATCATTTGCAGAGCTTGTCTTTGTGGACGGGTAATGATAACTGTCATGCTCATTGGTAATAAACAAAGATGGAAATATCCGCCGGTTGATAGTTTATTGTGACACGAAAACTTCATTTGCGGTGGAATGCTTGTCCTAAAACAAAAAAATATTCGCAGAAAGGTTACGGGGTTCGGCGGTAGTTCAGAGCGATTGTTTCACTTCAGTGCACTTTTTAAATTGAACCGTATCGTTTCAAGGGTGGCATAGCTGTGTTTCGGGTATCAACTTGAAGCGAACGCTTTGTATTGGATTTCAAAGCATTTTCCTCTGTAATATGTGAACTGTACTCAGAAAGCCTCATAAATCGTTACATAAAATGGAGTCTTATCTTTGCATATTGTGTGATCTTCCAGGAAACTTGATTATTGTCTTTCCTCAGGGTGTAAGGTAAGTAATTATGTTAAAAGTAGGATAATACTATGCTATAGGGAATACTAAATTGTTATTCGGGGGATATTAATTTTAACACGATGTGAGAGGCATTACATTTAAAATAATCATGAAAATATCATACAATTTTCATATATTATATTTCAAAATTATTACAAACTGAAAACGATTCATTGTATTCTAGTTTCACCTATTTGGTGCCATTTACAAGTACTACTTTTTCAGCGTTGGATCAACGTTTTTGTACATAATATTTAGGTCTTGGAATATTGGGTCATTTTTACTTTCGGAACTAGTTTCGACATTGCGGCATCAATTACGAAATTTCGGAAGTGGGTTGTGTGCTGAAAAATACTATTGAAACACAATAAGACAAAGGAAAAAAACAGTTTTATTTGTGTTAATACAGAAAAATTCAAATTAGTTTTAAATATTAAAGTAAGAAAAGGAATAGCAACCGTGTTAATTATTGACTCTAGAAAAATACAAATAATATAGTTGTTATATTATCGTTAATTAAAATTGCTCTTTTCAATAAAAAAAAATTAAAACAAGTTAATTAAGCGTAAACATACCGTAAATGTTCAAATTATGGTATAGAAAAAACGTAATATAAACCTACTTACTAATAAAAAAACTATATAAACCTACTTACTAAGAAAAGGAATAGCAACCGTGTTAATTATTAACTCTAGAAAAATACAAATAATATAGTTGTTATATTATCGTTAATTAAAATTGCTCTTTTTAATGAAAAAAAATTAAAACAAGTTAATTAAGCGTAAACATACCGTAAATGTTCAAATTATGGTACAGAAGAAACGTAATATAAATCTACTTACTAATAAAAAAATGTTTATTCAGGGACATCATCATTGTTTTCATTAAGGCGCTGACAATACCAGATTGAGCTAATTTAAAAAAAAATTAGCAAAATTTCCTTAATTTATGGCTATGGAAAAAATATGTGTTATTCTTGATAATATTTAGAAAGTCCTGTTGTTTCTAAAACATGACTGAAATATCTTTTATTTCTGAAAAAAAAATCCAAATCATCTCGTAACATAAATTTTGAATCAAATTAACTTCGTCATTTATAACACTTTATGAATAGAATTAAAAATGCTAACTGCTCACATTATTTAAAATCTTGGTTGATTTGAAGTTTCAATAAAGTAAATAGAAATCCAATGAAAAAAAAACACATTTATCTCGACAATAAAGACGCGTTTTGGCGATGTCTATTGTTTCTCATTTATTTGCATGCAAATCGACAGTGTGCGCTGAGGCGCGGTACTAGTTGGACTCAGGTCGCTTGTTTTCCCACCCGCTCAGGAAACGATAAAAATGAAAAGCAATATAATTAAATTAATTTTAATGTTAAGTTTGGATTTGTTGTTTTGATGTAGCTCGCCATTATTTATTGCAAAAAAATCGACTTAAAAATTTTCATTTCTTTGCGCGGGAATATGTTTTAACCCTTTTTTTTCAGTAATTCATCTTTTTTAAAAATTTTTTGATTACTCACTTTTGAATATTTTGGATCTAACGTTTTTTATATTAATTAGTGTTTGTATTAATACATTTTTTTCACGTAATACTTTTTGCTTATTAAACTTTTGGACGTTTTGAGTTAGTTTTTTTTCACGTCAATTCGTGTTTGTATTTATAATTTTTTTACAATCCTTTTTGCTTACTCAATTTTGAATGTTTTGTATTTATTTTTTAATTACCCATTTGTGTTTTCATTTATAAACTTTTTACTTTTTCTACTTTTGAATACCTTCGTTGTTGTCTTGTTTTTTGTATATCAATTCGTGTTTGTCTTTCTTTCTTTAAGCGATGCTTGTTGCTAATGCAATTATTGGATATTTTGGTTTTGTGGTTTTGTGTTTGTTTGCATTCATATTTTTTTACGTAATCAATTTTGGATGTTTTGGGTATGTCTTTTTTAATTAACCATTTAGGTTTGTACCTATAAACTTTTTTACGGGACCTTTTCTGCTTATTAATTTTTTTTACATTTTGGTTTGCTTTTTATATCAACTCATGTTTGTGTTCACAAACTTTATACAATGGTAGTTGGCGTACCGGGAAAAGACCTAGGCTACATTTCATCTCGAGAAATATCATTCTAAGTAAGATTATAAGTCTAACTAATATTATGAATGCAAAAGTGTGTTTATTTGTACTTCTTTCAAGTCATAATGAAGCAAAAGATCAACGTGACTGTCTTCACAGAGATAGTTGAGGGACCAGGAAATAATAAAGATAATATGGTAACCCAGAAAATTTTATCCTAACTAATACGACAATCCCGAATAATATTAAAAAATCAAAATTTCGTTTGTTTCCTTCACTTCACATGATTTTCTGCACAAAGATAGTTGGCGGGCCAGGAAATGGCATAGGCTACTTTTTAACTCGGAAAACCTCATTGTAACCAATTTAATAATTCCGACAAATACTAAAAATTTAAAAATGTGTTTATTTTTTCTTCTTTCACGCTATATCGAAAAAATGGATCGAGCTGATTTTTTGCACGAGGATAGTTAACGGGTCAGGAAATAATATAGACTACTTTCTAACCCGAGAAATTTCATCTTAACTAATAGAACAATCCCAACAAATATTATAAATTCCAAAAGGTATTTGTTGGTCTTATTTTCACGTCACAATGGAACAACAGATCGGCGTAATTTTCTGCACACAGTTAGTTGGCGGACTAGGAAATGATATAGGTTACTTTTCAAACCAGGAAATCTCATTCTAACTAATATAACAATCCCAAAAATACTACAAATTGCAAAGTGTGTTAGTTTATCTTTCTATCACGTCGCAATGGAGCAACAGATCGACGTGATTTTATTGATTGCACAAAGGAGATAAGATAGGCTACTTTACAGCCCGGGAAATCTCATCGTAACTCTAAAATTAAAATTATAACCTATACATAAAATACAAAAAGAAAGTAACTTATAATTTTCTCAATTTTGCATTTATTCTAACCACGCTGAAATGCGCTGAATAGCGAAATTGACGGGACGTCTAAAATAAATAGTAATAACATTTTAAAATGGATTTTATTGGATACAAACTTGTATTTTGACACTTGTATATGAATATAATATTATTTTTATTTTATTTAAAGTTATTAACCACGATCTAGGTTTTGTTGTATGACAACATCTTCAGGTGGGCAATTTGAAAAGATTAACTTGTAGAAAATTCCAACAGCATTTAAATATTACACAAAATAATAGCGGAAGTAGAGTTTGAGTGAGTTTTCCCAATTTTTACGTTAATAGTTTTTATTAGGCATGCATGCCTAGGCCTCCATAGGTTTTAATTTGAAGTAAAGTTGCATGATTAAAATGTAGACGTACCTGAAAATTTGTTGTAGCTTCACCAACAATTTTTATAACATTATTCCACAATTCATATTTCTGAATCAAACCATCTTCTTCGTGAAGAAATATTTACGAAATAGCTGATTCCTGAGAGCGTTTGTTTTAAAACCAGAACATACCACCTTTTTATTCTAAATGGACCTGAATAAAAAGAAAAAGTGAATTTAATATTTAAGGCTTTAAGTTAAATAAACCCCTAACGAAATCGGACTTCCAAAAATTCAGTTTCTGTCACTAACATCATATTATTTTTTATGATCTACCCGATTACGAGTTAGAAATATATGTAATGATTAATATAATGAGTAATGCGCAAGGAATATATGTAATAAGTAATACTTTTTTATTGATCGCTAATCTTTAAGAACGAATTTCATACTTGTCTTATATACAAAACAAAACGAGTATAATAACTATTATAAGAAATTTGGTTAATATGTAAAAATAACAACAATGGTACTTGCAAGTGAGATTCTGTGAACTTGGTATACTTGACTGTTTTGTATTTCTGACCAAAATAGCGTTCGAGGGTCATGGCGCGGCAGTCTGTAAATGGAACAAATGAAGTAAAACATGACATAATGCACCATATCACGCGAGTAAAAAAACAAAATATATATGAATATGTGTTTGTATATATACTTACATATATTGCAGTAAATAGAATATGCAATTAAAAATTAATGCATGAACACAAAAATAAAGGGGAAAATTCAAAAAGGGGAAATTTCAAAATTCAGTTTTTATGGTGAAGTATGTGAAGACAAAATGAAATGAGTTTTGAAAGAATTTGTTACATCTATGAACTATATGAATATGAGATATGATGTATCTATTTCATAATAAGTATGTACAAAAAAGATGTTTCCTTCTTGTTTCCTGAATAAATTAAATAAAAACGTCCATTAACTTCTACGTTTAAAAAGACAAAATAAACCGGATAATTTAATTTATCTTCTTATCTATAATTTTACATTTTCTACCGAGAAGGGGGTAAACAATGAGATTGAAACGCCATACTCTCTATGGTGGTGTGTTCTTATCGCTTGCAACGGAATGAAACCAGCATTGCGGTGGTTTGCCATCGGCACGGCTCCGGTTTGCTATTGCTGAGCTGTCCATTTTTCAAGATACTAGGGTAGCTAAAACACAACTTTAATTTTTTTAGAGCAATTGCGTATGAATAGACCTTATCTCCCTGTGAATTATATCTATTGCATCTGTATTATTTAAAGTGAAAACGCAAATACCTAATCGAGTACGAATACAAGAGATAAAAAAATATTTAAAATCTGTAAAACTGTTGTAAGATGGCGGCAGTATTTTTGAAAAATATACAATGCTAGTACGTAGCGATGCCTATTATACAAATCCTAATTGAATGCCACAGGTTGGAAAGTAAATATTCGAATTATGCAGTAATCGTGTATATTTTTCAAGAACTACGCTAAGTTTGATCCATAAAATGTACTACACTAATATCATTGTAGACTACTCATGCATAGTATCCAGTGTGCAATAGATCAACGTAATTTGAAATCATTGTCTTATTTGCGGTTTAATACGTATTTCTTTTTGTTTTAGGTAACAGAAAATATTAATGTTGTGTTAATTATTTGACGCCATAACAGACATTTTTTTTTTTTTGGTTCGATTAAGTAAAAGAAGATTTTAGTTCAAAATATATAGAAAAATGCTGTGTAACAGCAAAAATGTTGATGCAAAATGGTTTAGATAAGTTTTTGATATTGAACACATTGAATATATATTCTCAAAAATGACATTTGAGTCTCCGCATAATCCTATTTCAGATTTGTAGTATATGTCTGGCAATGTTAACATTCTGGGATTGTCTGTTTAGAGACTTGCGTTCCTTTTCCATGCAATTGAACGAACGATTTAATTGCGTTCGGTTGCGTACCCAAGATGCTTCTAATGACATGAAAATTATGAAAGTAAATCGCAATACTTATCTATGCGATTCTTATTTGAAAGACGACTATAACGTGACGACAAAAATGTATTTTTCACATTATTGTTTAATTAACGGCGTTTGGCTGTTTGCATTAGCGACTGTTTCAAATCAAGCGCAATTACAGCACGCGAATTCTTGTACTTATGTAGAATGATTTAGAATTAATTCGAAAGTTAAACGAGGTTCTTACACAAAAGAAAAAAGAATTTTACGAATTGATAAACATTTTTCGACAATATCTTCTCTCGTCCAGCTTAAGCTTAATACTACATACTACATATAAAACTATTACATTGGATTAACAAACTCAAAACTTAAGTTCGAAAATAATTTTGAAAAAATAGTGTTTTATAATGAACATTCAATTCCCTCCTATGGCAAGAATACAAGTCAGATGGTGCAACAAATCCGGATCTGAAAATCTCAAAAAAGGGTTACGAAAACGAAAATATTGTTTAGCACTCAATGTATCCTACAACCAAAGTAATCCAAAATTACTTTCTTTTTCTCTGATAAAATAATTAGATTTTTTTGAGCAGGACTCTGACAAAATAATTGGATTTTTCTGAGTAGAGATAATTGACTAATCCGTAAAAATCATGTGCCAATTGGTTTTGAAAATACTTTTCATATTTTCATGGTTACATTAATTTGATAAAATTATTTTTAAATTAACCGATATTGTTAAATGGAAAACATCATATTATGAAGTAAGTTGTTATGAAGTTAGCTATTATTTGGACCTTACACGAAATTAAATACAGTCTGATGATTTAACGAGTCTAAAAAACGTTCTTTTAATATTTGTGCATGAAACGATATAGTTACTTTCCTTTTTTATTTCTTACCGATTCTCTCTTGAATGTGTTTGATTACCATATGTTGCAGATTAGAAAAAAGTGACTTAATGAAATTTATACTCCAATTATTAAATGGAAAAATTGTATGCCCTAATTTATTGAAAAAAAAACTCTCGCTCTACGTACCTGCCAAGTATCTGTGCTTGCGTATTTTTCTATTTTTTGCTACACCGGCATCTAGAATCGAGTTACATCGAAATTCTCCACTTTCCCAAGGTATTCTGTTATTCAACCGCCTGATTGCGGTTGCACCAAAGTGTACTGTGTTTGTGATAGCGAAAGTAAACTTGTTGGAATGTGTCACCGCTGTTGCATTATTACTAAATTTAATTGATACTCGATTATAGATGATTGTTATTGAAAGGCAAATATGTTAAAACTGGGATGTTTCCCTAACTGTATGGAACTAAGTATATAAAGTAAATAAATATGTATTATTCATCGATTATGGTTCAAGCTGTCATTTCATATTTATCGACTATAGTCCAGTCAATAAAGGATTTTATTTTACGGATCCCCTGATAATAATTACTTTCTTATTTATTTAATTATGGTAAAATACCTAAACATTATAAAGTCTTATAAATGTTGCCGGAAAATTTCTTTATACAAAATTTTCCCACTGATAGTCACTGATGGCCAAACAACTTTATATGTTACGCAATGAAAGCGCTAGGAGACGTGGAGGAAGGTTTGCAATTACCTGACGACCATTTGTCCACTATGCAGTATCTCTTTATGGTAGTGTCTATCTATTCAATGATCCCCTCTCTAAAACATGTCACTTTTTTCCTCAAATTTCCACTACTTTTTCCCCATCCCAACATAGTCTTAGTATCAGTTCCTAAATGTTTCATACTTCGTGATTTTAAAAAATTCGATCTGACATCAATACTTGCTGATGATTAAGTGGCACGTGAGTTCCTTTTTCTTAAAACTCTGAGAGTAAAGAGTTTGCGCAAGAATTTGTGTAACTAGTTGAATTGAAATTCACTGAATCTTTTTTGTTTCTCTTATACTTTCTTTTTGATTATGAGTCACCGGTTTTCAATGTCTAATAATTATGATAGCGAAGTCAGTATTAATGTGACTCTAATTTAATAATTCAAATATTGAATATATTAGGCGTTAATTTTGTAGAAATTCATTATTCACAATTAAATGAAACTACGTGATGTAGTATTATTTCTACTTTCTTTAAGTTCTTTACCACGACCTAGATTTCCTAGGTAGGGAAACCTAGGTCGCGGTAAAGAACTTAAAGTAAGTAGAAATAATACTACATCACGTAGTTTCATTTAATTGTCAATAATTCAATCAATATCTTCGTCATGTTGAAAGAAGCAGTCAAATTTATTTAATATATATTGCAGTGTTTTTCTTTTCAAATTATTTATGAAATCTCCCATTTCTAAAAATTTTCTGAACAATTCTAGGAATCATAATAAGATTTCCAGTTGTCTCAATGTGCCGCTTTTACTCGCAATAATTTTCAAATAAATCAACAAGCAATTGAGCATTCATATCTATTTTTATTGATTACCAAAAGTATTTGTTAATATTCATTGTAACAATTTGGATTGTGAAAAATTACTAGAATATTTTATGAAATGTTTTTTTTATTTCTCACATGATTAATGCGATCAACATTTTAATTTACGGTGTTAGAAGCTGGTTGTCGATTTTAAACAACTCTCGATTTTTATTTTCATTTGGTCGACCCACAGAAGTGTGATATCGATCAAATTACTGTAGTGTTCTCTAGTGTGAAATTACTAGTGGCGGACGAGGCGAGGAGACGTAGAGTGTACGAGGTATAATGAGGTGGAAAATTGAATCACTCGTCTTCTTTCGAATTTTTTGCAGGTTTGTTGTTGATTCGTTTGTTTGCAGAAAATGATAAAAGTTATTTTTTGCTATGCATACATGTAGGTATATTTATTCTATATTGTTGAACAATATATTTCGTGTTACATTACAACGTTTCAGATGTAATGATAAAAACTTTTATATTAGTTCGAAGTGACTACGGTTCAATTTTTATTTCAATTATTGCGGTCATATTTATGAGTATTTCATAATTTTGTAAATTTTCTCGAAATGTAGAAGGTAAGAAATGACAATTATTTTAGCAGGCATTTTTTATATGTTTTGAACATTCCTTTGACATTAAAATAAATAAGAAGATGTGACATAGAAGCGAGCGTGAAAACTGTCCAAGGCTCATTAGCTTGAGTTGTTGATAGTTTCAAACTGAGATAGATGCTTTTAGCGTTATATATTTGTATGTTTCCGATATGCTTTTAGGGTTTTAGGGTACTTTTAGGGTTATATATTTGTAGGTTTATAATGTTTCCAACACCAAAGAGAAAAAAAAAATACGGACGTGGGAAATATGGCTTGATTCATGTCAACGATGGGCACGATCTGTGCCTGCGTACATTTCCCAGCACACTGCATGGAATTGCCATGAATTCCTTTTTTCTTCCAAAAAGTTAACTCAGGTTTCGTTCAATACTTAGTAATTCACAATTTTGGGTTACGAACGTTAAAAGTATATAGTATTTGAATACATACAAATGATACGAAGTTTAAAAAAATTTAATTTAATAAAAAGTAAATTAAAAAAATATAAAAAAATATGTAAAAACGAATTAAGAATTTGGTACAAGTCATTCTATATACATATTTTTTACTGTATACGGTAAGCTTTGATCTAACTTTCTGCATATTTTCGTTGAATATTAGCATTATTACCTCAAAAACTACTTCCGTCAAAACCTATTTTCCTAAACCTAAGTGAAAGACTATTTGAACTTTTCATTTAAATAATTTTATTTTCGTCGAGAAACTGAATATTGAATTAAAATGTGCAAAAAATTAAGAAAAAACTTATTTGAAAATTGCTTATTTAGATTCTATAATTAAACAACAATTACAATGTCAAGTTCTATCGGCGTTCCTGAAATTCTTTTTGCACGTAGTCATTATCGATTTTTTTATATCTTCAAGCCCACAGTTTACTTTATTGCTTATCTATAAAGTTAGTATTAATTAGAAAAAAATTATATTTAGTTTTATTATAATTAACGGTAGCATATTAAAGATGAGATCATAAATCGCAATCCAGTCTTTATTATTGAGTGTGGATTTCTACTTTGTTACTCGTAAATTTCCATTTCCGGGTGAACTAATCCGATGGAAACTGGGCTGGGATATCATTTGAATAGAAAATGTTTTGCTAAAATAACGGGTACCGAACTTGGCTTGGGGATTAAATCGATCCCCACTAACACCTTTTATCGCTTTTTCATGGGCATAATATCCCCAATTCTCTGCCGATTCATATTGGAAGACTTTAAATATCTCACTAAAGCTTCCAACTTTCTCTTTAATGTAAGAATAATTAAATCTGCCGAGAGAACATATTTACATATACTGTGTTTAAACATCGTTTTATTATTTTTAGGATATTTCAAATCTAATTACTATATATGTATTGATAGTTTAATTTTGAATAGATCAAAAAGATTTTAATTTGGCATCCTTTGCAATTTTTTTGTAATGGAATATGAAAGGTTTCTTTCGTATTTTAATAGTTTCCTTTATATATTATACGTATTTGCCCTCTACTTATAGGATATCAAACATTTCTAAAAAGTTTTTGAAAAATTCTTAGGCTATTTTTTCGAAATAGTTTTTCAACAACTTTTTCAGTAAGAAACGAAAGTGTCAAAGCAGAACTTGAACCAAATATCAATTTGACACCAATGGTACACTATTCTCCAAGGTTTCTTACTTTATTGCCGTAAAATAGTTTACTTGATTTTGATCAGTCAAATGTATATTTCTCAAACTACAGCATAATACAAATTTTATAAACGTTTTAACCTGGTTTTAGGCTGATCGTTTTTCATATATTTTGAATTCACTTGCTTTCATGTTTGTCTCAATTTTCTATTTCCGGGTCATCCAATTTGGAATATCATCCACTTTTACCTGAAATGTAATAAAATAAATATTAATTGTATATTTGCGCAAGATTCTAAATTATTATAAGTAATTCCTACATCATTTGAAAAAAATGTTGATTTTTTCACAGCTTGTTTTGAAAAAAATGCTATAATTAATAAAATGTATTTTTGGAAGAATCCTAAGAAAATAATAATGCCCTGTCATGTTATGTTAGTTTTTTGATCAGTCTGTCTTCTAACATAACTTATTTATTTATTTCTTGAAAAACCTATGCCCGACTTATAAATTTACTTAATCTTTGGGCATATTTATGAACATAAAATCAAATGGTTGTAAAACAATATTGAATAAGACAGAAACACCAATTCGATAACAATAATTAATAATTAATAAGACAGAAACACCAATTCGATAACAATAATTAATAATTAATAAGACAGAAACACCAATTCGATAACAATAATTAATAAGCCTCGATTCTTAACAATAGTGAATAAGACAGAAACAACAATTCAATTCAAAATATCACTCTAACTAGTGATCATTCATGAATTATCAAAAAATTCCATAACATAAAGTTGGAAATAATAACTAAAAAGATAACATTTATATATACAACAAAGGTATTTTCGAAGACATTTTCAAAAAGCAGCAAATATTTTTGTCCTACCTTTCTGTCATTAAAAACGATAGTATAAAAAATGTAAAAAAAATTAATTTGTGTACATCTATTATAGCTGCCTTTTTTTTCTTCTTTAAGGGATGGTGAAAAAGTGAAATAAATACAAGATTTTATGATTTAATATAGAATAAAGATGTTTTATTTAATTCAAACAGTAATTTCTTTTTCACTGTGTAAATATGGCCTAATACAATAATTAGGTGATATATTTACACAGTGAAAAATAAAATCAAAATTTGGAAATATTTTAATGGATATATATGCATATATATATATTTATATATATTCATTACGAAATATTCAGACTTTATCTTTATTCATTTGTCGAAAGTTCAATATCCCAAAGTATTTTGTTATAGGCTATGAATAGGTTGAAGTGTACGCCGTTAACGACAGTATAAGTGCATTGCAAAGCGGATTTAAATCGACATAAATTGGGACTTCCATTTTATAACTTAATATTTTCTAACATTTTACTGGTATAGAACGTAAACCCGGTTAGTTGAAGTAATCAGTAACTGTTGACGTGAAGCGGATCATACATTTTAATCATACGTGCAGAAACCAATAGCCTATTGTAAAACAAGAGGAGTTTCAATAACCAAATCTCCACAGAATATCAAAAAGATAATGCTGAGCTCTCGGTGGAATGTGAAGGGCCTTTTTCATTAGGAATTTCTTTTTCCTTTTTCATTATTTAGCTGTCCTTGGAGACCAAGTTAAATTTTTTTAATATAAGCTATTAAATTTTTTTTTCTGAACATCTGTCTACAGAATGGAGGTGACTCTTTACAAAATTTTCATTTCATTAATTTTATATAAACATTTGATAATATTTATATAATGAATATTCAATAATTTTTTGATTAAATTTTTATCAAGACTTTCTCCTGAAATGTTCAGATAACCTAATGATCTCCAATCGAAAGCCTAGGTGTAGATGAACTGAAACATTATTTGAATTACAGTACTGATACAAGCCTCGTGAGACGAGTGTTTATTTATTAGAGAATTGTAAATTATTGACAGTACATACATTAACTGAACATGAATGTGCTCCGTACGTCTTTTCAATTTGATGATTCGTTTATTTTACCGCATTTCGGCAAGAGGCAAACAGATTGCGCACTTCTTGTTTCGGTTATAAATTTTTCACGCCAATATCAATATTGAGGTGTCATGTCGTGTTAGTTTTTAAGTCACAATAAAAAATATCAATGTAATAATATATAACATATCAAGAGTAGGGGGAGGAAAAATTTTCAGTTATGACCTTTGTTTTGACCTTCAAATATTGAATATCATACGTACAATTCTGGTGTCCTTCGTGCATTGATTAACCGTCAATTTTTCAATTGTAAATTATATTAGTATTACTAATGCTGGAAAAATTATATTTTAGAAAAGTAGTTTAAGCAAATATATATAATTATGGGTTTATAAAGGTAGTTTTAAATTATTATAACTTTATAGATATATAACAACGATATCATGATACTACAATATCATAATAATTGCGAAATTTACCAATGATTAAGTATTTTTTTGCCAATGGATAGTTTTTGGATAAATAATATCGATTATTAGTTTGTTTGTTTTTAGTTAAAATAGAGTATTATGTCTAAGAGCGTATTTATATTTCATATTCTTTTACATTTTGGTTTATATTGTCATTTGCTATATTATTTTAATATAGGGTCTATAATACTCTTGAATAACTAAAGGATAATTCTCTGATATATTATCTAAATCGTTCTTATATCGCTTGAGAATAATGTCTCTGTAAAAATCATATTGAGTTTCTTTATTTAATTATAAACGCCACTTCATTAGTTATCACAAAATATTATAAGATTTTATTGATAACACATACGTATCCAATTCATAACTATGCAGCAAGGAAAAAACGTAAATAATAAATCTTATATTAAAAAGTGCTTAATAAAAATACAATTTCATATCCACTTTAATCGAAATACACTTTCTAAATATTTTATCATAAAATTAATCTGGTAAATCTGGTAAAGTAAATAAGTGTTTATTTTAATGCACGTATAGGTTACTGTCATAAAAGAAAAAAGAATCTGCGAAAATTAACTTAAAAACCTGATGTATTAGAACTAGTGGATCAAGTTATTTCTCTGGAGAAAAGTATATCGTATGAAAAATGAGTAGACTGTATCATCTTAAGAGCCGTGGGTGTTTTTAGCATCACAACTTCTCCTCACGATGAAAGCATTTGACGTATTTTTGTTTTTGATGACGTTGAACTGTATTCTGTCACCATATGAGATATTTTATATGAGATATTTTAATCTGTAGCCAAGTTATAAACCCGTTTTCCTCATGTCTGTCTGACCGTCTATCTATTTGTATACCAAAGCTAAATTATTCACTAATTTTTGCACCTATTAAGATGAAATTTAGTATGTAGACGGAAATGAGATGGTTTAAAAGTATTTTTAGTTCTTCCCTTCCCTCTAATGAAAGGAGGGCAAAAAACTAACAGTTTTTACCTATTTTTGCATTCATCAAATAGAATGTTGTATAGTTATTTCAAAACCATGACTAGTTTGAGAAAAAAGTTGAAATTACATTTAATTAGAACGATGAAATTTTTGTGAAAGTGGAATTAAAGAATAATTGAGTCTGATAAGTTCGGTATATGCTCTATATTCAACTGACCAATTTAATTATATCGTGTGAGAAAAAAAGTATAATTTCATAATGAAATAATATTTGCTTAACATAAGGCGAAGACGGTAGCATATGTGAAGAAATATTGGTTCAAGGTTGTATTCTTATAAATTAATTGGCTACGATGATAAAAAATTGTGATTTTCAACTAAAAAATAAAAAATCTCAAAATAGTCCATTTGAGATTTTTTTTTGAAAAATAAACTGTTTTTCCAAAAAAAAGGATATCTAGATACAATCAAAAAATATTGACAAAAACGTTTAGTAAATATATGCAGCAACTGTAACCAGACCAGATATTATGTTTGCAGTTATCCAGGTGAGTAGGGTCATACATCCTTAAGACCACATTCGCTGGATTGCTGTGAAGAAAACTAGAGATTATGGTCTGTATTGTGTATCAAACCCTGACACTAGAGAATTAATTGGGTATAGTGATGCTGATTATGCAAACGACGTTCGCACGTACGACGATTATGCAAACGACATTAACGCAATAAGGCACAGATCTTTTTGTCATATGCCAGTAAAGACAAAATCGTTAAGCCGAAATAAAATCTTACACATTTAAATATATTTATTGATTTCGGAAAGACGCATATTGACTATGTTGTCAATATTTGAAAAACCCTCTTCACGAATGGAAAAATATTTTCTATCATTATTCATTTGAGATTTTTAATGAGTTATTATTTTTGAATTTATAAAGCAAATAATGTTAACCAATCACTTACACCGTTTATGTTTAATAGTGTGTGATTTCTGAATTTAACGATTTATGTAAAGGAAATGTAGCATCATTTTAAATATATTTTATAGTATGTTACTTTTTAATATATTTGGCGTTAATTTTGTACAAATTTATTATTCATAATTAAATGAAACTACGTGATGTAATATTATTTCTACTTTCTTTAAGTTCTTCACCACGACCTAGGTTTCGTTGTATTACAACGTCATCAGGTGAACTATTAGCAATCTTTCCTAATAGCAGGTAGTTTCATTTAATTGTAAATAGTATGTGAAGCTAAGACTTTAATATAAAAAGAAAAGAGTTACGTGAAAAGATTTCGAAGAGTAATTTTTTAATATATTTAAAGAAAAAGGAGAAAAATTGCGTCATCAATGTAAAAAATGGTATACGCGAATATCCAGTTTCCTCTATCTCTTCTTTAAGGTACAATTGTTATTTATGACGGGTATTATATAGTAAATGAAAAAAAAATAAATTGAACTAAAATCTGACTCTAGTTTTAAGTGTGATCGACTGTGCAAGAATAAGTTTTACTAGTAATTTTATAGAATCATGCACTCACTTTAATGCCCAATCACATATGAAATTAAAAATTGACGCAATTACAGAAAATGTTTTTTAGAAGATTATCCTTTTAAGCGGATGAAAAATAAGTGAAAATATAGAAGAACTATTGAAATTATCTAAGGTTGATATTTTACATGAGAATTTACAATAGGCAGACGATATTACGGTTTTTAATTTTTTCGATATTTCTCCACCGTATACATAATTTAGTCTAAAAAATTTTATACAAAACATTTTCTCGTCGTAATATATTCGTTATAAAGATTCTGTTTTAATCTTTTAACATCCGGCAACAGGAAGCAAATGTTTTCCTCCCGGGGTGGGAAGAAAATTTTCTTTTTGTTCAAGTACTGAAGTAAAAATTCATCACAATCGTTCTTTTTTAATTATTTCCACTAGTTGGTAGTACATACTGTATGTCCTTCAATATTAAATTTATACGCGAACAAATAGAGTGTACGATAGGCGTGTTATTAAAATTAAGAATTAGGGATTTTAGGAATTTTCATTTAAAACAATATCACTGACATGAGAATATAATATTTGCATTTTTACTTGACTACTGTGTATTGACGAAGTCAGATTTAAGTATTTAGCCTATTATTTGAGTTAATAATTTACCTATAACGAGATTTGACTGAACCTTGTACAGAATTTTACAAAAAAATTCCTTTTGAAGTTATCATGTCAGGTACCATATAGCTTTGACCTCGCATATGTCCACTTAAGCATGTAGCGTATTGAACTTGCATATTTTTTACAAAAAAATATTCATAAATAAATATTGTATTCAGAGAAATTCAGATCTCCTAATGAGCTTTGGAAAATTTGACGTCCGGGACTGAAAGGATGAGAGGAAGCCTGACGTTTGAGTACTATTAGGAGGGTCGTTAGTGAACTGCTGTAGCGCGTCTTTCCGCATGTGGTGAGATGTAGCGGCGTATGTTAATATTAACTGTCAGAATTGATGGGAAGAGAAAAATATTTTCATAGAAATATCTCTTTATTCATGTTGTTCGAATTAAGTGTTAATATATACAATAGTAAATTTCTTTAAATTGTTGAAGAATAATTTAAAATTTATGCTGCTTAGGTACCAATTTTTCCGTCAATCGTATTTCAAAATTATCAAATATAAGTGATATATTAGAAATTCCTGCATGCATACAAAATGTCATAAATTTATTATTTCAGAAAGTATTTACTATAACATTATATAAAGAGGAAACTTGTTTATACCTTTTTTATATTTTTAAGGGATTGACATGAAAACGTCATGTTCATTTTAAGAATTATTTTGATATTGATTTGCGATTTTTTTATTTTTAATCATCACAATTTTGTAGCATTTACCATAATTATTACACGGTCTTTAAATAAATATTCATTTGGTTTTGGGGCAACAACGCGAAAAGATGCAAATTGAAGTGAAAATGAAATTATTTCATCGTTTATAATCATAGAAGTAATTTTGCTGACTCATAAAAAAATGATACACTTAAGGTAAATAAGGTAATATCCCCTGATAAAAATCAATTTTGTATTACTGAATTTGAAATAATGTCCTTGTAAACCGGAGTTAAAACGTGTTTATGAAATGTTTAAAATGAACGGACAGATGTTTAGCAGAATTTGTATGCTTGGGATTAAATTTTTTTATCATCTCTCAATTTTTTTAGTGAAATTAACTCTATTTACTCCCACCTAACATAAGAAAATATAATAACATTTATCTTCAAGTTTTAATAAGACCAGAGTACGAAGCTAGGTGGATTATAACTTGATAAGGGGGTGGGAAGCCATTGCATGCAAGGGACATAGGAGCGCTCTTTGTTACATTCTATGGGCGAGTTTAAAATAATCGTTTTGATTAATGTTTGAATATTTTATTTATTTAAGTAGGCAGTGTACGTGTAAATAATATATAATTAACATATATATATTTTAATTTTACAAATTGATTTGCACAAAAATAGTCTCCAAACAAAACTATTTAATTGACTTAAATGAAAGCTTTCCAGATGAAGGAAGATTCATCATGTCCATTAATTTTTGAAGGTATTACAGGCTACAAATAATCACGATTATGAGAAACAAAACAGGTGATATTTCTATCAAATCCGGATGATGCGATTTCTGATTAAATCATTAATTCTAATAAACAGAGTTTTAATGTAGTTGATTTCAAAAAGAAGTTATTAGAAATATTATAACACTCAAGATTGTGAATTTTAACCTCGGTCAAAATGCTTATGCAAACTTGTGCGATATTGAAACGGCGGGAGTTCGTTCGATAAAGTTTTGTTAAGTCAATTTTAATATGACCAATGTTTCGCAAAACTAAGTTAAACGTGTTGGAAAATTATTTAAAATTAATTACGCTCAAATTAGTTTACTGATAGAAAACAAGTAATATCAAACGCCTCAGAACATCTAACTCTCATCATCATCCTCCCTATTAATCTTTATTACTTAAAAATATTTAGCTGGAAATCATAGTCAATTATTCCATTTAAAAAAAATTAATTAAAGGAGAATTATAACAATAAGGATCTTAAAAAAAATTATTTTTATTATTTTTTCTCTTCAGATATGTTGAACAAAAACTCTTCAGGTATGTTGAAAATC
This sequence comes from Druceiella hillmani, assembly GCA_039881145.1. Taxonomy (NCBI): domain Eukaryota; kingdom Metazoa; phylum Arthropoda; class Insecta; order Lepidoptera; family Hepialidae; genus Druceiella; species Druceiella hillmani. The sequence continues at coordinate 56,136,193 of JAYKKI010000002.1, forward strand.
TGCTAAACCCCGGTTATTAAAATAACATTATTTCTTAAGGTTTACAGGGAAATTACAGCAATTATTTTATTTTTTACGAAATTTGCTCTCATTAAACGCCTCTGAAATGAATCTCACATTATGTAATATATTCATAAGGCCAAAGATTATACGTAAAAAAATACTATCACCCTTAAAAGCTTGACTTTTTTATATGTCTAAGTGTAGCGAAACTCGAGCAATGTGATTTATACTCGTACTTAAGAGTATTTTAAGATTATAAAGGATCTATGCATACATATATCCACGAATGAAAGACAATTTGTTGCAACAATCGAAAGAAATCAAAATAAATTTCGTCTAAAATATTTAATGTAAAAATACACTATTTGCTTCTATACAACAACCTATATCGTCCTTAAAACTAATAATAAATTGTCCCTTGCCGCCCTAACTAAATACGTGTCCTATGAATGCGTAATTTATATTAATATCATTAAATTGCAATTATTGTTGGACTATGTCAAAAGGTAAGTTTTTCAATTAAAAGTTGATAGAAAAAGATGATGAAGGACAATGTATTTTCTTTATTTCTGCTAAAACTATTTATTCAAAATCACTCGTCTAACTATAAATCTACCACATTTTCTAGCAGTGTCTACTTTCTTTCTTGCTTTTTACATATATACTTGAACCTCGTGAAAATCACAATCAAAATTTTTGTATTTTATTAATTTTTTAAATTTCAATTTGTATTTTAACTAATTTTTATTATTTATATTTTTATATATTATCTATATTCTAACACAAATCAGGAAAATCTTAAAATAATTTACTTTTTATCTATTTTTATTATTACCATGGAAGATTATGGAAATCTACGGAAGATTCGATTTATTATGATGCATAATTATCAAGCGACTGCTTAGTTTCATGGGCCTGTGTAACGTTTTCTTATGGGTACTAACTGTTATTATTCTGATTAAATTCCTATCCGTAAATAATATAATTTTAAATAAATGATCTATTTGAGTATCATTATACCAACCACAAAATTATGAAAATAAATTGAGGATCACATTAGTAACAGCACACAAGCCTTCACAAAAATAGATCTACCCATCAGCAATCAATTTCTATCTATCTCTCACTACTTCGATATCATGGTGCCATTTGCTTGTGAAGTAAAAACCAATTACTTGTAAGGAACTGAAATCAACAATAGCAGTTTTACCTTATAACGCTATCTTCCACTTGATTATAAGCTGCTATCAATTTTTGTAAATATGTCACCTACAGAAAATTATTTCAATCTAAGAGATGGAAAATTTCTGTTGTTCAAGTACTACAAGATAATAATTACAATACAATACAATTTGATGTTTCGTGAGAAATTTTGGCTTTCCTGAATACTACAAATTATTTTTTGATATTTGTGTAAACATCAAAGTTTTCGATATCATAGTTTTGCACACAAATTTGGTATTACGTTCTGTGGACAAGATTAATAATCATTTATGATTTTTTCACATTCAAAGATAAATCCTTTAAGAAACATACGACGACTTTACGAAAAAAATTAAGACAAAACCAATTTTGTTAAAATAATTAACAAATATTATTTCACAATTTTTGCGTCTAATTCTTGATCAAGAATAAAGTTGGCTGGAATTTTTATATTTCACTGTGATTGAGATAATTAATATTTAAGTTAACTATCTCAATCACAGAGAAATATAAAAATGATGGATAGTTAATATTTATGTGAACGAAAGGTAAAAAGAATTGTGTAATTTGTTTTACAAAAACATGACAATTTGAACAATTATTTTAATATCATTAAAACCTTCTTTTTAATTGAACAACTTACCTTTTGACATAGTCCAACAATAATTGCATGTTAATGATATTAATATAAATTACGCATTCATAGGACACGTATTCCAGAATGTCCCTCGTTAAAATCCGAATGGGATCCATATTGGTATTGATAAAGGGAGCCGAGGAAATTTGGAATTGTTCATATTAAAGAAGCTTAGCTAAAAGACGATTTGATTTTTTCGTTATTGTAATTGAAGGACTAATGGAAAAGATCTTTTCTAATTAGGATCGACAAGAACGAGTATATAATTATAGTAAAACATCAATTAAGTACGAGTATATAATTATAGTAAAGCTGGTCCCCGTGTTCTTTGAAACAATAATAAGGAAACCAATTTTGGTTTATAATAAGAACTTTCAAAAATAATTTGGTTGTTTTCCTTCAAAATTACTGCACTGACACAAACTGACGTGTTATGTCAATTATTTTTATTTACTATGCTTCCGATCATACAATTCTGTAAATAAAATTAATCACTATATTAAAAAAAGGATTAAAAGGAAAATGTCAATAACAATTCCTTAACTGTACAATTGGTTAAAATGTTTTGATAATCACGTTTTATACTCACGTTATCAAACAGTAAGATGTAACTAAAAGACAATATTTAACTTTTTTCATACGTTTGATTTCCTAACGTAAGCTTAAAAAGTGAAACAAATTTTAATCAATGATTTCGTTAGGGCAGCAAGGGACAATTTATTATTAGATTTAAGGGCGATATAGGTTGTTGCATAGAAGCAAATAGTGTATTTTTACATTAAATATTTTAGACCAAATTTATTTTGATTTCTTTCGATTGTTGCAACAAATTGTCTTTCATTCCGGAATATATGTATGCATAGATCCTTTATAATCTTAAAATCCTGTTAAGTACGAGTAGAAATCACATTGTTCGAGTTTCACTACACTTAGACGTATAAAAAAGTCAAGTCTTTAAGGGTGATAGTATTTTTTTACGTATAATCTTTGGCTTTATGAATATATTACATAATGTGAGATTCATTTCAGAGGCGTTAAATGAGAGCGAATTTCGTAAAAAATAAAATAATTGCTGTAATTTCCCTGTGGTTTACAGGAATAGATTAAGAAATAATGTTATTTTAATAACCGGGGTTTAGCAGATTTTCAACATACCTGAAGAGTTTTTGTTGAACATATCTGAAGAGAAAAAATAATAAAAATAATTTTTTTTAAGATCCTTATAACAAGTCTCCTTTAAATAATATTGCACACGGCATTAATTTTTTTTAAATGGAATAATTGACTATGATTTTCAGCAAATACTTTTAAGTAATAAAGATTAATAGGGATAATTAACTTATAATTAGGTTTGGAAATCAATATTACCCGCTATATCTCACCACATGTGGCATTGTAGTCAGCACATATGTATAGCGTTAGATGTTCTGAGGCGTTTGATATTAGCTGTTTTCTATCAGTAAACTAATTTGAGCGTAATTAATTTTAAATAATTTTCCAACACGTTTAACTTAGTTTTGCGAAACGTTGGTCATATTAAAATTGACTTAACAAAACTTTATCGAACGAACTCCCGCCGTTTCAATATCGCATAAGTTTGCATAAGCATTTTGACCGACGTTAAAATTCACAATCTTGAGTGTTATAATATTTCTAATAACTTCTTATTGAAATCAACTACATTAAAACTCTGTTTATTAGAATTAATAATTTAATAAGAAATCGCATCATCCGGATTTGATAGAAATATCACCTGTTTTGTTTCTCATAATCGTGATTATTTGTAGCCTGTAATACCTTCAAAAATTAATGGACATGATGAATCTTCCTTCATCTTGAAAGCTTTCATTTAAGTCAATAAAATAGTTTTGTTTGGAGACTATTTTTGTGCAAATCAATTTGTAAAATTGAAATATGTATATGTTAATTACATATTATTTGCACGTAAACACTGCCTACTTAAATAAATAAAATACTTAAACATTAATCAAAACGATTATTTTAAACTCACCCATAGAATGTAACAAAGAGCGCTCCTATGCCCCTTGCGTGCAATGGCTTCCCACCCCCTTATCAAGTTATCATCCACCTAGCTTCGTACTCTGGTCTTATTAAAACTTGAAGGTAAATATTATTATATTTTCTTACGTTAGGTGGGAGTAAATAGATAAATTCATAAAAAAATTTCATAAAAAAAATTAAGAGATGCTAAAAAAATGTAATCCCGAGCAGTACAAGTCGTACAAATTCTGCTAAACACTTGTCCGTTCATTTTAAACATTTCATAAACACGTTTTAACTTTGGTTTACAAGGACATTATTTCAAATTCAGTAATACAAAATTGATTTTTATCAGGGGTTATTACCTTATTTACCTTAAGTGTATAATTTTTTTATTATAGAATAAGACATAAATAGTTTTAGCAGAAATAAAGTAAATACATTGTCCTTAATCGCCGCATGATATATATATATATATATATATATATATATATATATATATATATATATATATATATATATATATATATATAAGTTATGATACAACATGCGGTCTCATGAAAACTTAATATTTATTCATGTTTATTCAGGACAGGTACGAGTAGGATGAGGGTATCATGACAAAAGCTAAGTGGTCAGTTGCTAGCAAAGTAACAGGAAAAAAAAGAAAAAGCAAATAATTTCACATTATATAGATGGTTTAGTGTTAAAATTGTATTATATAGAATTTACCTTTGAACCACAGTTACATTTAAAAAGTGGCAGGAAGGAAAACAGAGCATTATCTTTAATCGCTTATTTGCCAAACTTCGTTTAATTTTTAATTTTAGTTATTTCTCTGTTTAATTTATACAAAAGAATTCTAAAAATATTAAAACGCTCGGCAATATTTTAAAAACATTCAGGATATATTAAAAACATTCGAATAAATTTGTTGCATGCTTGGAAGTGCTTTTTTGGCTTTTTACTGCTTTGGATATGAAGCTATAAGTAGTTTAGCCTCAAAATATGAGAAAAGTGAAGGTTAAGTAAGTTCAAAATAAAAAACTGAATCACAACCGAGGAAAATAATTAGGAATTTAGAGCATGACTATTATAACCCTTCCGATTGCGAAAGAGGACTATGGAAAAGATAAAAACATAGCGATGAACTAATATGCTTAGTCGGGGTCTATTATATTTTGGTTGCTGTCTTGTGATGACATGAATTTAGTGCTAGGTTGAGCTGTTACACCGCTTTACGCCAACGAGGCAATCCGTTAGGTTTTTTGAACACCTGTTATTTATTCTTATTTCAGTAATGAATAAAGTATCAAATAAAATTTAAATAAATCGAGGTTCTATAAACACAAATTGAAGAACACAATTGAGAAATGTTGTGATGGACATATATATATATATATATAAATATATATATATATATATATATATATATATATATATATATATGTATATATATATATATATATATATGTATATATATATATATATATATATATATATAATATTCAATATTTTGATATTTAACATTTACAATACTGAATAAAATTTATTTCGGGTATTAAATAAATTACACTCAAATGTGTGTGTTATAAATTTGACAAATTAATAGAAATTTTATACTATTTAAAAATAATATTGGAGTTTACTTCTTAAAAATCGATTTTCACAAATGGCGCCCGGTATGAAGTTTTATGAGGAGTAAAATCAGAAGTTTAGAGTATTAAAAAAAACGTAACCGTTAGTTTCTGATCGTACGAAATTCGGAGCGTTAAAAAGTGTAACCGTTAGGTGGCCTCTCCGCGCAACATATGTTTAGAGTAAGATATACGATATACGTGTTTATTTGGAATTTCCTTATGGTGTAATCGCAGTGACGGAGTATGGTACACATAGTATACTATCGTTCACCTATATCAAGATGTAATCATTAAATTTCTTTATGTGTGAATATTTGGTATCTTTTATCATACAAAATAAAAAAGTCTCTTAATTTTAGCTTCTTGGTCTGACGTTACTAAATGTTTTCAATTTTGTTTTAAAATTTGGCCTTGTTTTACTTGAAAATAATTATATTGTCAGCATTTTTTTCTTAAAGAATTTTCCATTAACATTTAATGATATTGATATTTATATTTATATACGTTGTTACCTATTTTTTATATACCAAAACAAGAGAACTTAAGGAGTAAACTTCAGTAGCGCGTCGGAGCTGACACGCACAATTTTATTCGAACATACTCGTTAATGTTTTTTCAATTATGTTTGACGTAAAACGTATGAGTAACAATTTTACACTACTTATTCGTATAAAAATTAAAAGTGGTTTTTAAAAACATGGAAGAAATATCAGCAATATAATAAATTATTGAATATAGTAAGAATCACATAACAGTGTCAGAGACAATAGCTATTTTCATAGGAAAAGTTAAGTTTTCATGACCTAATTATGAAACCAATTAAATCTCAAAAAAATATGAAACACGTAAATCTCATTTCGCCAATTAAATTTTTTTTATGGTTTAAACTACAAAGCACGTTTATAATTATTTACATATTAATTTCATAGGTAATTCTTCAAAATTATATTTATATTTTCTTTTCCAATAAATTAACATAAATCGATATTGATGGATTTTCAGTATCAGAAATATTTTTATCATATTGGTCATCAGACAGCGAAGATTTTAATGAAATATTTTTGCCCTTGGAGTTAATTAATATCAAATATGTAATCCCAGTATAAACAAAAATTACAAGTAGCTAATAAATAGAAACATTGTTGAATATAATAACAATTGCGGCATTAAGATTATTATTTTAACCTTTCTCAAAAAGAATACACGTATTTTAATTAATAATTTTATAAAATACATGTAAAGAAAAATCAAAAGGTTTATAATATTATACTATTTCTAAAATCTAGACATTGACACATGAAGTTACTAATGTAATATTTACTTAATCTATGATTAATAAAATTACGCAGGTTACTGGATATTTAACGAAATTATTGATAAAATTAATCCCGTATACACGGACACCGTTTCATTGAACTGTTTTATTTCTTATAAATAATTATTAATTTATTTTAGAGTTTTGTAGTAACCCTAATAATTGTCACTTTCGTCTGTACGTCCGTATGAAATAGTTTATATTTTGGTCATTTTATAATCTATCGCAAGTACATGAATTTAATTAATCTAAAAGAGGAAGTAAAATTATGAAAAAAATATAAAGGTATCAGAAACTTACCACTTATGTGATAAAGTTTGGGACGAATTTTCTTCATGCTTCATTGGGTTAGGATGTCGTTAGAAAAGTCTTCAACAATTAAACAAATTATGTCAAACGATATTTTGATTTAATCATATTACTAGTCAGGTATAAGACACAAAGATTTGAAGTTTGCATTACTTCTACCTTTTAGTCCAAATAAATGTCCGAAAAAAATCAAAATGATGAGAGATGAATAGATAGCCTTGAGCAAGTTTTGCGATGTTTTTGAGATGCAAAAGAGTGACATATCTTTTTTACAATAAATAAACGTCATATTTATAGGATAGGTAGAATCCTACGCGATCAAAATATCAGATGGATTTCGGAGTATCAGACTCAAATTATCAAATGTTTAAAAAAAATAGGTAGCTAGAAAAATATATAAGGTGCAATGCAAAGAATATAATGTTTTGAAAATGACTATATATTCTATAAGTTTTTAAGAAAACGATCACCAATTTTATCTAATATTGATGTAAAATTTTTGCAAAATAGATTAATTTCCTTCGGACAAGCGTCGTACAAAAATGAGTTCCTCCAAAATAATTTGCGCTGCCTTCTTTAGCCTATCGTTCTGTCCACTGTTGCCAAGATGTAACGGCTGTTATATCTGATGCAACAATATTTGACCACTTAATTTAACCTCCATGGGACGAGGCTCAAAATGAACTTCATGTAATTTTTCAGCAGTCTCGTATGTCGTAGTCGCGTAACAAGTGAAAAGGAACGGAACGCTTAAATTTTCTTCCAATGCTATCTAAAAGAACATTATGCAAAGGAAAAGAAAATTATGCTATCTAAAAGAAAATACACGTATCACACTTAGGAAAAAAAAACATCTTTTTATAAGCCTAGCTGTTAATAAAATATTTATGAAAATTCATTTAATTAAATTTAAATTTTTTTTACGTATTTATTCAAATTTTGCATTTTATTTGAATTGCTTGCTTATCCACTTTCACTGAAATATTTCAATCAATAATAATTATTTTGCGTAAATATAAAATACATATGATTTTTAAATTTTATCTTGAAATAGTGTTATTATAATGAGCTAAGTAAATTTTTGGAGAAAAAATATAAATGTAACTTTTTCCTGTTTTGTAATTTTGAACTAGAGAGATCTTATAACACTGGTTCTGTCTTTAATTGGCAATCAATCAAAAATAGTTTTTGACAACCATCAAAATGGTAGTGATTACTTTTATACACCAGAAACTGGGTGCTCTTAATCAATGGCTATCATGTCAGATTTGATTGAATCTGGGTTAATGGGATCCGTGGAAAATATTTGCCGAAAACTTCCAAGGTAGCCAAAATGTAATATTTGAATGACTTACGTTATCTTGTACAGAGCGCAATGTGCTTGAGAGATATACGGTTTTACAAAGAAACAGCGCGAAGCGGATGAACAGGAGATGAAAATTACTAACGTATTCTGTTTTCGGTGATGTTTGTAAGAAAATAATTACAACCAATTGCGCTGGTCTTGTAAAAAGAATTCTGTATGGTAGTAATGTCTAAGAAATTTTTACTGTTTAGCTTCGTTACCTATACCAATAGGTGACGGAGAAATTGCAATTAAGCAGATGGAAAAAGAAAAAAAAATTATAATTAAAAAGTGCGGTTTGTTAGTGACTAAGCAATTTCTCGGAATTAAAGCCGATGACCAATATACAGACGGCATAACAGAAATAAAGATGATGCTTCTAAAAAACATCCCTTTTGAAAATTTGACAGACATATTAATAATTACGCAATTAATGATACTCATAACTGGTACTATCAAATAAAAGGCCAAGTTCATATTACCCGCGAAGATATCTGTATGCTTGGTATCTAGTTTGGAAAACATGTATTAAAGTTCATATTATTAAACGAGAAGATCATTTTTAGGAATCAAAAATGGAAAGAAAATTAGTGATACTTTATTACGATTATTTACTCCCAGAAATGGTAAACCCGCGTATCCCTCAGTTGATGAATATTCGAGATTCACCTTGTATTATGAAAGGTATGGAAGATATGAAGAAATGAATAACAAGCGCCATGATTGCACAAAGTACGTGTATAGAATATAAGGTAATGGAAAGCTAAGACAGTCATTGTTACTCTGATAAAATTTTATTAATTTAAACCTGGCTCTGAACGGTGTAAGTAATTTTATGTACAGGTATCAATTGTTGACCTTTTACGTACCTGTAAAGTTTAAATTAAAATTCAAAGCTTCATTTCAAGTTTACATCATTTTGAGACAAATGAGTCTCGCTTCAGTAATATATAACAAATTGGTACATAAAGCAGATAGGTAATTCAGTAGAAACTACTGGAAATATAGTGAACAAAATAATTTATAACATTGTCAAGGAAAGAATGTCACATAATTGTTTCGTGCGTGGTGTGGTGGTACAGGCACTGATAAAATGTCACAAATTATAACAGTCTTATTAATGAATGAAAGCCGCAATACTTATACTTTGTTGCCGTGAATATCGGAATGTCGGGTTATTGGGTTCCCAATATCGGAATTTTAGAAGTTTATTTTTACACGTAACAATGATGAGTAGGAAGTTACGTTTTGTATCTATTTTACGTTTTGTATCTATAATTATGGCTAATTAGTAATTACCACAAATTTTGAAGAAGACTTATGTAAATTTAAAAGGTTTTTGATAATTTCATTTTAAAAAACAAAATTATTCTGTTAATTTTTTATGTCATTATATGATTGGTAGATTATAATTATGAAATTGATAATAATGAAATAAGGTCTTTTGTTGCAACAATTGTACAGTTTTTTAGGAATTTTATATTTTTATATAGGATTCCCTAAAATTTATTTTTGTAACCCTTTTGTACCAAACAAAAAGCCCAAATTTCATGATTATGTTGAAGGAATCCATATCGAAGGTTGAATTCGTATCATGTATGAAAAGATTTAATTAGTAATGATAACAGAAAATTAATTTTCAGATTCAATATAATAATCGATATAATTTAAAGTATCTCAGTGGGCTCGCATTGTGCCGAATGTGTATGTGTAACGCATACAATAAAGGACACACAGCATCGTCCGGGACGGGAGTGGTATAAGTATATGTGCGAAATGAAATATTTCCTGGATCCCTGCTCTTAAGCGTGACGGGTCGCACAGGGACGTGGGTGACGGCAGGCGACGCTTTAGCTATGCGAGTAAAATTTAAATGCAATCTGAAAATGATAAATAATAAATTTATTGAAAACAATACAATGTTTTTGTAATATATGTCTCTTAAAGAGCTAACGTTAGGACGCTACAAGCTCTGTGAAATAATTGAATAAATTTGTGTGGCTCGTAGGCCTTTTTATACAATGTTTTTATCTTTTTGTTTACAATTGGCGTATCATATATTTATATTAAGCTTATAATGTAGCTGCCTGTGCATGTGGTCCCAATTCGTGGGAATGGCTGCAGGAATGGCAGCGATAATGTTGTTTATTTATTGTATTGGGCTCGTCATCTGGCTTCAAGTACGTGTGGTCCCAACCCGTGGGATGGTTACAGGGGCGGTAAAGTTGTTTGTCTCCTCTTTATCTGCTTCTTCCATAGGGCAGTTTCTTTGGCTCTCCCCTCCTAGTCTAAAGTATCCCAGATTCTTTTGGGAATGAACTTCGAGACGATGTAAATGATCATCAAAGTTATTATTGTTCTCAATATCTATATGCTCTTGGTAAATTTCTTTGCTAGATGTCTGGTGAAGATTATTAACAATTTTTCACAAGTGGTCCGCTTGTTGATGAGGCTGTCTTATAGACATCTTTTTGTAGTGCAAGTACGAAGAGAACGTACTCAAAAGGAGTACATTCTTTTAACTTATATATTTGATCATATCTTATTAAATATTGTCCTTCATTAATATCGGAAAGAGTACATGGATTGTTCCTATTCGTTATTATTGGCAGAATACATTTCTTATAATACTTATTTCTAAATATAATAGTTATGGGTAATGGAAAAATTAATATGTTGGATACAATTTCTACATTAGGAGATATGGTAGCTTCTAGTGTTAATCAATTATCTGGTAAATTAATAATTTTGTGTATTTTGGAGATGCTGTGCGGGGGGCAAATCTGGAATACGAGTTTCATTTATGTGAATTTGCCTGTCTTTACTTCGCGAGTAATATTTTAAGCGGTAAAATTATTTATTTTATTTTAAAGGGACCATTGCACACGTTTTTATTTTTATTTCTACTTTTGCTAACAATATAAAATTTGGTTCCTTCTTTCAGTTCTGATCCCCATATGTTTCGCCAGGATCTTCGTGGATTGCATTTGATCGATATTTAGTGAGTTCGACTCGTTATTTAATTAATTAATTTATTTATCTACTTTAATGTATCTAATTGACACATATGGCGGACTTATTGCTACGAGAGCAATCTCTTACACCCAACCATAACACCAGTCCAGCCCCGTTCGAAGAACGGCCGGGAATCGAACCCAGGTTCCCGCGGTACGCCGCTGCATCGTCAAAGGCCGTACGCCTTGTGATTAGCCCAATACACCACGGCGACGACAATTTGTTTTAAATATTAAGATGTTATACTATTGTTTATAGGTTTTTCGTAGGTCGGTGTGAGTTTCAGGGGGAATTTAATGGGGTATCGATTATATTTTGTTTTATTATATATTTCGCAATACTCTAAGAATTTTGCAGTGTGTTGTTTAATGTTTTCTATATGGTTTTTTTATTAATTTCATTATTAACGAGGGGTTACCAATATATTTTTCGTGGGTTTAGCAAATAATTTCCAATAACTTTTCTTGCTCTATGAATTTAATTATATTGTTTCTAATGTTTGTTTTTCAAAGTTTTTTCTATGAATTTCTAATGTTTGTTTATTTAACTGTTGGGGGGCTATTATCGCGTACCGTTTCCCTCAAATATTTTCAATAATAAATCTCTTAAAGTATATTGGTGTTTCTAACTTTACGTAATAATCATACGATCCTCGTGGTTTTTTAGTCATTATGACTTTGTAATGTCCAGTTTCTAAGTATATACGGTTTATCCTGCCCGGCGAACCGTGGTCTGAATCATCGGCATTACTGTGTACGGAATCCATGTCTGAATTATGTTGTAATTCTATACGCGATAATGCGTCAGCTACATAATTGTTCTTTCCCTTTTTATATTTTATTTCGTAATCATGCTCTTGTATTTTTAGACGCCATTTGGTTAGTTTGAAGTTAGGTTCCTTTAGTGTAGCTATCCATATTAAGGGTTGGTCATCGGTTTCTAGTATGAAATGTCGATCGTAGATGGTCTGAATTGGGATAGCGCATATATCATGACTAATAGTTTGCATTATATCTTCGTACGGCTTTATTTTGGGTATGTAAAGTAATAGCTATGGGTCTATCGTTTTGCGATAAGACTGCTCCGGCTATATCACTAGTGTCAGAGGTTACTATGAACGTTTTATCAAAATCTGGATATGGAACTACCGTTAGGTTCGTAATTAGTTGTCTGGTACGTTCGAATGCTTCATCGAATCGCGCATCATGCTTTATCTTAATTCCTTTTTCTGTGAGTTCTGTTATGAGTTTAAACATTTTAGGCAAATCTAGTATGAATTTACTATAATAAGATACCATGCTTAGAAAATTTTTTATTTCTTTTGACGTTTTACGTTTTGGAAAATAGTAAATGGCTTTAATTTTCTTTTTTAATGATCTGAGTCCTTACGAAATTTTACCGAGTTTTGAAAGAATTTGCATTTAGATCTATTGACTTTTGAATTATACCGATCTAATGTCTCTAGCACAGCTTTTAAAAGTTATTTATATTCTATCTTGTTCGAGGCATATATTGTAACATCGTCTAGGTATACTAACACAATGGCCAGCTTTGAGACGAGGCCTGAGAATGTTATTCATTATTCGTTGAAAGGTATCGGGAGCTGTTTTAGTATACGAATAAATAGGTAGTGTCCGTTAGGGATTCAAAATGCCATTCATTCAATACTATCTGGGTGTATTTTTATTTGGCGTCATCCGTCGGTTAAATCTAAAGTAGTAAAATATTTCGAACCGTTTAACTTCGAGAATGTATCCTCGATATTTGGCAATGGGAATTTATCGTCACTTGTTTGTTCATTTCATTTTCTATTATCTATTACTAAACGCCATTCAGGGATTGTTCCACTTCTACGTGTTTTGCAACTAAATGCGCGGGGCTCGACCAAGTAAATCTTATAGCCTTATTATTCAGATTTTGTAACATTTCTTTTATCTATTTAGATACCACGATTCTTTGCGATCTTGGATCACACTTTAACAACGTGATGCGATGTTATACTTTATCGAAACTTGTTTTGTGTACTGTGTCAGCTAATGTATTATTATGCTGATTTAATATGTCGTTCAAGGTTAATATGCTATGGTTCATATAATACATAAGGATTACGTCGCTATTACACGTTAAAAATATATTTTGTTTTGAGCTGATTATTAAATTTAGTTTGGACATAGCGTTCCAATTGAGTAAGCAATCGTATTTATCCGAGAAGTCAAACATGTAAAATTCTTATGGTATAGTATCTGCTCCAAATACATCGTCAAAGGATGGTATTTTTCCTTCGTGTTTAGTTCGGTTTGCACTAAAAAGTTTTTAATAGAATAATCGGTTACTCCTTCGTTCATATAACGCTTAGCTAACTGGGGTTGTATGAATGATCTAGCACTTCCAGTATCTATTAACATTCGTTTGTTAGCGGGTAATGTTATGTATGGTAAATGAAAATAATTCATTTGATTTAACACTATTTCGGTATTTCGGTTCGATCGTCCAATTGAAAATTTTCGTTTTGATTATGGGTGATTTCCTCATTGTTTTGCGGGTCTTTCGTGTCATGCGGTTCGCTATAATCTTCCGTTCGGTTCATGGGCACTCCATAGTAAATTTCGCTCTCAAATGTAATGCAAACAGCATTACATTTGAGAGCGAAATTTCGTGAAGTGTTGTTTTTCAGGATCGTCCATTTCTATATTGAACATTCTTCAGTGTGGCGCGGTGCGCATGGTCACGTCCGTATTTTGTTGGGCATGTCTCAATTTTTGAGAGACAGATGATGATGGATATGTATGACTTTGTCTCAATTTTTGAAAAAAAGGTGATGTGGCGAAGTATGGCTTTGTCGTGGTGATGTATTTTCGGGGGTTCCGATGATATTGATTGGGATTAATTTGAGGTTTAAATGGGTAACGCGGTATAAAATTATTTTGTTACGGGTTTTGGATTATTTTATTTGGCGGGTTTGGATTGTGACTATGTTGGTTGTTAGAGTGATGGTTATGAGTTCAGTCCTGCTTATTAACTATTCTATATTTATCGCGATCTAGTTGTCGAGCGCGTTCACAAACTACTTCGTAATCTTCCGTTATGAAGATATTGTAAAATTCGGATGGCATGTATTTCAATGGGGTTTGCTGGAGTTATCTTTTTGTTTACATTCGGTTTATTGTAAATTTACATTAAGCTTATTGTCTAGTTTTCTGCGTGTGTGGTCCCAATCCCTGGGAATGACTGCAGGAGTGATACAGTTGTTTGTTTATTGTATTGGCATGGTACTGGCTTCATTTTCGTGTGATCCAAACCCGTGGGATAGTTATAGGGGCGATGAAGTTGTTTGTCTCCTCTTAATCCTAATATCTGCTACTTCCATAGGGCATTTTCTTTTACTCACGGATCGGTAAGCTAATGTAGATGGCAATCGCATGCGAGCGTCTACTTAAATTTTTTAAAACTTTAATTTGTTTGAACAGCTGCTTAATTTATCTCTGGGTTTTTATATAAGTCATTGGAAAATTTTGCGACAAAAGACTGCTCAGCAAATTTTCTTACTTTGTCAATAGAATATACTTTATTTTGGTTGATTGGTGGACATCATTCATTATTTATTTATTAAAATGAACGGGATCCATTATAACATGTTCAAACTTCAATTCTTTGTATTAAGCTCATTTTATTTAAGTCTAAATGTGGTATAGGTAGACAAATGTAATGGAAACATGTTACAAAAATAAATGCCAAAATATATATTTAAAGAAATATTTCCTTTAAATATACATTTCGCATTTATGTAAGAGAAACGTGCTCAAACAACTATTAATTGCGACTGCGATGGCAAACTCAGCACTAAAATGGTGAAGTCTCCCCTCAATTTTTGTTTAGTCTTATGACCCTTCCGGTAGTAATAGAGCTGAAACATATATTTTAATTATCATCGGAGCCGACCCCAACATATATTTTAATTATCATCGCAAAAAATGCGATGATAATTAAAATATATGTTGGGGTAATAATATGATGAAAGCGATATCATCGAAAACAATAATATAAATGTCTCTACTAAACAAGGAAATAAAATGATTTGCACATTTTTCCCATGATAATTTTTATATGTACATACATCCATATTATTATATATATATATATATATATATATATATATATATATATATATATATAGTTCAATTATTAAATATTAGTTAAAAAACGGGCTATGAAAAGAAATCATAAGAATATCGATATATTTCTACTGGCAAGTACAAGTTTATTTTAAGTTGATGTGATTATCTCCAATGTTCTTTCATTCATTTAAATACGGTTGGTGTATAAACTACAATGTAAATTATGGGTGTATCAATAAAAAATAGTCTCAAAGAATTTTTCTTTATTTTGTCGTGTTCAGTTAAATATAGAAATAAGAAAGTTTAGGTAATGTTGTCTACATGGCCATGGATATTTTTTGCTATAGATACTAGAGATATAGATATATATATGTACGACAGATAAATACTAGATAGATACTAGACATATATATGACAGACGACAGATAGATACTAGATATATATATATATATATATGTACGACAGATTAATTAGTTCTTCTGTTGCTCTCTTTTTTTACCTAATATGTCTTTATTTACCTAAGATGTAAAAAATATATTCAGCTAAATTTTTGAACTTTCCATTAGATTTTCTTTTATTTTTTACGTCTTAAACAAAGTTCGAAAAACAAAAAACCTTTTAAGTTTAAGTAGAACTCACACTATGAGAGTTCCGTGCCCACCTATTAGAGTTTCAAATTAAATATTAATTAATTTTTTACTCTATAAATATATTATTTAGTACATATTTTACACGCCTTTTATTTCTATAATTGTTTAATGTAAGATGAAACAAAGTTCCTTTGTATTAATGCATGTTGCGGTCCTGGTTTATTAAGATTTTTACAAGAGTGGTTGACATATTATGGTTCTGATATAGAGACGAAAACGGAAATACACAAAAACGGAACACTGCACTGTTGATCATTGTGAAATGCTTTCTAAAAATTTCTGTATCGTTAAAGAAACGATTTTAAAACGAAATCTTTTGCGTCTAATTGTCCGTTCATCTATCTGATTTTTTATTTCTTGAATCATTTGGTGTATTAATTCTAAATGTAATTTCAAAGTTATTATTTTAGAGTTACATTTAAGATAAGTGTATTGACTTTATTGAAAATATTCTCAAAAAATATCTCATCTTTCAAACTGTTAAAGTTAAATTATGAGAAAAACCGCGTTAAAAGTTTTAAATCTAAAGTTTACCGGAAAATTATAGCAATGAATTCTAAATTTCGTAGTTCTTGAGAAATACCTGCACGTGATGTTAAAATAAAATTAATATTTGTAAATACTATCGTAGAAAGGCGAACAGATACTCTCATATACATCGAGTTGGTTATACAAGAGTTTCGTTTTTTTAATTTTGGAAGGAAATTGTAAAAACAATTTCAAGCCTTCATAGCACACGAATTTGATACACACGAATACGCTTATCTGCAGATGTCATCCAGTTGGGGAATAAAAAACTTCTTAGGAAAGTGAAGGATTTTGTGGTAAACTTACGTGTACTTAAAATATCTGAATATGCCTCTATATGTACTTGTAATATTGTAAATATACCGTTTAGTATAAGCCGTTTGACGTGCCTCACTTCCAAATGACGCACAATAAACGGCTACACTAATTCCAAATTCATCACGCGCAAAAAATTAATCAGAGTTGAAGAGGGAATAAGAGATCAAATGAGAAGCTAAATTAGAAGGTGACTGAACTAGACAGGGGTGGGCTCAGGGAAGCTTAGCAAGATCGCAACGATGCTACAGAGTTAAGATGCTATGACGGCGAAACTTTTTGCAAAACCCTCTCTACTTTTTTCTGTCATCTTCTTCTTATGTTTAGAGCTGAAAAAAAAGACGGTGATATCGCAGTGCGTCGTTGAGCCATATTCGACGTCGTAGTATTGGCGTGTATTTCAGGGTACGAAATATTACAGAAATTTAATTCAAGAGTTAAAAATATCTTGACACCATGGACAGGAAGTGAAAAAGTAGTATTGAAATAATTTAAGCTTAAAAAATGTTGATCTTAGTCAAGGAAAAGGACAAATAAAATACTATCTGTTTTAGCAGCTCTGGTTGATAGCTTATTTTTAATAGGACTATCCGACTGCGCTCATACAATTGTGAGACTCTTGGCAAATGTAAAAATAAAATAACGCCAATAAGACCATTCTGTTTCTCTTTCCGATTGTTATTATTTTATTAGTTTTTCTTATTTATTACTTGCTTTTGCTGGCGGTATTGCCCGTGGCTTTGCCTGTGTAAGGTAGCGTGCGTAGTTTATATACAGCTTTAGGGCTCACGAAACATTTAAGCAATAAATATGCAATACATGTAACCTTGTCTATTGACATGTCATGATCGAGTGTCATCATAGGGTAATCAGTCTATTTCTGTATTTAACAGTAAGTACACGTTAATTTTGTACCATAAAATATATCTGAATCCAGTTCCATGAAAACGTGTCCATCCTTTTAATTTTACTACTGCGTCAATATGCATATAAATTAGCATAACAAGCATAAAGTTACGCTAAACTAATATACAAATGCGACACCTTTAGACTATTTTTCGCAGATCAGACAAGAGAAGATTCCTGTTTCGTAATGTAGATGATATTGAATTGATTTTCCAAAAAAATACGATATTGGTCTCTTTCGGTCCTAACAAAAAATTAAGTCTTTTTGTTAGTTTCAGCGATGCACCACGATGTTACTATTGATTTAAGTGGCAGTGGTTAATAGAAGAAAACCAGAAATAATAACGTTTTACAACAAGGAAAAGTTGTGAGATGTGTTGACAAGTTATGTACTCATTAAAATATATCACGAAACAGCAAAGTTGGCCGCTCACATTCTTCAATTCTATCATAAACATGACTGAACAAAATTAATAAATTATCAAAGAAGAAAACTATTTGCACAAGGTTTGTAACGACGTGTTTATCTTTTAGGATTAAAACTGGTGGAAAACCGTTTATAAGTACGAAAAGACGTATAATGCTTCGGATTCTATGCTAATTTGCATATAAAATAAAAGGTACATCGGGAGAACTAGTGATTACTCTACCATCAGAAAGTGAAATTGAAGTAGATGACAAGACTGTACTTATGATAGACAGAAAACTATATACACCTACCTGTTTGAAGGAAAATTACTTAATTTGTCTCGAGTATACAGAAACCGTTTGTAGAAATTGTGCACCTCTTTCAGTTGATTCGAACTAATATTTTTCAAGATAATATACAAAGATTTGTCGTTTTTTCATGTGATTATCATATTATATTCTGAATTGAATGCTAAAGAGTTAGTTTCCTTACATATTATATTGGCTTATTTATCACGTTAACCTAAATTGGTTCATATACGAAGGGTTCAAGAAGGTACGTTAAAAAAATTAAGGGATATAGTTAAATACTTAGCTCTGAATACGGCGATAATTACGAGTACTTTTTGCTTATTCTGGGGACAATAATTTCACCTTTAGTGACATTTCGGTATTCCAATATACTGTATTTTAATTATAAACATCTTTCTATACACCGTTGTATTTATAAAGTAATAGATGTCGCTCTGGATTACCCTCGGCCCCGGTAATGACCCATCCATAATTCTTGCTTACTAAAGACAAAAAAATTACCGTCAGTAACCTATCAACGAGCTGTCAATGGTTATTTCTACATTCATCTATTATATACAGACACGATTGTTACCATTACCGACTGGCAGGGGCAATATATGAAGATGACAGTTCGAGGGTCCTTAAATGAATCAGATGACTGTAAGCGCTATCCTCAGAAAGTCGAAAACGCTATCGATCGATTTTGTCACATCGATGTTTGTCTACGGTTTTAAATCTCACTACTTTTGCGCAAATTACATAGAAAATCACATCATACACAATTCACTTGTGCAATTTGGAGTATTTTGAAAAAAAAAGAATTATAACATGAAACTACAGAATAGAAATAAATTTAAAACTTTAATAATATTTCTGATTAATAAAATCGCAGTGAGAATTTTATTATATTTATAAATTAAGAGTTTTGTTCATGTAGATAATTAAACATTATCTAATTTTATGTTAAGCACATATGTTTCGAAGATTTAAAATAATAATAATTTAATTTAAGCAATAGTAATTAAGCAACAGTAAATTTTAAAAAAAAAACTGTTAATTTATAATTTACTAACTATTTTTTCATCCATTATGTTTATAATAAAATTAATTACACAATTTCTTCCCCAACGTTTGAGCATTTGTTTTGTGATAAAAATATATTTAACCTGGTGTGGCCCAGCATTGTAAAAAGTTGCAAATTTTGTAGACATTTTGAAATGGTAAAATACTTGCCTTTCTTCCATTTAACATAATACCGTGAGATATCAGTCACCATATAAATCTAGTAAATTGAACAGCATAAGCTTGCTTTAAATGGTATTTCCATTTAATGACGCTACGTTGTGAATAAATAAGTTTCACTTCAAATATTAATTCACTCAAGTCATTTATTGTCACGTTTATTCATGCTGTTCGAAAATTAAAAATCGTCTAGTGGAAATTGGTAGTGGGTATATAAAAGTTCTCATTTACCTTGCTTCTTTTTTAATAAAAATATTAATTGTACAAATATTATAAAAATAACATTTTTTGCGACTTTTATATTTTTATTCACGAATTAATTATTTTATATTGGGTTCCGTACCTTAGCTGCTATATATTATGTATGCTTTTATATATTTCATCCTACTTTTTCCAAAGGTATTCAGCAATGACTTTTAAAATAAAGCAAAATTATGTAATAAATGCTTAGATAATTATATTATATTCAGAGGAATACATCCTTGTAGTACATGATGATCAACATGAACTGTAGGGGATATCGTCATCGTATTCGACATCTTCACAAAGAAATAATTTTTTTTTTGAAATATGAAGAAGACTGCACAAATTGTTTGCGTCCCTTTTTATGTATGTATTTAATAGAACGACACAAAATTTTATAATTCCTTTATTTTATTTATTTAATTCGCAAATTGAAGTTTTATGAGTGAGAAGATATTAGTTTTGCTATATTATATTTAAGAGAAGATATCGGTCAAAAGTCACATCTATTTTATCACGGATGATTCCACTGTTAGTTTGTAATAATTGAAAATTATTAATTTATACGAACAGGTGTACAGGTTTTTTTTCGTTTATACAATTATACGGTAATAAATAAATTTGATTTGCAAAATCAAGTACTATTCACTACTTGATTTCAGAATAATTTACAAGTACGCAATTAGACAAGATAATTCTCACCAGAACTCAAATAAAATTATAGTTATTGTAAAATCTCTCCATTCCAAGGAACGAATATAATTTACACCACATAAATTAATATCAGTTGGCGACAAGCCTTATATATGCGTAGATAATGGTATGCCTGCTTTATACATCAAAGGCTAATGGAGTGTTTGAGAGACAAGGTACCTAGGCTATATTCATGCTAAGCTACCTGACTTGTATTTTCTTTATTAATTGCTCTTTTCAAGAGATTAGAGGTAATAGACTGTAAATTAATTATTCATCATATATATAGTTAATTAATTTTTCTAAGAGTACATTTATGTAGTTCTGCTATAATTTTAATTGATGTTTAAAATAGAGAGTTACATATATCATATCGAAATTTTACGAGTTAAATAAATCATATCTTTCCTTGCCAAATTTATTTCCCTATTTATTTCAAGCTGCAGTGAAAAATAAGAGGCGGTATACATTTAATACGTGCAATCGTACTTATTTTTTTATGTATCTGTGAACCTTCGTCTAATTTCTGAATAGCTATGAAACCGTTTTGATGTAATTTACTGTTTCGTAACCAAGTAGGATTAATGGAGATCTTATGGAATAAAAATTGTGTTTGTTTGTCGATTGTTATTCATAGCCTCGTGATTTTGAATTGTTTTAACAACAGTTAAAGCCTATATTTGATGGGAAAAAAGAAAGAATTCAGTTAATATTTGTTTCCTTTTTCCCATTTTAGATTTAAATCAATAGATATGTGTCGTTTTTAAACTGAAATTAAAAACAACATAATTATTTCCAATTATTCATTCAACTACTCACAATTAATTAAGGTCAATAATAAAATGAGACTCATATGCAGTGCACCATCATTTTGTTGACATTACTCTCATTAAACTTAGAAAGTGCCTTGGTTAACTCATCTTTAATATTGAGTCTATCTTTTTGTTCAATATATTTCAACGTATGGACAACTTGAAGTCAACATTTGTCATGACATTTGAATATTAGCGATTATTAGGTACCTTCAAAGTTTCCGATGGTAGTGCAAATCTTTATCATAATATATTTAGTATGGTAACAAATAAAATAGAATGATACATGACTAAAATTATATCACCACTTTACAGAGCAACTTTATGAAATTTGAGTTAGCGTAAGCTTGTTTTTAAACTTTCCTTGTAAAAGTGAACTCAGACTGTATGAAGAGAGACATTTTCGAAGATATTTAATTATAACACTCACCTGTATCACTGAAATTATTTTGACAAGCTAGGCGGCATGAAAATATTAATTTTCATACGAGTTAAACCTTGCGATGAATCTTAATTAGAGGTAGCAATAATTCTCATGAAGTTAATTTTAGACTGTGTGTAATATTACAGTGATATTTTAAAATATTTGAAAGTCTTTTTATGGTTCCGTACTTCAAGAGGTAAACCGAAAACCTCGTCATTTTTCATAGAAGCCACTTAACGTAGAAACTTGAAATTTGGCATTTTTATAAAACATGACCTGCACATATCTAACATTTTTAAAACGTTTGTTTGGCAATTTTAGACGAGTGAATAAAGCGCCCGGGTATATATATTTTTTCTTTCGTTATAGTGTGGGTTATCATTTGAAAGGTCTAGTTACAAGGGCACAAAAATATTTCTTTTTTATAATTTTGTGTATTATATCATTGAAGACATGCTGAAAAATATGCGATATATATAACTATAGCGATGATTTTAGATGTCATCATTTTTTAAATATTCACCATATTTTTACACCGGCGAGAAATATAGTAGGTATCATATTTATGTTTTTCTACATTCACAACCAATTTTTTCAGAAACTGAGCCCCAATTTTCTCAGAACCAAACCTGCAATTTTTCATAGTAATGCATATTGTTAACTGAATTATTTTGCATCAGCTTACTTCTAAAAATATTCTTATGTCATAAATTACAGAGGGAATAAATAAAGGAATATTATTTTGTTTTACTTTTTAATACCACGTAGGATATTGTTTTAAAGGGCTTGTTATGGGGAACACAATAATATTTTTTTCATAATTTTAAATTGCATATCTGAAACGATATTCCAAAAGTTTAAAAATATTGCATTATCATTTAGAAAACAGCGTTTTTAAAATTTGACTGAGTGATTACGGGCAAAAAATGGCCGTTATCCTAAATCTTATAATTTTTTTAAATATGCACCGTTTTGCATCGCCTGTGAAAGATATCTGAATAGTAAGCCAATATATTTAGTTCCGGAAAAAAATAAATATTTGTGAATACTTTATTAGAAATACTATGCATCCTTCAACGTTTTTAAATTCCTAAATGTGTACGGAATTCTCGTATTTGAAATGTGTTCCTACTCGTGTTTGAAATGTTTTGTATGGCTGTTATTGCTCGATATATTATTTGATATATCTTAAACAGTTTATGCTCATAATTAATTAATAACCGCGAAATAATGTTTATGCGAATAAATATGATGATTTCGCAAAACTCTCATCCCAACTCGCTTTCGAGTTTGCCCACATTTTCATGCAACAGTTATAAACGTTAGGTTGGAAATTAATAAGTCAACCATCTCAGTGCCTAAAGTTATATTATTTTTATATCGAATTGATAAAATGAAGTTGAAATTTATAAACTCATTGTTATGTATCACTAGTAGAGGGCCGTCTCCGGAGGTAAAATTAATTTTCAAAATCAGAAGAATTCTTGTAGAATTCTTTTGGTTTTGGAAGTCAACTTTTAATGGCATGTATATTTTAACTGTTTCTCACATAAATAATTAGAGAGCAAACGAAACATATCGTAGCCGGAGGGCGAGAGGTACGGTGCATGAGGTAGCACAGTCCATCCAAGTGAAAATATTTTTTTAATGCTTCACTTGTGGTATGTGTGTGCGTTCGGGTGTCTGAATATAACATAAGTTCCCTGCGTTAGCTTGCTTACGTTGTATCCAGACAGAATATTTTCACTTCTTCCCAAAAGCAAGAAGCTTTTTCTTTTACAGTATGAGAGCACTAGAATAATTCTGCAAGTTAAAGCGAACTTAATTTGGGACTTTTTTCGGTAGTGTTTTCTAATGTTTCTTAGTTTAGTGTGAGAGGTTGAACTGGATACGGATGATCAGAGAAATTAAAATATTCTTATTTGATATTTTGGAAAAATATCTGACTGTGTCATAAGCGAGTAAACTTTCATATCTTTGCATACATTGCATTTTGCTTCGCTCCCTTAAGAGTAAAACTGAATGCTCCGCTCTTTATATTTCTTCGAAAAGATGTTTAGGAAGTTTTTTATTACGGTCCGGAAATTTAAAAAAAAATGGCGTACTTATTAATTGCAACCTAATATTATAAAATAATATTTCTGTCTTATTAGCTTCACTATAAAATATATAGTAAATATTGACAAAAGTTTAATCCAAAATTCATTTTATTGAGGGAATTCAATTTTTCAAAATGCTTTGCGGTTGATTTGATTGCTCAGTATTAAATGTTCGCTTACAGTGAGAGACAAGAATTTGTATTGGTTTTATTTATATTGCAGAAGTAAGTACTTTTTGCAACTTGTTAATTTTGTATGTTTTTAATATCACTATTCATTCAAACTAAAAAAACAAAACAACCTGAAATTTCGAAGAAGTTGTAGATGCTAATATTGTTCCGATGTATTTGATCTTTGCTTATATTATTTTGTTGTCCGCGTTATTCATACAACTAATATGCAATAACGTTTTAAAGAATCCGAAAGCAAACTGTTTTAGGTTAGCGGTGCTGTAAGTTCTTATTACTAAACAACGATGTCGGGATTTTAATTACAAACCATCTATTTGTGGATATTTTTGTAAGCTTATTCATTCGTTATCAAGCATTGATAAAAACATACGTCACTATTATAAAGTTATTTAAAAAAACTAAAACCTTACAATGGTTCTTAAATTGTTTAAGCAATATTACTATGACAAATATAATTAAATTATTCGGTATTCAATTTTCGATCAGCGTCTTGAATTATTATTTATGCTACAGGATAATTTGACCTTTATGACAATTTCGGTAAAAATAAAATTTTGATTTGTTTCCAACACGCATGTAAATTGCAGATGCTTCTACCATAGGACTTCATGCGGTTCAAAATACCATCCATGGCTTTTTTTATTTTTTATATTAACTAAATTATTTATAATGTTGCAGCTTTGTACGGACATGTTTTCACACATTTTTTTTAATGTGAATCTTTATTTGCTTTGGTTTTGGAATATCTACTGATAAGTAAGGTGTCAGAAAAATAAAAAAACTTCAAAAGCAAAATGAATTAGTATTTACCCTTCTGTCTGTCATTTTGATAACTAAAAACTACTAAACAGTTAAACTTAAAACTGGAAATGTAAATTTAAAATGTTCATATCTTTGTGTCGTTAAGTAATTAAGTATAGCTAATGCATATACTTTTTGACACAGTCTATAGATGAAAGACACACATGCTTACACACATGTTGTGCTTTTAATTACCGTCCACAAACAAAAAAATTAGAAAAATCACTAATATGTCGAATAGACATAGTAAGTGCATGCGACAAACAAACAGTAACTACTGAGTGTCGTTGTTGTTGGTTTAAATGACTGCCGACCGGCAACTAATCAAACGGTTTCTAAATAATAACAACAAGAATGTCGCTTTCTTTCAGCTGCGTGCACAACATAAAAGTACTCTGTCTAGCAGAGTCATTTTGTCTGAAGACATTTTGTGTGTATTAAGGTTAATAAATATTGATTTTTGAATAATTTAAGTAAATACGTCTTGAATTAAATGTTTTTTTTAAAGAAACTCGAAAATAGTAGTAAATTTCAAGCTTGGTGACTTATTGATATGATGTTAATTTCTCAAAGTATTGTAATAGTAACATCACTACGATTTTTTGTCTAGACTATCACCATATTCCAAGGTAACTTTTAAGGTCCTAAATAAATCCTTAGTTTTACAGATTTTTGCTGAACCAATGCTATTTAAATGACTTATCATGACGTTTTCTACCTAAACATTTTTTTGAATGCCGTAAATGGGTCAACCTGTTTGTAAGTTAATGCGCTTTATTTTATGCCAAGTTTAAATTTTCTACGTCAAAAGAATTCTAAACAAAGGATTTTTAAGACCAACGCGCCTATGTTAAAACTTAATATTAAAGAGTTTTGCGTTACAAATGCATAATAAACTCTCAAAACGATTTGAAAAAAATACCATAATACCGCCATTTATTGCTATAATTTGAATTCTTAAAAAATTAAAAAATGAAACATTTTTAACGTTTAAACCGAAAATTTAATCATAAATTCTCACAGAGACAGTAAAAGTTCATACTCTCAAAGGTCAATATTCTTTTATAATCGTCCTTACATTTCAGAATCAAAGTTGGTAATCTGTTAATAAAATAAATTATTACCTTTCATTCTATATATATATATGTATATATATATATATGTATATAACTTTGATATGATTTAATGATGTAAAAGTAATTTTATATACGTTACAGTTTCTATTCCAAAATAATTTCTCAAGTCTATCGGTTCCAAATGTAATTTATTAGATAATTTTGAATTGTACCATAAGAAAAATATAAGTTACCGCACTTAAAAGTCTTTCTCAAAATTTGGATTTTTTTTTCAAATTACACCATTGTGCAATGAAAATAAGAGAACAGGAGTAAAGAGGTAAGGAGGGATCGCAAACGTTGTATTATTTGTGCCATTTTGAATCACGCCGTATGGAAGCACTTTCAATGAATGATCAACTTAAGTTGCGACGAACGACAACGTGTCGAGTTCTGAAATTTTGTTTTCAAACCAACAAACATTTTACTTAAGTATGTAATATGAAAGAAGAGGTTTATGGAGAGGACTTTTCGAGTCGCACAGAGTGATTTAGTTGTTTTGTTGTTTTTTGGTTGTTTTAAAGACTCAACTAACCCATCTTATATTGTCTGTGTGAACAATTTAGAGAGGTCAAATCGATGCTTAAGAATTTCCCAGTTAGCAAAATGAGGATATCAGTTGTTTCATGTCATGTTTCTAATTGAAATAACTAAGTGTCTTTAAAAACGCCTAATATGAAAGTAAAAAATAAGCAAGTAACGATTTGCTAAGAAATATGATCACTTGAATTATGACGGAATCTTTTTCTCAGGTAAAATGATTGGGAATTGGACTTAGGTATATATGTATGATGAGAAAATAAAGTTTATTAAAGTTTAAGTTTTTGCAATGTATCGGAAAGAAAAAACACGCTGAATTCGTCCAAATACGAAAGTTTTGTCACGAGAGTCATGAAACGCCCCTTGAAAATGTGAAATATATGAATATTTGGTGAAAATTTAAGGTTTCTTCAGTATAGAAATGCACCTTCATTGTTACTTCGCGAGTTTTCTCAAAAAATTAGCTTGATGTTATTTTAAATACACCGTAACTATACTTTACTGAATTTTTTACTTTAATAAATTAAAATTGCCCTTAAAAGAACTACAATTTTAGCTAATAAAATCCATAAAAAAAGACTTGTAGGATACCCTCAAAGCTATTTCGGAAAATGCGTCTGTGCTTTTCGAAGTCGGAAGAATGCACTTTAATGGGAACGAGTACTTTGAAAGAGATTACACCTAGACAAGTGCCGAATGAATTTTATTGTACAAAACTATCCGTTTCAAAGTATCCGTTTCACTTAAAAGTTTTTAATGCCAAAGCGCATAAAATGCCTAAAAAAATTCTTATTTCCTTTACAGAATTTTGAAAGAAATAATAGTTTAAAAATTTATAAAATGAAAGAAAAAATAATTAAACCATTAGTCTATCATATTGTTTATATTCATCAAGCATAATAGAATAATTAAATACGAGATGTGCCTATTTAATTGCAATTACCATTAAACAATTTTCTTTTTTCTAAGCCTTATACTAAGTTTAAAAATTATTCCTTATCCTCAAATTTATTTAAATAATTTTTGATTTTCGATGATACGATCCTTCCATGGAGCTTATGTGTTTAGGTTAATTTTATTGTTCAATAATAGGGTATTATTAATTTTCAATTTTATATAATTTGTTCATGTGTTGAGGATATATTCGTCTACACATATTAACGCTAATTTCCAGTCACTATCTGACTCATTAAATCCTTACGAAATACCCACAACTATAAAATCTACCAAATTGAAATTTTGTACATATATTTTCATTGGTTTCTAAAATTTGTTCGGAAATCTATGCCTAAAGGTGTGAAACTGGTAATAGAAAACAGTTTGCGAATTTTAAAATTACAAAAGTTAGGATTGTGAAAATTCGTATTTAGAGTCTCAGATAGTAATAAAGAAATACCTATTACAGCTTTTTTGAAAATTGCTAATCGTAAATATGGTCTGCTAGTTCAAATATAGCACAATTTATTAGAAGTATAAGTAGGAAAGATAAATATTCGACCTAATGCCAGCTTATCGTATTTTTGGCCCCATAAATGAT
This sequence comes from Druceiella hillmani, assembly GCA_039881145.1. Classification (NCBI taxonomy): domain Eukaryota; kingdom Metazoa; phylum Arthropoda; class Insecta; order Lepidoptera; family Hepialidae; genus Druceiella; species Druceiella hillmani. Next base: position 56,164,574 of record JAYKKI010000002.1, read on the forward strand.
TGCAGAAAATATTCAAAAGCATTAAGCCTCATTGATACCTTTTTATAAATAAAGCAATGCATCTTGCATTTTTTTGTACAGTTTATTGTACAGGGCAATATTATTATGAATAACATGTTTATTGTATTACGAAGATAGTGTCAATATGGGTTATAATTAATTATGTACACATCTCTATATTGATAGTGAGTTAATTAATTGATACAATTTCTATTATTTAATACAAATTATAAAAAATATTAGCTACAGATTTACAGTTCAGTGTCACATTGGGATATCAAAATACCAAGGAATAGGCGGTGTCTACATGTCATACTGACACTATCTTAACTTTTCGGTTGGTGCAATACTGGTAAACCTTTCTGTATCCAGTTAAATATATATACATAAAACTCAATATTTTTCAGATCAAAGCATGTTGTCTTGGTCTTAATTTTAAATTTAAAGCGTGTAGTATTTCACTGAGTATCTATATGATAAAGATATTATTCACCGATAGTTATTAAAATTACTCGTCTTTCTTAGTATTTTTTCATGGTATCTTGTAAATATGATTCGTAGATAAAGGATCTATTTACACAGTGCCCCGTTGTTGACCTTCAAGGTCATTCGACTTACTAATATCTATATCAATAGACCTGTATAAACCAAATCTGGTTACTGCACCTGTGCTGTACATTATTGAGGAATTCCATAGTGTACTTCGAATTTTCATGACCAAATTCTAATGAAATTTTTATGGAACCAGACTGGACATGTAGGCGTTCAAATGAAAAAGGACCATTCATGTCGGTTGATAATTATCAGGGTTATGAGGTAAAACCTCTTTCTTTGTTGAAGTCGGTTAAAAATATTTCGTAATACAAAATATATTTCACTTGCTATTACGAATGCAGAGGTTAGCTTATTGCATGCATAATTATGGCAATTTTTTTATATTTGCTACAATAATGCATATTTTTTATTAAAAAATCATGACATATTTCATTATAATTGATTCTGTGGTTATAAAATGACTTCGTATAAACCGGTGTAAGTAGATATATACGTTGTGTAAAAGATAATCAAAACAAAGAGTGATTTCTGTTTTAATTAATATATCATAATGCATTGTATAAGAATAAGGTTACACAACACAATTACAATATTACAATTTCAAATGGTACAAGTGTAGCACATATACGCTATTGAATATAGTATTATTAATTATATGCATAATAATAAAAAAAGTGTTTTAAGTGTGTTAAATATACTTACAATAATTTTTAATTTACATCACTTATTTATTTATTTATTAAGTTCAGTGTGAAATATATGTTATGGATTTATAGCAATAGGAGCAATACCCTACAGTTAACCATACTAATCAGTTAAAATGGAAAAACAGGGTAACCGACTGTCACAGGTGTTAAAATTTAAAACAATAAACGGACTCTTAAAAAAGACAAGAAAAACTTCAATATTTATAAGAGTTAGAATGGAAGACGATATGAACGCAAAACTACTAGGGTTTAGGAGAGGCAGGACTGTTGGACTCGATCCTTGAAAATATTTATCGAGGATATTAGCCAGTTTTGGATTTTGTAGTCACTACCTCTTCAATATTAGGTTGTAATTACTTATAAAAAATATGCATGTTTATATTGGTATCTTTTATGGAAAATTACGCGCTTCGATCCCTCCAAATATACATGAAAACCTAGTATTGACTTATAAGTAATTTATTATAAAATGTTAGCCTCCCAAACTCTTACCAGTTTTTCCTTCTGAAAATAATTACACATTGCACTAGCTTATGAAAAATATTAAAGGATAAATAAAAGGCAAATAACAATTGATGATAATCTTTTAGAACAAAAAAAATACACGCTAAATTAATTATGGGCATGAAATATACATATACATATATTCATATACATACATATATATGTGTGTGTATATATATATATATATATATATATATATATATATATATACCAATTTTTATTCTAACTATGCCGCGTGATTAAGTAACAAACTTCCAAATGAAAACGGATAAGTATAAACATTATATTATGTAAGAGGATGGAATCAGCGACACAATTGTTTCGTTCATATTTTATAATTTAGGAAATTTACAATATTTTACACCTACTAAATGTCGACTGTCTTTATTCACTTAAACCTTATCTGCTCTTTCCTATCTACATTATATCCACCTTTACATATATCCAGTAAAACATACATATAACCAAAAATACGTTTGTGGAGATAGTCATATATCAAGGGTAAAATGGAATTCTGACAACTATTGTGCTCGTGAACGGTATTCAGTGAGGCGTGCCAGCGCAAAGCTGCACTGGTAAGCGAATGTGGCATGCCTTCGATCTCAGTATGGCTATCGACCGTTGAGGAAATAAAGAAACGAACCTAATAAAACGTACTGTTTGTTCGACGGTCGATGTTAGAAATTATTAATTCCAATAAAAGGTTAGCGGCGAATGCCTGTTACTTATGACCAAATATCGACTATTTTTGATAATGCATTGACAATAATGTAGTGCGATTTCCAATGGACAATGAGTTCATTTTCGTGGGATTCAGCTCCACCATATGGACAACTAGTATGTACTTATTTGGTATGTTTTCCTGAACACGGAAAGTGCGGTAGTTACTTCATAGGACTGATTTACCTAAATAAGATGTCAAATGAAAGAAAATACTATGCACGTTATTTGATTTTACACATTTATCCATGTAAAGCTAATACCAAATAAAATATTTAAAAAATAATACATTTAGATAAAAAAAAAATTAATAATGTAAATAGCTTGGTAACCGTCAGGGCTAAGGAAAATTACTTTATTATCAAGTGCATTACTAATGTTATCAGCTTTTTAATGAACCTTGAACGATGACAATAGAGCAATAAACAACGAAGCTACAATCGTTTAAGTGAGCTGAGTCGTTGGTAGAAATAATCACAAATTGACGTAATTAGACTGTTTTTCTATTAAATTATAGTAAAATACCGAGTAAAAATTACTTTACTCATGCATGTGTGATTTTAATAATTAAAAGATTATAAGTAGTAAAAACATTTGAAGTTAATGAATAAGTCTACATTCTGGAAAATTTATGTCAAACCCAAGATGGACAACATTTTGTACATTTCGCTACAAATAACATCGATATCCTGGAAGAGAGGATTGGTGGACGAAATACCTTTCATGGCACACAGATGCTTTTTTTTCAGCGTGGTCCTTCAAAAATAATGGACGCCAAAGTGGCATTAGGAAGATCAAAAGCAATTCATGATGCACGAACGTTTTAAAGTAGACCCTGTATCTAATATCCGGACACTTGTGATAAAGGTTCCACTTGAAGTAAATGAAAATTGTTTTAGTAGAGTCCCAACGCAAAAATCCAATAAATAACCATGATATAATCTGGCTTACATGTCGTTTATCTACTAATAAAGATCAAGTGATATCATCGTGGACAGACATAATAAAATATTAACTCAAAAGTCACATCTAATTACAGATCTTGAATATAATCCGAAACCATCCTGTGCATGAAACAGATATATTGGTAGCAGTATTAAACCATTGCAAAGATATAATCAAAGCCCTTGGTCAAAAAGACACTCGTTTAACTTGTAACGAGGCTCTTTAACATAACATTAATTGAATTCAGTGGTACAATGACAATTATGATGATGTCACTGTACGACTTAAAGGATTTCATTGGGTTCTAAACTTTCTGCGTGTATATGGCCAATATTTTGGCAGTTCTGGCCTTTCAAACATTTAGGTTGATTCTGGTATTTATGGAGAATACACAGTCCAAAATATTATGGATGGCAGACACTATAATCGCGCAGTACGATCGCTGAAATTGACAACCGGAGCCTTACGGACAATTTTGTTTCACAATATTAAATAGTGGGCCTGTGAAAAGAGAACATTTCCAGCAGAAATTCTGCAAATGGAAATCTTAGGCAAATGTAATGAAATCAGTTTTGGATGAATATGGAAGTCGGATGTGACATAGAAGCGAAAGCTAATGTTATTTACAAACTTATTAAAGAATGCGATAAGGAAAAAACATAGCAAACAAAATGTATACGTTTTGGAGATCATACCTAGACTTGACGGGCCTTGTGTTAAATTTTATATGCACAGAACGAAAAGAAAACTAGTCAATGCACTTGAAACTATTGCACAGATATTGCCCTGGTTTTTTGTATACAATTATACTAATTATGCACATTGGGGTGGGGTATATACCTTGTTGAAATTCATAAATTGCCAATAACTGCAAACGATGTATATATTCAATTTATGAAAGGAAATTTCGTAGTGAAAGAAACTGGAAATGCATTTAATGAAAAATCACCGGATCAAGCACTTGAACACATTAACAAGGTACATAAAATTCCTGATAGTCTTCTAGGAATAACTAGAAAAGATGCAGCACGTGATCGATGATGCCTAACTTTCAATTATTGAGCCTATTTGTGTAAAAAGGGAAGAACACTTTTTGGGATTCAACACAATGAAGACCGTGAAAAGACTTTCACCACTACTACCTTAAACAAATGAAGCTGACGTGCTAAGACTGGCCAAATGAACACAACATTAAGTAACATCTTTGCCGGGGAGATACTTGTTGATGAGATTGCAAACGATTTACTCTCAGTTCGATCCCGTAGGCTAACATTTTTGAAGATTTTTTTACGGACAATTTGGAAATAAAGTTAATACTGTAGACGCAAATATGTTAGTCCGTCACATGTTTTCTACAATAAAGAGCAGTTATAAAACTGATTTGAAAAATATGAAAAATTAGTTGCGTGATCTACCATCAAGTCTTTTTGATACCAATGGACTCATCAGTCTTCTTTTTGACCGATATGACAAAACTTCCATTAAGTCTGGTACTCATGAAAAGAGACGACAATCTGTCATACCAATCGAGCATCAAATAACAGGACGGTGTTGGCAGAATGCCGATGTGGCAGATCCTACATTACCTGCGCCCATAGACAGTGGCTGGAAGATTGAGGACGACGGTTTTCTAGGGCCAATTACTTCATCAGTAAATTTAATCTCATTGAAAGACAATGAACTGATATCATTTCAGTGCAAAGCTGGTTGCTGTTCATCCCGTTGTGGACGTAGCGCCAAAAAACAAAAGTGCTTGTAGGAGATATGCCATGTCGGATATAAATATTTTAACGAATTTAATTATATAGACGATATTGATCAGATCGACGAAGGTAATTCGATTTTTTAAATTATTTTTTCAGTACATTTCCCTAGGTATATAATAACATAGTGATTATAATTCGAAAAAGTAATTTCTACACAGTATTTTATTATATTTTAATGGAAAACCAGTCCTATTACGTCAATTTGTGATTATTGGTCCCAACGACTCAGCTCACTTAAACAACTGTAGCTCCGTTGTTTATTGCTAGATTGTATTGATTTAAGATTCATTAAAAGAGTAATAAAAGTAGCAATGCATTTTATAATCAAATAAATTTCCATAACTGACAGTTACTGAGCTATTTATATAATAATAATTTTTTTTTCAAAATGTGTTACTTTTTCAAATATTTTATTTACTCTTAACTTTACGTGAATAAACATTCGGAATAAAATAACTTGTATTGTATTGTCTTTAATTTGACACTTTATTTAAGTAAATCAGTCTTTTAGTTATATAGAAATATCCCTTCATAAAATAGGCCTGGCCGCCATGTTTGTCACGTCATAACTTTCCCCCTCCCATACACCTATGAATTGACTACTGCACTTTTTGTGTTCAGGAAAATATACCAAATAAGTACATACCAGTAGTCTACTTGGCGAAGCTGAGTCCCACGAAAATCGGAATTTGAAGATTTTTTTGCAAATGGGTTTTTTGCAAATACTAACAGGACATTTTGACAGTGGCCAAAAGTTAATTGTGATTTTTTACAAATTTGAAATAATGTACAAAACTTCTATAATTAAATAAAAATATTAAATAAAAATCGATTAAATCGATTCTTCGATCTTAAACATCGATTCAAAAACCGGTAATTCAAACGGCATACCTAGTGGTACTAAAATTAATTAAATATTTTTTTAACACTTAAACCATCCCTAATATTTTTTGTACGTAATATAAACACTAACCACGGAATAGGAAGCGCCTTAAAAAGTATTATGATATTAAAAGGTAAATAATGAGAACACGAATACTTAGTTGGAACCTTTGTGGTACAATATCGTTCCAGAACTTAAATAAATATTCGAGGTTCTCTTACTGCTGGAGATTTTTGGAGTCGGTACCAAGTAGACGATTCTCTTTCTCCTTTGCGAACATGCCCACCCACATACAAATTCGTGCTAAAATTCACTTGTCATCGATTTTTAAATGTAAACTATCAACCTTATACTTAACTTATATGGAAATAATGTGTAAATAATTGCTGACGACGTGAAAATCAACAAAACAACTTAAATAGCAGATATACGCCTAAAGAAATATGAGTGTTTACATAGCTAGAGCAGTGGAGAGTGAGTGTACATAGCAGTCGTCGCATTGTCCGTTGTGCGAAACTATTCTACTACAGTCCGTATCAAAAATCTATGCAGGACTATAATTTCTCAATTCCTGAGTGTGTATAGTACAAAGTTAATTGCACATCGTACTGTTACAGCATTACATATGTATGTACATATATAAATAAACATACATACGAGTGTATATATATATATATATATATATATATATATATATATATATATATATATATATATATATATATATATATTATGCGTGTGTGTACTTGCGGAAGTGCGCGCGTGCTTGCATGTGGATGAGGGTGTGTGTATGAGTGTGTATCATAATATACAGGACGCATGTTACATTTCAATGTATTTCTGATTTTTTTCAGCTGTAAAGAAGAGTCAACAACTCGCACGACATTAGATGCAAATAAAAAGAAAGAAGTAGTCAATAATTATAGATATTTTTCATCAAAGGTTAGTTCAATTTCTGTAATATTTGTTTAATATACGACCCGCATATATCACTATTATCAAAGATGTAAATATCTTTTTGGTATAGGCATACTCATTCGAAGAAATTGATAAATTGATAATGGTCCGAAATAACACGGAAGAAGAATTTGTGAAATCAGATATTTCTTTGAAAATTAAAAAAAATATTGCTCATTATTCTAAAGCTTTTGTCTATGGGATCAACGATTTTCAAATTATAGGAAAAATTAGAAAAGGCTTAATTTTTTTACTAAAATTTAAATGTAACACATGTAGTATAGAATTATGCACACGATCCTGAATAAGAAAAAAACATCAATTTAAATAAATAAGTAGTTCAAGTGATAAAAATTATTAACAATAACAGAAAATTGGTTGATAATATGGAAGAGTTAATCAGCACGAAGATATATTGCGACCCCTTTGCCAATTCTCTCGATACCATAACTGTATAACATTATATTCACTTGGCCATCAGCAATTAACAGTGAAAGAATTTTGAACGAAAATATTTTCGGTAAGATTTATCGAGAATTAATAGCTTCTATGTATTTTACCTAATTTCCTTGGTATTAAAAGAAAAGAATTATCATCGGGTTGCCCACAAAATCAAATTATTTGTTGTCCGAACTATAGGAGGTATATTTTGACCGACAGTTTAAATCTTCTTCAATTAATACTAAGTATGATATTGAATATATTTGGCGTTAATTTGGTAGAAATTCATTATTCACAATTAAATGAAACTACTTGATGTAGTATTATTTCTATTTTCTTTAATTTCTTTACCACGACCTAGGTTTCGTTGTATTACAACATTTTCAGGTGGGATATTAGCTAAGATCTTTGCTAATATCCCACCTGAAGATGTAATATAACGAAACCTAGGTCGTGGTAAAGAAATTAAAGAAAGTAGAAATAATACTACATCACGTAGTTTCATTTAATTGTGACTAAGTATGATATTTTCCAATTAATAATATACATTTACTTGAAAATAATTGTAAGAAAATTGATGTAGTTATGAAAACACTCACTTCATTTTTAAAACCGATCAATCAGTCGTTAATTCGTGAAGCACAAACTCTTCTAACGGTTAACACTAAGAATTTGTGTATAAGTAATGGATCGCAACGTCCAAATACTCGAATACCTCGAATAACGTTGGTCACTTTAACTGAATTAAATTCAGTAAAGCTTGAGATAACTTTGAAAGCCCCCACAACAATTGAGACCACTTAACCATTAAGTGGTTCATACAGGTTGGTTACTCTGTCAATCTCGGCGGCAGGCAACGCAATAGTGATACGGGTAGAGTGTGAGTGTATTGTAAAGGTAAACTGTAAAATTTAAGTAAAAATTAATGGGAACATAGTTCGATCGAGCAATACTTACCATTAAGTACACGATTCTTCTCTAATCTCGTTACATATAAATATAAATTAAAACGTCACTCTGATTAATTTTAATTTAAAGCCTATAAACACAAAAGTATTTATTGCAGACTAGTATAGAAGTAGGACTAGTGTACGTGCTCAGATCATTCCCATGCCACAAATATACTAAGTGTTAAAATTATTTGTTACAAAAAAGTTACAAACTTATAAAATATATTTATCTATCATGAGACACAATTCAGAGTATTTCGAATTTACGATATTCAAAATTAGTGAATAACGGGTCATTTTTAATATTTTAATATGAATATTTTCTTAGGTATATGGTTCTATATATCCTAGATATATGAAGTATGCACACTTGAACTTTATCCAACAGGAGATGAATCCAGATCCTGTGATCGAAATTCGGATGGATACCACCAACTAAATAACCTTATTCAGTGGGAGTAGAACTCGCTCTAAGAAAATATTTGAAAAAATGTAATAATTTCTAAATGTAACAATATCGACATTAATAAAGAGTCTTAGAGAGGACAATAAACAATCATTTTTAAAAAAATCAATGTATTCTAAAATAATATTTTAATTTGAATTTCATAAATATTTCAATTTTGGAATAAGTAATTGCTATATAAGGCGGAAGATATAAACGCGACCGAAACACTTAACAGTTTAACAGGGAACGTCTCGGAGTTGTTGAATATCATAACGATGCGTGGGGAAAGAACGATTTTTCGTGTAAACAATAATATTCTGGATATATTTATTAGTATATCTAAATATACTTAACGAAACTTGTAAACATTTCATAATTCGTGTCTTAGCTTCATCTGAATTTTTATCATGAAAACGAAAAAAATTCGCATAAAACTAAGACAAGAGGACTAGGTCGTAAGATATATTCACAATGCAAATAAAACATATTTCAGCTATTAAAGACTAAGCTGATACGATAGCAAATATCTTGGAGGTCTGATTTAGTTTGGGGCCAAATAAATATTTTTTTAATATAATTCTCCACATATATAAAATTTAAAAAAAGAACCAAAAAAAATACGAACTATTCCAATCGTTGCTTTTTGTTGACCAGTTGCATAGATAGTTTGTTTTTGTAAGTGTACTCAGATTTGTGTGTCTTCGCTGTGGTGTGTTGGGTTGATCATAAGGCATTCGGTCTTACAGGCATGACGCACCGTGGGGATCCGGGTTCCATTTCCGGTTGCACGTCGAAAGGGGTTGGACTGGTGTTCTGGTTTACTGTAAGAAATTGTTCTCATAGCAATAAGTTTGCCATAACATCTATATACATTAAAGTGCATAAATAAATAAAAAGTAAATATATTTTCGTACGAAATTTTCAATTGGGTTTCTCTCGAAATTAGTTTTCATTTCCCAATTTTTATTTTTGAAACCCACATATAAAGAAATAGAAATATTAATCTTCAGATTGACGTATAGTGCATCCCCCTATCCAGTTCTTCAACTAGATTTGCAAGATCTGAATTAATTCTAGATAATAACAGAATTTGATTACGACTTTCACATGAAATAATTTCGTTTAATTTGCATCGATAATTTTAAGGGATGTGAACAATTTTAGCACGTTTTTATTTGTTAGATAGTCACGTTTCAAGTGTAGATATTCAGTAAGCGATGACTTCATTTATAGGTAATGTTTCAATTACGTGAAATAATTAACGATGCGTTTTAATAAAATTAATATTACATATTGCAAACTTGTTTATATACTGTTATATGAGGATGTATTTTGCTGCTATTTATGTTGTAAATTTCATACCCATTCATTAAATTCTTAAAAGATTTGTGAGTTTTTAATAAGCATAATTATTCCAGAGTAAAAGAGAGTGCCATATGTACCATACGTACCATACGTACTTAGTGAATAAGTAATGAATATTTCACGGAAATGATGAGTATAGTAGTAGTATCAACAAAAAATATTTTGAATTGTGATATAAGTGGTCATATAATTTGCAACGCAATATTAAAAAAAATGGTTTTTTAATCGTAATTAATACTATGTATCCTGAAAATTACTAGCCCCTGTCTTAGTTTTATATGAAATTTTATTGTTTTCGTGATAAAAATTCAGATAAAACTAAAATGGAAATTATTCATTTTTTCTTAATTTCGTGGAGTATATTTAGGAATTCTAATAAATATATGTGCAATATTAATGTTTTAAACAAAACATCTTTTTTTGCCCAGGCATCGTTATGATACGACAACTTCAAGAAGCAGCATGGGCGCTACGCGTACTACGTGGCTGTTACGTGGCGCGCACCAACTGGTTCGGTCGCATCTGTATCACAGTTACTTATTCAAAAATTTAAATAATTACGAAATTTAAATTAAAATATGATTTCAGAATACTTTGGTTTTTTAGAAATAATTGTTTATTCTCCTATCTAAAAGTCTTTATGTGCATATTGTTATATTTAGAAATTATTATATTTTTTTCTGAATATTCACTCAGAGCGAGTTCTAGTCTTATTAAATAAGTTTATTTAGTTGTTGGTATCCATTGAAATTTCGGTCACAGGATCTCTATTTATCTCCTGTTGGAAACAGTTCAAATGTGCAGACTTTATATATATATGTTATATATGACTACAAATTTATGGCGATACTTCAATTAAAATGTCGAAAATGTCCTATTATTGATTAATTTTGAATGTTGTAAATTAAAGATAATAGATAAATATATTTTTTAAGTTCGTAACTTTTGTAGCATAAATAATTTGTAACACTTGGTATATTCATAGTATGGGAATCATTTGAAGTCGTATACACCAGCTCTACGAACTTTTGCGTGCTTCTATAATAGACTGTAATTAATACTTTTGTATTTATAGACGTTCAATCAAATTAATCGGAGTAACAATATTATGACAAGATTAGAGATGAATCATGACTTAATAATAACTATTGTTTGATCGAACTATGTTTCTATTAAGTTTTTAGTTAAATTTCAATGTTTAACTTTACAATAGACTCACACCATACCCGTATGAATATTGCGTTGCCTGCCACTGAAATTGGGAAACGGACTTACGTGTATAGACCATTTAATGGTTAAGCGGTTTGAGTTGATGTGGGCACTTTCAAAGTTCTCTCAAGCTTTACTGAACTTAATTCAGTTTAAGTGGCCAAGGGTATTCGATGTATTCGAGTATTTGGACGTGCGATCCATTAGTTGTATACAAATCTATTAGAATTTGCCCTTAGAATGGACTGTGTTTTGAGTTAATAAACTGACGAGTCGGTTTTAAAAATGCAGTGAATATTTTTGTACTTACATTAGTTTTCTTAATATTATTTTCAAGTAAAAACATATTGTTAAATGGAAAATATCATACTTAATATTAATTTAGTATGATTTAAACTATCATTAGAAATGTGTATCCTATCGTTCCGTCAACAACAGGTTTGATTTTATGAGCAACCCGAAAATAACTCGTTTCTTTTTAATACTTGATGTATTTTATTTACAAAAATTATGTTGCCATCCTTCTCCACTTTAAATCTGCATCACATTCTTCATTTTCCTTCCAAACTCGTCTCGATCATTATTCTAGTATATTAATTTCCGTTGATAATTTCTATAAACTTGTCAAAGTTAGTTGTGAAATACACAAACTTTTTTGGAATGAATAAATCATATTTATATGGAGGCAAGCAAGTCGTTAGATTAGAAAAAAATGTTCAGAATTGGTTACTTTTGATTTCCCGCTTAGTTTATTATGTTTATCGAGGTTCTAGTTAAAATATTTAGTGCACTTATCTTTTATATCAAATATGATGTATATGATGACCATAATGTATTTTTTCCTCAATTAATTATTTAAACTATTTCTGATCCGTCAATGTACTTATAAGTTGAGTCTCCTAGTCAAAACTAAGTTATTGTTACTAGTCGCAGGAAATAGCATTCTGTTTATGATCAAAATGTCTTAGTTATCATAACTCTTCCTGAAGGGTGCAGTTATTCCGCCCCATTCAACTGTAAACATTTAGGTTTGTGATCGATCAATTTCCTAACTGGCGGCCCCAAATTTAGTCATCGAGTTTTCTGAAGATTTCACTCTCTAAGATGTCTTCAACATTTCTTATCTCTTGAAACAAAATTTCATTTATGTCAAAAATTGCCATTGCCTCTACTACTGACACGTACTACCCTGATCTTTCAGAATACTTACCTAACATACTTGAACCCCTTCTATATTCATGTAATTGCTACATCTTCCGCCTTTAAAAATTTAATCATATAAAATGAATCGTTTAGAACTTATTTTGTAGCAATAATTGTTTACTCTTCATTCTGCCAAGTTACGAAATATCTCGATTCCAACATTCAATTTTCAATATTCAAGTCACCTGAAAAAATTATGTCCGTCCTTCCTTTACTTTTCACATCCTATTTTCTTTTATATCTCTCATCATCAAAACTTTTCCTTTCTATTCCTGCCACTCAGCCCTGCTCGTAAACCCCGGTGTATCATTATTATTAAATTATTTTTGTCATGTTTCTTTTTCAAAAATTCTACCAGTCTTGAGTCAACCAAATTTACAGTAAAAACACTGTAAATTTGGTTGACTGACACACATGTTAATTGACGAAAATCCATCAGAGTATATGTATATATATATATATATATATATATATATATATATATATATATAAACAAGTCCCCGGTATGATCAAGAGTTACATGGTGCGGTAGCCCTCCATCCCCATCCGTAAAGAAGATACCTAAAACGGGAACGTCCTTAAAAACTGGTTTCATTAGAAATTTAAAGAACAGTCCAGAACATTCGGGGGTATTCGAGATCATTCCACAACATTTCAGAATATCCCGGGACATTCCGGAATGTTAAGGAATAGCCTCAAACTTTCAGAAACATCCCAGATCATTGTGGAAAATTGCAGAACACTCTAGAATTTTGTGGAATGTTCTGGAACATTGTGGATCATTCGAAACTTTTTTGTACGTCAATTTCTTAGTGCAATGCAGGGAGTGAATAAAAATAAAACAGTGAAATGTGAGTAATTAAATTGATACAGTGATTGAATGTAAATTGAAAATTAAGTGCGAAAAGTGTTTAAAGTGTACTTAGTGTATTTCTTAATAAAAAGTTGACTTGAATTATCTTATATACAATGTCTAAACATAAAAAAGGAGGAGATCTTGCCAGTTCTGAAGCAAAACAGCGAAAACAAAAAGAACAGCGAAAAAACGAAACATTCGAAGAGCACGTTTATGTTCCCAATGAACGAGAATGAGCACCGTGAGAAGCAGTATAACCGAAGAACAATGAAACGAATGAATTGAATAATTGAGAATTGCGACATAGTCTCATAATAAAATACTGCGAACACAAGCCACCCACGAAAATATTACACCATGACAAGGGACGACGAGAACAAGTAAATTTTACGACCTAACAAATGAAACATTTCACTACAACCCGAGGAAGTAATATAACAAACATAAACACGTCGTAATGGGAAAAATGAGAAACACCAGTAATCTGTTGCATGAATGGAAAATTCGACAATCACCACTGGATGTACCTCCGCAGGAATTTATACATTACATGTCGGAGGAAACTCCGCAATCAAAACACATTCGATTTTGTTTTTTTTTCATTCAAGGGCAAATCTGTCACAAAATGGGATCATAACTATCACTAGCCAACGAAAACTATAAATTTCTGCAAGTATATTTCATCGGAAAGGAAGAAATAGAAATTGGTGAACGACGCACAAACATCAGTGGATTAAAGTGAGAAATAAACCAGGATATACAGAGGATCTTTCATGAATACAATCAACTTATTCACATATTCAAAACAGTACTAGGCCGACTGATTTCTAATGACTATATAAAGTTATAATTCGAGTCAACAAGAGACCACCCGGAGAACACGAATAGATAGGTAAAGATACGATAGATGAAGTCGCAATCGTAATTGTGGTCAACGAAAACACAAACCGTAACATAATTTTGCAATGAAGAAGAGGATGATTACAGCACATTGCAGAGACGTACCATTCATGACAAGCCCTCCAATATATATTAAACACAAAGAAAAAAGTCACTTTCAAGTTCAAAAAAGTCACATTCTCAACACGCGCCGTTTATTCCAACAAATCATGGTAGCTATGTATGCAAAAATAGAAGCGTAACGAATGATTTACATAAGATTGAATTAGAAGAAACTATTTACGGAAGAATACATCCACGAAAACATTGACGCTAGTGGAACAATAGTAATCTTACCCTCATTTTAGATAGGAAGTCCAAGACACATGCATGAATATACTCAAGATGGCATGACCTATATAAGAAAATATGGACGGCTTGACCTCTTCATAACAATCACATGCAACTCATCATGGCCAGAAAGAACAATTAAGATAAGGACAAGCCCCCATGGATTGACACAACATAATAGCCAGAGTTTTTCGACAAAAATAAATGAGATTTATTGAAGTCATTACAAAATACCACATCTTTGGAACCGTTAGATGCTGGATATACACATTCGAATGGCAAAAACGAGGATTTCATCACTCACGCAATCTCATATGGCTACACGACAAATTCAAACCACGGATACCGGCAAAATCATCGAAGCTGAATTTCTCGATCCACAAGAAGATTCGGAGCTGTACGACATAGTTGTGAAAAGTATTATTCACGGACCATTGAACCCCAGTTTGCCATGTAGGAATGATGGAAAATATACAAATATACCCAAAATCAAATTTGAACTACACACAAACCGGAGATAATGGCTATTCCAAATACAGAAGACGATCACCCAAAAAAGGTGGCTTCGCAGCAAAAGTACGAATACGAGGCAGAGACGAACTAGAAATAGATAATCAGTGTGTTGTACCATATAACCCACTACTTTCCAAAATGTTCCAAGCACACATAAACGTAGAATACAGCAATTCAGTGAAATGCATTAAATATGTCTGTAAGTATGTGACAAAGGCAGTAATATGGCAGTATTTCAAATATCCAAAGACAGCGAATACATAACAGAAACGAGATTCTCATGCACTAAATTGGAAGATACATCAACAGTAACGAAACAGCGTGGCGGATTTTCGGTTTTCCCCTACACGAATCTGAACCAACTTTTCAATGTACTACTCATTCGCCTAGAAGATAAATGTTTAGCAATAAAAAAACAGACCTTAGTACAACTTGGTATGCCAGCACCACAACAAAATGCTTTTGAAAAAAAGCTACAATATCAACGAACTATTTCAATGCTCACAATAACTCACAACAAACTATTCCTCAATGACAATAAAAAAAATTTACATTATCATGGACCGGATCTGCAACAATACTGGCGGAACTATTTACTTGGACGCACCAGGCGGTACCGGAAAACCTTGCACTGACATCATCCAGCATTACCGCCACCCTTATGGAAGATGAACGAACTGCCCATTCCGCCCTAAAACTACCATTGAATATAACCGAAGAATAATTCCCAGTATGTAAAATCTTAAGAGCATTTGGACAGGGTGAACTTCTAAAACGAGCTAAAATTATCTTCTGGGACGATTTTAAAATGGCACATAAAAAATCACTCGAAGCCATGAAAAGAACATTAAAGACTTGGAAGGAAACTCTGAAGTAATGGGAGGAGCTCTACTCATACTCTCAGGAGATTATCGGCAAACACTTTCAGTTATCCCCAAGTCAACATTAGCAGACGAAATTAATGCATGCTTAAAAATAACACCTGTTGTCATACATACTAACAAAAAATATGAGAATTGAACTATCGAAAGACGAAATAATAGCATATTTTGCTCAAAAATTTCTTTAAATAGAAGAAGACATATATCCTACGGACCGGACATAGATGACCGGCCTCTTTAAACCGAACAGTGATTTTTGCACCATAGCCACTACTGAGAATGAACTCATGGACCAAAACTTATCCAAACATTATTCACAATTATACCAATCCGGAGTGGCTATTTCAGAGGGAAATTTTGCCAACTAAAAACAATATTGTCGACGATATCACCTTTAATGTTAAAAAGAAAGTTCCCGGTGAAGAGCGAATATATAAATTGATTGACATGATGAAGAAAGAATGTTGAAGAAAGTGTCAACTTCCCCACAAAATTTTTAAACTCTTTGGAAGTACCAAAAATGCCATTACACTACCTTCGACTGAAAATTGGATCTCCGATCATACTATTCAGAAATCTCAACTCATCAAAACTAAGTAATGGAACAACGATGATCGTCATGGTATTTATCCCCAGAATACCATTGATCTTTACTGAACTGCAATTCCAATTTAAAAGATTACAATTTCCAATGAAATTAGCCTCTTGTTTTACAATTAACAAAGCGCAAGAAGATACTTTAAAACATTGCGGCATCAATCTCAAAATATCCTGCTTTTCTCACTAGTAGACTGAGTAGAAACTTCGAAAAATTTGTACATATATAGCGTGAATAACAAAATAAAAAATGTTGTTTAGAAATAAGTATTATAAACAGAACATGTTTTCAATAAAAAAAATTTTCTTTTTATATTTTCAAATTCACCCTTTTATTCCAACTACCAAACAATTTCATATAAACTCCCTGAACGAAGCCGGGTAAGCAGCTAGTTATGATAAAAAATACTTCAACATATGAAAATGTATGCAACATGTTTAATATCCATCCAAATTTAAATAACGTAATGTGAAAAATATTTTCTCAAATGTAAAAGTATTTTTGGGCCAATTACGACGAAACAACGAAATAGGTTTATAAGTGAACATGTGTCATGTCTTATTCATGTTAAACAAGATCTTACGGAGGGCGGCACTCGCATTAATTTTTATCCTACGCAAGACATCATGTTAAAAGGAAATACCTCTAGTAACGAATACGTATTTAAGGATGGCTTAGAATAAACCTGTTGCCATGTTAAAAATTGCTTTATTTTTTAACATGTTTTCGACAGAAATTTTTAAAATGTTGACATATTTTTAGCATAGATAAGCTTAAGTTTAATATATATATATATATATATATATATATATATATATATATACACATATATATATATATATACATATATATATATATATATATATATATATATATATATATATATATATATATATATATATATGTATATATATATATATAATAGGCAATAAGGGATAAGGCATTCTAATATATTAAGCCAGTGTATATCTGTACATTATCTGAATTTAAAATTAATTTCGTTTTTTCTGTCAAATAATAAGCACAGGTTCGGTTGCCAGCCTATATACATATTTTTCCAGTATGTACATAAGTTTTGATTTATATTTCTACATGTTACGATTGATTATTAGAATCATCACCTCGAAAAATACTTGCTTCCGAACTAATTTTAATGTAGTTTTTTCTCATTCAGCAGATTCGAATTTTTGAAAATCAACGTTTAATTTAATTTTTTTCTTTTTTTTAAATAACTTTATTTTTGATCAGAGACTGCGTAGGGTATTAAAATGTGTATAAAAACTGAAAAAAAAAATTATAAAAATATGTATCTGGTCTCCAGAGTTAAGTAAAAATTGGAGTGTTCAGTTCTATCATCGTGTGTAAAATGATTTTCTTAAGGGTATCCTAGTGAAGTGAGTATATTTTTTCACGTTCCAATCCACTGTTTATTAATTATCTATGCCGTCGATTAAAAAAGATTATATTTACTTTACTAATCATAAATATAAAGCTTATTATTAACAATGAGTCATGAAATAAAGAAAATATTAAGTTAATAACCATAAAATATTAAAGATGAGACCATAAATTGCAGTTTAGTCCTTACAAGAGAGTGTGGATTTTTATTCTGCTGCTATTGTATTTTCACTTTCGGGCAGACTAAGCCAGTAGATGGTGGGCTTAGATTTTATTTGAAGGGCAAATGTTTCGTTAAAATACTGGGTAGCACCGCAAACTTGGATTACGGATTAAATTGATTCTTAACGCGTCACTAATGCCTTTTATCGCTTTTTATGGGAAAAATATCCTCAATTCCCTGCTGACTTGCATTGAAAGTCTTTGATTGTCTTAATAAAGCTTCCGATTTTTGGTATAATAGAAGATATTTAAGACGCCGAAGTATTGTATTTATTGTTATATTTAAACGTTGGTTTAATATTTTTAGGACATTCCAACTCTCATATATTGGTCGCTTAAGTTAGAATATATTATAATGATTTGATTTGGAATTTGCTATAAACAGTTTGTAATGGAATATTGAAAACTTTTGAATTATTTAACACGAATCCAAGTTTCCGAAATGATTACGTCATATCAACGACGAATAAAAACATCAATCGCGAATCAAATCTGACTTCCATATCAACGACCTCATACAGACGACGCCGTATCCTTGACGACTGTAAAAAGTTTCATGTCGTCTGGAAATAAAAAACAACGCATTGTTTTCACCACGCAATCAATATCATTTTCTAGACTTGTGAAAGTAAGTCTCGGATCCCACTCGAACGAATTGCTTTCTATCCGCAAGATACGAAGAGAAAAATAGTAAGAGGAACGCAGAACCCTGCTGCTGCCCTGAACCTAGGTGATTTAAGAAGATTTCGTTATTTACACGACTGAAAGCTTTCTGGTAGTTAAAATATGCAAGACTTATTTGAAATCCGAGGTCAACATGATAAGTAACATAGTCAAGGAAATATATAAGGTTCGTGACTACCAAACGTCCGACTCGAAACCAATCGTCCTATTCGATTTGACCTCTGTATCTCTAATAGATGTTGTGATGTAAAATAAAGTCAAATAACTTAGCCGATTTTACCCGGGCCACTTTCCAATGCAAGGGATAGGTGCCAATTGTTAGCAAAACATTAAATATATGCTTCAAAGGTTTAATAAAAATATCAGCACAAGCTTTAAATATGTACCCGGATATACCATTGGGTCCGTTTCTCTTCAGTTTGGAGGAAGCAATTGAATATTACTATCAGAGTGTAACATCAACGTCATCTCCGGTACGCTAGAACAAAGTCATTGCCGCAACGTCTAGTTGAAGAGTGTTAGAATTATATACCGACTGGTGTTTAGCGAAAGCTTTAGCCACCATCGGATAGTGAAAAATTAAGCTATCGCATGAAGCAACGTCGCGAATGCTCTTTGGGCACTTATATATGACCAAAATGATGCACAATGGCTTTTCAACTTCAATTCTACCGTATAAATATAAACAGCTCTAAGATTCTTTACACTGCGTATGACCGTAGATCGAAGCGATCTAAACATCTCGTAGTCACGAGCGGATCGATGTTGTCTCCAACGTGGTTGAAAATAATATTTAACTTTGATGTCGGTAATTAAACCAGACTGGGTGTGTGCCTTATTAGGAGGATTTTGGGGAATACATGAGTTAAGTTGATACAAGAGTCGACTTGTAGAAAAAAAAGTGACTTTCGAATCGTTAATTGAGTACAAATCGCTTCAATCGTTATCAGACAGGAGACGATGAAGCGAGAAATAGTCTCCCTTTAAGAAGTTCCAGTTGGTACAGGGATCGATATTAGAAGATAGTTGAGCATTAAATAGAGGTAATACTGCAAAATGCATTCTTAATAATCAAAGGTTTTTCGTTTTCTATTTTTTGTCGATAATTTACTGGGAAAGGTCTCTTTATCGGAATATAAATTGTGGACTGAGTTAAAATGTGAATAATTATTCTACGTACCTTCATATTATATACAAGAGATTACACTGAAAGTGTTTAGATATGAAAATGGAACCACCTAGCAAGTTTTTAATTTATTTGTTGATTTTAAAGGTGATCTCCGTGGTACTCTAGGCATCGCTACATTCTATGGGATCATCGAGAAAAGCTACTTTAGTTTGAATATCTTTTCCACAGCCTTTTTGAATTTGTGAGTCGGGCTCTGTGGATCACATACCTCGTAATTTATCTTTAATGAGTTTTCATTTTATTGCATTCCTCGCAATTTATCTTTTTTTTTGAGAATAAATAGAAATCGCACAGACCGAGGTCAAGTCTATATGGTGGATAACCCATAAATTTCTACATCTAACGTAATCAAAATATTCGGTTATTTGTTTAACTGAGTACGCAGAAACGTTGCTGTGAGGCGTTGCTCTCGACTTTTTTCCAAAATGACAGGCAAAAATCTACTGATACCAGTGTGCTGTAACTGTTCCTGTATTTTCCAGAACAGTCATTGCGTGAAGACTGTCTGTAAGAAGAACGAGGTGACGGTCTTTTTTCTTGCGCTTTGCCCTTTCTTCACCACGTTATTCTTTATTGCGTCATAGTTTCAGATTCGTAACTTTCATCACCCGTCGTCGATTACATATTCCGTAATACTAATCTACGCGATGATATTTTTGAGTTTTGGACAAACCATGGAGTACCCACATAGCACAAAGTTTCCTGCCGCTTAATTGTTAATATCGAATTTATATACTTAACTCATAAACTTGCTCGAATCTGCTGATGGGTTACACTCTTGTAAATTTTTGTCATGTGTTACACAGCATTGGTGTTACCTTCAGTTATCACTATTGAAAGACATTCGTCACGCAAATTATTGCTGAAATTGGTACGCGTGATGGAATTCATCATAATATGACAATGGAAGTCGATCCTAAATTTGTTGTAGAATTACATTTTTTCTCTTTAAATTCAACTTTACGTGATACACACAATTTTCAAATTCCCATTAATCTTTGAAAAAAAATCAAAGTACCTTAATTGCTTACCAGAGACTTTGATTTCCAAAATTTGTAAGTATTTTTTTAATAACACTATCACAAATAGCTTGTTCCAAGGACTTTCCGTGTTACCTTCATATTTATATGACCGCTGTCGGACGGGCTTATATTATTCCCGTATTGGCTACCGAAAAGGATTATGGACGATGCCCTAATATTTTATCATAGTACACATAATGTGGTAAGATTTTTCACAGGATTTTAAGATTTCAGATGTAAAAAACATGGGAAGTCGATTGTATTAATATTTGCGTTATCCAAATAATTTTAAGCCATAAATGCAATTATCCCGTCTTCAAAAGATATTTTTCTCGACTTAAAAATGAACATGGATTATGTTCATTAAAAATATAAAGTATTTTTGTTGTTTTTATTTTTAATATGAATATATGTCATTTCTATCAATACACAACGGTTTTGAATTTGAGAATTATCGAGAACAACTACGTATAACATTTTTGTTTCATTCTGTTACTCGTTCGAGAGAATAATTTCTTATTTTATATTTGTACATAAAAGATCGCATTACTTTTACATCTCCACATAATATGCTAAACGATTTATAATTTTATAAACATGATTATTTTTTCCTTGTATGGTTTATAGTCCACTTTGACCAGATATTAATTTTATGTCTTTCTTTTCCCCCTATTTGTGTTTCATCATATTTGTTCATGTTTCTTATCAGATTGAAGCTCTTTTGATATGAATAACTGGATTATAAATAAACTAAGAAGAAAATTAGTAACCACATAAAATATTTCAAATTTCGGTAATAGTATGTTGCATCATTAAGAAGAAAATTTCTTTTTAAAAATATAGCAAAAATATTCCTCCTGAAATATAAGGAAAATCTATTATAAAATTTCCTAAGCAAAGGTATTTGGGATTCCTTGCATATTATTACGAAGATATCCATTTGTACTTTTATAAAAGTTAATTGTTGTCAGGGGCCAGCTTTGAACACGCTATTATCCCTTACTTTAAACATCCTTGATAATTATTCCTTTTCGTTTTGTAAAGGTACCTTGTCTCTGTTATATTGTTTAATTTCATCTTTTTTATTTTCGTAGTTTGTAAGTATTTAAGGATCTGGTCAAATGTTTGCTTTGTACAAAGATGATTTTTATGCGAGTATTATAGACTAAGTTGCCAAAGAATTATCCAAAAGCCAAATGAAATTTTCCTTTCTACTACTTCCTTTCTCGTTTTACTTTACTTCCTATCCGATCACCTCCTTCCCTTCTATGCAGTTATCAACAGTCAAGAAGTTAATGAAAAGAAAAATATCGATATCAACATTTTGAAAATATTCAAAGGTTTATTTAATATTATAATTAAAATCTAGAAGCGCTAGGATATACCGCAGAAATGTATTTTTTTAGAATTATTTAGAAGGAGGAGGAGAAAAAAATAATTGCCTCTTGGTGTGATAAATATTTCATTGTAAGCGTCACAAGATTTAGTGAAAACTGCACTCAATTTGCTGATGCCAATACAATTCATTTATTTTCACGTGTTGTTTTATATGTGTGAAGTATCAAGTTCGATTGTACTGGCGTTTTTGCCATTTGAACTACCATTGCATAATCGTTTGTTATTATTTCAGCCACTATTCCTTCAAAGCAATACTAGAAAAACGTACGAGTACTTTGAGCTCATCGGTCATTTTCCCTTTGATCCAAACAGGGAACAAGCCTGCACTTTCATTGCTGCCAGTTTTATATCGTAATAAGGCCTTTAAGTATGATATACTGGCGGATACTTAACAAATATTTATCTTTGTCAAGTATTAAAAGAAAATGTCGCTTTATCCCTAGTTGCACGGTAAGCATAGGTTTTAATTTGCGTGCGTAATCTGATGGTTGGTTTTGTTATAGTACCCTTTGCTTGTGACAATATTTCGTATATATATATATATATATATATATATATATATATATATATGTATATATATATACACATATATAGATGCCTTATCTGGCTGAATATTTTTTTCCAGTATTTGGCTATGCAACCAAGGCACTCCGTAGAATATACTATTCGTTGTACCTCTAATAAAACATTAAAGAAAGTTTAAAAAATTATATAGCTACATCTTAATTATAATATTGATATATATCCGTGTATGTATTCAGATTATATTTAAAAAAAAATTAATAAATAAAATATATTTATTAAGGCACTTCAGTACGCTTCTATTAATAAAGGTTTCGTACTAAATTATTTTAAATTATTTTAAGGAAGTATTAACTTTATAGATATATCCGAGAACTTAATATTAATTAAATTCTACATAGAATACAGTTTCAAATCCAATAAGAAATTAGCACTTTGTAAGACAGCCCATATCTGAAAACAGGACAAAGCGCCCTTTTACGTAGTATCAATCGGTTTTTTAATATGATAATGTAATAGTCATTTCTATTGAAATTTGTTTTTAAATATGATACAAGCGTACGCGAAACATCGATTTGATATCATAAATCAAGTAAGGGAAATATTTTTGTATTTGCAATCAACTCCGTG
The DNA here is from genome assembly GCA_039881145.1 of Druceiella hillmani. Lineage (NCBI taxonomy): Eukaryota > Metazoa > Arthropoda > Insecta > Lepidoptera > Hepialidae > Druceiella > Druceiella hillmani. The sequence goes on from JAYKKI010000002.1 coordinate 56,188,370, forward strand.
TTTGTCGATCGGGATTAATTATTTCAGAGTCCATGTATCGCCGAGGGTTAAATATTTACATAGTTATATTGAGTCGAAGCCAATACGTAAAATACGAAGAAAAACTATAGCGGATCGATGAGTCACGAAATTTTTTTAAAATTTTCATGAAATAGATAAAAATTATAAAATTGTAAATGTTAACTTAAAGTATAATTTTATTACATGTAGCAAAATTTAATTTCGGAAGACATTTTCAAAGAGCGATAAAGATTTTTGTGATTATTGCAGTACTTGTCGCCTTCGTGCAATCATTGTTTATAGGCGAAAGCTACTTATAGTTACTTTGTTTCTGTGATTCAATTTTTTTTATCAGGTATCAATCTCAAATTTCCTTTGACTAATTAGTTTTAGCTACGAGTTTGGATATTTTTAGAAATGCAGAAAGATACGAAATATTTATTACGAGTACAAATAGATCGAAGTGCACTCGTTTAGGAAGCCTAAATTCATCATATAAAAGAAAATACATTTGAATCGACATCAAGCATGGACTCTTTTATTTTACACGTTAATGTTTCTCAAGAATTTACTGATATAGAACGTAAATCCGATTAGTTCCAACAATCAGTAACTGGTTATTCGATGTGAATCACATACGAGGCAGGAGTTTTAGTAACCAAACCTACACTGAATACCAAAAAGGTAATGCTGAGATTCTGTTGGAATATAAAGGCTATTATTTATTGGAAGTTGCACTTCGAGACCCAAGCAATTTTATTATAATAAGTCATTAGATTTGTATGCTGAAGGTATATTGTCATTGTAATTTATTAAATTTGATATTCTGTTTTTTTTCTTCTTACTTAAATTTTTTTTATATGTAATTTATAATTCACTATTTTATATTTATTTTTTTATTAAATAACTGTTTTTCCTAAGATAGTAAGTAAAATTTATTGATTTACATACTTACTGTACATTTTTGCTTTGAAAAAAAATGATAAATCATAACATAAAATATATAAATTAGAGAGAGAGTTGAAGGGTCTGGGCTTTTTGACGTGACAAAAATACACTAATATAATCAATAGAAATCTATATATCATGTCACGTTTAGAGTTGAAAAACTAATGTAAGGAACTTCGTTCCTGTTGTGGGTTTCCCGATCGCACAGTTTTTTTTTTGTAAAAGCAATCGATGTTAAAATTTTATTAGCCAACCCAATTTTTAGGGATCTATAAATCAATTTATGTAACCTCAAAGCGCAATATAAATTCCTCCTTATGTAATTTGTGCAAAATTATTTTTTGCGTTTGTTTTTTACGCTGATACTTTTTCTTTGGGAACACCTAATTTGCATTTCATTCGTAATGACTTACTTTTAACTTATACCATATTGACGTAAAAAGTATGCAAGACAAACCACTTTATAATAATCAATTAAGGAGTTGGAGGTGAAATGTAGCATTATTATAATTTGCTTAGTTGTTAGGCTGATATTAAAATAAAGTATACCTTTTATTGAATCGGTTCACAATTAAACAATTCATGTTTTTAATTATTTATAATTTCAATTAAAAGTACGTAACTACGCATTCATTAAAAATATTTGCTGTTATAAGAACATATTACATTTTCATTTCATAAATTTCTTATTAGCATTTGACAGTAAATGACTTTCATTAACTGGATGAGTTGATTAAATTTTAATAAGATTTTAAAACTAATATAGTTTGCCGTCAAATATTCAGGAAAAATAATTAGCTCTAATCAAAAGCTGAGGTGCTGCGTTCGAGCTGAGTATATACCATTATCTGAATTACTGTGCCGATACGAGCCTTGCGAAACAAGTTTTTCATTTATTCTAAAGTAGTAAAAATAAGTGAATCAAATACGTACTGCCTCGTCCATTTTTGTAATTTGATAAGTACTTTACTTTAGCGTAATTCGGAAGGAGGGTTCGCTGGCGCCAGAGGCCACACAGCAGCTAAATTAATCGTGTTGACACGATCAGGCGCCAATGGGGCTTAATAGGGTGGCATTTGTCGTTTATGAGTTCGCAAAATAGCGTCATCGGCAGTAATACGGGATGTAATGACTCTTTTGTGACTTTTTTGAGGTTTAAGTTTAATTCGTATCAATATAAATAGTACATGTTGAATTTTGGGCCGGCAGTTTATTTAGATTTTTATTACCATACTTGTCATATTATTCACAAGTTACTAATAATGAAAAATTTTACAGCATAATTTTTAAAATTTTTCCGATTAGTATTTCTGAATACATAAATCGCGGAATTGTTGTTATGGAGTTAATTTTTTAAGTCAGTCATAATATTTAGGTGTCATGTTGTGGAAGTTTTGGCTTTATTATTGCAGGTGAATTAATAAAAAAAGCTCCATGGATGATCACAAACATGAAGTTCGTATCATAAAAATACTAACATAAAGAAATAAATGAGACATGTAATACATAGCGGGTAGGGTATACCCGTTTAGAGTAAGGACGTGGAACACATATCGTCAGGTTATGAAAGAAGACGATTTCTAAACCCAGGCATCATGATCTGATACATTACCTCCTGGATAAAAGTATATCAGAGTGCAAAGATTATGCTTTTGGAACAAATATTCGGAAATATGGCCATATTTTCTTAAATAGAAAGTAAATCGACTATAAAGGCTTGAAGTCATTCTAACTTGTCAGCAAGATATTTAGACATGTCTAATTGCCCAAGTTTCTGTGATCCAAAATAGGTAAAATATCTTTAATTAAACAATTTTCTGAGAAACAGTATTTGTTTTAATATGATAGGAACAAAATGTGTTGCGTAGGAAATAGTGACTTGTAATCAGTGTTTAATGCGTTTTCCCTGTATATTCTTTATTCGTTAACTAATTGTCATATCATAATGCTGGAAACATGCTATTATAATGATGAAAACATAAAATGCTTTCGAAAATCGATGAGTGCATTTTTAAAGAAATGAAGAAATCTACGTCTTTGTAAATTAGTGTAGAGAGATTAGGTACATATGTAAGTATATTACAAAAATAGTTTCTAAGTATAATATTTTAATAGATACCTAAGGACGTTAAAATAGTATGCGATAATTCTGAAAATAAATACCACTAAGCACTTCATACTTAAAGATAACCAAAAATTATTGTTAGTTTTGTTTAACGGCAGTTAAAAAGTGTTTTTTACAACAAAGAATCAAAGAATACTTATATGATACTTGATCGAAATCAATTCGGCTTGTATTTTTTTAGAACAATGCACATGAAATAAATATCTTCACATAATTATAGATACCTTTACATAGTATCACTGTGTAAATTATTATAAATATTACACAATTGAATGATTCGCAGTTTTAGATAAGAAATTAAAACAATTACCAGAAGATTAAATTAATTATTTTATACCGAGGAAAATACATAATATTTCTTATATATTTATACTTTATAAAAAATACACTTTTGTTTTTACTCTTAATTAAAATACATCAACTAAATATTTTATCACAAATTTAAATCTGGCCAGGTAATAAATAAGCTTATATTTCACGAATATTTAAAAATAAAATAAACATCAGCACTAAATTACTAAGAACTTAATATATTAGAACGAGTATAATAATTCTTTTCGGAGAGTGAGATATTTCAGATAAGGGGAAAATAAACAAGGAGAGAACAAAAATTCCGTTTATACGGCTTCCGGTGTTTTCGACGTGGCAGCTTCTGCAACGGCGATTTTTTCTTCGTATTATTTAATTCACAGAGCCCTATCTGCAGTATTGTGATGAACATAATCATCTATGATTGGTTCATTGAGAGATAAACAGTTACCGACGTGAAAATTGTGAAAGCAGATCTTGATTTTAATATATTTACAAACTGTACTCATGTTTAATATTGATTTTAAACTAGGAAATACCTATTATTAAAATAGGGAATACCTATTATTACTATATAAATAGGGAATGCCTATTATTATTCAATCATAATTATTAGTCTGTACATTTTCCTAGAAAAATCGGGTAAGAATCTGTCTATTACCGCTTTCGTCTGCTATGTTGTTCCGGAACGAATTGAGTACGTGAAATCGGAGTTTGAACCTCGAGTGACAAATCCGTCGGGACTCGGGAAATAGATTATTCAATATGGGACCTTGCCCGCGAGATAGAGCAGAGGTCGTGTCAACGTGAAAAATTTATTATTGTTAGTTGTGGTCTTGAGCTGTTGATACGATAACGGTATGGGAATATAGAATGTATTATTTATAGTTCGCCACAAACGGTCTATGATAAACAGTCCGATTTTCGAGACGTGAAATTTCTGTACGGGCAGGTCATTGGTATCACATGTTGTCACGTCTAAATGTCTTTACTTATTTAGTCCCATATTTTTGGGGAAACATGAATATAATTTTCTGATAAGAGAAAACTTTTTTTTACACACTGTCGGGGGAAAAAGTTACTGTTGGTTGTGGTGGTTGGAGTGTGTGGTGGCTGTGTGTGTATTAAGTTACCAGATATAGCACCGACTTTTATTGCGCCATATTGAGCTCCTCAATGGTCATTTCAGTACTCCTCGAAGTTCGTGTCTTGCGGCATGGCATTGATCGAACTGTCTTTGTTACATTGTTTATGTGATTATTATTTAAAACATTATTACTTAAAACATACGAATTTACCATATTTTACGATTAGCCTTTAAGTATTAAATCATGTATTCATGTTGCATGCACGCGCTTTAACTTTTTCTGTTTAAAAATCATCTCGCATAGCTTTTCTACTGATACGTTCCTATATTGATGTGATAATGTAAAACATGTGTTCGAGTTGCAAGAATTAAAATTAAAAATTGAAACAAATGCACATAAATTGTGCTCAAATATAAAAACGCCATATATAACAGGTTACATAGGATGTTCGTTAATGTATGGCATTACATAAGTTTATCGTCAATATATATGATTTTCTGATTCGCATACGAACACATAGGTGTCGAGTATAACGGCCATGTGCAAAACGTTGGTTTGATAGAAGGCCAATTAATTCAGAGTGGTATACTCTCGTTGTTTAGAGTTGCAGCTTATTACATACACAATAAAATATGAACATATTAAACTATTATTTTTTAGAAATTTTTAGAAATTAGTTCAGTGTAAATAGTATTAATAGTATTATAATCGAATAGATACGACTGTGTAAGGATGGTGTTCCATAAAATGAGTTTGTTGCTCTGAAGAATTCGACGTTTTTCTTAGTATATTTAACCTCAAAAAGTTTAATATGACATAATTTGATATAGCAAAGATTGTGTCGTAACACTATGTGAGTATTAATATTTTCTTTAAGAACCACATGTCAAGATTATCGCACTCATGTGACCTTTAGCCATTTTTTTCATACAAAATATCCAGTGGGGACCTGTGTATCTTGTTTCATTATAGAATATATTCTTTCACCACACATAGGGTATAAATACAATATTTTTAGCATACACACTTTATAACACTGAAAATTGGACATAGGAATAACAACTCCTTTCATTTTCTGTTTTTTTCGATGACTTTTAGCTAATAAATTAAAATTTCTAATTAACCCAATTTAAAAAAAAAATCTGGCAAAAAGGATATCCAGATAGATTGAGAAAAATACTCATAAAACCATTAAGAGGAAAATATTTTAATAGGAATAATCTAATTCTTCTCAAAGTTTGAGTGCAGTCTCTCTCCCCTTATACACCCCTCCCCCGTTTTTTATGATACAAGTCTGCTTATACCAAATGACAATAGATGACGATGACTGGGAGACAATCGAGGAAGTGGTTAGGGAGAATACGTTATTTTTGCGGGGTACTACTGAACTTCGTCAATTAAATTATTCGCCGTCGTTTATATAAGAGAAGTGAAGACGAAAACACGTTTATATATGGTACTGGTCTTTGGTAGTAAAGTTCGTCAAGTTCTTCAGTGGTAGTATTAAAATAACATGGATTTTAACAGAAAAACAGACGATACTTTAAGTAACACAAATTGTTTTATTGGCATCTGTCTTACTCAACTGGATATTCTGTTGTTAAAAGCTACTATCACGCATTTTTTACACGGCTTATATTTCCTCTCTCCTCTTCAAACATTTTAGCAGCGAGTTAGGTTTCCACGTAAAATGTGTTCGATAACCTACCCATACCTATTCTTACTTCCATGATAACATCAATAAAGTAGAATCTAGTATATTTGGAGATCTATAAAGTGAATCAAGTGCAGAATCAGATACTACAATTATTTGTCACGCATGTAACGTCATTAAAAAAGCAAATACGGAGTAGTTCTGGTACTAACATCCTCTTTATTATGCTAGACCATATAGAATGTTTCAAAGAAAACTTTTAATATGTCTGGATGCTTATAAAATGTAGCATTTGAAGAAATTAATTGATGTAGACGATAGTAGATTTTGCGAACTTATCATTATATATAAAACAGTAGATATCAATGAAGTTAAAATTAGAATAAGCAATTTTAATGAAAAAAATTAACAATCTTGGAAGAGCAATTGGTCATAGAAAAATACTCACAACAAACATCCAAAGAGGATATATAAAAAGACTTGTACTGGATGGAAGCAAATAATTTAATATTTCAAATGATTTGATTGAAATCAGGTACTAGGTTTTATTAGCGGTTCAATAATATGCCAATCAAGTAAATATTTTTAGAAAACAAATATATTGGAACCAACTCTTAAGTATCTTTTCACTTTTTACTATTTTTTACAGATATTGTGAGCGAGAGTGAATACTTCAACGTCGCTGAGGAGCTAGAAGGTAACGATTGGGTTAATGGAGTGAATGATGGATGTTCCAATGAGAGAACTGTATGAGCAATGTGATAAATGAAAATTAATATTAATAACGATAATTTTTAATTAAATATGAATTGACACTATGTTTGCTAATCATATGAATTGACACTATGTTTGCTAATCATATGAATTGACACTATGTTTGCTAATCATATGAATTGACACTATGTTTGCTAATCATATGTATAAATAAGATTTTAGAAAATAAACGCTAGAAAATAAATTTTGTACAATAGTAAAATTTAATTCACGCTACTTACAGACATACGATATGGCTGGGCATTAGAATTACTTTACGTGAAAAATACATATAAATTTAGAGATGGTTGATGGTTTTGAATTTTTTATTGTACGGACTCGGTAAAATTGCCCCACATGAAGTTACTGGTAATAAGATTGACTTTTAATAAAATTCAGATTTACGTTAATTTGTTGTTTGTTCGAAAGTAATATATTTCAAAATGGGAGTTTCGAATAACATTAGAGTAAAACTAGAATCTACTAAGTCTGGGTCTTACGTTACGTCGCACGTAACTACTAATAACAGTAATCCTTGATTGAAGATTTCTTCTTTTCGTCTAATGATCAATGATTGGTAAAGCTCTATTCTTGTTTGTAAATAGAATGTAGGTGTTGTTGGGGATTAGTGATTATTTAAGTATTAAGAATAAGGATAAGGATAATAGTCACAGTACGAGTATTTCCAGGATAATTTTTTCAGGCTATTTGTTAGTAATATTACATGTTTTTTTCTTCGTAGTTGAGTCGAAATTAAACTTTTTATTATTAATAACGTACGCAAGTAAGACTTGGTAATTTTAACATTAACCATTGGATTTAAAAATAATTAAATAAAGTAAAATACTTGGAATTTCGTAAGCTTATTATTGAAGGATTGTATGTCCAACTAACATTATGTCTAAAAGTTTAGAGAATTTTACATTATATTCTTGTATCATGTTTCAAACTTTATTTTTAAATCAAGTGTAAAAAAAGAGTTTTAAAACGAGCAAAACAATATTTGTTTTGATCGTGATTAACATGTTTTTTTGTAATATCTTAGTCGAATTTGATGTAGGTTACTCTATTCTCTATATCTATATGATGTAGGTTACTTCCATTTAACACGGACTCTATGATAATTATCTACAAGTTTCAATAGAAACAGAGTACAGTCATCATATCAATCAATTATGAATACGTCACTCACTCTCGAATTGACTAATTTCGGCAGAATTGAGTCTCGAATTGAGAATTGAGTTTCGAAGGTGAGTGACGTATTCACGTACCGGAAGATGTAAAGTGGGCCATCCCCCAATGATGACAAGTTTCAAAGTAAAACTTTTAATTTTATAAAGAAGTGATTAATTTATTATTTACGTATTATATGTATTTGTACACCTACGAATTTATATGATTGTAATAAATAATTTACATATTGTAAATTTGTTTGAAGGCAAATAATTTTCAAACAAAACCACTGAAATAATCCTAAACAAAATTTTACAAATTAAGAAGACAATGCTGTTAATTTTTGAATGTATTATAGGCTATAAATAATTATAACAATTGGACGATTTTCTTATCGGCCCCGTGTGATGCGATGCTCGAATAACAGATTTAATGCAGTTGCGCCCATACATTTCAGTAAGAACTTATTTTAAGTATTATTATATATAAGATCATTAATTTTAACATTATTTCTTTTGGCTTTAATGGCCAAAATATGGGGAGCAGACGCGCGAAATTTTGAAATGGCAGGAGTATGTTTGGTCAAGTCAATCTTAATATAACAAACCTCTCGCAAAACTAACTTAAACGTATTAGAAAAAAATAAAAATCCATTAGTTTATTGATAGAAAATAAATGATATCGAATACCTAAATCTATCTCCACAGTAATAAACTGAAAACATTGTGAATACATATAAGTCTTTGACGTTAGTGTGAAACAATAATTAAGTTATACTCAATTTATGGCTTAATCAAGTGTAACCAGGACGAATACTTAATCAAGTATTCAAAAGCTTTGTCAATGATTAGTATATCCTGAGTTTTATTAAGTAAAATATTTTACTGTAGTAAACAAATAATACTGTAAATTAAAGTGAACATATATTTAATTAGAGATACTCTTTTAAAGAAATGTCGTTTAAATTTAACACATCGAATTTCATTGAAATGCAAAGGAGCGAGCGAAATGAACCCAATTATTTAAACAACGGCTGAAAAAAAGACGATCTTGATTAGGTCTGCGCATAATGACATTGACGTCTTAGATATTTTAGAAGCAACAACATTTTAAATAAACATGTTATATCCCTTTAAATCAACGAAAAACGTGGATTAATTTAGTGGTTACACAAATTGGCTCTACAAAATCTTACCCACACTTTTAAATATTGAATAACTCGAATCGAACCACAGAATGAGACGTCGTGTCAAAAAAGCACATATACAAGACATAATTGTAATTACGAAAGTACGTGTGTTTATATTACAGATGAGCAAGTAGGCGCATATTCGAATTGGATAACATCGTTGTAAGGGAACGTATATCATTGCCTGTTTTGATGGATATCATTCTACTTCATAAATAAATGGTAGAGGTTTGCTCTTGTTACCCTTGCAGACACAGTACAAGCATAATAAGAATAACTGAATATTGGTATCTTACTATTGAATCATTTTTGCTTTCCAGAAATTCCGAAATAAATTAAAAATGAATACCGTATAAAGTAAATTAAATGTAATTTGCATGAATTTACAAACATAATAGAAAAAAACTTTCTCATATCACAAAGCGACGCATTTAGGATATTATTCTGTAAAATAAGGTTTAATGTTATTTTATGGGAATGTATATAGTTACATGGAAAAATAATGCTAATTATAGAGAAGTGTCGAGGAACAATTTTGATTTTGAAGCTTTGGAAACAATGGAAAAAAGTCATTATTGAAAATATTATATATTTTTAAACACAACAAAATTATAATTTATATTTTTAATGCAAAAGTTTGAAAAAAGTTATAATCACTCCCCTTTTTAATTCTATCGCATGCGTGTAATAATTTTGTCTAAATGTTACAAATTCACTTTAACTTCGTTTAAAACCTTCAGTTAGTGGGTGTGAAAAACTTTGTTGAAAAGCAAAAACGATATATTCATTCCAAAAATGTTCCTCAGCGCAGAAAAAAGACTAAAAGGAACAAATTTCAAAATGTTAAAGTTCAACAGATTATTTGGTGCTTTGTCACATTATCTGTTTGTTAGGTGATGCGAGATTAAAATTTGTACATATATATTACGAGTTAATGTGACATTGAGAATTTAATCTTCAACATAACTTTGATTCAAGTTTTTATTTAGTTTATGTTTACCATTGCACACGTTTCGAAGAAATTATAACCTCATAGATTGATTACAATAATATTTATTTCGTATAAAAGAAAACTTAATGTATATTTTATATGTTTATCGACATTACGTGCCACATCATTGGTTCCTTATCGGTATAAATCGCCGATTTGTGGTTTGACGCTGGAGTCGCATGGTGCATAAACAAACGCTCGGTAGTCAAAGGGTTAATCATTTGAAAAAAATACATTAATTATGTCCGTAAAATCGCCACATGTTTTTTTAAGGAGCTGTTGTCGAATTTGAAGAATTTATAAATTGTTTTTATTCTTGTTCACAATATTTAATATCAAATATTTACTAAACGACGATACAAACAATAATGGTGTACATACCGATATCAAAAGTCTTCTGGTGTATTATTAAATTGTTTGTGTGGCAATATTAGTTGTTTTGCCGTCTTGCTTGAATATCACAAACTTTCCATCCCCTGGAATGAATTTCTTGCTATAGGTGACAAATTTATAAAAGTTAATGGCAGCTGATCATCAAGTACAAAATTGGATTCGTAAGGTAAAACTTTAAGATAAATAGTTTATTCCTCTATAGGGTTAATGGCAGCTGATCGTCAAGTACAAAATTGGATCCGTAAGGCAAAAGCTTTGTTAAGATAAATAATTTATTCCTCTATAGGGTATCACTTAACATCACAATGACAAAAATAACGATTGTTAGTCTATTTGGTTGTTTCTCGCCATGCACCGGGAACAATCAGGGGAAGAAATTTTGGTTTACTATTAATCCACTGCTTCAGTGTCTCAATGTAAACGGAACAAATTTTGTAATGAGCCTCTTGTTTTTTTTATTAACTTTATTTAAAAATACTCAATATATGCTTTTCCACGAAGTGATTAATGTTTCGACTTTATTTACTCGTAACAAATACAAGTATGATAAAAAGAGATTAGTTTTTACTTTTTGCAACCAAAAACATTAAAATAATTTTTCTTTGTTAATTTGCATAGCTAGTAATAAAACGTATTTTCTATAACAAGTAAAGCTAAGGTTTATAATTTGAAAGTAATTAAAATATAAAGTTCTATAGACATGCATTTAACATCGCTCCCAGATTAAGTCAGGATATGTCATCGAAGATTAACCTCCAGTTATACCAAATTTCTCAATTAAATTCAAACGATTGCAAAGAAATTTCATCAACGCAGTTGACGTATGCGAGTTATGACACTAATTTATATCGCTCCCATCTGCCCGCATATGTCTTTTATATACTAAAATGCAACAGAACGCGGGTGACATTGAACGAACGTGTTTGTGTGTCTGTCGGTGAACTGCAGATACAGTACCTTTTATAATTACACAGTTTGGTCGCGGTGTTGTGACCTCACGAAATTAATGCCGAGCAGGCTCTTAAACCGCCTTACATTGATCGACACAACGTCGAGTTTGTTGGAAACCATGTTGCTCATTCCCATTTCATTTATTAATACGAGTAACTACGTGAATTGAAAATTAAACAATTAAAACCGCAATTATGATAATTTAATATGTTTGTTAAAAATATTGTGACAGACATTTATTTACATTATGTAATCGAATATTGTTATGTCTAACATTTATAATACCTTTCAAAAATATTTGTCGATAGTTGATAAATTGTATTTAAACATTTGAGTCGTTGTAAATATAAATTTTTAATTTTTCCAAGTAATAATAATTTTATTTTATTAATAAGTAACACTTTCAAATATAATATTTGTAATATTCGTAGTTATTTTTTAGAATTATAATTGAGATGAAATTACAGCGTTTTTTTAAAATTACGTTTGATATATTTGAAATGATTTTACACAGTCTCATTCATATAAAAATGTAGTAGAAAGTATAAAAGAAAATAACAGTAAGATAATTATTATTTATTGCAGTATCCACGCAATGCCATGGCATGCAGTGAAAGAGATAACAGTTATTTCTATAGGCAAACTTAAGTTTTCATAACGTAATTCTAAAACAAATTACTTAACTAATAAAACCCATTTTAATAATTTTAATTTCTGTTTTACGGTATATCATAAAAAAAGATTTGTGACATTTATAAGGTAAAGATTGGCAATAAATTTCATTTTCATAGGTAATAATTTTAAAAAGTTCAAAATTATTTTTACATTTTATTTTTTAACCAAATTACATAAATCGACTATGCTGTTTTTATAAATATCGGTAATAAGCAAATAAAATTACACAAACTATTAGATATTTAAAGAAATTATTAATTAAATGAATCCTGTGCAATATTGTTTGTAAAAAAATATTTTATTTTGGCGTTTCGTAGCAACCTATATTATTTTGTCATATCCATCTGTCCATTCGTTTACCACAGTTTTATAGCTTGGCAAATTTTTAATCTTACGCGACCATATGATTTTAATTAATTGAAAAAGGAATGGAGTCAAATTACGTAACGAAGTAATATTAAGGGTTCCTTTACGTAAAAAATTGCATTGCTTCAAAAGTGTAATAAATTATGCCACATAACTTTTTCATTCAGTAACATGATTAGTAATATATGTACCTCTAAGCTCGTTGTCTTACGTCCTCCCTCTAATTTTTCAACCAAATGTTTATAAAATTAAAAAAGATGAGAGATGATAACCTTGAGCAATATCATGCTTTTAATAAAATTAAACTTAAAGTACATTACAAAAAGTCTTATTGTTATAAAGATAGAATTTGAAGCTTAACCTTCTATACCAAAACATATTAATGAGGTGGGTGTAATGCTGTTTTCAAATTACGATTCCTACATTATAAAACGACGCTTCAACTACGCAGATCGGTACAGAAAAGCGAGCAGCAACTGTGTGTACAGTTGCTGCTGACCCGTACCGACTACACCGGGTACCTTGCATGTGAACGTGTACTCGTAGATGTTAGACATGTGTTCTGAAAATTAGGAAATTTTTTTGTCAAGTTTAAATGCATTTTTTTGCAGAGTTTCAGTAAAGTAATCAATTTCCTTTCACATGTTTTTATCTCATTTCCTTACTTTCCTCCAAGTATAATAATTATCAATACTTTTAAAATTTATTTATTTTTTTAAAATTATTTTACCTGCCTTTTTAATTTGTGTATGAATTTTTTTATAAGTAATTGACAAATTTTATTATTCAAGAAACTGTATTAACTATCTTGTTTTTTGACTTCTCCGCACATTTTCTCACTTTTATAAATATAATACATTTCGATAATATTTTAGGAAGTTTATGTTGCGTGGTAGGAATACACAATTATTTAGATGTTAAAATCATATGTGGGTGCCTTATAGCATATGTAAACTACAATTGATTTTTTTAAGTCAAAACGTGGTACACATAGACAAATATAATTATAACATGTCACACATATAAATGCTGAAACATATATTTAAAGACAATATTAAGAGAAATGCAGAGTTCGAATAACTATTAACAGCGCAGCAATGACAACATGGCTCAGCACTAAAATGGTGACGTATACGCTCAATTTATGCCCAGCGCCTGTACCCTTCCTATAGTGATGATCTTATATATGGTCTTATTAAATTAGGTGATAAAATGACTTGCATATATTTTACATAATACTTTTTGAAGTAGAATACTTCTTACGTTTATTTCAATACTTTTAATACTCGTTTACCTAAAACTATATCTCCTAATCATTATTATGTTGCATTATTTACAAAACAGTATTAAGGGAAAATAAATAAGAGATATAATGACGAAATATAGATGTTGTTTAAGTAAAAAAGTTAATTTTCGAGATTTAGAAACGATTTTAAAAGGTATTTCAAGTTATATATTAGTTACATTCCTAAAAAGTGATAATATAGTCATAATTCGATATAATTATAATTCAAGATAATATAGTTACAGTTATATACACAGAGAATTTTTTAAAAATTTCATAAATATTTATGTACTTTAATATATATTTCATATATATGGCAGATTTATTGCCACAAGAGCGAATTCTTTCAGATAACCAGAACACCAGTGCAGCTCCGTTCGACGAGCGGTCGGGAATCGAGTTAGGGACCCCGCGATGCGCCTTGTAGTCAAAGGGCGTATGCCTTGTGATCAATCTTGTGCTCACACCACGATTACGACTATATCCAATCTAGATTAGATTTATTTAAACAATAAGTTCTTCAAATTTAGTGAAGAAATCAATGGGAATTTTTAATATTTACGTAAACGAAATAGCATTTAAAAAGTCTACTATTTGCTTTAATATATCGGTTAAGTACAATAACCACGCGCACTCACAAGTTTAAACAGCAACAATCACAACAAAATTTAGTTAATTTTGACATATTTAGTTAAGATATTAAATTCAAAAGAAATAGGTTATGTCGTGGGGTGTTTTGGTATGACAATATCTGGCTACTATCAAAGAACTTAGGATATCTTCATTGTTGATAGAGGAGGAATGTCTTGCGTAATAACAAGTTTTTTTATTCATTAGCCTCAACGATTCTCTATCACACCCTTGAAAGTAAATAAGGTGGCTACATTGAATTGATTTACCGACGCGCTACTACTAACTTCATTGTCGTGTAACTTTTGAATGGATGGATATATTTCTTGATTATTTCACCGATATTTCTTGATTCTATTTTTTCATCGTATTCTCTCCAATATTTTGTCATAATATTGCTTTCATCGGTAAATCATTAAATATTCACGTCAGTTATTTATCCACTGCACTTGTGTTCGCTATGATACCATTTTTATTTATTAATCTCACTTTTTATTCGTAACTACGGCGTTCCGAGTGTACTGAGCAAATCGAGCATTACCTAAAATCAAGCGTTGAAAATATGGAGCGCCTAGAGAGAGACGTTGTATTACATTACCTTCATTGTTGAGGCATTTAGTCGACGTACTAACGACATTGGAATATCGAAAAGGCAGTTGTAGTTTATCAATAACCACCTGTAATAAACAGGCAAATTTTCATTGTACCATCTCTCCGTGTATGCAGGTTTGCGATATAAGTAGATAACATTTTAAAAACCATTCCCAATGTGTTTATCGGGGGTAACTAAATATTGATATATTATATAAATGATATATAAGGATTGATGTATTCAATAAATGTAACAGTATTTGACCACTACATTTTATCATCACTATTTGATATATCATCCAGTATAAATCTTAGAAACTTTACCAAATGGACATTTCTCCGACTAATAAAGACATGGATCTAATAAAATCAAAATTCAGATGTCTGTGGTCAGTTTCGCTATTTATTCTTCGCAATTTTTCTTATATAAGTATTATATTCTAAGCTTTGTTACCCCTTAAATATTATTTATTTTATGTCTGTTGTGAGGAATGTCAACACAAGTAATAATATAACACTTATGTAAGGCACACCATACCCGATACTGAAGTACCCAGTTAAATATAATATATCTAGTTCCCTAAATAAAAAAGTCAAAAACAAGAAAATACTTTGAAAATGTCATGAAATGGAATGGTTCTATTTGTAAAAAAATATAAAGAGAAATCATAACTAACTATTATCCTCCATTATTATGAGAAAACGCTATTTGAATGCTTTTACAAATCATGTGGTGTCTAAATACCTGTCAGCTCGCAGTGATGTCATTTAATGGAAGTTGTTTTTCTATCAAAGTATAAAGGGCATTTTTGTGTTTATTAATTAAAGAGAGATAAGTCGTACATTAATTAAATTGTGTATATATATATATATATATATATATATATATATATATATATATATATGTCACATATATATTTATATATATATAAATATATATACATATATATATATATATATATATATATATATATATATATATATATATATATATAAATATATGTGTGTATATAAATATTTCATGCACTGGCTATGAGAGAAAGAGAGAAAGAAATTGTGTGCTCGCACCTCTCTCTCTTGTCCCTACAGTAATATACGTAACGCAACTCTCTCTCTTTCTGTCTTCACTAACTTATATCTCCCTCTCAACTTCCGTACGCCTCGCCAGCTTACTCCTCAAGTCAAGCGTGCTTAAAGAAGTTTTACTTCAAAAGAAAGAAAGTTACAACATTGCATTGCATTTTAGAAAGGATTATCGTTACCGGTTTAAGAAAGTGTGGAATTTTATTGTAAACTTACACTTTTACGTTAACTTTATTACTACCAGGAGAAAACATAAACCAACGTAATATTGATATTGCTAAGAGAAGAAGGAAACATAAACGAATAAATGGATAGGGACGAGGAGAAATCACAATTATTACTGAATCACGGTAAAGGATATTTTTAGGAAATAGAAAAGTTCAACAAGTATATCTATACTGGTTGAACTTTTCTTAGGCCAGCTTATGATAATCGTAAACTTAAATATGATAATGACTTGGTAAAACAATTTTAAGTTGATAAATTCTTAAGTTGATTAAGGAAATTATTATTGAAATTGACAGAAAAGACGGCATAATTTATAATTTTTTATATTGGTTCTTAATTTTGGTTGAAAGAATTTTACTGTCATGATTTAAAATTTAATAAAAGTAGTCAATTTTATTGCCTGGGTTTTTTTTCTTCTAAAATGTAATAAAAAAGCTTCGAATAAAAAAAGTCTACATGATGTTATTTTTTACGTTCTACATCCTCTTGAAAATAGTTACATGATTTTTATTATTGATTTAATATAAAGTAAGGCTGTAACAATATTATGAACATTTTTCTTTGTTTATTATAAAGTCTAATTAAAATTGTTTTACATATTTAATACAATACCTACTAATACTTTAGTTCAACATACCATTATGTGCTGTTAACATACCATTATGTGCTGTTCATGTGTATGTTCAACATACCATTATGTGCTGTTAGTGAATCATTATTTGCATAGTAAACAAAATGATTTGCCTTCGTATCTTTGTTACCTTAATTTATTCACATAAAATTATTTTTAATATGCTTACAATAGCATAGCATATGATAGTGAAGTGATAGGAAGAAAGACAAAAATAATTTAGCAAAGTATTAGAATCGATAAAGTTGTTCATTGCAAGTAAATAAGGTAGTACACATTTTTTTCAAAAACTCGTACTTTTTTCGAATTTAGGTAATATTTGGCAAAAAATTGCATGTTTCCAATCGGTTTTCTATTAATATCTAAGAAATTACGAAGTTTAGCCAAAAATGGTAAGAAATATAATAAAAGATAATAAAAAGAAAGAACAGAAAATTTGGTTGTTCATTTATTTTAATACGATGTAATTTTAATAAAATATCAGTATTTGATTTTCGTACCGGAAATATTAAATATATATATATATATATATATATATATATATATATATATATATATATATAAATATATTTCTTACAAAATGATGTGAAAATATTTGAACAAAATTTCATATGAAATTTTTTTAAAATATTTTTTGAAATACCATATTTACAGTGAAAACATTTTTTTGAGCTTAAGATGAGAGTGAAATTATCCTTCTTAAAGCATGGTATGAAAAATATTTTTAGATAGCTTTAGGTATAATAATATTTTAAAGAATTGACTCATACAGTAGATGCGCGTTTTGGGAGAAAATTAATTTTCTAATTTTCAAAATTTTCTGTAGAAGTAGATATATATATAATCATTTATAATATGATATATTTGATGGAAATTTACTTAATAAAAAAAGAAAGCTTTCAAGTGATGATTAAATTGCTCTAAACGTCATTTTATTTTGATGAACGGCTACTTAAGACCATTTGAAGGTCGTAACAACTCCCTTAAAACTATAAAAACTAAGTCTCTATCGGTTTTTGACCTAGAAACATTAGTTGTAGAATTAAAAATGTATTCCTTGGGTAGTTGCTGCTGTCGATTTAAGGTACACTTGTGCTATTTTAGGTGAATGAGCACGGGAAGACCTATTGTCTGATCTCAAATGCGCTGTTCAGTGGAAGTTAATGTGAAGTTATTTATTTAAACTAGCTGTAGTTTGCTAATTCCAGGAATGCGGATGCTGTGTGTTGAAGTTTCATTGTGCATTTGATAGAAAAGCGTTGGAGCCAGTAAAGGTCTAAGAACTTCGAGGCAGAATATGACTTTTTACAAAATAATATGTAGTTATTGCTCTACGTAAACTTTTTTCATAATTTGTTAACTTGGTATTAATCAAGCAAATGTTAAGAAATAAAATTGGAAATTCAGAACTTTAAAGAAAATGTTGCTTATGTTTCCTACATTATAAAATTAGATATGATTCACACTTACAATAATTTAAATATATGTAAACTAGTTTTAAGTTCTATATTGTGCAATTGTAACAATAAATTAAAAAAAAATCATTGTGAGGAATTTTTATTCGCAGATTGGAATTGAAATCGTATCCTTATTAGGGTGAATTAATTTGGGAACATTTCATATTTGAGGCGGGGTCTATCGACATCACTGCTAACAACGTTCTCATCGACGTCAGTTCAATCTAGATCAGACATTTATATCCTTTAATAAAGTTCTCATCCGTATCGGTTAATTTTTGTACTAGATATTGCTAAATTCCGTGACAAAAAGTTGACAGCTCAAATTCATGAGACGGTAGAAGTTAGATTTCTCGGTGAATTGGATTTTAATATTTTTTAAAACCATAATACCTGATAAACATGGCAAAAGGTTTATGATAATAATAAGCATTCAATTAAAAACAAAATATTTTTATGAGTTTTAAGTGAAAATTCCTTGAATATTATTCATAATTCATAATCGGTGAATAATATCGGACATCCACAATGCTGAAATAAATTAAAACTATTTTTGAAAAATGGATTAATTAGTTTTCTTTGAGCTTTTTCTATTATCAGTATTTTATAATACATATGATAGGTCATAATTTGATTTATCCTTTAATGAGTTGGGACGGATTACGTAGCATTGGTGCATGAGTTTGGGATGGATTACGCAGCGTTGTAATGACTAGTGTTTTGTGAGCTCAACAACAATATAAATATTTAATAGACCCATTAATATAATAGAACAATACTATTTTACTATCACAAAAACTAATAATGGGAAAGAAGGTATAAATATACATATATGTAGGATTGTATTTTGCTGTATAATAAGTGCAGCGTGGTTATACTATTTATTATTCTCTACAATCATTTGCATTTTCTACAGCCAAATTGATCCATACTTGTAAACATCTCATTGTAAATATGTAATAATTCAATTTGATCACATGAGAATGTCATCGCATATACAAACATTCTAAGAAATTGAACGAATTTGAGGTATCACCAAACAGGCAAGATTTTTGGTTTTAATAAAATTTAACGTAATGTTGTGCAGTTAAATTAAATTCTTAAGGTTCTTATATGTTTTCCGTTGTTCCTGCAAATTGACCTTTCCCTAAATTAATGAAAATTTATTGCGAATGAAATTACTGGCAACAACATTGATATTAAAAAGTCTCCACGTCGCCTATTTTCCATTAAATTATCATTAAATGTTTGGTATCAAATTGACATAAAATTAGAAACGTAATGGAAGTAATTTGAATGTGATTCAAAAGACAAGGTAAATTTAAAGTAATTTTAGTGAAATTTTAATGGAAACAAATGATAATTGAATATATTGTTTCATTTTTACTCGCTTTGGTTTGTTTTAGTTACTAGTGCCCAAAATTTGACAACGAAAAAATTATCTTCTTGTTCTTCTTGTTAAGTAATCTCAAACACATTTGTTCCACAGTTTTTCTTTTAAGGCAAAGCAAAGCAAAATTTCGCAGACAAGTTCCATCCGGCCGCTCCCACGCTCGTCAGATTCAGGGCCAGGTATGCCAGCTCATAATGAGCATTGTAAAAAGGTGCGAGACGGTCATTAATCTTAATGAACTTGCGCTAAACGGGGACTTAAGAATTACAAGTTGAAGGACTGGTAGCACCTCGCGTTTCTCATATTGTTAACAAGCTTAGGCTCTCTGTTGTATCTGCTTAAAAATGTATGTAGGTATTCTACGTATATATATATATATATATATATATATATATATATATATATATATATATACAATCACTAATATATTATTTATTTTAAGCAAGTTTGAATGTATGGAAGTTAATTTAGAAATCAAAACATAAATTTTAATGAAATATCAGACGTGTACTTCAGTGGCTTCAGAGTATACCAAGCTGTTATTAACTATTAAGGACGAAGCGGCATAAGTTAATAAAAATAAAAGAAAGAAAATATGCATATTTAAATAATGTCTCATTAATAGTCGTATGTTGTCTAAAATATAAATATTACTTGGACATGATATAGGGAAAAATTGATATTACGTATTTTAAAAAATTCAAAGGGGCATATAATTAAATCATTCAGTTACTTATTATTTATGTAATTCGAATTGTTATTGTGAGTAAGAAATTAACTAACAATTTCCTTTATTCAAAGGTTTAAAGAAATTAAAATTTGCGATAAGTAATTAACGTAATTATGGCATCAAAGTTTTTTTAATTACGGAATTACAATTTTTACAGAATATATCAATATTTTTATTGTAGTGTATTATTATAGTGTAACTGAAACTAACCATGGAATGCATGAACTACTTTCTTCGAACAATAATTCCAAAGACGTAATTTAATAAATAGTTCTAGAATTATTTAAATTCTCATGGATCACATTGTGGAAGTATGGTGTGATCTGTTATCATGGTTAAATAAAAAAAATTATTAAATTTTGAGTGAAAAAATACGTAATTCAAGGAAAAAATACGGATTTAAATGATAGTGCGATGAAGTTTATGCCATTTTGCTTATATGATAACAATTTAAATCTTTGTACTTCTAGACCCATTTCATGTAAACCTTTCAGAAGCGCGGTAAGTTATAGTTTGATAATTATTATTAGACAATTATAGCGAGAAAATTTGACACAAATGTCATATTTCTTTTTTTTGTTTATTTATTGTGTATATTTTCTACATACACACATACACATTATATATATGAAATTGTGGATACAGGCATAGATGCACGTATAAACTTTTTAAGACTTCTTTTTCGCGTCTAACTCAGAAGTTGCTTTATTTTATATATTTGGGTGGGTACAACAAAAAGTATAATTGTTTTCAATATTTTACTTTGTATTAATTGAGACATTCATCCGAAGCATCAATTTGTAAAATTTCATTCGTACAGATGTAAAACTGTTGGAACTGCGAAATTGTGACCGACGGATATGAAAAAGTTATGATGGTTCCGCGATTGACTATAGAACCGTGATAAAATCGAATCAAATTTTTTGAACTTTTAAATTTTTTCGCTTATTTCTTTAAAATAACTCTATTGCATTTTGAATCGACATTTTAAAATTATCATCAAAAACTTTATTCTAATTGTTTACTACAAGTAAATTCAACAGATATCATTCTTTCATTTTTTTTAAATTATTGGAAATAAGATAATGAAATGTCAAAATTATTTAAACTTCGTAAACATTTATTGCATACAGTGGAGCGATATTATCACTGAAATGAAAGCGATGATAACATTTTTTGGATTTTCTTTTGTATATTTCGCTACGAGTTACACGCACTATGATAATATTGAACGAATCAATGATACATGGAAACTCAACGAAAATTTTCATATCGTTTGATGGCATTGTGAAATCGAATTGGCATGTTGAAGAATTTTATGTTTTGAATTCCGTTAGGCTGACGAAGAGAAATTGGTATACACATACAGATATTTCAATAATGAAATCAAATGTTAACAAAGCGACGTCCGTGCATTATAGAAACATTCATCGTAGAACGGAAATTACGTTCTGCCAAAACATAAGACGGCTGTGTATGTGCGACTGTTGATTGCGTTTCGCAATAGTGTTTATATAATTCGGATCGTATCATCCTTGCGGAATTCATTTCATCATTTTTTTTATATTATTATAATATAGTTGATGGACAGCGTTTCTATGGACGTGGGGTGTTATTACTCCATGTAATTGGTGAAACACAGCAACTTCGAATGTTCTTTTCCAGTAAGAAGGTTTCCTTAAAAATGTGTTTCATTTAGATAGCAGTACGGATGTTGTGCGCTTTTGTTATTTTGTAGATACTCACAGACATCATCCCTTTTCTTCTTTGGTCACTTGTTGACATCTGGTTGAGGCCGTCGTCGAAGCTGCTGCGTGGAATCCGCTAAATATACTGTTATGGCCGCTGGATTTCGATCTTTTTGAATAACAAGTTCCTATTCGGCACTTAAAATTACTTGGAGAATATTGTGGCACTTATCATTACTTGGATCAGGTCGAGCCACACTCATCGATGTGCAATAGATTTATGATTAATTTTATAAATGACAGACGTTTGTCAAAGTATAATAAATTTTTCAAATACAGGAATCAATCGATTATTAAAATGTTGCTGTAAATCATAAGTTTTATCTTCATTTAATTAATATTTGGTTTCCTAATTTTTTTTCTGATATGTTTTATGCATAAAATATATGTATGCAAATATATTTTATAAATTGCGAAATATATACTTTACAATTTTATTTGTTGCATGATTACACAAAATTTAAATTTTCAATGTAGGTACCGTCCTTGTTGCACTTTTTTTTGTGTAAAACAAATTTCCGCAAACATTTTAATACTTTGTTAAATACATACATTTGTGTTATTTATAGAAAACATTTATAGAAGAAATCTACAAAACAAAAATGATTACGTTGAGGTACGGGAGTACTATTAATACTCTATTTAGATTGTACTGAACCGATCGACTTCAAAATCGTATAAAATACTGAAGACTCTGCTCAAGAAACTGAGGGATTAAGGTGTAACAATAAAATTTGCTTATTTAGGGATTCAACTTTTATGCAGATGTAAAATTTCCTTGTTGTATAGTAAATATAGAGTTATTGCAATAATTTATTTTATTTATTATATTTTCTTTATGAAATCTAGTAATTTATATACTCAAATTTAATTGTAACAGTTAAAAATCATCCTGACTTGTACCGTTATTCTGTTGGCTTATCCTTGATACCAAATAACTATTTGCACCCTATCAGTCTGACATCTTGAGGTTTTCTCACAATGGTCCATGTTTTGTTTAAGTTATGAGATTCTATTTCTTTTTGTATTGCCGACTTCATTGCTTCTCGATAGTTTAGTGGTGTATGGTCAAACAGAGCTTCATCATAAAACAAGTAACTGTTATTTGTAACTTTTTTAAATTGTGTTAGTTTCTTTCTTGACCTGAATGTCATTGTTGAATGCTGTCGGAGTCTTTGTTTTTATGTTTGGTGAATACAAGCTCTGACTTGACGAGGACTCGTTCCTAGGAGTATCTTCTCTACTACTACACATGGTTTCTAGCTGTTTCTCTCAATTATAATGTATTTCTGGAGTCCTCCGAAGTACGAGCTATGTTCTGGCTTGACTGAATATACCAGAACAAATTATTTTAACGGAACAAATTATTTTAATTCTGTTTAATGATGTTTGGCTTCTTTCCCGACCATGCCCCTCAGGATATTTATATTCTAGGGCTTAGATCGGGGCTCTATTAGTGAGATAGGTGGCTGTGTACAATGAATCAACCTAATACTGTTTTGAGAGGTTAGTACCGAATAATAAGCACTTTCGACTATTGTTCGGTTCATTCTTTCGGCTACTACGTCTACTAATTTATCAATTATATTTAATGACGTGTTATGTGTGCCTAATTTAGAAATAAAGCTATTACGAATGATAATAGCTTCGTTGCTATATCACGCACATATAACACGTCAATTAATATCACTTTGTTGTACTGAAATTTATCATTACAGACGTCAAGGCTCAATCAACCAGAACCCTTAATCGTAAGTGGTTTGTCGTCCGCCACTTTTGACGTTTTGACAGGCGACGCCACTTTTGTTGCTAAGTTGCGATGGTTATTCGTGCTAGTATGAAAAATATAATCTTGCTTTTTCATGAGCATAGATGCGTCCAAGTTTGGGGACTATGCCTCGATGCCCACGCTGCAGCTTTTATAGCCTCGACCAATAATGTCGAGGCTATAAAAGCTGCAGCGTGGCTCGTGTTCTCGTTATTTAAATTCTCTTTTATTTTCTTAGATCTATATTTGGCTTTTCTGTAACCAAATTTATTGCAATTGGAACATTGAATTTTTTTCCGAAGACTGTTTTTGTCCGTTTCCTTGTAAAATTTTTATTTATCGCAAATGACGTACTTTCGTTGTCATTTGTTCTGATATCTTGTAAAATTTTTGTTTTGTTTATACCTGAGCTCTCGATCGGTATAATCATTGGCTTATATGATTCTGGTAGACCGCAGAATAGCATGGTTCCAAGCCATTCTTTATAGATTGACAAAATTTATATTCCGAATTGTGTGCGTCTTGGTCATTGTTCTGCTCATGTAGTCTTTTACATTTTGACATTCTGCAAGAGTTATCATACACAAATCTCTAATCAGCCCGACGCGCTGTGAAAGCCCTTTCTCGTTGAAAGTACGTGCTAGATCTTTCCAGACCTCCTTCGTAGCGGCTCGAATGTGAACATAAAGCGATGTGTTAACTAACAAAATAATTTTTGGTCTCGCCTTTAAAACGTCTTTTAAATCAATGCAGCGAACTACATTCGTATATTTTCACAATTCCTTGTGTCGAAGGTACATTTTTACTGTGAACCTCCGCATGGAAAAGTTATCCTGTTATTTTTTCAATTAACGTTAGTGAATTATTTGAAGGTATTTTACCTTGCTCTTGATATTGATAGTTTGACCATTTGCATGTTTGTAATAATGTTTTTACAGCTTATTTGTATTTTTAAATATTCCACCACATCGACGCTAAGGTTACTAGGTTTGTTAACTGTTGAATTATTGTTGCGCTGGTGGAATGGCGTGGCTGATTGATGATATATTCTTTGGTAAGGAATCTGGACAAATAGTCACCGCATATATAGATGTCAACGAACAGGGAAAAGAGGAAGTGCGCTGATTGAGTCGAGGTTTATATACCCTCCACCATAAATTATACGGGAATTAGCGACATTACCACCGACTAAAATATTCTACAATATTGGTACGAAGAAATAGCTGATTTCTCGGTTTTGATTCCTCGGTAAGGCGTGAAGTATAGAAACTTGTTAAGTACGAGTGCAACTCGCACCAAGGGGGTTCCGTGAACATTTAAGCGTACGTAGTGTTTCTATTAAACTACACACTTATTACTTCCCACCATGTAAGTAAAGATGGTAAAAAAAAGCCTGGCATATATTTCATAGACATGATAAATATCTTATATATTATTACATGAAGAGAAACCCTTGTACCCCTTTGTATTGCACGCTCATATTGCGTGCTCTGAGGAGTATGATTTGGCATGGTTAAAGTTTTTATATGGAGAATAAAAAAGAAGCCTAATATTTATTTATAATCTGTGTTACTAATACGTTAAGTTATATATTACAAATATAATAAAATATTGATTGTTTACGTCTATACTGTAGATGTCAAACACATAATAGTCTAGAGGTATACTCTTTGACAAAAGAACCTCAATAACGTTTGAACTTAAAATTAAATGAGTTATGGTCGAATTTCGACGATTGAGCGACCACTAGTAAATTATAAAATACAAAGATTTTCTTCATTTAATTTAATAATAATAATAATAATAACAAGATTTTATTTCAGACATAGTCCATACAATTGTGTTAATAGGTAACAATATTCTTAATCTAATGTAAGTAATAATAGTGAATAATTACATCATTAATAAATCATAAAATATGCAATAAAATAAAATCAATACTAAATGGAGTCAAACCCAATTGCAGTAAAAAAACTTAAAATGAATAAAAATTAAATCATAATAAATTAAGTCAAATCAGATAAAATTAAACTGTATCAAACTACACCAAATTAAATTACTTAAGTCAGATCAAATTAAATAAAATTAAATAAATTAAGTCAAAAACTACTCAAAACAAATTCAAAGTAAAATAGTAATAAAATCAATTAATTTAATTAACTCAATCACAACTTCATTTAACTTAAATCATAATGGCGCATGTAGGCCTATCCAGTGTGTCAAAAGAGGCAGGTCCAGTCGGTCCACGCACGTGACCAAATTATTGCTGGAGCTTGCTGGCACCCTCGCCATCATGGACGCACTGCGCTTGCGCATTATAGCGTGAAAGTCGTGCACGCGCGCCTGCGAAAAAATACCACTGGCGCTGCAGTGCCGCGGAAGCCCCATCAAGACCCTGAACGCGTTATTATATTGTACCCGCAGGGTGTCAAATGCCCGCCGCGTATAATCAACCCACAAACTGCACGAGTAGAAAGTCTGGCAGAATGCCCTAAACAGTGTAATCTTTACTGGTCCCGTGCATCGTGCAAATCTTCGAGCCAACATATTGCACAGCGCACAGTCAACGCCCTGCGTTCCCTGTCACCGATCGGTCGCGTTGACGTAAGGACGCGTTAGCCAATATGGCCTCTAAAATGCTAAAATGTACGGGTTGCAATATAGTGATTAACGAAGTGCTAGCCTTTATATGTAATAAAATTGATGTGATGAACGACGAGAGCATCAGTAATATTTATATAAGTGCATTCTCTGACGAGGATATACATAGTGCAAAAGTTCTTCTGTGCGAATCTTTACCTATGGAGAAACGTAAGAAGACGAGAAAAAGCGATGGGAAGAAACTCCGTGAAACTGACGACATTATTTGCATGCTGAAGGAGTCTGATCCTGAAGTGTTACAGGTATTTGTGGCTCGCGATCTACACAAACTACCACCGGTACTTTTTGATCATGTCGACGTAACTCGCTTATTAAAATATTTGTTAACAATGCAACAGGATATAAGTATCAGTATGCTACGAAAGAACACCTGGATGCTATTACGAACGAACTAGAAAACCTGAAAAAAGCATCTATTGTGAACAATTTTAAAAATAACTCCTGCAATGTTAATATTAAGCGAGGTGGTTTTATAATGGACATAAATGACGAGTACTGTAGTGGCCCTAGGGGACTTATCTACATGGATACAGCAGAGAACATCCCATGCAAAAATCGGGATAAGAACTATCGGGATATCGTTCAACCTTTTCCTAATAGTGAGGGTACATCGAAAATTTGCAGTGAGAATAGCGTTTCAAATAGCAACGGCGCGGGCGCTCACCTAACGGCGCAGGCAAACGATAACAAGCCCGAATCGATGACTCACTCTCAGCCGGCTGCGATCGAAGTACCTAACGTCGCGAGACACACGACCGCTTCGAACGTTAACAGCGATAAGCGCAGTGAAAATAAATCATTAGCCGATGTTGTTGCGAATGGTCATTGAAAAGTTCCGCAAAAAGATGAAGAATGGAACTTAGTACAGAGGAGACGATTGAGAAACCGCTTTGCTGCCCAGAGAGGGAAGGCGGTCTCGAACTCAGAAGCGAGTTTTCGTCGAGTTTGATTATTGTACCAGTACTTAAATAATTTGTCTAGAGTTTCTATGAACTGTAGTGCAGGCTCGACTACATGTCATAATTTGGTCGACTATTTCTCGCAAACCAGTAACTTTTCATTTCTTTACATATGCTAATGTTGACAATACTTTTCAGGTATTCAAAAATAGTGATTCAGGTCTTAAGGAGACGGAAAAGTAATTATAACAAAAATGACCAAATTATAACTTAATATGTCGTAAACTGATCCATGTTTCAAAAACGTGTTCATAACATGGCCCCATATTTTTAAAAATTTATTCAGTGTTACCCTTGACAATGTAGTATGCGAATAAAAAAACATCATTTCACATATAAGGAGGTACCCTCAATTTATATTTTAAAAAAGGCGGTATAAATAATGTAGGCGGTATAAATGTGTACAATGATTCCAAATTTTATTTAGAATTGAAAGCAAATATGACTTGAGATAGCAGAGAATAAAATAGTTTAAATAATTTATAAATCAACAGACATGGTTTTTTTTATATCCAACAGCAGGAAAAGCAATAATGAACTTTTTATAAAGGTAAATCATTATTTATGATGAGGTTAAACATATACGATAACATAACTACAAGTGTATAGCGACACATATTTTTATTTCTAAATCTATGTTGTAATGCTAAATTCAAAAATATTGAATGAATTATCGTACTTAAACTCGAGATAAGAAAAGTTTAAATGTATAAAAAATTACACATAGACAAAACTATTGACTATGCATTCCAAAAAGGTTCAAAAAGAAATGTAACTTAAAAAAATATATATGTAAAAGTTGGTACATACATAACAAACGAAACGATAAGCATTTTTAATATTAAATAAAAATTATAGACAATTTAACATCAATTTTAATGAGGGAGAAACTGTAGCACACAAATGTTTTACGCAACACAATGTACCTACGATATAAAGGTTTTGTTGAATAGGCGTAAAGAATTGATTTGGGTGGAATTATGGGTAGAAAATAAGATAATTTTATTTAATATTTGTTTCTTATATTTTATCTACTCTACTCGAGATACTCATACTTTTTTGACATTAAAGCCTGGGTTAAATGTTGTCCAGTTCACTGTACGCTGGGCTGGGCGCTGTGTAGCACATTAAAACGTTACGACGCGACGCGGCAAATTTAAAGAGATTTTTTTCAGATGGATTGCTGTAAATTTAGTTTTTTATCTAAGGTTTTTCAACGAAGGTTCTATTTTTGATAATGAAACGTAGAAATGCAGTTATTGAGAAAAGATTGAAAGTGAAAATATTTTTAAATTAGGGAAACAAATTATATCTTCATAATGAAGGCTCAAATGAAAAAAATCTTGTGCTGTCGATTGATCAACAGCATAAAATACACCATTCTATAAATATGGATTTCGTTGCAAATTCAGCGTGCGTATGCATATGCGGTACAGGTTACATATACAGTGCAGTGAGATGACAGACAATTGTTTTCCATGTTTGTAAAATGCATATAAATTCATGCTTCCTGTAACAAATAATTCATTCTTATTTTTAAGTGAAATTTTACTGTAAAATTACTTTTTTATTGAATAAATTTGCTTTGAATCTTTTAAAATTTTTATTGCTTTGGAATACGCACAAAATATTTTATAACTTTTGTGTACATATTAACATCTGTAGGCAAATGATAACTTTACAAGTATTACTAAATAATTTGTACTAAATATTTTGAATGAAAAATTAATATAAAGTAGAAGATATCTAGTTGGCAAGCGTAGATAGAAAATAAATAAGTCAAATATCTGATATTAAAAATTAATAAGGTATCAACTAAAAGCAAATGTCTGTAAATAAACTTGTTGAAGAAATTGGAGCAGTGTTATTCTCGAGTTAATCCTAACTTCCTAACCCTAATCGTAACAAATATAATAAGTGCGAAAATATGTTTCATTATCTGTCGTTCCAGTCGTAACGGCGCAATGGACCGACATGTTTTATTTTACAGTGTTAGTTGGTGGGCCAGGAAATAACATAGGTCATTTTTATGCTGTAAAATTTCATCCCAACTAATATTATAAATGCAAAACTGTATTTGTGTGTTTCTCTTCTACATAGCAACGGAGCAACAAGTCAATGTGATTTTTTGCACAAAAATAGTTAGAAAATCTTGAAATGATTAAGGCTACATTATATCCGAAGAAATCCTAATTCTTTGGGCAAATACTTATTTAAAACTGAAAAAGTACATAAATGAAATAACGAAGAAAAATCGAAACGGATCGAGTGATTTTTTAGACAATACATCTTTAATTTAGAGGAAAATATTTTTGTTTTTACGGTCATTTGTATTATAAAGTTATACAAATAAAGACTTAATACTTAATGATTCTAGATGACGCTGCATGTTTTAATTTCTCCCTATAAGTTTTTCACTATTACCACGCGAATAAAGTCGTGGGTGAAAACTATTTTTTTAATGATTTTAATTCTCTCTGACATGTATATAAATAATAAATATGAAATTGTTTTACAGCGTCCGTCATCTGTCTGTCCGCGATAACTTCAGGGTTCCCACAGTTTTAAATCTATCCGCATGAAATGTTGCAGGCAGGTCCATTAGTTTTTGTCAATTATAATATTTGCGAGGTAACATTTTTCTATCGTTTTTCCCCGTCAACGGAAGTATTATTAGAAGTTCTTTAAAATGAAACTGACGTTTCGTTCACCATTGTTATCGCTTGCTAAATATGATATTTTGAAATGGGATAATGGGGTAAATGAAATGCATACAATTTTTCAAGCATGAATTTGTAAAACTGGAAGAAAATGCTATATATTTGGTTGAAACTATTAACTGAAATTATTTCGGTTAACTTTCATCGACAGTTGTGGACAACTATTGAATAAGTTGTGGACACTTACTGAACTCATCTTCCATGTTCAGCTATTATGCACTTGTCAAAATATTCAGTAGTAATACATTAAAGTATGTCAAATCTATGGTTTTTAAATTTTAGGACAGCTTGACACCATAAAACGTACAACTTTTAGCTATGCTGTAATAAACATCATTTTTGGTCATTTCGTTTAGATTTGTTAAGAAATACTCAATGAGTTTGTCCGTAAATACATTACTACGCTCATAGCAAAAAAAAGCGAGTATAAACTATATTACATCACGTCAGTACATTTTATATCTATCAGTACATAAGAAGTGTTGTTTGTGGCTCATCCTTCGTGTTCTCTCCTCTTTAAGATTTATTATGCTCATCAAACCAACGAATTGCTTTCTGCTAATTCCAATAAAGTGCCTATAGGCATAAGTTAAATGAAGACATGAAGAGTCACATTCATCAATCTTTTTTTGCGGGAAGTAAAGTACTTATAACTTAGGGTCTGGGTACATTAATAAAATGAGTGTTAACGTTTAGTTAGCGACATGGTCAGCTCTCGCACATACATTTTCCCGCCTTGTGCGATTTTAACAGACATTAATTTCCGTTCTGCGACAGACATGTGTAAATGGACATGGCGGGGTGTGGGCGGTAATAAATACTGTTTTTTTTAAACGGAATCGATATTAAATGATTTGTTTCTTTAATAAATGCATATTTTTAAGGCAGTCATTTAATATGGACGAAGCAATTTCATACCTGAAGTGAGATGTATGATGGACATATCTTTTATTATTTATTTAATGTAACGTTTTTTATTTTTCTGTATCCCGCGACACTTAATCAGCTCTCACTTTAACTGTTGATTTATTTATAACCAATCAACTTTGATACGCAAATTTCCAAATAATAATATTATTCCACTGTTTTGGAAATATGGACTCCAAATACTTTGAGAATGCAGATTCGAGCGGGAAGCAATTCTACGTCAACTGTGATTTTACATTCTAACGACGTGTCGATTTAAATTTTATATTTTCAATCGTGTCCAAATTGGAAACTATTGTTAAACAGAAAATATTTCTTTTATGAAAAAATGTAATCCGTTGGCTTTGGCACGCGTTGGTAGTACACTACCAGCCTGTATTATTAAAATTACGAACATGGTCTTTATTTAAGTAAGAACTTAATGCCATAGATTACATGTTTTTCAGAAAAAATATATACACTTCGCAATTTCGACACGAGTGGAAATATAAAATTTTAATCGACACGTGTCTGGAATGTAACTTTCACCAGATATAACATAAAATGTCGGAACACGAAACAGTAAAGTAACATACGACGATATAAAATTTAGTTGTAATCCAAAGTGAATTTTTTCCAGACATTGATAACCGGGGTGTTTTTTGCATGAGAAAACAAGTTGTTGTTTTTTCTATTGACAGAAATACAATGTTTCATTTCAGTTAGTATAATTATTTTCTTGTATTCAAGCGACCAATATTGTTTGTACATTTTCTATGTGCCTACTGCATACCGCCTTGGTGCTCTGTATATCTTGATTTCGCATGAATTAGGTTAAAATCTGGTTAGATTTATTTTCCTTCAATGTAACAATATTTTTAATGTAACACTGTCTAATTCTCATCTATTGTCAAACTTAGAGCAGAAGGAATGCCATTAACAAAGCATATATTTTTTATTCTAAATAACTTCAGTAGCAGTTTCATTCTTTAGCCGGCCAAGTATTACAAATTTCATAACGTGCTTTGATAATTCAATATAAATTTGCATTCTTCATTTCAACTCTTCTGCATCGGAAAAATTTGTTTATCAGAAGAATTTGTGCGCATTCATTGTTTTTTTTTAATGTGAAGGAATTAACAAGACTTTATTTCCGGGATGGACTTTCTCTTTGCAAGTAAGACAAAGACTTTAATGACCTCTTTCGTTACATTTACATATTATATTTTTATATTATTTTTCAATTTTTGTTTACTACTATGATCTATGCTTGTACTATAATACTTAAAATATATGATATTAATCCATTGGTAAAGGTATAAATAGTATTTAATATACCTTCTATTCTCTGACGAGAGAGGTGTACCTCTCTTTGCCCACCTCCGCAACCAGTAGTTTAAATAGTAATCGTAGTAACTTTTGAGTCATCTATGTAACTGGTAACGTTGTAACTTTTAAGTTGTCTGGATTTATTTATTTGCTTATTTAGTCATCAACATAAAATATATTTGATAGTCTTGTTGCTACACATGTCATCTTATTCAATTCATAATATCACCTGAAGTTGAGCACTTGGTGTTGCGAAATACTGCAATAGACTGTCAATGAGACATTATTAAATTCACACTACAAATAAAACTATGTAGCAAATAATTTAGATATAGACATGGAAAGGGAAAGCAATAATACAGGAGAGGAAGGAAAAAGATAGTGATATGGAATCAAGATCGGAATAACTTTTTAACCGACCTAGCATGCTATATTATATATATATATATATATATATATATATATATATATATATGTACATATATATATATATATATACATATGTACATATATATATATGTATATATATATATATATATATAATAAAAAACAGGGTCATAACTTTAACGGATCCACGCGAAAAAAAAATTTTCAATTTGAGAGATTTCTTTCTATTGGTAATACATTCTTACTGTAGTTTCTTTAAATTAAAATTTGTGAGTTAACCAAGAAAATCAGGAACCTCGCCGATATCATTCAAGACCATAGACTCAATATACTACGAATAGACGAACATACTCGACATGCCTTTTATCAACGAATTGAATTTTCCCTTATGTGTGTAATTGTATTTGTGTGAGTTTTAGTGATGACTTTTCACTAATGATGTTATATGGATAACATAAAAATAAAGGGCACATGTTAGGTGAATTTTTATTAGCGACATATTTCTCAGAATCTCTCCTCCAATTTAACATAGTTTTGGGAATGATAGAGTTCTGTAAGAGTAACTCCCGTCTCAAAAATAATTATGCAATACCTCGTATGAGCCATTCCCAATCATATTTTTTAACTTTAAATATTTGTTTAATTTTTTCTGAGCGATTCGTATGAGAAATTAAATATCACGGCCGTAAATACACTTAAATTTAGGCTAAATAATAAAACAAAAATTGTATCAGAAAATATAAGTTGTTGTAGAAAATTTATACAGCGTGAATATAACAAGTAGAAAAATATATACAGATATTTTAAAATTAAATAAATAACATATTACCTAAATAACCTTTTAGTATTAACTACAAACATATCATATTCGTTTCCAAAAAATTGAAAAAATAACCAACACAAGTTCCCCATACAATGATCCTACTGAGCCTGCACATTTTAGTGATTCAACTACGAGGAGAAATTATAAAATATAATGTGAAAAAAGAAATTTTCATTACAGTTCTTTATATAATGATATTATGAGCCCAAAACTTAAAAATATGTTTCTAAATAATAATCATTTTGTCAGTTATTATGAACATCATTGGTTTTTAAATAAAATCTTTTTATTCAAATAGTTTCTCAAAGTTTCTTTTAATAAATTTTTAAAAGTTTTTTCATATCTTAACCTCACTGTCAAACAATTTCCAATTACATATTTCATTAATAGATATATACTTAGTTAATAATAAGGTCCTGGTCACATGAATGATTAATTACATTATTAGAAAAATTATTGGTATAAATAAATAGCATAGTGTTTGAAACTGTTTTATTAAAAGTCGCCTTATCAAAGTTAAAATTAGTTTTTAAATGTTCCTTAAAATACACCTTGATGGATAATTAAAAAAACCCTTACCGTGTTTTGCGAAATATTAACGACTTATAAATGACTCATTATTTTGTGATCGTACCAAGGAATTAATAAATTGTGATGTCTTCAGAAGTGTTAGGTAGTCTGTCTAATAATACCGAGGGCACGTCTTCAATATCACCTGGATTGTAATTTAGAAAATTATCGCTCAATCGAAATTCCTTTAACATTTTATTATATAATATTGCAGTATTACTTCGTTTTTCAATGGAACCTATACCGGGAAGAATAGTAATTTTATTCAATTTCCAAACAGTTTCCACTCAATTTAAATCTGCATGATAAAGTAACCTTTAATAAAGAAATATATATAAATTGCCTGATCGTTAGGTTATTATTAAAACCATCCTTATAATGTACGGCACTAAAAATGTTTCCAAATGGTCTAGTGATAATTTTTAATAAGGGAAAAATTGGAAGTGTTCTTTTTGAAACGTAGTCTACATAATTATTTTAAACTTGTTATATTTATTAAGATCCCGGCTATAACTAAACGTCTGGTAGAGTTTATGATAACGGTACCATCCTCAAATTTTAAATTTCTAAAATATTTTTTTACTTGATCGATTTTATTGAATATATCTTGCTTGTTATTTGAGCACAAAGGTTTTTTAAATCCAGAGGAAAAGAAGTTTCTGGAATTAAAATATCAAATATGTCACTAATGAAGGTAATAAATTGCACGGTGGCTTCCGAATTCTCAAATTGTGATAAATTCAATAAATCATGGCAGCACAGAAATACTATTGCAACAGCTCTTGAAAGTAGTTGCGCTGCTAGCATCACTTTTATTTTTTGTGCGAAATAATTAATAAGCCTAAATGTAACTTTGTTCCCCAATTTCAGAACTTCCTTCATTTGAATATTGTGTAATTGCCTAATAAAGATAAATTAAATTTTTCTACCATTTTCGTCAATTAAGACTTTTTGTCACCGAACGTATTTCTCACCAGTTTTAATAAGCGACACGGATTGAGTAAAATATAATATTTTTTGGCTTTGTATGTAAAATATGGAGTATATGGTTCGCTGTTTAATTTTGCGCTTATTAATTTAGATAAGTTAAGATTTGAAGCAATTCCGTCAAATGTAAATGAATTTACTACAGATGCAGTTTCATTCAATAAATCAAGGCAAATTGTCAACAAATTTGCTTTTTGTGATAACGTAAAACTTCTTCCTAGAAAGAAACCAACTGGAAGTGTCCGAAAGCTATTCACAGCAACAACCACAAATACAAGAACCTGATTTGCAATTGCTGAGTCGTCCCCGTGCAAGTCATTGCCAATATTAATATAACCAAAATATACTCGTATTTTGCCGACGAATTCAGCATATTCCCTAACGCTCATTTCAACAAAAGTGGTGGTAACAAATTATTCTTTTTTTAGCGATTTTTTTATTGTATTACATAATTCGGCTTTAAAATCCGCAATTTACCCTTTGATATAATTTCCTATCTATATTAAAATGAGAAAAACATAAATCAAACTTTACACGGATAATAATACCTTGGATTATAGACATGTAGTGCAAATTTTATAATAAACTCTTCACTGTGTTCAGTAGGATTGGCTAATTTATCAATTTTTTTTCATTTACCCTTCTATAAAAACTGCAACGTTTTATTATTCTATGATATGGTTAAGTTATCCCGAAAACTTGGATATTTATTAAATTCTTCAAACTGCGATTGCAGTGTTGTAATTTTTTCTTCATTCTCTTGAATTTAGTAATAAAGATCCTGACGTTCCGCGTCTTAAATTTTGCACTGGTATTTTATACATATATATTATACTAGAATATAATAGAATATATCTATCTATAATTAAATACAAAATTAGTTATGCAAACTTCAATTACGTGCATTATCAGGAAATGTGAATATCTGTTTTAGTTTGCAGTCCCATGTGATGGCTAACTCCAAACTTCTTAAAAGCTACCGAACGATTGCTTCAATTATCGACCGGTTTTAATTATCGATACATCTCATTTATCCCATAGGTATTTGGATCAATTTTTATCGTAAAATTAACTGGCAATTACATTTCATCGCGGGTAATCGTTACATTCAGTTACTTCTAAATATTCTTGCATTTTACACTGAAGTTATCCCTTTTGATAGTTATAATTTTT
Organism: Druceiella hillmani; assembly: GCA_039881145.1. Classification (NCBI taxonomy): domain Eukaryota; kingdom Metazoa; phylum Arthropoda; class Insecta; order Lepidoptera; family Hepialidae; genus Druceiella; species Druceiella hillmani. The sequence goes on from JAYKKI010000002.1 coordinate 56,225,044, forward strand.
TTCAATTTTTGGTCTTAATTACATAACACATTTTGTGCTGGTAGTGATAATTTTGTTTGATTTTGTAATAAGATAAATATCTAATGTATAAAAGTAAAATATTTTATAATGAAGTTAAGTTACATATAAAAAGCACATATCATATCTATATTCATTTTCTAGTTTTTTGTTCTTCTTTTTTTGTTGAAATTGATGTTGGCCATAGTTCTGACACTAGAAAAAAATAAAAGTCGTTAAATAAAAGATAAAATAGAAGATGATAGCTGTAAAAAAAGAAGATAAAGTCGCCTTTAGATGGGAGTATATTTTGCACAATAAAAGGCTCATCGTCGTTTTATTAATTCGAAACATCGCAATAGAGTTTAATTTATTCTTGTTCTATAGTTTCAGTTATAACTAGTTATTTGTCATAAATATTTTAAATTGGATTAATTATTTAATATTTTGGTAGACCTCTGTATTACGAGTAATTTGCAAAAAATATTAAAATTTGTTACCATAGATAAACGCAAATCTTTCCAAATAGAGGGATAGCGTATTTATTAACTAAGGATAGAGAAGGCCAATGTCCAAATTTTACAGGGACGCTACGAACCTCTACACATCGTACGCAGTCATATTCGTAAATAATAAATAAACATTGAAGATAGGTAGAGGATATTTATACTAGTCGACAGTTTATTGAGACACAAAAAGTTACACTAATGGTAGCTTTCTTAACTACAAAAGTAAACAAAAGGTATATTCCTACATAGTTTATAGGGAGCGGCGATCGATGATATAATTACTAGAAAGTCATTGACCAAAGGTTTATTTTTTTTCTCCGAGTCAGGAAAACGACGACCTTTTTATTTGATTTGGGATGAAACTACAAAAAAGAATTGGAAATAATTGAAGGGAAGCAGATTGAATTATGCTCATGAACTTAATAATTAAATAATTTTATCTGCCAGTGTATTATTTTAAAAATTTCTTTAAATTTGTTACTATAAAGAAATAAATTAATTATTTACAAACTTAGATGGCCAAAATTTAGGGTTCCATGGCCTCAAATTGACAAAAAAGGAACCCTTATGGGATCACTCACGTGTCCGTCACTGGTCTGTTACAGTCGATTTTCTTCGAAAATATGCAATTTCGTAGAGTAATAAATTGTATAAACCCACATATTTGTAGGTAACTTTTAAGAAAAATCACACAATAATTATACGGCGCATATACAAAGTGATCGAACATTTTTCTTATTTTCTACATAAATTTGGGATATTATTCGAAAAGGATTGTGATGAGGAATAAGAAAATATTTTGATTGAATAACTAAGAAATGTTAGAAAAATAGAACATCCACCCTTTCAATAAAAAAAATCCTTATAAAATTCCTCCAGTGTCTGTACATCTATCTCTGTGTCACAAACACATCATGGTATAGTGATAAAAAAGTTGACCCACATATATATATTTTATATTTCATGTATTGTGTGGAATGTAAAGGGTAACTTAGAAGAATTCTAAACATTGCGTGGAATTTTATAAAAGATTGTTTTAGTGGTATTATTCAAAATGTCCAAAAAAATATTTCACTTCCGAAATTGTTAATGTCAAAATTATAACAAAAAAACACTGTTATTTGAGGCTTGCATAAAGTTTACCGAAAAAAATGATTCTTTATTTCATAGTTCTTGTAAAATTCACGCTTCTGATAGATAAAAAATGTCTTTACGTGGTGTAAAAATAATATTAATATTTGTAAGCAATTTTAGTAGAAATAATAAGAGCTTGACAATGTTTATATGTTCTCAAGTGTGTACCGGGTCTTCGTAGTGCGAGCTCTACCTGTACTCAATATTATTTTAGTTCATTACTAATAGTGACTGCACCTAATACAACTTCTTTTTCAAAAACTTTATTCGAGTAAATATACCATCATTGACAGTCAAGCAGATAGCCAGACATCGCGATTATAACATGAGTTTCTGTTTTCCATTTCGACATGTAATACAAAACATTTTTTTTCACAAATTTTTATCAGTAGAATGTACTAACATAATTAAATTCGAATACACATATCAATATACGTCATTCTATCGAAGATTAAAAACCTCTCAGGAAAATATACGTATAACTCTAATTTATGTATGTAGCCCCATATATATTCAAATATTTGCATTATAACACTTAAAAAAAATATACCGTTGACACGCACTTACCCTCTAAACTAAGCGCAATAGAGATCTAAAAGAATGTCGTATACATCACCACAATAAATATATCAAATTTAAAGAGTGAATAGGAGAACAAATGAGAAGCTAAATTATGGAGCGGTTGAACAAGACAGCGACGGGATCAGGGAAGCTTAGCGAGTTAGCAACGATGCTACGTGGTTAAGATACTGTGACAGCGGAACTTAGCCCAAAATCCTTTCGAATTTATCCTGTCATCTTCTTTCTTAAGATCCATAAACAAGACGGTGATATCGCCGTGCATCGCAGGGCTGTCAGTTCGGTATCGTTGTAGCATTAGCGTGTATTTCGCGGCACGAAGTATATTGAAACGAATTAAATTTAAAATAAAAAACGACATGACACGATGCACAAAAAGCGAAAAAGGAGTTTCAAAATAGCTGAAGTTGAAAAGAATTCTTTTCAACTTCTTGGGTTAGCCAAAATTAAAATAAAATATTTATCTCTTATAGCAGTTCTAGTCAATGGGCTATTTTGGATAGGACTTTATGCAAATATCCAATTATTAGATTGTGCTCATGCAAAATTTACGATATGTAAAAATAAATTAGTGCCAATTAGTACATTTGTGTATCTCTACCATTTTTATCAATTTACTTTCTTCTCTCATTTATCAGTAGCGTATTCCCGCGTCTTTGCTTAGGTGAGTTTTTGGCAAACGCGCGGGATTTACTTGGAGGTTTTGAGTTCATTATACAATTAAGTAATACATTTATGATACATATTGAAATACTTATTGATATGTTATAACAGTACGCTTGTACTATTGAGATACCGAGTCCTATCCTATTGGAATTAGGTAATTTCTTCGATTAATAGTAATCATGTAAATTTTGCATCACTTATGAGTTTATATTGTGTTAAATACGTTTGCGATTCCCACTTCTGGGGTAACGACCAATTCACGGAGATTTTAAAGAAAATACGTTAAAACTATTTAAGAGAGATTGGTATAACCTTATCGCTGGTCACTGTACGAATACATTTTCCTTAGTAGAGACAACAGTTTTGCTGTTAGTAAAGTTTCAGTATCCCAATAAACTATCTACCGGTGGATATTTCTATATTTGCTTACTATATAAGGATATGACTCTTACCATTACCCGTCGATAGGGAATACGCTATCCCGATATCGAGTAGGAAATACGCTATCCCTCAATTTTTGTCAGACGATTATATACTAATATAAATTACATTATTTTTGTGTAAATTACTAATAATGTCAAGTTTTATTGAAAGTAAAATTTTAAATAATTAATTTATAAACAAAAAACAGATAAAAGTGAAACTATAGAATAGGAATAAATTAAAAATTTATACTCCCATTTGATAAAAGGAGAGTGAGTCTTTTATTGTGTGAAATAAAGCCGTATCTAAGAGTAACTTTATCTTAAATAAATAAAAATATTTTAATTTATTTAATTGTATATTAAACACGTGTTATGTATATTTATTTGATTTTAAGCAAAGTTCAGCAACAGTATTCTGTCTTTTTGTTCGGCTGGCATCTTCTATTTTACCTTTTATTTAGCGGTGTTTATTGTTTTACGAGTACTAAATATTATTGGTAATAGGGTATAAAATTATTTAATTATTAACTTTATGAACATATGTGATATAACCATTGCCACTTCAAATCAATTTGGAAAAAAAAAATAAATATGTAAAATGTTTTATAAAGCATTTTACTTTTATTTACATATTTTTTACTGTGATTTTATTAATTAAGTAATATTTAATTATATGAAATTAATATTTAGCTTGTAATAAAATAAAATAAAGAAATTTAAAATAAAATATGAGACGCTTAAGCGTTTTAAGAACCTAATTGACAGTGGACTATAGATTACGGATAAGAATAGAAATTGTCCATAAATGGAACACAGCGCCGTGTATCGGTCGGTTGTATGTTTCATAGATTATAAATATAGGCATTTAAAAATACTACGTTAAGTAAACTGCTAAAATTTTTGTTTCCTCTTTAATACGCAATAAGCAATTTTATGATTTAAAAACATTGGTTTCACTACATTATATTAAAACCTCTTTACTTGTGAAACAATAAATGATGATTCCGGTGCCACTAAACAAAGGCAAAAATGCGATATACTTAGTATGTTTTTTTTTATTACAACAAGTCTATAAATCCTTCACTGTGTGTGTGAAGGATTTATAGACTTGTTGTAATAAAAAAACTTACCTGGAAACTCATAAGTGAGTCATAAATTCAGAAATAATAATCACATATATTAATATTAAACTGAATGAATTAATTTTTAATTAAATGCGATATATCTATAGCTTTATGTATTTACTAAACAATCATTCTAGATTCTCATTAAAAGATATATATATAATCTTTAGGTCCCATAAATAATGGATAATCTTTCAATTACGAATAAAGAGTGAATATAAGAACAAACGAATAACGAGTGAATATGAAACAAATACTTTGTCAGAAAGTTGTATTTTATGTATAGTAAACGTTTTTCTTTGCAAAGTTTTTTTTAAGTACAATAATTATAAGCTAAGGAATTTTCTTACACTTGGAAGGTATTAGAATTTTTCAGCAGACGTTGAAATTTGGAAAAAAATCATAAATTCTAAATTTGTGTTTTCACTCTGTTTTTCCTTCAAGTTTGAGTTTCTGGATGGTTTAGTCAAAAGTTGCAAATTTATTAGAGAAATGCCATTTAGAAGGATAAAACACTTGCCTTTTTTATTTAGAAAAAAATGCACTAAAGGTTTTTTCTTATATTTGAGTCAATTTCAAATAGGATACGAATATATAAATTCAAATGCGTAACAGGTATCGCGAAATGTCAGTCACGTTATATACCTAGTAAATTTGACAGCATTAATTTGACATAAATGGATGTGTAATAAGTTGCACTTCAAATGTATAGGTTTACACAAGATACTTATTACTGAATTTATTTACATTTTAAGGAAAATTGGTAGTACCTATACAACAGGTCTCATTTATCTCGGTTTTTTAATAGTGGAAATTATTTTTCTGGTTACTGTACTTTGACTTTATATATTATGTATGACCTTTTATATGTTACCACACTTTTCTAAAGACGTTCAACATTGATGGTTTAAATGAAACAAATTGGAAAAATGGGGCCTCCTTTTCGAAAATGAAACCATTTTGACCTTTCATAGAAAAAAATATTTACAAAATTGGTGTAAAAAAGCTTAATTATTTATGTTTTAAATATAATTATACATTTGAGAGAAATAAATCCTTCTGGTACGTGATGATTAACATGATCTATACAGGCATGGTATTTAATTCTCTCCCACGAATTACTGCTAATAAAACTTGACCTTGCTTCTGCATAAATCAAGATTTTTCAAAAGTTCATCCACGTAACCAAGATGTTAAAAAACATAATCCATATTTTGAAACATATTCTTTGTAATTAATAGGAACATGATTAAATAAATTGTTTGCTTGTGTCCTTTTTTATGTACGTGTTTAATAGGACACGAAATCCAGCATAGACTTCTCTTATTGGCGTAATTCTTAAATTGCTATTTCATGATTGATAAAATATTACTATCGCTACATCATACTTAAAAGTCGATATTAACGAAATGATACACATTGTCTATTCTGCATAATGTAGGATACCAATACTAGTTTGTAATAATTGACTAATAATTAATTTACCTGACTGAACTGCACGGGCTTTTTCCCATTTTTATAAGTATATGGTAATAAATAAATTTAATTGACAATACCTACCACCATTCAGTCAAAAATATATTCATATTAAACTACTTCATTTAAGGATAATATAACATGTTGTATTACGTCGAATGATTATAATTTATACTATAAATATAAATATTAGTTAGAGACAACCCTTAAACATGTGTTGATACTGGTATACCTGTCTTCAAATGGTATAGACGAAAGAGCTATTGGGAGACAGGGCGCCTAAGCGTATAAATGTATTTATGCTAAGTTACCTGACTTATGGTTACTTTACCAAGTGCACTTTCCCGGAGATTAGGCATAAATTATTTTGAATGTGAATTAATTATTTGTCTCGCCATGTTTTTCCCATATATAATAAATGCATTTTTCTCAGGGTACGTTTATATAATTTTATTTTAATTTAAAATTGAAGCTCAAAGGTATTGAGCTAGATCTACCATGTAAAATTTCTCCATATGTACATATTGCTGCTATTTTTTTTGCTAAATTAATTTCCTTATTTATTTTCTTTCGCGATAAAAAATAAGAGACCTGTATATAATTATAACGTACGTAACATGCATTTAATACGTGCTAACTCGTAAATGCAGTTATTTATTTATTTTTAAATTCTCTTTTTATATGTAAATAATTATGAAACGACTTTAATATAATTTACTGTTTCATAGCGAAATAAAATAAATGGGGCTCTTACGGAATAAAAATTGTGTTTGTGTGCTGTATGTCATTCAGAGCTACGTAATTCCGAATATTTTAATCTTCTGAAAATTGGTATATTTATAAAACATTGGACTACAAATAAACTTGAACAAATAAAAATATTTTTTTTCTTAAGAGTTAACGAAAGTAGAAGAATTATGTGTATTCATATGCATATGTTAATATAAAGTTCGCAGGAAATTATGATTCACGTAGTTTGTTCTTGGTGCTGATGTAGATTAAGTGCATTTGTCGACCTACACTGACATCAGAAGGTTTGGTAGCACTAATGACAGTTTTGCAGATTCTGAGTATCATTTTAAGAAGTTTTCTAAAATGTTATTCTCCAATGTGACACTAAGCTTTTTCTTAATATTGCTAAAATGGTTAAAGTTTTTGCGGTCAAATTACTTCGGATATTTTGTCTAATACATTCTATGTTATTATTTATTTAGTTTCTGAGCAACATCTGGAGTTGAAAGTCGGCGATCATGCTTGACTATCGTTATAATTAATATATTCCAGCCTGTGTAGTGACATTTGGGCTACCAAATGTCTTTTAAATTCCCAATTTCCGGTTTTCTCACCAAAGACCTTTGTAAGTACAAATTTTTTTATCAATAATTCCCCCACAATAGTTCTATTTGCTCTAATAACAAAGATTGCATTTGGGAAAAAGGCAGCACTACAAATGAAGTCTATCTATCGACACGTTACATTATGGAAATGAATAAACGCAAACTGAAATTAAAACCAACAACTATTTGCCACTGGTTATGAATAAAGGTGTGTGAACGTTTCTAATACCTTACAATGAATTTATGTCAATTATAAAATAAGACTCTCACACAGGGTACTACACCACTTACTACTTACATTATGCTCATTAAAGCTGAGAAGTGACTTGATTAGCATTTCTTTAATACATTGTCTCTCTTTTTATCGCAAATGTCAATAAATAATCAATATATTTAAATATAACAATGGAAATTGAAATCAATATATGTTATGTCATTTAGAAAATATTAAACTTCATACTAGGGCTTCGAAACTTTCTGATGGTAAAGTTCATCTTTTTTATAAAATATTGAGTTTGGTATCAAACAAAATGGAATAACATATTATTCTAATTATATTACCAAATTTACATTGTGATTTCATTAAGTTTAAGTCAGCGTAAGCTTAGTTTCAAAGATTTCATACTGCTTTTGAAAAAGTGAAATGAAAGTAAACTTTTTCGAAGATATTTTTTTACGGAATAATATATATATATATATATATATATATATATATATATATATATATATATATATATATATATACATATACATTTATATTAGAAGCACTAGACACTATGAAATACATTTTTAATTTTGATCTGAAGTAAAAGTTGAGATTGTGTTTTGATTATAATTGGTAATTACTTTGATGAAGAACATTGTAAATTATGTGTAATGTTACAAGAATATTTTAAAATGTTTGTGGGTCTTTTTTTATCTGTTATAGCTTAATATATAATTTTATATATCTTGAACCTTTTATGCTATCTATTAATTAGTGATTGATAAGTGATGTTTACGTGACTAAATATAACGATTTCGCTAAATTCTCATCCTGGCTTGTTTCCGAATTTCCACATATTTTCGTTGGAGAGATGTTCAGAAAAGTTTTGTTATAGTCCAGAAATTGTTGAATGACAATGATTAATTTATGATGATCTTCATAAATTAATCATTGTACTTAATAAGCAATCATATAACATATATAGCAAATATTGATAAAAGTTAAACCCGAGATAAGTTTTATTGAGGGGATTGAACCTATGGCCTTGGCAACTTATTTATCTTACGTCTTTTAACATCGCTACTAGGTAAAATACGTGTTTAGCATTAATATAAAAAATGAAAGAAATTAGAAATTTAAAAAGGGAGGGTCAACTCTAATATTACTTTGATATATTTAATATTCGTTTAAACTAAATTGTTGTTTGCGTTATTCATGTAACTAATCTTCAATTATGTTTTAAAGAACTGGAAAGAAATGATAAAAGGTAGTGGTGCTATAAATTTACTTACCGTCCTTACCTAATGATGCCGTACTTCTTCCTTTATAGTTTATCCTTTTAATTTGTGAATGCCTTTCTCAACTTATTCAATCTTTGTCAAGCATTGATATAAATGTATGTCACTATTATGCATTTTTTTCACTTAAATTATTTAAGCAATATCATTGTGACAAATAAATACAATTATACAGTGATCAGTTTTTCTATCAGGATCTTGAATTATTATTCACAAAAAGACAAATTTTGACCCTTGTGTAAATTTCAGTCTGAATATAATTTTTTTATTTGCATATTCATTTATTTTTTTATAGGTGTTTCCATTCTATGTGTACATTATTTCTTCTAATATGCATGTACGTCGCTTTTGATACTTATTTGAGTGAACTTGTTTTATTGTTTGTTAAGGTTTACGAACGGGATTTACAATTTTTATTCGAAAGTTTAAATCTAAAATCAACATTTCAATCGATGTATGCTTTATTTCTTTTTTCTTACTTGCATGTGACATTAGTTTTTTTTATGATTTTTGAACATTCGGTTATTGACAATATACAAGTGATTATACAATCTTCGGCTGTGCGAAGAAATTTTCGGTATGACCATGCACAGGGAATTTATTTCATTAACATTCACATTACTTTAAAACAAACTTTAGTACACGATGACAATTCAAAAATGCAAGAAACCTTTTTTTTAACTCTCGCATAGCCATTAACATCGTTAATAGAGACAAACCAACATCATTTCTACTACTAAATAAATTTAAGTTTAATATATGCTACATTAGGCAACTATATATAAATTGAAAACACTGTTTTGTGTTTATATTATATTTTACACTTATTCATTAATTTATAAAATTGTAATACAATTGAAGCCGTTTAAAACGTCCTTATTCATTATGATTTTCCTCATGATTCGCTATTTTATCTCTCACCCTTAAATTTCGCTTGCAACTTTGGCTGCTGTCAACATGTTAAGGTGATACATATCTTTACATATTTGTGCTTAATATTGTCTTCATTATTTGAATTCCACGGAACCCATGATTACCTCTAATTCCTCGAAATCTCTTTGTCAGAAGAAAATATATATTTTTTCTGCAATTGTTGCTATAACTAAACTTTAATTTCTCGCATAAGATTTTTCTCCGCTTTATATGCCACATTCGCGCGGTCCGCTGAAAGTCGTATAGAGCGGTTTCTGTTGTAGTTTAAGTTGACAGAATATGGAATTAGATTTTTGAGACTTAGAATCAGTATAATAGTAAAAAAATCACATTATGTTTCCCTGAAGACTTTTATATTTTTGTTACAGATTACCTGTTTCAACCCTTTTGCATTTCATACTAGATCAAAAAGAGAAAGAATATAATTAGGTTTAAAAACATGTTAAGTAATGTGTTAAGAATGAGCAGAACTAAAAGTTCTGCTTTTTTAAATTTTTTCTTTGAATTTAAACTTTTATATATGTAACTTAATATTTGTGTGTAACTCGCAGTTTTATTTGATCAATAAAGGTCGAATGTTCATAAGTTCTTCTAAATTACCATTACTCTGTTTGTTACAATAAAGTGAACATAGTTTGTAAGAATTCAACGATTAAGAAAATTATTAATTTATTATCAAAGAATTCCTATATAGACTACAAACTTGAATCTTTTGAAAATTATATATAAACCCTATTAGTATTCGAAGCCAAATTAAAATGGAATTTTTTGCATTGGGTTTATTTTGAACTTTGATTTCTATGACAAATGTTAATGCCTAAGTTAACCATATTGTAAAAAGCCTTGAGAGTCAAGTGGGTAGATAGGAATATTTTTTTTAATATCATTTGTTAAAGATAAATTTCATTTTGTAAAATCTACGCTCTAAGAGATTTGTGCATATTTATTTGTACATTATAGTATTCACCGCACACACTAGGAACGTAAAGAAGGTTAACTAAAAGTAACAAAAGATTTACAATATTCCATTACACTCTTTTCTAATATATATATATATATATATATATATATATATATATATATATATATAAACACATATATGCAATGGGCATAGATGTAGTGTGTTTAATTTGTATCTAAGGGAATATATAAATTTATAAGTGCTATAGATAGTAAGGTAGGTAAATAATTACAACCTAGATTCACTTAATGGCATGTGTCCAGGCTTTTGACTGTGTTTTATTGGCCCTGCGTCTTAACTTAAACATCATGCAATTTTATTTAATCAGCTGTATCTGTAATATAAAATTCTTTTTATCTCTTTTTCTTTTTATTACCTTCATAACATATTGCATTTCATGTTGAGAGCAAAATAAATAAAATTTATTATCTAACTTGGAATGTTCCGTAATATATTATTTGGAATTATTTGTATTAATTTGTGTAAAAGCTTACCTATCGTTCCAAATATTGACGTCTATTCTTAATTACACAATACAATCAACTCCATTAATACATTATTTCGGATGTTGAATTACTTTTGTGAAGGTGACGAGGCCACTGAAGTGGGACGATGTCAATATGAATTTATTTTTCATACTTTTATTTTGATTCATGTGTAAACAGCTTATTAACAATAAGTCATATTCAAAATTACTACGAGAACGGCCGCGACAATAATTCATGCATTGAGTGTAGGTAAATAAAAATTTCGCTAGTACTTTACGAACGAGTATACATTCAAGTAGAGTATAATATGTGTGGATATTCATCACGTCAATATTATACATTCATCACCTTAAATCGTTGTAAAGTGATTAATGTGTAATTTCCGCGCTAAAGGGATCAGTCTCGGTTGAAGGATGAGATCAATTTATGTAAATCAAACCCTCACGCCTGATCTATTCGTGACCTAAGCCCATTTACGCTTTGAAGGAATTGATGTAGGCATTATCCATATTGGTATCTCGTATTTTCTTCTATACCAGGGGGGAAATTTACAATAGTAGTCACTGAATGATTTTATGTATGATTCAGTTAATTCAGTATGATTCAGTTAATGTTGACATTATTAATTGGTATGTTGAGATTTAGGAACTACAATTTTTGTAAATTGATGAATATTTTACATTTGAATTCGAAATATACATTTATTTTTAGAGTAAATTTAAATGACCTAAAAGGAGATTGAAGCTATTTTCATATTGTATAGTTAAAAACGGTTGAATAGGTTAAAAACTAGCGCGAGTGCAACGGGATGAGCGGTTTTGGCATCATTATTCAAGTATGGAGTAGCATTCGTAACTGGGGTAAGTATAAATAAATATAATTCAGATAATATTTTTTGATACGATTCATAAATAGGTAATCTCGATAACGAAAATTTCAAAATTGGTAAATGATTATGTGTGTTACCCACATGCGCAGACTGTAAATATACAAGTTAGTGCACAATTATTTGGTTGTTTATAATGAAAAAGTTACAAGAATTGAAATTTCAATGCTCATTAAGGCTGAGGAATGTGGTTATTTTGTCGAACTTCCTAATGATATTATATATATGTATATATTTATGTATACAAATATATATATATATATATATATATATATATGTATGTATGTATGTATGTATGTATCTATGTATGTATATATATATATATATATATATATATATATATATATATATATATATATACCGTACTGAATACGATGAAAATTAAAAAGCTTATAATGAATTTTTCTGCACTTCTATGCGCGGGACCTGACCAGTCGCATATTCAATTTGGTTTACTCATTTAAAGGATTATTTTATTATAACGTGGAAGTTTTAAGAATATTTTGTTAAAACTATTGAACGAAATAATGAAAAAGTAGGAGCTAATTTGTTTAACTAGCATATGAATAAATTATTTAAAAAATGCTTCGTTTATCTTCGTTGACCTTCAATGACACGCAAAATCCAAACTACAAAATTTGTAGATTTTCATGGCACAAAAAACTATTAAACTTCTATACATTTGTCGTAATGCTATACATTTCAATCTAAAATTGTTATTATTATTTGAATAAATTGATAAAAATAAATCTTTAATAGAGCAGTTCTTTTGTTATTTATAATTACTAAACAATAAAGATGGAATAAATTTCATTCCAGCTCAGAATGTTAAAAAAAATTCCTCACGTTCTCATGTTGCTACGATATTTAAAAGCAACTAAAGATTGTAAATCAACGAGCTAATCAGAAACCAAATTTGTGGTTTTGGACCATTTTTTGGAATACAAATTACATTTTATGACTTATTACATTTTATGATAATTTTTTTGCATATTGGGTTTTGAAGATTGAAGGTCATGAGCTGTATTTTTAAATTTGTGTGTTTTGGGCTGCAGCTATACCTAACAAAGAGTGAGATTTCTGACGATGATGAACGGACATGGTAAAGTTAATTTTTATCTCATTACAAAACCCTAAAAAAGAATAAAATGCTAACAGAAAAAATAGAGACAGAGAGATGAAATAGAGAAAATGGTATATCGTAGCTGGAAGCAAAATTTAAAACAGAAATCTGCAGCAAACGCAGATAATGCACAATAATCAAAAACGATTTTACCACAGAGTACAATAAATGGAATGTACAATAGCGTTGACGAAGACCTATAATCTACAAAAGGAAATCAAAGAATTTAAAAGTCTTAAAACGAACTATTTAGATTCACAATTATAAAAAATGCAACCCATAAGCTGGACAAATCAGAAAACGGGAGTATTATTAAAGTTTACTACCAAATCACACAACAAACAGAGCTGCCAATCATTCAAAGAAAATTTAGACAGGGAATTTAATAAATATCACCGAATAAAAAATAGCGGAACGAAAATATGTAGATTAACACAATAGAGAAAAAGTAATCATAATGGAAAAAAATGGAACAAATGAAGCAACAGTAATACATTCACTGTATACATTAAGAACCAAATAGCAAACTCTCACATTTTTTCTTTACTATTAAATAAAAACTGAAACTTGTTTGCAGTGGGCTGAAGAGATATAACAATTGCATTCGCCGTAAACTTTAAAACTCAATTTTTTAAACAATTAAAAACAATTTTGTTGTAACATAAACTTTCAAACACTAATAATAAAAATAATTCATACAATGTAGTGGACACTAGAAATTTAAAAGAGTTCTGGTTAGAAATATGAAGTAACTTAATTCGATGTAACGTCAATGCTGAATGAATTGAAACTGAAATGTTAATTAATAAAAATAAACTGGAAATAGTACACGATATTATACCCAATGAGACATTTCAAAATGTTATTCAAAAATTACATAACTGGAAGCATCCCGGGCGTGTCCATGCTCAGAATTATTGGTATAACAAAATTAACGTAATATTGGGTATAATATCATATAAAAAATGTATGTTACAATTCGATGCGATGCCACAATTCATTACAGTAAGTATGATGTATATGCTAGGAAATGATTCTAAAGATCTTAAAAATCCAGCGAAATATTGTCCTATTACATGCCTACAAATAATTTATAGAATAATGACATCTTGTATTACACAATTCGTATGTAAATGTATCGACAGCAATTCAATATTATGCAAACAACAGAAAGGATGTAAAAATTTCACTCAATATTGTAAAGCGTAGCTAATTTAAGAATATAATTAATTGTAATAATAGCAATATTGTAAAGAGTATAAAATCAGTAATATTAAGGTGACTGTATCAGAAAGAAGCAGGTCTTTACTCCATATACATTGACTTTCAGAAATACTTATGACGCTGTTGGGCATTCATGGCTTTTAAAACTATTATGAATTTATGAAATATATTCTACATTATCTCATTCTTGAACTATATCATGAATATGAAATATACAAACACCTATTATTTATAGATTTAGTCAATTAAATAAAATTACATACAAAGGAATGACATCCCTAAACGGGCAAATTTCGACATTTAAAAGTAGATTACACTCAACTTCCTAAATACAAATTTTCGGCAAGAATATAATAAAAATAACAAATATATATGCAATACAAGTCTTAACTTGTTTATTTAATATTTAATTGGACTAAGATAGAACTTCAATCAAAACAACGATGTACTTATTGTATACATCGCGTACCGACGTTAGATCGTAATTGTAGCAACTCACCTTTTCAAAAACGAAGGCGGAAGAGACATAATAGATATCATTAATATTTATTATGTTATTAATAAATATATTATTATATATTTATATATTTAACGAATTACTACAGTCAGGATAAATTGGGGTGAATGATACACAACTAATATTTTAAATTTAAAAGGCAAGAACACCAAAACATAACGAATCATAAACTGACCGACAAACAAAAATTACTGACTAATTACTTATCATAGATTTATGTTACTTAAAAGTTCATAAGCGTGCATTGAGAACGCGTGGCTTATTCCCGCGAGTTTTGCCCACAGAGAGAAGTATTTATGTTGGTCAAGCAATAGAGACACGAAATTATTAGAAATACATTATTAAATTTCAATGAGCTACAAACAACACCTGCCGACGATATAACAGTTCAACAGAAACTATTCAACATATAAAGTAATAGCAAAAACGGCATACAGCACAGGCTTGACCAATTCGCAGATATAGTACAACAAAAACTAGCCCACAAATACAAATTATTAACGCAAATTGCTATTCCATACTATAATTCTTCTTCATGAAAATTGTTCTCAAAAATTCTATTTCTGACAAGACTGTAACTTTTAACATATGTGTAGAGAGCTTTACTTGTCAGGAGGCCTGACGCTTGTTAACAAAAAAAAATTATTTCGAAAAATATGCTGAAGTGATACCACTACAAATTGCTAGCAGCATTTAAATAACAGAAGAAATAATTCAAATTTTTGCGGTACTACTTTCGGTTTGTGGGGCACACGCATAGCAAAACACACTTTACCCAATCGCAAAAATATTCGAAGACAATACGTCGTTCTATGGCTTACAAAAATGGGACTTGATCCGGACTCACGTAATTGAAAAAAACCCTAATAAATTTACAAAAAGACTAACTATAAAGGTGGTCAACAAAAACTAAGTAAGCAAAATTAGTTACGAACATAGTTAACGAAAGCAAGACGCACCTAAAAATAATACAACGCAATAAGAATAGAATGTTACGAATTCTAGAGGTAAATAGGAACAGAGTTAATATTGTCGAAAAATATGCAGATTTGTCTTTAGAAAATCTACAGATTCTCATGAAAATAAACAAAAGCTTGTAAATTAAATTGAATGCAAATATATATATTAGTATGATTACGTCGAAAAAATTACTTGGAGAAGTTAAATAGATCCTATAAATCTAGGCAACTAAACTAATATACAAACCGATAGTACAGAATGTAACTACTAAAAAGAACTTTATAGGTACTAAAACCTATAACATCTTTATTACTCCTATCATAGCCCATATCCTTTAAATTCCTCTCGTTAATCCTATTAAATACGATTTATTACATCTGTACTTCATATCCAATAAACAAGACCAAATTAGTACCCAAATCCAAATGTTTTCTGCCTGGAACTCACTCCGAGTTTGCATACCGAGAGAACACCTGCAAAAACGTCACAATAGATATCCAATTATGTCAAAATATGGAAATGAAAGAAATTCATTCACACGAAATGCAAAAAACTATGCATATTTTGTACTTTAATTTAAAGGAAAAATAGGAAAATACCTTGTTAATCATATTCGAGAAGAAATAATCAAGACCACTTGCGAAGACCAAATAGACTATAGACGAACGTAGCCGTAGTCACGACTGCTAGTAATTGTCAGGTTAACGAATTGGATAATAGATTACAAAAAAGTAGTAAAGGAGTTTTTGTCACATAGAATTTACCGTTAACGAAACACTCAAAATCGAGGGATACGTGTGTTAGACTTATCTCCGATTGGAAAACGTATGACTCGGCAACTGAAAATTTTAATAATAAAGTAGAGACAATTAAATGAAGCTGCGTGATTTAGTGTTATTTTTACTTTCTTTAATTTCTTTACCACCACCTAGGTTTCGTTGTATTACAACATCTTCAGGTGGGATATTAGCAAAGATGATCGTTGCTAATATCCTACCTGAAGATGTTGTAATACAACGAAACCTAAGTCATGGTAAAGAAATTAAAGAAAGTAGAAGTAATGCTACATCACATAATTTCATTTAATTGTGAATAATGAATTTCTACAAAATTAACGCCAAATATATTCAATAAAGTAGAGGCCAATCTAATTATGATATCCACCAATCATAGTCGTTGACTCAACTGATAATATGAAGGTGGACGAACGTATGAGTGAGAAAATATCACAATGGTTCGAATCCATCTTAGGGACGAAAAAGCACAACACACTAGGATGCAATAAAACTTAGTATTTATAGGTGTCGAATAAAAATTAGTAAAAAAATCGTGTTAACATTTGTTTAGATTTAACCAAATTAGATATCAATCATGTACTTAATGGTAAGAATTTCGTGATAGAACCAATTTTTTGTTAAGTTGTTGGTTATATTTCAGTTTAACTTTACGTGTATTGTAAAGTTAAACTGAAATATAACCGCATCCTAGTAACGGAAGTATATAGACCATTTAGTGGTTAAGTGGTCTGAGTTCATGTGGGCGCTTTCAAAGTTCACTCAAGCCTCCTTACAAAATATAATTCAGTTAACAGCCGCCGACGATGTTGCAATTTATATATTGCGATCCATTGCTTATATACACGCCTAATGATGTTAACTGTTAGGAGAGATTGTACCTTACGAATAATATTACATATTAAAGAAAAAAAATATTTGTATTTATTTTTATACATAAACAAAAGAGGTTATTAACATTATTATCGGAGTGAATAACATTTAACAATAAGATACAATTTCCGGAGGAGAACATAGAATCGTATTAAAGAAAGTTTCGCATGGATTGTTGTGATGGTAAAATATAAAGGCAAAAATAGGTCGTCGTACCCTAAGCAAGGCATTTCCAATTAATCTTTAATGACGGGAGAATATTCTCTAAAGCAATGAAATGAGTAAATTATCCTTGAATTCAGGATAAAAAAATTAAGCAATAAAAAAATAAACCCTAAAATACGAGTAAAATATTGGAGTAGCGTAATAATCGATTTTTTGTTTTGTACAGAATTAAAATTTTAAAACTAAAAGAGAGTCATAAAAGACAAGAATAAGTATAATTTGAATATTGATATACAATCTTGGTACATTTTAAAATGAAATATAATTTAAAACACGCGCTTGTATAGATGCACGCAGGCACGTATGCACGTGCATACGCTTTTACGTAAAGACAAATGTAACGCCAATAAGGTCATAAGGACGTCAAGAAAATAACACCTATTTTTTCGGTTGAATCATTACATGGATGGCAAGCGTGCTTTCCGTACAAAATTATTGGAGTATAGCTCTCATTATATAAATAGAAACGAATGGGCTCGGAGATAAAAAAAACATTACATTCAAATAATAATAGAATGACTTCGATAATTTAGCGTCATCCGATTGTTTTTTGCAGGGAGGAGTAGCCTGGCCTAAATAATATTAATATACCAGTATTATACACTCGTACGATAACGTCAAAATGATTAGGAATGCTTTTATGTAATTCATTTGTGGACGCTAATTGCTATTTATGGCGAACTTTACAGTGCATAGCCACAGTAACGTATAACCTGCCTCATAGCTTTCTTAAGCACAATATACAGAGGAGCCATACTGTTTTATGGAGCGTACGTATGTATGCGTATATAGGCATAGTGCTATTTTTTTAATTTCTGCAAGAGCATAAGTTACTCTTACAATATAAAAGGTTTTTCTTAGCTTGGAATGCGTGATTGGGTTAGAATTTATTTTGAACTTGTGCTTTGGTTACATTTTTAGTGGTTCCCTTTAAATCACAATTGCAATTGGTTTAAATAAGTTATTAAATAGGATTATTTTCTATTAAATATATGATGTATACTACATTACTATCTTATTGAAAGACGTAATATATGCAAAAATAATGACATAAAGGAATATTATCAGACTAAACAAATTATGCAATTTTGCCACTTTTGTATAGATTTTGAAAACACAGATACGGCTCACTGATTCCAATAGTTATTGTTAGAAAAGCTGATGGTACTGAAATTAAAATATACCATAAATTAAAATATACCATATCCAGTATTTCTGAATTTACACGTGTACTGGACATTACTGCCGCACCAATGACTCAATTAGGCAAGTGACGAAATAAAGGCAGACTTATTACGTACCTTTTACCTTGTTCAAATAATCGGACAAAAAAGTTGATTAAAATATTGCACAACACATTTCATAATAAACATTTCAACATCGAAAATTTGGCTGAACGCAAGCTATCACTATTTTCAGGTGAATATTGCTCACTTCAAAAATAAACATGGCATTATTACCACCCATTAAAGTTGATTGTTTTTAAACACCATGTTCCGTATAATTTAAGAGTACGAATTAGACTTGTTACACAACGATTATTCTAAGTAGCTACCTTTGACGTACTGTATAATTACAGGTAGATTATAAGAATATACTGCAATCTTATAGACAAGTATATTATCTTTCTTTTTTCTGACAACTCGTATCTTCATGCACTAGCATTGGTTGGTAAGGATTTATTAGATATACTTAATATTGATTCATAAAAATTATATATTTTTAAGTAATGCAGACTTTTTGGTGTAAAGTCTACATTTTTGTATAATAATCCTGGTAATATACAATTTTGAATTAAAAGTAAATTAATGGTGATTATAACAACATTCTTATTACAAAATGTAGTCTGTGATCTATTACAATCATAAAGCATTATTTCTATATACCATCACTAGCGCTACCTGAAGCATAAACTATGTCAGTATGTTCTATAAGAAAATAATATTGGATTTGAATCTTACACTTATGTTTAAATTTAGTATTTGTATTTCAGACATACCTTTCTTTTGTAGACCTCTGTCTAGTTGACAAAGCAAGGTAGGTGCAATGGGTTCCTGGGTACAGAATAACACAATTGTAATCATAATTATTTTTTCAAAACTCATCTTGTTTTCCAGATATATATACATTAATGCAAGGGTAAGCGACCTTCATCCCATGCATATCCGGCATCGCACACCAATTTCAGCAGGGAATTAATTTGAACATTGATCAATAAGAATATTATTTTGCATAAACAAAAATATTTTTTTGTGGTATTTCAGTGCTTTCCGTAAGTTTTTTCTAATTACTTAGTTTGAAGGCTTTATATACAAGCTGCCTCTACTTTGTCCGGTTTTCAATTTCCGTTAGGACAGTTGTTACAGGAATACCAGTGGTAGCAATTACTTAGTCTAACCAATGGCTGTTGATCCATCGTGGGATCTCTTTCCTTCCATCTTGCGCACCACAGTCAGGTTAATGAAATAAATATGTATGAAATAAATGATAAAATTAGCGAAATATTGCTACAGTGTATAAGTTAATTAATTTTTAAAAAATTCCATATAACTTTCAATGGAAATCAACGTTATTAATAATGATTAGTACAAAAAAATGGAATATATAACCGTTTAAAACTGAAACAGTCATGCAATGGAGACAGAAATATTCATCAGTTCATAGTTTATTGCGACATAAAAATGTCGCTAACAGTAAAATAATTCACCAAAAAATCAAATAATTTTTTTTGGGACAGGGTAAATTTTCAGTGCACATTGTAAATTGAACCATATCGTTTCGAGGGTTAGTCGCGCAACCTACGTTTCAGGGATCACCTAAATATTTTGTTTCGAGTCTATTGGGTGATAAGGTATATTTCCCCAACATGTAATGGACATAATTGTTATCTTAAAAATACAACAATACAGTGCTACAGGGGCTACCAAATGTTTATTCGAAATTATAGAGCGATATAAAAGGTGCTATATTTAAAATATTTTTGAAAATACCATACAATCTTTACACAGTACCTTTCAAGATTATTATTTTTAATATGGAAACGATATTATGTACTGTACTCCAGGTTCACCCATTTAGATTTGGTTCAGCGTTATTGTATGTAAATTTCGGAACATTCCATATCCGATCATTTTTAATGTAAGAACTAGTTTTATATTGCGATATCAGTTCCAAAATTTTTAAACTGGTTCCTGTATTGAAAAAAAAGTTATGAAAACATCGAAATAAATTAAAATACAGTTTTATTTAGTTATGTTAACACAGGAATGCTTAATATTAGCTTCACAATTAAATGAAACTACGTTATGTAGTATTATTTCTACTTTCTTTAATTTCTTTAACACGACCTAGGTTTGGTTGTATTACAACATCTTCAGGTGGGCTATTAGGAAAGATTAACTCATAGGAACATCCAACAGCATTTACATATTTCAAGTACAATAGCGGAAGCCTGGTTTGTGTGGGTTTTCCCACTGCTTATGTTAGTGAGTTTATTGTAGGGGAGCGGTGTAGGTTTTATTATATTTCCGAGAGTTATACAATATACCAGTATTTTAGTGAGGGTAATAAATTCAATTGTTGTTATTATATGAGGTTGTACAATGCAAATGTTCTGGTGTATGTAATAAAATTAAGTGAAAGTTATTCTCGGTAATAGTAGAAATAAAACAACTGTGTCAAGGTTTTAACTCTAGAGAGTTTCTAATAAAATTTTTATTATATTTTCGTTAAGTAAAATTGCTCTTTTCAATGAACTAAAAAAGTAAAACTAGTTAATTGAACGTAAAGAAATCATAAATGCTAGAAATCTGCCTCAATGGCAAATATTGTCATTAAAAATATTTTTTGAGGAATGTTATTTTTGATTTTGTTCAATTTCAAACATATAAGATGTCAAATAAAATTATTAAAATTAAACTTAAAAATGCTTCAAAAAAAGAATAAGAGAAAAATCAGAGATCAATGGAGTCATCCACTACAATTATTACATAATCAATAAAAAAGTTATACTAAATGGAATTACAGACAAAATAAAAAAATATATAAAAAGCTTGAATAAAATTAACGAACATTTGCATCGTTGAAAGGTTCCTCATTATGACAATGAAAATGCATTCTTTTTGAAAATACATTTTCAGAAATGACAATATTTGCCATTGAGGGACCTTTTTGAATGTGTGTATTTGAACTTAGTTTAAAAGAAAGCTCTTTTCGATTCCACGCTGGGTATAATACTAAATAAATATTAGCAGGCTTCCGTCAAATAATGCTCAAGCCTGTATTTCCGTAAATCTTATTTTTAGTTCTAATAAATATTTTAAGATGCAATTTGGTCGAGGTGAAAGCACTTGGTTTCTATTAATACCTTTTTCTTCATATCCTATTTGAGTTGCTCTTGTATAGATAGCTTTTCACATTTTAATACGGGTGATCGCATCAACGAAGTGGATGTTGTAGGTTACGAAATAACATTTTGTAACGGCATTGTGTTATATTTCAGTCATTTCAGTAACTCAACGAACAGCTCTAAAACCTGGTTAGACGTTGGCTTCGAGAAGGTTTCATCTGCCTTTTTTGCAAAAAAATGTTCAGTTTTACGTAAATATGAAAGTATATCAGTAAATGAAAGCCTCTTTTTCTTCAAATGAACTTTTAATTATCTCCCAATATTTTTACCTAATCGGTTTTTGTCTATCTGATTTATAAATATGCATCAAGTAGAGTCAAATCCGATGTAAACAGTGACTTCTAAGCTCATATGTATGCCTGTTAAAATTTTGATGTCTCTCTCAGATAAGTAATATTAGGCTTCTGCGTCAATTAAAGTTTGGTTAATGTAGTTTTCTTAATTTCAAGGAACTACCTACCAAACTGCATCGTTTACATCCTCCTCTAGTTTTGCAGCCAAAAATTAAATTTATTTTATGTCGGTTCATTTTTATTTCCATTTCTAGAGAATCTAGGTAGTCATCCGTTTATACAATGTTATTATTGCCAGCGCGATTATTATTATGAAGTATAGTTACATGAATTGAACTTAGAGTAAAAGTGGAATAGATGTTCAACTTTTTGAAAAAAGTTATGTTTTTAAACGATAAATGACTTTAATGACATGTAAATGAATTTAATCATTATTTGTATAATCATCCTCGATCTTTGAAATTATAAATAAAAAACAAATCTTTATTTTTCTAACATAAGAAAAAATATCATTCCTGAAGTCTCTAAGAAAAAATATATTTGCCTACGGTGAGGAATAGATTCCAATGCAATTTTTGTGGTGAGAATAGTTGACTTTTGAAATAAGACGTCAGGATTTAAGTATTTACCTAAGATGTTTTTTTTAAATACCTTTTGCTTGCATAACGCTTTTTTAATGTTCTTGCTGGTATTTTAAACCGGCGGACTGTTTCGTTTAAGGCAAGTTCGCCCTTATCTAAAGCCTCCATGTCTTCTATAAAGACTTCTAGATTCAAGTTAGCATGCGATAGAGCATTTCTTTTCTTCGTGTACTTACATGGGTCTGTCTATTACAAAAAATAAAGAAATACTTATTTTTTAAGTAAAACAAGTTTATCTCTAATAGGGTGAAAAACGCCCTTAGGGGTTTCTAAGGGATTTTTTACTCACTGAATCTCTCCGTTTTGCCAGGAATAGATGCTTTTTGCTTTGGAAAAAAAAAACTAAATTACTATGAAAAATAATATTACTCATTTAATACTTTAGTAATTAGATAACTAAAATAAAAATATTCACTTTGCTCACCTGGCAAAATAAAAGACGCAAGCCGGATAAAATACTATCGATCCGTTAATAAGTACTTTCACATACGCATACTTTCATACTATGAGTTTTTAAGGCAGCTTAGTTTTTTACATAAACCTAAAAACGCGTTAGTTTTTTATATAGACCTTTTTAGGTGCGTGACATAAACCTAAAAATATCCTGATTTCTTTTACTGTCTGGCAAAATCTTAAGAATAGATTTAATACTCTTACTAAATCTATTCTTAAGATTTACCCACTATTTACTCGAACAAAATAAGATGAGTTTGATGGTGAATTCTCGACCGTTAGTAAATTCTCGATTCTAAATCAATTTTAAAACGACTGAATTATACTGTGAAATTTAAAGAATCCTTCTGTAAGCCTCTTGACTTATGTCACGTATTTCATTAATATTTTCGCCGGCTAAAATACAACATTTCTGATCGACTTTTTGTTTGCGTAAATCACTCATCAAACGTCGCTGGTTTCTAGTGAATGTTAACCTGATTATTGATGAATACACCGTATGTAGCATCAAATGAATGAATAAATATTATCACGTGCATGATCGCTTCACCTCCCCATATCTCTTTTTACTTGATTTTTCTTTGCACTTTCATTCATTGCACAATGATGCAATTCGAAAGGAATTCAAATTTAGTTGTATTTTTTTAATTACAGGAATTTATACTTGTGTTTCAGTAGTATTCAAAATTATCTAATAAATTACCTTTAAAATCGATAGATGGAGATATGGAGAAATAAAGTTATGTAAAATTACTTTGAAAGTGTCCTGGTGGCAAAGGAAGCGCTAGAAAATATGACAAATCCTTGATTTAATTACAACTAAATCAATTAATTGCAAACCTTGGTGGTGAGATAAAAGGGTCATTGTGAAGAAATATTGACCTTGGAAAATGAAAATTTTTACTCATTATGTAGGAATTGATGATTACATTTTCAGTATCAGCATTAAAAATGACGTTATGTATATGAAATGTAGTCATGTACGCCGCCATACTTCTTTTTTCGTAGCATAAAGCATTCATTTTATTGTAATAAAATTTTTAAAAATTAAATATTAATTTTAGTACATAGAGAACTTTATTTATTTTAAATCACTTTCAATGCACTATTTCAATATATACTTTATTGAGTTTTCATTTAGAACTACTTTCTAAAGAAGGAGTTTTTAGGGTTCTTTCTAAAGGGCTAAAAGGACCCCTGTTGCCTACCTTCGTCTTCTTTATGTCAGTCATAGTCATTTGTTTCAGAGAACGTTTGACATAGAAACTTGAGACTTGGCATAGTGTGAAACGTATTTATTAATTTATATATATATAATAATTAACATACAATAATATTTATATTCAAATTTTAGAGGGGGTAACTGAAGAACTCGAATTTTTTTTTATTTCACGTCTTGTATATTTAGTCCCTTTTTTTAGACGAAATACTGAACTTTCCGATAACATGCTCCAAATATGGCACTTTCTGTGAACGTCTGACAAATAAAGAGCGTAAAATATTTTAATTTTTATTGATTTGTTCACACATATTTGACATTATTTATTGCCTTAGTGTTTTAAATAAATGTCATTTAAAACACTGTCAATATAAGAAAGCGGGCATATTGTATATTTCCGAATGTAATTGTGTCATATACAGTATCATAGCATTACAATAGTGTCATGGGTGATAGAATATTTTCTATCACCCATGATATTAGACGTGTCTTTACATCACAGCATAATCTGTACAAAACATCACAGCATGGTTTAAATATCTTTTCATGCACGGTTGGCAAAGTAAACAATACTCACTTGCTTTTAAGAAATGTTCACAGATAAATGAAAGAACTCAACTTTGCTCAGCCCTAATTCAGCAATATCGGCAGTACCTATTGTAAGCGGAAAAACTCGCTAACAATCGACATTTGCAAAAACAGGCTGCGCAAAGTTGATGCTGCCCGGGCAGCGTTGATTTTACATTGCTCGCTTTGCCCGAAAGACAAATATTTATGGCATTTCATTTTCATAGTCACGGTACTCGTATAATTGTAAATATTAGAGTTTTTGCAAATTCACTACTAAGGCACTAAAGGCTAAAGAATAAATATTCTTTAAGAATAATTTATTTATCATAAAAAAACAACGCAACATATGCATATTAAACGATACGGGTACGCCTGTTTTCTAAATATCATTAAAAATTATTTTTTCCAACAAAGTTACTGTCGTATAGAATCGCAGCCATCGCATAACAAAATTCTTAAGCCCAGTTTCAAAAACAGCTTAGATAAATTCATCTCATAAATTGTTTTCGTGCAAAAGTTTAAACAAAAGTGAGCTTTGATCATCAAAGACCGCTTAATCTCTATCGGAAGATTCTGAAAGTTATTACGCTGTAATGACTATCGATAGGCATCGAACAATCAATTACGCTTAATCTTATTTGAATCGACCTAATTTTGCGACTTGCAAAATAATACTATTTAAACTCCTAATTCCATATTTTTACTTTTCCGCAAAAATCGCCTTCTAAAATAATAACTATATTTTTTCGATATTTATGCCATTGCTACTTTACTTTCATAAGTAAATTTTCTTTTACTTTGATAAGTAAATTAAATAAAGTAAGTTTTATGAGACAATGTTCATTATTAATATTTATTGGAGCCAAATATAAAGGTTTATATAAAGTAAAGGTTTTATTAAATATAAAGGTTTTAAATGTTCAAAAGTGCTGAATTTACTGCACTAAGATTTATTTAGTTCGACGGAAATCGTATCTTTTGTTGGATAAAGATAAATTTTAATATTCATAAATGACAGTTTTCAATACAATGTTTGGCAGACAATAACCCAAAAAAAAGTTTTTGGTTATTTCATGCAAAGGAATTTGGAAGCTCTAATTTTCAAAAACCGAGAAAAAAAATGAAATACAATTAAAGAGTAGTTTTCAATGTTTTTGTGTAGATGTCAAGTTCAGAAAGTCAGTCGGCTAATTAATTAATTTAATTGACTCAGGAACTCAGTTGGCTCAGTTATTGGCTTCAGGAGTAAGTCGGCTCAGTTATTCATTCGGATCAGTTATTCAGCTCGCTCAGTTATTCAGTTGGTTTTGGAAGTTAGTTGACTCACTCATTCACTCGGCTTAGGAAGTTAGTCGGTTCAGTTATTCAGTCGGCTCAGAAAGTTGGTGGGTTCATTTATTCAGTCGGCATGGTTATTTAGTCGACTCAGAAAATAATTTGGCTCCGAAAATCATTCGACTCAGTTATTCAGTCGGCTCAGTTATTCAGCCGGCTTACTCATTCAGTCGGCTCAGTTATTCGGTCGGCTCAGGAAATCAGCCGGCTTAGGAAATCAGTCGGCTCAGGAAGTCTGTCTGCTAATGTAGCTAGTCGAGTCAGACAGATATTGGGCTTAGACAGATAGTCGGCTAAGGCAATCAGTCGACTCGTGAAGACAGTTGGAATAGACAATTAGTCAGATCAGGCAAATAATCGGCCTAAATAGTTATGACTTGCGTATTTCCCAAAATGGACAAACGTTGCCTGGTTCAGTTAGCGTTAGCAGAGCTTGGCCATTGCAGAGATCACGGTGGTTCATTCCGCTACAAAAGGAGCCACATACCAAAAATAATTATCATGCAATAAATGTGAATTTAAGCAAAATATTGTGTATTTAAGTATCAATAACGAAAGTGCTCTAAATGTTATAAAAGTCGGTGACTTATACAAAAGATGCAAACATATAGGCATTAAATATAAATTGGTAACGGTGAATTTCATGAAAACATTATAAAGTTGAATCATCTGTGTACAAACACTCAATATGCAAATATGTTCATAAAAACTTTGTCTAGTACAAAATTTGCATTAAGGAAAGAAAGAATAGTAATGTCAAATTCCGACAATTGTTTATTTTGAAGCAGATTCATTTAATTCAATAATTATTAAAGTAATACTGGCAGTGTGTTAATCTAAAATATGTACTACATAGCTCTGTATTTTATTGCCGGTATAAGTGTAAATCTAATGTAAATATATATTCTGGTTCTTAATTTGCCATAGATATTGAAATAAAGATTAAAGTTGTGAATAAGAAATGAATGCAATTAAAAGTCAAGAATTAAATGTATGTATACACATTTATTCATGTAGACACAAAATAAAGGATCACTTTATAATTCTAATGTAATATATTTACATCAGAAAAGTATACCTGCAATAGAGCATAAGAGCGATTGTGTAACTTTAATATAAATAGAACAATTTAAAAAATGGAAAATGTTAAGTGTGACACATTAAATGTAATTATAAAAAATTTAACTTAGGTAAAATTACATGTAATCTACTGTAAAATTTGAGAAAAGAACTGCTGCACAAATGTTATTTTGAACAGGCATCTGATTTGTCAGCTCACTATCTCATATTATGAACTTACACCTGTTATATTTGCTCCAATTGGAAGAGTATAGTAGTGTAATGTAATTATGTCAATATACGTTCAGTCACATGTAAAACACGTAATATATAAAATGTAAATTATACGAAAGTAAAATCAAATATAAATGAACTTGGAATGAGAATCAAAATATAAGCTTAACTAGCATGAAAATTTTCATGTGTCAGGAAGGGTCTAATCAAGAGGAAATAATAATATATTTTAGTTTATGATAATATCGTCCCTTACTGTGTAATCCTTTTAGTTTATGGTGGAGGATATATAAACTCTATCACCGCACTTTCTTTTTCTTTTCGGTGGCATCAATAGTTGTGGTAGCTATATGTCCGCATTCCTTGTCAAAGAATTGCTCGAAAATCGCGGTTTCACAAATAACGATCACATCTCTCTCTCTCTAAATTATATTACCGCCATAATTCAAAGGGTTCTTAGCCCTGTCAAGCACTAATGGAACTTGCACTATAAGGGTTCCGTACACATTTACGTATTTATAAACATTTAATGGCACATAATATTCCTATTAAACTATTAACAACATTTTACTTTTTTATAACGAAACTCTATTGCTTACACAGACGCATATTTAATATATATTTTTATATGATATAACTACAATTTAACGATTTTCGGATTTCCCCCTTTACTTGTGCTATAAACCCTTATTTTTTGCCAAATTTCATGATTATAGGTCAACGGGAAGTATCTTATAGGTTTTAATTTCTGTGCGAGTGTCAAAATATGCGGGATGTATGGTCATATATATTTTTTATTGCATTGATTTTGAAGCTTGTTTTTTTATAGTTGTAAGGGACCGTAAATCCGGGTATTTAGCATTAATTTCAACTTGATATATCCAGGCATTCTTAAGAAAAAGAACCTTGGCAGACAGATGGAAAGCAAAGTGATACTATAAAGGTTCTTTTTTTCCTTTTGAGGTGCGGAACCATTAAAATGAAGACAAGAATGCTTCATGTAATTAAATATAAAACGTACATTTATGAACTATCTGATTTGATGCACATATTTTTAAATTATACTTGATGTCGTTTTTCTACATAGTTATCACTCATGTTATCGGGCACCGTGATATAAATGAAGTACAATAATTTACAACTGTGATAGCTTTGCTCTCCTAAAGTCTGTTCGGAGGAGTCAAATAAATTTTAATTCCTAGTTGATTTGGAAGAGCAAGGGACAATTTATTATTGCTAATGACGGTGATGCGGATTGTCACATGGAAGTAATATAGCGAATTTTTACATTAAGTCTCTTAGAATAAAGTTGTTTTGATTTTTTGCGATAATTTACAATAATATGACTTTCATTGGTAGGGATAATAGGTATTTATGCACAAATCCTATACAATATTAAAAGCTTATGAACTACGAGTGACATTGGCACTTCGATGATTTCTTCCACACTTAAGTACATAAATTTAAGCATATTTTAAGCATTTTAAAGATAGTATTTATTTTAAACATATTATTTTTCACCCCAACAATATATTGCTTAATATATCCTCCATAGGCATAAAATTAGATCTTTCTCAACAATTTATAACATATAATGATTATCGCCATATTTTCAGTATAAACCTTAAGAAACACTGTTATTTTGATAATTGTGGATTCAGTCGATTTTTGCCACATCTCTGAAGATGCATTATGTAAAATCTTTAAAAAGTAATAAAAAAAGAATATTTTTGAGAACCTAATAATGTTAATTAAATTTTATTTGTCGTGTGAGGTATTAACCATACAACAAACAACATTTTAAAAAATATCACTTAACTGTCCGCCCGTAAAATTTAACAATACGTATTTTTGAATAATAAATAATGATTTAAATGGGTAATATTGGGAACAGACCAACTTTATTATTACGTTTTTTTTCATCTAGTTATCTAAATTAAATTCCTTTAGAAGTCACGGTATTACCATACTCGTAACCATCTTTATGTTTTCGCCACTTGTTTGGAAATTTATGTATAAAAATGCTTAATACTAGTTTAAACATTTTTCAAAAATTTGGACCTGCAAAAATATTCTGATCTGATTTAAATATCTGTAAATTAAAATCGTGCGCCAAAATTGTGCCTAAATATTACCCTCTTTCTAAATAGATAGTTCTAGCAGTAATGCTAAAGCCTGAACTGTTCGACATTTCCTCTACAATTAGTATGAATTATGCATTAATTCTTCATGTATTAACATTATATTATATAATTATATAATATTATGTTGTTATACATCAAATACAGTTCTATGTTAAGAAAAAATTCTTTAATTACGTTGCAACCGCCAGCAAAAGTATAGAAACCATATTTGGTTTGTAAGTGTATGCATATATTTCATTTGCACATTTATTTTTAATTTTTTTCGAATCGTATAGATGCAAGCGTTGGTTTCATGTACGAAAAATAATTATTTAGAAATCTTTCAAGGGCTTGTAATCGCAATCTTTTAAAGACTTTCAATTTAAACGATTTAACGAATTATTAAATTAAATTTAAACGAGTATCAGTTGGAGGAGTTTAAAGAGTATTTCAATTCGTCTGGAAGACAGAAGCTAAATAATAATAGTAAAATAAATAATAAAGTGAGTAAGCATTACTTAGAGCGCCTCTAATTTCAATAAATTTATTAAATTCCCAGTGTTTTCTGTTTACTAGAGTAACATATTGTATTAAATAATACCAGCATATTTTGATAATTAAAAATGCTTTTAAAAACCCTGTTTATACATTCTTTCTGGTTAGATTTTGTCGCAATATACCACTTTTACTGGTTTTAACCAGGATAATGTAAATTAAGAACATTTTTTCATTTCAATCAGGAGGGTTCAAAAAGTATATTCCATCGGATCGGTTCACCACAGCTTGTGTGATTGTATCAAATGCTTCCTTTTGTACTGGGTGGAGGTACAGTATAGTTTTTGGACAAAAAACTATAAGTCATTTCAAACAGTTCTCTGTGGAATGTTGCCTCGGTGAACCGATTTGTTGATGCATACCTAGTTGTACCAACGACTTGCTGCACATTGCAAGACAAAGATTATCAGTGAAAATTAGCACTTTATTGTATTGGTCTCCTGTGAAATCCAAGCCATTATTTTGTATTTTTCACGAATTCTAAGCAAAATATCTTTGACCATGTTAGACTTTGTACTGGATGTGACGAGTAATAAGCAAATAAAATAATTGTGAACAATGTACGTATTTGAAATTAGAAATGGCGGATTGATCTTCAATTGACTTGTCCCCTGATTATTGTCGTTTTCCAGCAAACGAAGTGTCTCACACCCACTCCGATACGTAAATGTACTATTTCATTCACTATCCGTAAGTGCATGAATGATATTGGATCAAGAACGGTAATCAGAAGCAATCATAAATAAAAGCATTCAATGTTCTTCGGATGTATAGTATATATTCATCCTAAAGCATTTGATAAATATATTTTAAGTTGCTAATGACGGCATACACATTATACTTTGTCTCTCGTCCTTCATTTTTTTATGTTGTATTTCAATTATAATAAGTTGGAATGTCTGCATAGATCAGAGTTCTTGCAAAAGCATCTATTTGAGGTAATAAAAAAACGCTGGCAATGTTGTTTTTAGTGGATCTATTGCTCTGTTCTATATGTTTTGTTCCATAAAATACGCTCTTTGCCCGCTTTTAAGATGGACAGCGATATGAACATCGGTTGAATTCCTGTTGTGGATCGTGATTGAAATCCTAAAATACGACACACGGCTTCGTTGCTGCTTATGCCATGTGTGACGATTTGAAATTGATAAATTTAATCTAAATTACTTCTTATTGAAACTATAATACAGACTTTTTGACAAATGTATTTTTTGGATTTCATAGAATTGCGATTGAATTCGTGGAATTATTACGTCTTCATATTTATGAGTTTCAAAAGGAATTGTTGCTTCGATTAGATTATTCATCAATTTCTAATTATCAATCACGTGCCATTGTATAACTTTGGCTGAATGATATTTCGGATTAATATAATTGGCACTCCCATATTCAAATTCAGAATATATGACCGGTAATCCGGAAACATTGAGAAACTTAAGAATGGAATTACAATATTCAATATTGACATAGGCATTAAAAGTTTTAGTTGTTTAAAGTTGTCGTTGTCGTGGTGTGTTGAGTTGATCACAAGGCATTCGGTCTTTGATGGTGCAGCGCACCGCGTGGATTTGGGTCGATTCCCGGTCGCTCATCGAGGGGGCCTGGACAGGTGTCCTGGTTGGCTGTAAGATATTGCTCTAGTAGCAATAAGTCTGCCAAATGTATCAACGGTATTCATTAAAGTACATAAATGGAACAAATGCACTTTAATTCAATGATATTTTGAATATTTTAATACGATATGAAAGAACATTTATTAAAAACGACATACCATAAAAATATTGTACCGCTGGCGATTATTTATTATAAAAAAGTCGATTTCAAAAAACGGAATTACGAAAAATGCCTTCCAATTTGTGTGGTTTTAACTTTTCTTTTTTTATTTTTGGGAATTTATAACTACCTACTTTTGTTTTATTGCAAATGTTTAATAAAATAAAATAAAATTTTCAATTATTTCTTGTATATTAAATGAAAGAATATACAATAAAGCATATGTATTTAACGAAAATAATTTTCAGCCGTTATTATTAAAATATTTTAAAAAATTAGTGGCAGAAGGATGCACCTTCCTAGTCCGGCCCACCTGTTCGACCCAACCCGAACCGATCCAGGCCAGGTCGGGCCGGTTTAGTACAATTGTAAAAGACTTAAATATAGTAAAATCATTTTGAAGTAGGGATATTTTTTTATTTTGACAGTTGATTAAAACATGCTATAATCTGATATATTTGTAAATTTCTAATTTTACCTTATTTAATAATAATAATAACAATAATAAAAAAACAGTGGGCCGTCACGTGACTCCTGGCAGATGTGAAACATCGTGTTCGTACATGCATAAAAGACAAGATTATTACAGGAACTAAAATTTAGCATAATGAAAAAATAAAGTATTACGAATTTCTTACAGAAAATGGTGACTTTATTTGATAAACATTTATTTACAATTAATACAAAAATAATAAAGCACAGGTTATGTGTACCGTAGTAAACAACAGCGTCGAACTGAGTGAGGAGGGGGTCGCCTAGTCGGTTGCGCATGGCGACACGTCGCCATACCGTACACTCTACTACATATAGACTATATATATATACCTTAGTATAGCGTGGCGACCCGTCGCTATAGATGTTTCATATCAATAATAATAAATTCATTGTGAAATTAGTGAAAAAAGTGAGAAACATATAAATTTGAATAGATCTTTGTAAGTATTTTTTTTTAAATCGATTTGTTTATAATAAATAATTACCGGCAGCAAAATATTTTTTGAAATACATCGTTTTTAAAATATGTTCTTTCAAACTATACCATAAAATTATCAGAATATCATTGAAGCTAAACTGCGTTCATACCACGTAAATAAATTAATAAAAGTGTTCTCTTAAAATGGTGAATACGGAACAATTCAACGATCATCGTCTTTAATGTCATTCCCCTCATTTTCAAAGTAATCGCTTTTCCAATGTCTTCTGTACTTCTTAGTTAATATAGTGGGTAACAATCATTGCCAATAATTGTATCTTTCGAGTGCTCTCGAGGATACCCTTTAGAGCAATTTCCATCGATCATAAGCGTTAAGTTTATATGAATTCATATGGTTCATGTATCATGTTCTTGGTCACAACTTCAAGCAACTCATTATCAATTGTGGGTCTGATATTTCGGCAAATATTACTTAATTGATTTCATTTGGCATTATCTTCACAATAAACCATACTAAAATGTGCGCATGTGGCAATTCTCTTTTTTCACAAAGTATATCTAATATAGTATTTCCCCGAAAACATGTAGTGAAGTGATATAATAAATTAATGTCTTTTTGATAAGCGGTAAATAATAAACGGACAACCAGTATATGTGGCTGGTAAAATCATGATATTTCCTATATTGCCTATTCGAGTATAAACTCATATATCTATCATGAAATGTATGTATTTTTTTCCTCTCAGTTACTTTTGCACTAAGTAGTTATTAATATATGAAATAAAGTAAGAATCAATACCAAACTGTTCTAAAATTAACTCTAGTACTACTTGGATACATACATAGTTATTCTCCTTGCAGTTGTATGGACAGTTACAACAGCACAAACACTCAGTTATGAGGGTAGTGTAGTATTTAATTTTTTAAGTTTTTAATTATATACTCGAAAGTCATTACAATTATTTTAAAACAATAATTTATAGTTACTTACCCGATAACTTCAGCACAGTTGCTCTAAAGAAAATAATACTTCCGGAGAACGGCACGTAACCCAACACTATTAAGAGTTCACTTCATCCAACACAATACTTAACTGTTAAATTAAAACAGTTATAAATGTCCAACTTTAAATATTTTTGTTACATACAACACAAATTGCACTGATGTTTAATATTTTCAACAAAAATACCAAGTTTAAGAAAAAAAAAATTTTTAAACACCGAGCATAAAAGCATGTTCACAAGCGACGACGGTCGAAAACAGACTAACTGATATTAGCGGGGACCCGCCATTTTGTCGACGTACTGTTCTACGTAATAGCGGTGTTGCGCTTCCATTGGTCATTGGCAGCAGACTTCTTAACATCTTGTCTTATTATCTGACACGGCGCCGTGTGTCTAATGGCTGGTTTACATTATTTCAGTCCAGCGATCGAATCCAGCGCCAGATTGCTTACTGGAAAAATGTAAACCGGCACTGGAATGAACTGAATCTAGTAAGCATTCCAGTCCAGTAACTGGATTCGCGGTCTACTTTTAAATTCAGTGCGATCAATCCAGTACAACTGGAATAATGTAGACGGTCAATCCAGTGCCACTCCAGTGCTGACGCAACAATTAAAAAGTCAACACGTGTTGGTTGTTTTTGCAGATTTTACTGCGAAGAAAGGATTTAACAATGGTGAAGAAGTTATCTGAAGACGAAACTGTAAAGTTTGTCACTATATACAGAGAAAATCTGTGTTTATGGGACATAACATTATAAAAATAAACCTATGCGCCAAACTGCTTTGCAAAACCTGTGCATTGGTATGGAAATTGAAGGTTTCACAACGGAAGATGTGAAAAACAAAATAAAAAGTATTTGTTCTACATACTACCTTGAACTAGACAAAATTAAGAAGTCATCCACATCTGATGCTAGTGGTAATGTTTACCAACCCAAAGTGAAATGGTCCGCCTAATTCAATTCATTTATTAAAAATGTGATGGTGAAGCGTAAAACACACGTATGTATTCTTGGAGTTTTATTTATTTTTATTTTATTTGTACCATATTATTTGTTGAAACACACAAATTATCAATGTATCATATGATTTTGCCATGGTACTTTTCCTTCGTTCACAAAATAATTAGTAAATTGAGTCCTTTTTTCCCTGGCATGTGTTGCTGAGTTGTTACTGCCCTGCTGTATGATACTATCTAAAGACGTTATGTCGGATCTCCACGTTCCGTTAATCAGATGATAGTCATTGTGATCTTCATGGTCTGCACAAGTAGGAGTCATATAATTCCTTGACTTTTTTCATAACCAATTGTGTAGAGAGCAAGCTGCATACACAATGTGATCCACAGTATTTAACTTAGTTGAAATAGCTTTTTCGAAAATTCTGAATCGACTTACTAGTATTCCAAAAGCGTTTTCTACAATGCGCCTAGCACGCGACAGCCTGTAATTATATATTTTTTGTTCAAAAGTTAAACTAGCCCCAGGATATGGTTTCATTAAGTATGTTTTTAGAGGAAATGCTGCATCAGCCACAATCACTCCATCTTCTGGAATAAAACTGCCATTTTCTAATTCAGTAGAAATGGAACAGTTTTTGAAAATGCCACCATCCGAAGCGCTTCCATTTGCTCCCACATTGATATATGTAAAACAGTAATCGTGATCAACAAGAGCCATCAATACTATGCTGTTTTTTTTATAATTAAAGTTCGTACTTCCATATTCATAGGAGCCAGTAATTTTTATATGTTTTCCGTCTAACGCTCCGTAGCACAAAGGAAAGTTCCACTTATTCCGAAAGCCTTCCTCGACTTGTTTCCATTGTTCCGCAGTGGGTATCTGTAAAAAATAATCTGATCTGAAACTAATGTTAACAGTTCTTCAAAGTTTTCTGCTGTCATTCTCAGTGCCAGTCTATATTCATTGGGATCTTCTACCTTCAGTTGTTGCAAAAGCATTACTGACCTTCCTTTTTGATCTCTTTCGCTGATCCAATTTCTCACCCAAACCCGTTCCTTTTTTCTTAGTTCCTTATCAACCTCATTAATAACTTTTTGTAGCAAGAGTGATTGGGCACGCTTGAAACATTTTCGAAACCGATCTCTTTTTGAAATCCCCCTGTAGTGTTCACATTTCAACGGCTTCTAAATTACTGGAATAATGTAGATGATAACGATTGCAATTCAGCACTGGACTGGATCGCTGGACTGGAATAATGTAAACCGGCCTTAACGTAGTCGTTGGACCGTATTTCTGGATCTTTCCACATATCATTCGTTTATTTATTAATAATTATTTTATGGTCCTAATTTATTTTCTTAACTTAGATAATTTATTTCTTAGGTTAGCTGGTAAGTTTTTAGCCACAATTTCTGGACTAATTTATTTATACTAAAGTATGAAAAGGAGATAATAAGGATTCGTAAATTATTTATACATAAAAATCAAGTTACTAACGATAATAAATTAATTACTGATAAATTTGTTGAAAAATTATTCCCAGCGTGAGTTATTTGAAACGTTATTCGATTTATATTAAAGATTATGAGGCTAATAATCATCCACAAATTATTTATAACAATATACTAACATTTAGCATGCATTTTCCCCAACCAAACAATTCATTTCATAGTTATTAAAAATCTATGTTTTTATTTCCGATCAATCTTTCGTCGCCGTGGTGTGTTGGGTTGATCCCTTGTGATCAATACGGCTTTTGACGGCGGGGCACACCGTGGGGACCCGGGTTCTATTCCCGGCTGCTCGTCGAGCGGGGACTGGTGTTATGGTTGGCTTTAAGAGATTATTTTCGTAGCAATAAGTGCGCCATACGTGTCAATTAGATACATTAAAGTAAATAAATAAATAAATAAATAAATCTGGAATGTAGACAAATGCTTTTTCAAAAATTTCTTTAAAATTGAGCTCTAAAATATCATTTTCAATTTTGATCACTGATTAGGAAATATTCTTGTATACATATTTTTACATTTAAAAATTATTGAAATAGTTTTATTCTTTATGGATGTGTTGTTTTTTAAACATCAGAAAGATGTGTTTGCCTTAATTATATTTATGTAGAATATTTATGTACAGTCTTTAACGGGTTTTTAATTTATGTATAATTAAATTAGTAAGTGGCATTATATCAATAGTAAATTCACGTAATATACTATTTTTGATAGTAACATTGTTGTATCATTTGCAAATTTTGCAAATAGTAGCATTTTAATAATTATTTTTTTTGTTTTAGACCCTAATCAGTTAGCCTTTGATGTTTTGTTTATTTAATAATCAATCCTGTAGTGAGTATAGCTGATATGGAATTGTATAGCACATACTAGGCTAAATGCAGTGACACAGAATTAGACGCATAGTGTTGAAGATTCCATACTACAAAAGGTAAAAGGACACGGAAACCCTGTAAGATTAGTCACGCATTCGTCCAATAGTTTTTCGGAAGTGTCCGATGTAAAAACTGTGAAACATCATAAAGGTCAAATAAGTTTAATAAAATTACTATGTAAATCTATTTGTGCATATTTGTGTACATAATTATCATGCTATCATCATATCAGCATAATTAGAATGCGACTTCAATTCGTAATTAACATGTTAATTTTGATGGTGGTATCCATCCGAATTCCGATCATGATAGAATTTGAATTCATCATCTGTTGGAAAGAGTTCAAATGTTCATACTTCATATCTCTATGCTGTAGTAACGATATCGATATTAAAATATTAACAATTATCCGTTAGTTAGTAATTTTGAATATTATAAGATCAAAGTATTTTGAAATGGGTCTCACGGTAGATAAAAGTATTTTCAGAATTCGTAATATTTTTGTAAGAAAAATAATTTGGAACACACAGTATATTTGTAGTTTTACAATTACATTATATTGAATATATTTGGCTTTATTTTTTTTTTTAGAAATTCATTATTCATAATTAAATGAAACTACGTGATGTAGTATTATTTCTACTATCTTTAATTTCTTTACCACGACCTAGGTTTCGTTGTATTACAACATCTTCAGGTGGGATATAAGCAAAGATCCTGATCTTTGCTTATATCCCACCTGAAGATGTTGTAATACAACGAAACCTAGGTCGTGGTAAAGAAATTAAAGATAGTAGAAATAATACTACATCACGTAGTTTCATTTAATTGTGAATTACATTATAATTCTACTAACTACAATTAATATTTATGAATTAATTAAAATTAATAACGTTCTAACATTTTTTAATATGTAACCAAATTAGAGATGAAACATATACTTAATGGTAAGTATTTGGTGACAGAACCAAGTTTTTGTTAAGTTTTTAGTTATATTTCAGTTTAACTTCACCCTACACTTGCATGTTTGTGACGGGTAAGTATATAGACCACTTAGTGGTTAAGTGGTCCGAGTTCAAAATTTCCTCATGCCTTATTGAATTTATTTCAGTTAACAGCAGTCCGCGATGTTGGGATTTGAGTACTTGGGCGTTACGATCCATTGTTTATGTAGAAATCTACTACTTCTAAGCCTAATACCGTTGGAAGAGATTGTACCTTAGGATTTAATAATGCATATAAAGAAAATGTATTTATATTAATTTAAATATATCAAAAATAACTGTAGAGTTTCCTAACTTTCCTATCGAAGAGAACAATAGATTCCGCAACTGACGATGTATTCCGAACTATAGTTTAAAGAAAAAAGTTTAAGCAAAGAAAAAGGAGAACCTAATAAGACATTAAAGAAAACTTCGCATTGGTTTTTCTGATTTTAAAATTTGAAGGCAAAACTAGGTCATCGTACACTAATGAAAGTATTTTCATCAATCTTAGTGATGAAAGAGTATTCTCAAAATTAATGAATTAAATCTTAAGACAAAAGGAAATTAAACAATAAAAAAAAAATAAATTTTAAATACTAAGAGGTAGTAAAAAAATACAGAAAGGTTTAATATCGGTAAAAATTCTCCATATATTTTAAAATTAAAGATGAATAAAACGTACGCACCTACATATGTTCTTACGGATAGGGGAATACACACATACATGCTGGTAAGGTAGTTTAAATTGACCGCTTTTGTACAATGAAATTTAACCTTTAAATATCTTAAAAGCAAGAAAATTGTAGCCGAAGCCAGTAAGAATCCTGTTTGCATAAAGGTACCGAAGTGTTGTACTCA
This sequence comes from Druceiella hillmani, assembly GCA_039881145.1. Classification (NCBI taxonomy): domain Eukaryota; kingdom Metazoa; phylum Arthropoda; class Insecta; order Lepidoptera; family Hepialidae; genus Druceiella; species Druceiella hillmani. The sequence goes on from JAYKKI010000002.1 coordinate 56,264,573, forward strand.
TTATGTTAAATAAATCGAACGGGTCGTCAGCTTTTATAATACTTTACGAGGACTAATCTGAATAACATTCCTTGAATTACTTCGCTAATTTAACGTCATCCCTTCGTATTTTGTTTGGAAGTGGAGCCCGAGATAAAAAGCATTAATATGCCAGAATTACATGCTTATAGAATAATACCACTTAATTCATAAGGCGTGCATTCATGCAATTCGTTTGTGGACGCTGATTGAAATGTATGGCGAACTTTACAGTGCATAGTCATAGTAATATACATCATAGCTTTCTTAAACACAATACATAGGCGCTGTACGGTTTCATGGAAGTTATGTATGTGTGTGCATAAGCGCCGTACTCATTTATTCATGTATGCGAGAGTATATTTTACTCCTACGATAAGAGGGCTTTTCTTATTTTAAATTGCACGATTGAGCTGGAATTTATTTTAAACTTGTGTTCTGTTTATGTTTTTATTTGTTTTATATAAGTTCTAAGTAGGACTGGTTTAAGTAAGTTATTAATTTCAATCATTTGACATTAACTATATAGTAACTCACCTAAGGACAAAATACATGCAAAAATTGATATTATCACACTAAACCAATTAGATAATATTCTAAAATTGATTTTTGATTATGCTATATTTGAAATTATAAATAGATTAAAGGATTGTTTGTCTTATTTCAACTTAAATGCTGATAAAACATCCGCGCCGAGACTTGAATACAGTACTTCTCAATTCTAACTCCAGTGCTTTATTACTGCGCCAATGTCTCTCTTAGGGAAACGACGAAATAAAGGTAAACTTATTATGTACATTTTTACGTGTTTTAATTTTTTGTGACCGTGGTCATTGTTTTTGCCAATTAAGTAAAAGTTCTCGAATACCAACGTGATCACGTTATTTTGCAAAACATTTCATTAATAAACGTTTAAAACATTAACTCACTTATCTGAAAGCAAGTTAACGATATTCATTAAAAAATAAAAGAAGTTTTATTTAATAATATCCATCAAAGTCTATTTTATTTTAAACACCAAGACATTTCCGTCCGGTTTAAATAACATGACTATTTAGATATTTGGAAATAATTCTAAGTAGTTGCCATTGATGTGCCGTGTAATCACAGGTAGATTAAAAGAATATTCGATCAACTTATAGACAAGGATATCGTTCTTCTAGATGAATATGAAATGTGGCAACTCGTGGCTGTGAAATTGTTAGATAGTTTACTGCTTAAAATCATAACCATAAAGAAAATTCATAAAAGAAAATTAGTTTGTAATTATGAGATATCCCAACTAGTTGGATATTTCGTAAACTATGCAGCGTATAACGCCGATAAAGGAAGATGCAGAATTATTTTCCATCAACCATATTTTAATTTTAAAGAGTAACTTAAGTTCAAATAGAAAATAAATATAATCATAATCCTACTGTATAGATCTAAAACCGATTTTTTTTATTATTATAATTTTCACTCACATTTATGAGATATTAACATTATGGCCGAAAAAGGGTACAGATATTACTAGACAGGTTTAATTTTACGTATTAACTACTGTTCACCGTTAGAAGAGATTGTACCTTAAGATTTAATAATGCATATAAAGAAAACAAGTTTATATTAATTTAAATATATCAAAAATAACTCTAGGGTTTCTTAACTTTCCTATTGAAGATAACCACAGATTCCGTAAATGATAATTGATTCCGAACTATAGTTTCTTTGACTGACCAAGCCAAGAAAAAGAAGATGTATTAAAGGATTATAAGTAACATGTCAAAATATAAAATTTCTGCGAACGTGTACTTACTTCTGAAACATTGTTTTTATTTACTTTAAATTCTGGCGAAAGTTCAAAGGGGATTTGATCTACAAAATCGGAAGAGCATTCATTCAAACTTCTTAAAATATAAGTATTCATTTATATTTACTACTCACGTGCAATATACTGACGACTAATATAAGCGAGGAATGAAGCTCGTTTGAAATAAGAAGAGTTTCTTAAAGCACAAAAAGTGAACTATAGTATACAAATAGTTCTGTAATGAGACTGATATTACAGTCACTTATCAACGGGTAAAGCACAGAGGGGCTTCAGTGGCTGCGCACAGTGGCGCGTGTTTCACTTGAATACTTTTGTAAATTAACCTTTACAATCATACTATGTGTTTAAAATATAATGCTTCTACTCTATGCAAATGTAATATATTCGACGTGTACGTCGTTTAGAAAGGTTCAGATTCTTAAGAAATAGATGAATTTTAATTTATAAAAAAATATAATGTAAACGTCCAATTCGGTATTATAAACGTTCGCACCATAGGATATTTTGCTTGTTTTATTAACCAGGAAAATATTTTTTGACAGAGTCGAAATAGAACTGCGGGTTTATGAAATCTGAGTTAGGAATCTTCAAAAATTATTTTTTGGATGCAACCCGGTTCTGATTTGATTGTGATTTATTGCTAGAATTACGAGTATACCTATTTTATTAATAAAAAACCTGCTAAGTGCGTGTAGAACTTGTAATACGAGCACATCGTGTACATTAATGTATTTATAAATATTTAATGGTACGTATTATTTTTATCAAAATATTGACAATATTTTAATTTCTCAGGACGTAAATATATTTCCTTCTATATCTTTTACAAGCGCATATTAAAAAAAGTGTAAATTTACGTAGAGTTTTCCCGTATTTATGATATTATGCCGACTATCGAAATTGTTGCTTGCTCCCATTACGCCGACTTTCAAGATTGTAGGTCGACCAAAATTACCCCGTAGGTTTTAATCATGAGTGAGCAAGACTACGGTGTAAATAATGCAATATTACCCGCTGCATTTTTCATGGGAGGATATTTAGAAAATAAAAATGTTAAATTTCACCTAGAATCAGAAAAGGTTAATTTTTTTAAACTTTAATTGTGCTGTTATTATCCATTATGCCGACTCTCAAGATTGTAGGAAGCACCCTATAAATTTTGATGATGAGTGAGTATGATTACGGTAAAAATAAATATAAAGCTTTAGAGGGCCTAATATTTTTCTTGCGTGAATAAAAACTTGAGCTTTTATAACAATAACCCGGAAACTAATCGAATGCTCCAAACCTTAGGGTTAAAATTATTAAGGGCATGAAGTGAACTTTATAAATTGAACCCTATCGTTTGATGGATCCTAGTTTACATATCTTATGTATCGGCGATCAACTTGAAGTAAATGCTTCGTATTGAATTTCGAGATGTTTTCTTCTCTGGCACGTGAACTGTACATCGAGATCATTAAACATTCTTGTATGAAATGGGAATAGAAGTCTTGATTATTATATTCTTAGTCGATAGGGAAAATAGTTTTTGCTTGATACGACATTACAAGGGATTATTCAGAATTATACCGCAATGGAAAAGCATTAAAAATACAGGCTTTTAATATTAAAGTAACAAAATGAACAACATTCGTGTCAAACTGTTAACTAAGAGAATCAAACAATACCGTTATTATCGTTAAGGAAAAATGCTTTCTTCGATAAAATGGCAAAAGAAAACTAGTTATTTGAACGCGAATCTTTACTTAGATGTCCAAATTCTGTCTCGAGAGAAACATCAATCCAAACTTTTAAAAAAAATTAAAAAAAAATTTATTGAGGACTCAATTATATTTCAAACTTACAAGATATCAATAATTAAAAAAAACTATACTTGAAAATACACAAGACAGAGAATTAGAGATAAATCAGAGTTCAATGTCGTTATCCACTATTATTATTACGTAACCAATAAAACACATATACTGAATAAGGCGACGGTTAAGATATAAAAAAATTTATAAAAATTATCAAAAAAATTACGGTCGCTTGTATTATTGAAATGTTTTTTTTTTATATTTTCACCATGCAAGCGATCATTCTTCCTAAAAAACTTTCTCAAAAATTGTAAGGTTCGCCAGTGAAGGAACTTCTTAAATAGTTGCATGCGTACTTAGCTGGAGAGAAATCTATATCGGATTTCATTAGTCGGAATAATGCTAAGTATTGGCATGCTTCTATTAAATATTGCGCTGGTCCACTAGCATTACCGTAAACTACTATTTCAATTTTCATGAAGGATTTATAATTTAATTAGGTTGAGGTGAAGGTACTTTATAATTCTAAAACATCTCTAAAATCTGGTTAGAAATTGGCTTTCGGAAGGTCTCACCTGCCCTTTTTACACAAAAGTCTTCTGTTTTATATAAATAGAGAAGTACATCAATAAATAAGATTCCTTTCCTTCATGGGAACTTTTTAACAACCCGGTATGACTTTCACTCAATTTTTTTTTTGGTATTAGTTCAGCCAAAGCTTTTGATATGCACAGAACAGCTAAATCAAATTTAAGCAGTGACGTCATACTCATATCATATATGTGTCGGTCAAAATTTTGATTTCTTCGTCAGAAAATAAATAGTGTCATTTTCGGTCAACTAACGCTTTGTTAATGAAGTTTTTTTTTTCAATTCCAAGAAACTATTTTACCTCACCTCATTTTTGAATCAAGAATTAAATTTATTTGATATGTATCCTCTTTTCCCTCACGTATTCTAGCGAAATTTTCTTAAAAGGTTTCAATAAACAGCGCACTATCTCTCTCTCTTTCTCTCTCTCTCCCTCTTTCTCACATCTATAAATAAATCGTTTTCGAAGATAATCTAACTTCGTAATATTTATTTATTACTACTATTTCCTTGATCTCATTTCTTGAAATATCTTCAATTTCATCATATTCAGTTAGTATCGGTTCTTTGATTAGATTGTAATCAATTCACTAGTCCTGTCTGTTGCTAAGCCGGTAATTTAGTTTCCTAACGAAAGTCAAAGATAGAGAAAGGTTTTTTAGTAATATTATAAGTCAAAGATAGAGAAAGGTTTTTTAGTGCCTCTGATCTTAGCAAAAGTCAGATTTTGAAATTAAATGCACTTAAATATTTATTAAACCATATATCTCTAAAAAGCTTATCCATCAAAGGTAATTGTAAACTTGTATCCAGCCAATTCCATTTCAGCTATCATTTCATTAGCTTAGATCTTTACTATATTCGAAACCCTTCCCGGTGAGCCAGGTAAGTGAAAGCCAGATTTCTTGAACAACAGTGGAATTTCTCCAGACTAAGAAAGGAGATAGTTACATGAGCAGAATGTAGATGTATGTGTAACCCTGTTGAAGCTTTACCAAAAGTTTTTTTAAATATTTTATTACATAATTTACATTTCTCACGTTGGCCGTCTTTTGTACGAGGAAAATGTTTGAGTAAAGCAAGAAGAATAAAACGTGGCACAATACATCACATGACACTAATAAGGCAAAAATCGAGCAGAATGCATGCAGTATTTTATTAATATTGGAAAATCGACATTACATTTTTGAATTAGGGAATTAATAATTATAACATTTTCGCGAATTCCGGAATTAAAAAGTTTCAGAATTTTAGCATGATAGCTTTTATAATTTTGACATGATTCTTAAAAATATCTTTTGGATAAGAATGAAACATTTATCAGGAAATGGGAAAAATATGAATTACGTGGTTACTCTAATGAAATACATTCATGTAAGAATTTTGGAGAATTTGAAAAATATTTGTTGCTCTGTATGTCCTGCCATAAATAATTTGTAATGGTTATATTATACATGTATTCGTTAAAAATATTATATCTGCTACAAAATGTATACTTCAGATTAAAATTTTAAATAATATTATAATGAATTACTTATAGTTAAAAATAATTAAAAACTATGAGCAATGCAACGTATATAATATTGGGAGTATTAACGCAAAAGTAATGTATGCTGGTTAAGACAGCTGTCTCAACATTTCAGTTTTTATAATAAAATATGTAAAGATAAAATCATTATTTGATACCATTTCGCATTCATACGCATTCATAATATGTTCACACAAGTAAAATTTTTTCCCCTAATATTACTAAATAACTTAAATGAATACATTTAGTTCTATGTCAAAAATGACAATATAAATAGAATAATTAATCTATCTATTATTTTATGCAATCTCCATCAAGACGGTGTAAACAACTCAAATGAAATGCCATATTTGTATTTTTATTACTTTAATGTTTGCTACGGTATGGCACCCGTACAGCTGGCTCCGATACGTACCGGCATGGTACCAGCACTGTATAGGCAAGGCACCGGCACAGTATCCACCACGCACCAGCATACACTGGTACTGCACCAGCACGGCACCAGTGCGAAGGTCGTTTACAGTCCTATTTTTAAGAAACTTGAAGAATCAGAACACAACTTTGATGTATTTAGAGCAATTGTAATATAAAATAACCCCGTGATAAAGTCTATCTACTGCATCTGTATTATTTATAAGGCGCAAACAAGTGCACAAATAAATTCACAACCACAAATTTCCAGGACAATATATATAGGGTTATAAAAATCCATCACTTTATAAATATTTATGGGACAAGAAGAAATTATTTTAAATTTTTTGTCGCATTTAAAAACGAGGTGAATTAAAAACAAACAAATTTATGTAAATAATTATTACTTAGTAAAGACAATATAAATATTGGTTTATATTTGGCGTCTTGGTTTACTTTGGATTTTTTTACATTTGTTCAAAATAGGAAGAAAAACACCGTGTGATATCAAACATATTAACACAAAATATTCTAAATAAGTTTTAAACAGATATTAACACAAAATATTTTAAATAATATAACTTCCTTACAAATGAAATTTGGGTGATCGGAAAAATCTACTTTAGTTTTGGATTACATTTCTGGCAATGTCGAAGATAATTATTTGAATATTATCATCCTTTAATGTTATTGAGCGATACTGTTATAATAATATTTAGCAATATTAACTGAATTTTCCGTTCCTAAAATTGCAGACTTACTTCCTGTAAGTTACAAGTATGTGAGTAATTTAGCTTTCAATAGAATAAGCGGGAAACAATTTAATTGCCTGTGATTGTATGAACATAATGCTTCTATTGACTTCAAATTAAGAAAGTAATAACAGTCTTGGATTAGATGCGCATTTAAAGAATGGTTATATAGTTTTTATGACAGTTGATTTTTTTATATTGTCATTTTATTAAAGGCTTTCAGCTACTTGCATTTTACATTATTTCTCAATTTTAACAAGGTCCGCACCCAAATACTTGTGTTCAACAGTGTCGCGGAGTAATTATACAAAAGAAAGGAGGATTTTACAAAATAACAAACATTTGAAAACTGTATTCTATCTCATCTAACTTAAGGGTGATACGAATTAGTGTATTGTAATAGTTTCACATGTAGTATAACACATAGTATCAGTTTCACATACTACATGTAATAGTTTCCCATGTAGTATGTGAAACTATTACAATACATTAACAGAATTAAGACTTAGTTTGTTATAACTTAAGGAAAATTGTGTAAATTATATATCTAGCCCACATTTGTGTCATGTATATAAGACAATTAAATAAATCTGGATCTGTCTAAAACTCAACAAAGGTTCACACAGAAGTGAAATTGGTTTAACATTTAATATAATTACATAACCAAAGCAATACAAAATAATTTTATTTTTTAAAAGAGGTAATATTCAATTTTTCAATAAGAAACCTATGTACAATGTTTTTCCGTTGAGAGGTCGTAATTACAAAATTTTGTGTCAGTTAAATTGCCTTTGAAATGTATCTATTGTTTCGTAAGGAGATTAGTCAACAAATCAAGTAGTCGACGGCTTACAGAAACAATTTCCGTTTTGAAACAACAGTGAATATTTTCATAGTTGCATTTATTTTTTAAATGAAGAGATATCGTTGAATGGAATATATTACATTTCGTTAATTATTGGGTAAGATATAAACTGTCATTATACATGTATCTATAATATTCCAGTCGATGAAAAGTTTGATTGCAGAGACAAATTGACAATAATTCCTCCCCTTGTTGATTTTTGGAAATTAGATAAAACTATCTCTGTACTATAAAGTTTCAATAAAAGTTACCGGGAAATTTCTCTTTTCGAAATTCTTTCGCCAATATTAACTGATGACCAATGCACGTACAATAACTGTATCAGAAAAGTGACAGCAATATATCTTTGTACTAATGTGCCCTACAATATTATTAAGCAATCACCTGATAACCATTTGTTCAATGTATGGTACCTATTTATAGCAGCTTTCCTTCACGGGTCCCAGTTCTCTCCTCTCTCCTAATTTCTCGTACCACGAATCATATTTAAGCTTAATGCAGCATCTTGTCTCCAAAACGATATTCGTGAGTACATGGTTAAACATAATAACGATAAAGCCAAATACAAATACAATCCATGTCTTGAGTATTGGAAAATTTTCAGAGTGTCTGGGTGCAACTGTTCACAAACGATGAAAATGCTTAGAAAGTTTCATTTCCACTTCCGTTACAAATTACTATCCTACTAACATTGGGATATTTATTATTATGGTATTCTGCGCGTAGACAAGTTGCGCGAGAACCCGGCAGCACGAATGGAAACTTATTAAATACTTTTATGTTTTTTATAGATCAAGCCTCGGTAACCAGTTTCTTTATAACCTCTTTCGGTTTGATTACATAGCGGCTTACAGCAACTTTGGTTTGGTTCTTTGGCTCAATATGAGGATTAAAATGAAGTATATTGCTGAACATCACATCGAGGTGGTCGACATTATCCATTGCAGACGTAATTAAAATTGAGTTGTTTCTTTATTTGTAAAGAAAGATGCTCATGTGGAGCTTATTCTCAATTAACTATGCCTGGAATTTATTGAGATTGTATTGCGTATTCGAAAAATGGTGTATTACTATAATGACTGTTGTAAATAGTTTGAGATCGCTAGTATACATTAAGAATTTATAGTATTTGAAAAGAATATCAACATCGTTAATAAATAAAATACGCAAGAATGGTCCGAAAATAGACTCTTGTAGTACTACAGAAGTCACCTGAACATGTAATCGAATGAATTCGTTCATTTTTACAGCTTAGTACCTAATGGTTAGGTATGAGATGAACCTCTAAGCATATCGCCATTGGAACCACTGAGTATAAAATTTTGCATCAATGTCAAATGACCGTATTTATAAAATACTTTTTGTAAAATCGCTGTATACTGTATCGATCTGTTAAGCTATAGATATTAGTAGTGATAGATCTGCCATGAACAAAGCCATATTGATCTGGTACAATATGTGGATGAACTATTCGATACAACTAAGTTTGAATCAACATTTCTAAAATCTTAGGTATTGCAGGGAGAATAGAAATTCATTTACAATTTTGATTGTCATTGTCCTTGTCCTTTCAAAAACTCAAAATTCGTTTAAAATATCATACCTCCCCTTGGTTTAATTCCCGCCTTCCATTTTCTTTCATTTGCCTTTCTCTTAATCCTTTTCTTTCCTTCACCTTCAATTCTGCTCCTACACTCCTACCGAAATATCATCATCGTCATATTATTTTTGTCTTTATTTCTTCTTTAGAAATTATTTTATCATATCTTATTATCATCACATATTGTAATATATTTGCCTTGTAACATTGTAAATATATTTTTAATTTAGTTGACTAGAAGAGATTGCTCCAGTATATCCATTGAAAATAAAACGTACATTCAGTGAAATGAAAAAAGTAAATAATACTTAAAGTGGCGTGGAGTTAACCTTTTCAAAAATTTCTATCCATTACATACTAAAAAATAAAACCAAGTTTAACTCGAAAATACTTTTATTCTGTATCGGTATGAAATTCATTTTTATTATTCGAGGTATTTTCTTTTAACGTCATATCCTGCGTAGTCTCAAAATTAATACGGACGCCGTCCTTCATAAAACCTTGTTTAACATGTATCAGACATGACAGGTGGTCACTTATAGACTTGTTTTGTTTTAATTGGCACACAAATTTGGAGGGACATTAAAAATTTAGTTTAGTTTATATTCCGTTACATATTTTATTACATTGAAGCATTTTTTTATAAAAATGAATACCGCATTCTAGACTTTAGAAATTTTCAATATTTATTGTGCCTGTAGACATAACCTACCACAAATACTTTCTAATTTCATTTCAAGATATTCCTGATCAATTGTTTATGAAAATCAGATTTTCCTTAATTCTACAATATATTTGTATCTTCTATTAATGAGGAAAATTTTCTTATGCGGCAACTTGTGAATTTATCTATGTATGAATATATCTCTTTTAATAATTTTTTCGTTCACTGGAAGTCATATTTCAATTTTATTATGTTATGTGATGAGGAATCTTTGGTATCGTATTAAGAATACTTTTACTGTATTTGACGTTATATTACTAGGAATACATGGCAGAATTTTTTTGTTCTAGTAAAGTCGAGATACAAATTGTTTAAATCAGGAAAATCAACAACCCCTTAAATGTTATTGCTTAATTACATATATGTATTAATTTCACTTAGCAATTTAAAATTGTCTCATGAAGGTCTTTGTAAAATAATGCAATAGTCGGCTTGATAAATTATAAAATTTATTTACAATAAGTAAAGTGTACACGATTAAATGAAACTACGTGATGTGGTATTATTTCTACTTTCTTTAAGTTCTTTACCACGACATAGATTTCGTTGTATTACATCTTCAAGTGGGCTATTAGCAAAGATTTAATAAGTAAAGTGTAACTTAAATTGAAATGTATAAACATTGTTCCGTAATTTTTAAACTTTTTAAATGAAAAAACTTTGCACAAGGTATTGTTAAGAAGATGTACCGCTTTAAAATACAGTTTAGTAGAAATAGTAGTAGTGCTTGCTATTCTTCTACAAGTCTACTTAAACAAGAGTGTGGGGATAGTTAATATATCTCACATTGTCACAAAATACGAACCTTGTTTGAGCCCTTGGAAATGTGAAAATTTTCTTTGAGGTTTTTAGCTATGACTAAAATAGTCATAGCTCAAAACCTGAAGTTCTGGAGCTTCTCGCTTGCGTAACTTATTGCCAAAGTCCAAAGGCGGTAGAAATCTTTTATAAAAGCACAGTTAAGTTTTTGAGACTTAACATTGGCGACCACAACACATTTTTGTCCAAATATAATTAATATGCATTGCAACCGCTGCAAATCACATATAAAATAGTTTTCGTATGGAAAGAAAAACTTAATGTAATGATAGAATAATTCTAAATAGGTTTAATTGAGTATCTGTTAACCAAGTGTGTACATATTTAGTACATTCTTATGTTTATTCTTTCCTTTTTCCTATTTTATTTCAGTAATAATATTACTATTTTCTATGTATCTAATGATATAGAGCAATCTAATAAACACTGTATTTACTACCATAGTGATAAAAATGATTATTGGGTCATTCAAAAGAGTTGGCGATGGGTTCATAGTAGTAGTGTCGGTAATTCCCCCAAATATCCAGCACTGCCAGCAATAAGTGTCCACAATGTATCATAGACCAATTCTTCTAACTAGGATTCTTTGATTCAAAATATGTTAAAATTCTCCAATAAGCTAAAAATATTTTAAACAGGCAAAATGGTTATATTGGTCTTAAGCAACGAATACCGAGAATTTTGGTTGCAATAAATCTATTGCGGACATTTTTCTAATTAAATTTGGTCTAATGTATGTACGGGGGGACCTACTTATAATATTCATATCATGGGTTTTACCTAATAAGTTAGTAGGTGATATTTCTACATTTATGATTGACATAAAGGCAGTGTTGAAGACAGTGAATAGAAACAATAAAATGTTTGGCTTTCAGTTTGTAAACCATTATAACGCATTTATAAATTAGACTACTGTGAGTTATCATTATTATTGTTGTGTTCTTGCACCATTCTTATTTAACGGTTTTTAGATGTTTTATTATGGTTACTCGCACCAATAGAAAAACACCAAGAACAAGTATTTGAAGTCAAACTTTATATTTCGCATTAAAGTTTTCTTTTTTCCAATAAGTTTTTATTGAACGGTGGTTAAATGAGGACAAAGAAGTATTTTAGAAGAATCTTCTAATTTCCTTAATTTTATAAAATTACCCCAAGGTTCAAAATCACGTTATTATTTCTAATTAAATTGATTTATTGAAATATGAAAGTTTAAAATTTTTCATTGTAATAAAAAAAAAGGTGCGTGTACTTATGTACGCGCGTGAGAAGTTATACTTCTTTGGCATCATTAAATAATACATACGGATAGATAAGCTCAATTATATTGGAGCACTTGAAAAAGTCTATAAACACAATTTTTTCACTAATATTTACGAATAGTAAATATATTAATCAAAATATTGAATTTAAATCACTACTAAATATAATTTATCAGCACATATATAAATCGCACTTATATGAAACTAAAACACGTGTGTGAGTGTAGACACTAGAAACATGTGGATAAATACTATGAATATGAAAACAGTGAACAGAGGCGACGATGGTGCCAATAGCTTTTGCTTCGAGACTGCAACCGCTGCAACTTCTTACTGTAACGTTTGTGTGACGAATCTTAAAATTTCACTTTCATCATTTTTTCATAACGAGCCTAAAGAAGTATAACTTCAAAAATTGATTGAAAGGGTGTTCAGAAATTCGCAAAATTTTAAAATTTTTACATCACAATTAAAACGCAAAGGAGTTTTATGGAATATATCCTAAAATACTAAAAAACAAAGAAAACGTGACTAAACTGGAAATGGTTAAAAAATCATTAAACAAGAATTAAAAGGAAGATAAACAGTAATCAATTTAACGTAGAACATCACAGACAGCGAATACAAAATGACAAGGATTAGTTCATCAAAAAGTTGAGTGTATTATATATAAGTTGAAAATATGTGCCATAGCCAAATTGACCATACAATATATTCAGAGCCGTGTGATTTATAGTAACCAATATCAATATGCATTGATTTAATAAACATCTACTCTCTTCAGAGTTAGCACCTCTCCCAAGTAATTTGAAATTTCTTATACTTTTCCATTTTTTCACAAGTTTTTTAAGAAAAATCGTTTTTTTCCAAATACAATTTATAAAATTGTCATCATTGTATCATTTACATAGATTTCGGGGTCAACAGTTTTGTGAAATCGATCAGTTGGCTACAGTTTTGTCTGGTGTGAAAATACTAGTGGGGAACGACGTGCGGACAAGGAAAAGACAGTCTACGAGGTATAATGCGATGGAAAATTAAATAATTTGTCTTCGAGTCCTCCTCAAATTAGTTTTTATGTAAAAAGTGACGAAATTATTTTCAGGCTGTTTTTATCTAAATATATGTTTAAATATATCCCCTTTATTATGGATACCATATTTTATGAAGAAGCATTACGTCATAATGATGAAATAACCATACCAGTTTAAACGTTTAAGTAGTAATTCCTTAATAAGTACTTTGTTAACTTTTCCTTACATTTTGGCCAGCATCTTTTATACAATTTTGAATATTCTTATTTGACACTAAACAACGAGAAGATGTGAAATAAAAATCGAGCCTGACAACAATCAATAGCTCATCAGCTTGAATTGTTGACAGTTTTCTCCATAATGAGTCTTTAAAATTATATTATTTTGGCTTAAATGGCTGAAGTTAAAAGCGTAAAAACTTAATGTTTCTAGCTCCATGGAAAAAAAATTTAGACGTGGGAAAAACGATTGGTTTGTGTAAAAATACGCACGATTTGCGCTTGTGTGATATTTGCTGACACATCACCTGAGTTTAATACAATTTTACTTTTTTTATCAAAAAACACAGGTTCTATTTAAAATTCAACAGCTCAAATTTTTTGTAAAATTACGAATACAAGATATATACAGTGTTTGGATTTATATGAGTAATTGCAAGATCTGAAAATACTTAATTTAATAAATAATAAAGCGCAGAACAGTCAACATACATATTTTTTCTTATAATGGTTTTTTTAACAAAGATTGAGTACTGAATTAAACGTGGTATAAAATTCCAAAAAAAGTTTTATCTTTGTTTTCCAGTTAAACAATAAAGTAACATTACAGTGATAACGGCAGAATTTTCAATATGAGATCATAAAGCGCAATTTAGTAAGTAATAGCGAGTGGATTTCTCCTCATATTTTCACTTCCGGGTAGATTAATCCAATGGGAGCTGGTCTGGGATTTTATTTGAGGAGGAAATGTTTTACTAAAATACCAAGTACCGCAAATTTGGATTAAAGATTAAATCGATGCTTATGCTCTTTATATTATTTTTTTATGTCAATAATATCCTCAATTCCCTTTTGACTTATCTTAAAAGTCTTTGGAGTTTCACTGAAGCTTACAACTTCCGTTATTATGAAATATAATTAAATACACCCAGGGATTGTATAAATTATGCTATATTTAATATTTATTTCATTATTTTTGACGCAGCATTACGTTATAATGATGAAATATTTCAATAGATGATTATACAAAAATATCGAAGCCAATCCAGGTCTCTATATTTAGTTGTTATGATTATTACATGAAACATTTGATCACTATGAAATAGCATTTTCAGTATCACCATAAGTTTTAAAAATACTTTTTACCGAATTGAGATATTTAGGTATCTTTATATGCTACGTATTTGTAAGTTGCAAGTTAGGAAAGTTTAGGAATTTAAAAATTATTTCATAAAATAAAAATAATAACACGATATCACAACATTGAATATGACTTGCAAAGAAAAAGAACTGAGTTAAATAATAATCTGCTTATTTGTAGTAATAATAACCTTTCCCACAAATAGTATGATAAATTTTTACCAATTGCAAGATGTGTTGACTGGCAAAATTAAGTATTTCTATTTAGCTCGTTTGTGAGTAGTTTAAATCCTATCTTCATCATCATCTATCATATGATTCAAAACAAAAGCATTGTTGCATTTACGTGATTTTGCCATTAGTCTCAAACCAGCTTTCTAATACTCCGAGACAGATTGTTAGACACTTAAGAGCCATAAAGAAATTCTCTAGTTGTACTTAAAATTATTTATTCGTCCTCTAGTCACAACACTAAAAACCTTTCTGATAAGTATTAAAAAATCGCTCTCAGATATTTTTTTTCTAAAAGTTCTTCAATAACCTTTTCGGTATAAAACAAATGGTCAAAGCAGAACTTGAGTCAATATCAATTTAATATAAACAACATACAATTCTCCAGGGGTTTTACTTTATTATATTATTTTTTTGACTTTTAAAACCGGCATTATTTTAAGTTAACAAACGTTCTAGCTTTAGTTTTAGATTGAAAAGTGTTTTTTTATGAAGCCACTTTCACACAGCTTTCATCCATATTTTTTCACGATTGTTTCAATTTTCTATGGCCAGATCATATAATTCGGGAACACATATAATTTTAAACGTATAACGCTATGTTCGAAGTAATTAAGCGATTATAAATGTCTTTTTCCTCTTTTAAAATGGTAATTTAAATTTTTTTCCATTGCCCATATTAAATAATTTATTAATAAAATAGATTTTTGAGTAATCTAGAAAAGTAATCAAACCCAAAATATGAAAATGTTATTTAATCGATATGTCTTCCAATAGGACTGTAATCAGAAAAACACACCTGCAAGGCAAGAGCTTTTTTGTGGTAATTAAGTTGAGGTTGCTGGAGAGTTTAGGGCATTTAGGTGACACTGTGTCATCATCAGGGATCATAAGATTACCAGTAATCTTAAGAAAACGTTAGTACGTTTAGGGAGCCGACGACCTCAAGCCCTCACGGGAATCTATTTCTGATCCCATGCTTTGTTTTTTTATGTTTATGAAACTTTTAAAGGTTACTTTGTTTTTAACTTCGAGATATTTTTGTCTTTTTCTAAACCTTCCAAGCGGTTTGTCTCTTTTGTGCTCAGTGCATTTGAAGCCGAGATATATCTCTTCTATTTACTTTTAATGATTAACGGCTCTTCTTTAGTATTTAATGTATATGGTGGTGTACACTGTTACTATAGTGGTACTATAGGTATCATTTCGTTTGATGGAGCTACTGAGAGTCTACTGAGATCTACTCTTCCTTAGACATAAATTGTATAGCCTTTTTGAAGACAGTTACCGCTTCTTCGGTGTCGAAGAATTACTTTCCTCGCAGTTCATCTTTTATTCTTAACAATAAATAGAAATCGCTTAATGTAAGATCAGCGTTTTACGGCGGACGATACATAATTTATTTTCCCGACTTAGTCAGATATTCGGTCGTTCGTCTGGCTGAGTGTGAAAGCGTGTAGTCGTGACGAAAAGAGATTCTACGGCGAAATTGTTGCTCTGGAATTTTTTTCATAACAACCGGCAAACAATTGCTGGTACAAAACTCTGCCGTAAATGGTCTTTTATTTTCTAAGACGATCGTTGCGTAATACTTGCCTAACTGAAAAACGAGGCGACTCTCTTTTTCCCAGCACTTTGCCCTTTCTTTACTTTTGTAAGCAAATCTTCAGAAGGAAACATTCATGGCGCAGACTGCCCCTTAGTGAAATGCAACATTTGAGTAATCTGCGTAAAATTTCTACTCCACGAAACAAATTTATGCGGTGTTTTTGAGCTTCAGTCAAATCACAGAGAGCACAAAACTATCGAACATCTACATTTTCATATATTTTTTGTATTTGACTCATAGTAATGCCTAAACTTTCTCTTATTACTCTTTATGACGAGTTACATGGAATTCATGTTATCTTTAATTGTCGCTGCTTGGGGACGTCTCTTATGCAAATTATTACTAAGATAGGTACGACTAAGATTGAACTCGTTACACCGGTTGCAGACAGCAGTTCGTTTCAGTCGTTATTTAAAATGTGTCGTTATTTAAACTAATTTGTAAAAACATTTGAAAAGTTCAGCACCTCAATAGGTTATTGAAGAGTTTGATTTTCGAAATTTAAATTAATCTATTAATGTTTGTACGTATATGACGACGATCTAACTGGCTTATATAATTTCGGTGCGGGATCCTAGATAGAGTTATATACAGTGCCCTTATATATCATCGAATATTATAATACGGTAAATTTTTCCACAGGAATTTAAGGTTTTCAATGGAACATATTCAGAAATCGATTGTATTAATATTTACTTTATTCGATTCATTTGAAGCAATGAATGTGATATATTGAAAAAGGTGCAAAGTATGTTTCTTACTTTTTTTATTAAGGTAAATATGTGCTAGTGCTACTCGTATACATCGGTCTTCAATTTAAGCTTTCCTTTTCCTTATATTTATGTTTTATAATATTGATTAATATATATTTTAATGTCTTGCGTGAGGAGACAAAAATTGAGAATTGAATTTTTGTTTGATGAGTTGTAAAATTAATAAATAAATGAAAAAAAACATAATTAAAAAACCATTTCAAATATATTAGTCAATTACAAATTTTGAAAAGAATATTGACCATCAAAGAATAAATTTATTTTTTTGAAAATAAAGAGAACAATATTGTTTTTGAAACATGTAGAAATTGTGCTTGTGAAAGCCCAAATTTTAAAATAGCCCAGCTTAATGTTTTCGTTATACCGATGAAATTCAATAATAATTTATAGAACGAGAGGAAATTTCACCCACAAAAAATTTTCAAAAGATTTTTTTATTACGAAGAAGACTTTAATTTACACTTTAGTAAATTAAATATTTTTTGGTATTTCTTGTCAGAAAATGGCCATATTTACAATGTTATCTTTTATTTTAGGCATTCTTGACAATAATTGCTTTTTAATTGATACCTTGTTTCTATTACATTGTTTCATTTCATATTTTTAAATTTTGCATTGTTTGTAAGTATTTTTAAGAAAACGGAGAAACATTCCCTTTCCTTTAAACAGAGAAACGGGATTAGTTTTTAATTAGTTACCACAAGATAGGTAGCCAAAAGATTGCTCATAAGCCACGTGAGATTTCTTTTCTAATGTGTACCTTCTATCTGTCTTGTAATACGAGTTTTTGGATCATGACTTTTCTCCAGGTTACTGGTTTAATAAAAATAGAAATATCGGTATCTAGATCGGGAAAATGATTAATAATTTATTTAATATTATAAATGAAGAATAGACGCGCTGTTTTGTAATGAAAAATATTAATTTTTTTGTATTTTTAGGAGGAAGGAGAAAAGAAATTATTTTCTCCTTGGCAGATACCACTTCCGAAAAACCATTTCTTTACCAACAAAAGCGTTATTGGGCATTGTGATATTTTTTTAATTTACTGCCCGTCATGCAAGTGGATTTCATTTCTTTTAATGTTTCACACATACATAATGTGTGAAACATTAAAGTTCTATTCTTCAAACTTGATCTGTTTGCATCATCTTTTCTATTGAACAAATAAAATTTTGGCATTTTATTTCAGTTAACATATTTTTAAAACAATGCTAGAACGACGTACGAGCCTTTTGGACTCGTTAATCGTTTTTCCTTTTGATCTTGTCAGAAACGAGCATGCTTGTTTCCGGTGAGATCTTTTTATAAAAAATATTTGTCCTTTCAAAAACTTACAAAAAAGTCCTTTTAACAATTTTTAGGAAATTATTAGTAATATTGAATTTAATTTGCATATCAGATCTGATGCATTGTTTTTATAATAGTACAGCTGCCCATTGGAAATATGCGGAATGCATACAGATATGTATATAAGCACTGCATCCGGCCGAATATTTCTCTCCCATATTTGGCTATTTGATTAAGATCATCATGGAATATATTAATCGTTGTAGTTCTAATAAAAACAGTAAAGAAATGACGAAAAATTATGTATGTTATCGTAAATAATAAAATTGCCACTTTTAAAATACTATTAGAAACATGCCTATAAACAGGAAAAATATTATTATATTCGTAATCACCTCCGTATCTGTCATTCGTTCGCTGGGCGGAACACACCTTTTCAGAGAGAGAGCTAAATTTCTACATGGATATATTTCACAATTAAATGAAATTACGTGATGTAGTATTATTTCTACTTTCTTTAAGTTCTTTACCACGACCTAGGTTTCGTTGTATAACAACAGCAAAGATGTCTCTCTTTGCTAATAGACCACCTGAAGATGTTGTAATAATGAATTTTTACAAAATTAACGCCAAATATATTCAATATATTTAGTAATAATCCAAGTTGATCTGAAAATTTTAACAAATGTGGGGTTTGTACAAATCACCAAATTTTGGAACGAAGTTCCTTATCGCGCGTTGCGAAAGGGGGCTAGACGGAAAAAAATTGGAAAAAAGTTGGTACCAACTGCGAGGTTGTGTCGATTCCTCTATCTTAAAAAAAATTATAAAAGTATGTTTTTAAATCATTAAATCCTCTAAAATTTCCTTATTCATTCTGTTCATATAACAAATATTATATTTGGTTCTCTACAAAATTTTCTTATGATTATTTATAGAAGGTCGCCAATTTTTGAAATAATTATAAAGAAATGAATCATTGTAATACTTGAATGGAATATAGGAAAATGTTAAAGGAAATTTTAGAGAGCATAATGGTCTGTATGTTTATTATTCTTATTGGAGTAAAATCACTAAAATCGTAGTAATACGTACTTAACAGATAAGAAAATATTGAACTTAATTATCCATGTAATACTTTTTATATATTCTTAACAAGAAAAGATAATATTTTGGCAGATAATATTTTTAAAAATGTATGTCGTATTGATATTTAATTTACTTTAAATTATATTTACATTTATTAATAAATTTAAGCATACATTTCAAGGAAATAAATGGCATTTAATAAGAATAATTCGAAAACGGTATGTTATTCGAAAATGGTATCATATAGGAAATTTTAGAGGGTTTACTTATCTGCATAAAATATTTGAATCCTTTCTGTAATTGTATAAATATTTTCAATAATATTTACTTTTATTTTTTTTTCAAATGTGGTGGATGTAACATAATTTCTCAGGGAGCGCATTTTAGAAAATGATTCCGGGTATGACCTTTAAAAATGCTGTTAAAATTTCATTCAGAGCCATGACGTTATATTAAATAGGCACGTTAGACCTTTGTAAAACGAAAGAAAATTATCGTTCCAGTTGGTGATTATACAAATGCTAGGAAAATTTACATAGGTTTTGAAGTATTGAAAAACCCGAACATAAAATAGCAAATTATAATTATGGAGTAAGCAAGAGGTGAATGGGGTAAGCAAATCGCTAAGGATAATCGGATTACCAGTGGATACCCCATGGATAATCGGGAAAACATCCTAAAATGACAAAATTCAGTTTGGCCTTGTCATATTTGCTAACAGAGTGCAGATATAACATCAAGAAATAAATAGATCTTAGATCCCTAATACTTGGTAATATTTTTATTTACACAGGGAAGAATAACATCAATATTTAAAAATAATTTAATGAAAATACTTTTTACTAGAAAATGTTTAAAGATTAGTTCGTTTCCGTAACTCAATTTTATTTTATCCAGCTTCAGTTATAACATTGTTTTGGCTAATTAGTTTTGTGTACGGATCTTATCTATAAATGTTGTCGAAAGATCCAAAATATACTATTATAAGGTATAAATGGATCAAGGTTCGCTCTGTTAGTCACAATTCAAATGCACTGCATTAAGTGAAAGACATTTAAATTGACAAAAAATCGTCGATTAACTGAAGTAATAACTAATAGAGAAAGAACAAAATGATAGATAAAAATTTTGCACATGATATATTGATACATTGAATATTTTAAAATGCAAATGTCACACATTTAGTTTTTACAATATTATTTTGTAAAATTAAGGGGAATGGTTAACACTTGCTAGCCTGCTCAATGTTTATATAACTACCAATCGTTATATACAACCTCACTACCAAAAGCCTCCAGAAGACATTTTAAATTATTGTTGTTGGGCACTTAAATTGTGTAGCATTAGTCATTGTTCGGTTTTTCACTTGGACTCTTTTGCCTTGGGAACACCTAATTTGCATTTAATTGGTTATATAAAACAATGCATTGTTTAACAATTTACTTTTAATTTAAAAAAACCACCATTGTACTTCAAATGTTAAAATATATTATTATAATGCCAGGTGGCATAATACTCATAGCATTGTAATATGATTAAGGGGGAAGTTAAGGGCGATCAAAGCAATTTTTTCAAGTACTAGGTTTTGTATGTACGCGAAATTATCCAAGTATTAGGTTTTATTGGACAATTTCGCGTTAAAACAATGATAAATATTTTGTAATATTTAAGATTTTAATATATTTTAGGACATAATTGCTGTTATATAAATAAATAAGAAATTGCACATAATATTTCCATCGTTAATTAAAAACTCAGATCTGTTGATGAATTTTAACATTATTTGAATTACCGTACCGATATTAGCCTTGTAAAATGAGTGTTAATTTAATAAGGAGATGTAAAAAAACTGGCAGTGAATAAATTAACGCAATGCGTACGAGCCTCGTCCATCTTTGCCATTTCATGATTTTCTTATTTTAATGTATTTCGGAAGGAGAATTTGCTGGTGCTGGAGGTCAAATATCGCTAAAGTCCCTTCACTTAAGTTAGTCGTTGTGACGCGATAGGGCGCCATCACGTCCAACAGAGTGACATTTGTCATCGGGGTCATCGGCGGTATTACGGGATGTAATGATTCTTTTGTAACAGTTTTGAGGTTTACGTTTAAGCCAAATTTACTTAAATTGTATAAATATGATTTTGCGCTAATATTTCGGTTACCATCGTCATACTTGCTATTTAATACACAGATTGTTAATACCGGTAAATTGAATGGAATTGTTTCAGAGATTATTTTTATTAGGCCACATTTAGAATGGCAATGACTATCACGTTGTACTGCCTGAATTATGTCAGTAAAATATTTATTACCTGTCTAATTGATCTATGACTTCCAAACTACCTATTTCCGATAGTTAATTTTATTAATCCTTCAACTTATTAGCCAAATTGAAATGCCCAGTCATATTTTCCAAGATATTATTTTAGGTGAATCTGTAAAAAAACTACATGTGGAATTAAAAAATAAGCATTGAATATGGATATTCTAATATTACAAAATATAATAAGACGTATCTCTACTCTCCTTTCCCTACTCTGGACGTATCACATATACGTCCAGAGTAGGGAAAGGAGAGTATGGTCCTAAATGGAAAATATATCCACTGCCAGGTTACGAAAAAAAATTACTTTTAAATGTAGATAATGTTAATGAACTAGGTTCTTGATCAAAAATATGTCGGAATGTGATATATATATATATATATATATATATATATATATATATATATATATATATATATATATATATATATATATATATATTTATTTCGTTAACGTTGGTTTGGCTAATAAGTGTTTTTATTAATTTGGCTAATAAGTTGAAGGATTAATAAAATTAACTATAGGAAATAAGTAGTTTGGAAGTCATAGATCAATTAGACAGGTAATAAATATTTTACTGACATAATTCAGGCAGTACAACGTGATAGTCATTGCCATTCTAAATGTGGCCTAATAAAAATAATCTCTGAAACAATTCCATTCAATTTACCGGTATTAACAATCTGTGTATTAAATAGCAAGTATGACGATGGTAACCGAAATATTAGCGCAAAATCATATTTATACAATTTAAGTAAATTTGGCTTAAACGTAAACCTCAAAACTGTTACAAAAGAATCATTACATCCCGTAATACCGCCGATGACAAATGTCACTCTGTTGTGACATGATGGCGCCTGATCGCGTCACAACGACTAACTTAAGTGAAGGGACTTTAGCGATATTTGACCTCCAGCACCAGCAAATTCTCCTTCCGAAATACATTAAAATAAGAAAATCATGAAATGGCAAAGATGGACGAGGCTCGTACGCATTGCGTTAATTTATTCACTGCCAGTTTTTTTACATCTCCTTATTAAATTAACACTCATTTTACAAGGCTAATATCGGTACGGTAATTCAAATAATGTTAAAATTCATCAACAGATCTGAGTTTTTAATTAACGATGGAAATATTATGTGCAATTTCTTATTTATTTATATAGTAGCAATTATGTCCTAAAATATATTAAAATCTTAAATATTACAAAATATTTATCATTGTTTTAACGCGAAATTGTCCAATAAAACCTAATACTTGGATAATTTCGCGTACATACAAAACCTAGTACTTGAAAAAATTGCTTTGATCGCCCTTAACTTTTCCCTTAATCATATTACAATGCTATGAGTATTATGCCACCTGGCATTATAATAATATATTTTAACATTTGAAGTACAATGGTGGTTTTTTTTAAATTAAAAGTAAATTGTTAAACAATGCATTGTTTTATATAACCAATTAAATGCAAATTAGGTGTTCCCTAAGGCAAAAGAGTCCAAGTGAAAAACCGAACAATAACTAATTGTTACACAATTAAAGTGCCCAACAACAATAATTTAAAATGTCTTCTGGAGGCTTTTGGTAGTGAGGTTGTATATAACGATTGGTAGTTATATAAACATTGAGCAGGTTAGCAAGTGTTAACCATTCCCTTAATTTTACAAAATAATATTGTAAAAACTAAATGTGTGACATTTGCATTTTAAAATATTCAATGTATCAATATATCATGTGCAAAATTTTTATCTATCATTTTGTTCTTTCTCTATTAGTTATTACTTCAGTTAATCGACGATTTTTTGTCAATTTAAATGTCTTTCACTTAATGCAGTGCATTTGAATTGTGACTAACAGAGCGAACCTTGATCCATTTATACCTTATAATAGTATATTTTGGATCTTTCGACAACATTTATAGATAAGATCCGTACACAAAACTAATTAGCCAAAACAATGTTATAACTGAAGCTGGATAAAATAAAATTGAGTTACGGAAACGAACTAATCTTTAAACATTTTCTAGTAAAAAGTATTTTCATTAAATTATTTTTAAATATTGATGTTATTCTTCCCTGTGTAAATAAAAATATTACCAAGTATTAGGGATCTAAGATCTATTTATTTCTTGATGTTATATCTGCACTCTGTTAGCAAATATGACAAGGCCAAACTGAATTTTGTCATTTTAGGATGTTTTCCCGATTATCCATGGGGTATCCACTGGTAATCCGATTATCCTTAGCGATTTGCTTACCCCATTCACCTCTTGCTTACTCCATAATTATAATTTGCTATTTTATGTTCGGGTTTTTCAATACTTCAAAACCTATGTAAATTTTCCTAGCATTTGTATAATCACCAACTGGAACGATAATTTTCTTTCGTTTTACAAAGGTCTAACGTGCCTATTTAATATAACGTCATGGCTCTGAATGAAATTTTAACAGCATTTTTAAAGGTCATACCCGGAATCATTTTCTAAAATGCGCTCCCTGAGAAATTATGTTACATCCACCACATTTGAAAAAAAAATAAAAGTAAATATTATTGAAAATATTTATACAATTACAGAAAGGATTCAAATATTTTATGCAGATAAGTAAACCCTCTAAAATTTCCTATATGATACCATTTTCGAATAACATACCGTTTACGAATTATTCTTATTAAATGCCATTTATTTCCTTGAAATGTATGCTTAAATTTATTAATAAATGTAAATATAATTTAAAGTAAATTAAATATTAATACGACATATATTTTTAAAAATGTTATCTGCCAAAATATTATCTTTTCTTGTTAAGAATATATAAAAAGTATTACATGGATAATTAAGTTCAATATTTTCTTATCTGTTAAGTACGTATTACTACGATTTTAGTGATTTTACTCCAATAAGAATAATAAACATACAGACCATTATGCTCTCTAAAATTTCCTTTAACATTTTCCTATAATCCATTCAAGTATTACAATGATTCATTTCTTTATAATTATTTCAAAAATTGGCGACCTTCTATAAATAATCATAAGAAAATTTTGTAGAGAACCAAATATAATATTTGTTATATGAACAGAATGAATAAGGAAATTTTAGAGGATTTAATGATTTAAAAACATACTTTTATAATTTTTTTTAAGATAGAGGAATCGACACAACCTCGCAGTTGGTACCAACTTTTTTTCAATTTTTTTCCGTCTAGCCCCCTTTCGCAACGCGCGATAAGGAACTTCGTTCCAAAATTTGGTGATTTGTACAAACCCCACATTTGTTAAAATTTTCAGATCAACTTGGATTATTACTAAATATATTGAATATATTTGGCGTTAATTTTGTAAAAATTCATTATTACAACATCTTCAGGTGGTCTATTAGCAAAGAGAGACATCTTTGCTGTTGTTATACAACGAAACCTAGGTCGTGGTAAAGAACTTAAAGAAAGTAGAAATAATACTACATCACGTAATTTCATTTAATTGTGAAATATATCCATGTAGAAATTTAGCTCTCTCTCTGAAAAGGTGTGTTCCGCCCAGCGAACGAATGACAGATACGGAGGTGATTACGAATATAATAATATTTTTCCTGTTTATAGGCATGCTTCTAATAGTATTTTAAAAGTGGCAATTTTATTATTTACGATAACATACATAATTTTTCGTCATTTCTTTACTGTTTTTATTAGAACTACAACGATTAATATATTCCATGATGATCTTAATCAAATAGCCAAATATTGGAGAGAAATATTCGGCCGGATGCAGTGCTTATATACATATCTGTATGCATTCCGCATATTTCCAATGGGCAGCTGTAATATTATAAAAACAATGCATCAGATCTGATATGCAAATTAAATTCAATATTACTAATAATTTCCTAAAAATTGTTAAAAGGACTTTTTTGTAAGTTTTTGAAAGGACAAATATTTTTTATAAAAAGATCTCACCGGAAACAAGCATGCTCGTTTCTGACAAGATCAAAAGGAAAAACGATTAACGAGTCCAAAAGGCTCGTACGTCGTTCTAGCATTGCTTTAAAAATATGTTAACTGAAATAAAATGCCAAAATTTTATTTGTTCAATAGAAAAGATGATGCAAACAGATCAAGTTTGAAGAATAGAACTTTAATGTTTCACACATTATGTATGTGTGAAACATTAAAAGAAATGAAATCCACTTGCATGACGGGCAGTAAATTAAAAAAAATCACAATGCCCAATAACGCTTTTGTTGGTAAAGAAATGGTTTTTCGGAAGTGGTATCTGCCAAGGAGAAAATAATTTCTTTTCTCCTTCCTCCCAAAAATACAAAAAATTTAATATTTTTCAATGCAAAACAGCGCGTCTATTCATTTATAATATTAAATGAATTATTAATCATTTTCCCGGTCTAGATACCTATATTTCTATTTTTATTAAACCTGTAACCTGGAGAAAAGTCATGAAAGGGATGATCCAAAAACTCGTATTACAAGACAGATAGAAGGTACACATTAGAAAAGAAATCTCACGTGGCTTGTGAACAATCTTTTCGCTACTTATCTTGTGGTAACTAATTAAAAACCAATCCCGTTTCTCTGTTTATAGAAAAGGGAATATTTCTCCGTTTTCTTAAAAATACTTACAAACAATGCAAAACTTAAAAATATGAAATGAAACAATGTAATAGAAACAAGGTATAAATTAAAAAGGAATCATTGTCCAGAATGCGTAAAATAAAAGACAACATTGTAAATATAACATATATATGTATATGTATATGTATATATATATATATATATACATACATATATATGTATACATATATATATATATATATATATATATACTATTCCAGTATACTTTGTTAATTGGTAGAAGGTAATAAGGGCATTAAATCTCCTATACGTTATATTCTTTTGCATTTCGGTTAATACCTCGTTGTAACATAGAGTCCATTATACTCTTAAAGAAACAAGGAGTACTCTGATGCTTATCTAAATCACCCTTGTAGTTCCTTGTAGAATAATGTCGGTATAAAAATAAATTTTCATTTCTTCATAAATAATTGTAGGTATTATAAGTTATTATAAATATTATTAGACTGAATGATTCGTACTGGCAGGTGAGAGTTAAAAGTGTTTCGTAGATCACTCAATTGATAATAAACACGTATTCCATTCATTACTTGATAGAATCGAAAAAATCTCTCTGAGTCGAAATATTTTATTATAATTATTTTATTTCAAAATTAATTCTGGGAAGTAAATAAGTGTCTTTTAATGCAAGTATCTATGAATATTTAAGAAGAAGAAAAAATCAGAAAAAATTAATTCAAAACTTAATAAGTTTTTAGTGTGAAAATTTTTTGAGAAAAGTGAAATGTTTCAGGGAAAAAATCTCATAAAAAGCGGTAAACTGCATCATTTATATGACCGCAGGTGTTTGAGGGATAATAGTTTCTGCTCGTCACTAAACAATTTAAAATATCTTGGTTTTTGATGATGTGGGAGTGTCTTATATTATCGTTACATTGTCATTGCTATGGTTAGATTTTTTTTCCTTTTTTGTAAGTTGTAGACTTTCTATTCTTCAGCAATTTTTGATACATTTTCTTTATGTTGCGTATTATATATGATAATTACATGTAATTGTATTTTTCTTCTTGCGTTGAATGCGGAGAAGATGTAACGGCGTTTTTGGAATAACCTACCAGCACGTAACAACTTATTACATCGTCGCATAACTTTTGATCGAATGGAGATATTTTTTTGATTTCTTAGTCGTATTGTTTATTTTGTCAAGTTCTCTCCTTATTATTTTTTTCGACGAATAATGAACAGTTACTGATAAACAACTATGAAAGATTTTTATAAATTTTAAAAAGTTATCTCGAAAACTAACATATTTTTATTAAGGTCAAATTCTGTCACTAATCTAGTCATAGTTTGGACTCTTTAACTGTATATACAGTCCCGTAAGTCATGGATCAAACAAAAAAGGGAGGATCCTTTCTTGTCTGGTCCATGACTTTCAGGACTGTATATTATGTATTATCATATTGCCAAAACATATATTAATAAAATAAAAGAAATAAAGAATAAAAAAGTAAACGATTGTCAGCCAAAAAATAACAATTACAAGTAGCCAATAACATTTGGTTTCAGAAAGTAGCCAATAATATTTAGTTTAAAAAAAATTAGTTTCAGAAGAAATTATTTAATTGTTCACCAAGTTTCAGAGCATTTTCTACTCACTTATCTATCTAAATGACAAAAAATGACAATAATAGGAAGGACGAGATGTAGATGTGAAGAATGAGGTAGTCACGTTTAACATGATATTTAGGTAAATACTTAGACGTTCAGAAGTTAACATTTGGACATAAGTACTACACGAGATTTGTAATTCTACATGCAAGTTGTACACTTGTATCGAGCATTTATGTATCTCATATTTTGTTTTCAAGTGATTGAAAATTATTCAGTTGTACAATGAGACAATTTTTGTTGTTTCTTTTGAATTGTTTTCGAACTACCTGCAGTGTTAGTAGTCATAAACTGAATCTAATTAAGTCTAAATGTAACCCTTCGTGAAACGCGATGAACTACAGAAAAAAATTTTTTTCTTGTGATGCCAATATAGACGTGTTGAGTGTATTCGCCCGAGATCCAATTAAATTATATTCCGTTATTTTAAAAGACATTTTTATTCATACATCTAATTATATAATTTGTCAGTAATAAGTCCCAGCTGAACAAAAAAATGTTTTTTTTTCATATTTAATGATTTTTTTCATATTTGATGAAGATTAAATGTGAAATGAAATGAAATTATGTTGATGATGTTTCTTAATTTTTTTTTCCGAATAAGAATATTACCCTGATTTTATAAAATAAATGCTAGAAAATAAATATTTTTAGTATAGTACAATTTCTCTCACGGTAATAACAAATATTATATATAGTTTGGCTGCATGTTAGAATTACATTATATATTTGGCTCTTTAAATAAATAAGTAAAAAATAATAGTATGAAATAAATATATAAATTTAGAGATGGTTGATGGATTACGATTTTTCATTCTAATGATTATAATTGCTAAAGATGGAATATTACTGAAAATAAGATCGTCTCGTAATAAAGTTCAGATTTACTTTAATTTATTCTTCACTTTGGAAGCAATTTATTCAAAATGGAAGTTTCATATAACATTAAAGTAACATTAGGATCTTACTAATTCCGGATTTAACGTTACGTCGCACGTGACTTTACTGACAACCATAATACTTGTCGTGATTTATAGCCTTGATTTAAGATGTATTTTTGTCTAATGACTAATTATTAGTATAGTTCAGACGTCTTGTGTGTAAATAGTATGGAAATATTATCGGGAATAATTAATAATTGAAATGTTAAGGTTACTTTTATTCGTCATGATATTCTTCTTTAAGTAGCCATTTAAGTAAAATTATTTGTGATTTTCTTTGTTGGTATTGTTTTCACTTGCTTTAAAATTATCATTGTTAAATTTTTATCTAATGGTGTTTATTACAAGACACTATTTCTCTTAAATGAAATAAATAAAAATAACAATTTTTGAAAGAAATATGAAAATGTATTATTTATTTTCTTCAATATCCACGTAACCTCATTTTCTAGATTCAGTTATATGATCCTAATTTATTACATTAATTTATTCCTATAAACTCCTAGTAATAAACTATCTTATGTGTATGTATTACGTATTTATGTAATAATATTTATTTTTTAATATTTCTAATTTAATCTGATATTACGTCTATTGACATAAGTTGTATTGTTAGAGAAAAGTACGTATGATCTCCATTTGTGCATGTACAACAATAACATCGAATACTATTGAAGTTATTACCTTCATTGGTCAACTAAATACGACAGTTTCGTGTTTGTGCGTTTCAATTTTGCTTCAATTATATTGGTTGTTACTTTCAGGCAATAAATTAAGGATACATTAAAATTTTCAGCGAAAAATATCTATTATTATAAGTTTACTTTAAATTCTGGAAATACGCAAGGTAGCAATTCGAAAATGTGAAAAAATATTTGACAGAATTTAAGCTGCATTACATTTTATTGATTCGATATATTTATTTAATGGAAATTGTTTTTGACGAAACAATAAACTTTAGTCGCCAAAATCATTAAAAAGGGATAACTTTGGAGGATTCGTTTCAAACTTTTATGCGCAAATGAAATCTTAACTTCAAAATATTCTGCGAATATTATCTTAACCGTAGTCTATAAGGCAATATGTACATGTGAGTAAACGCTACAAGTCGAATCGGAAGTTTTGTATATTTTTCAGTTTTGTAAGTAAATTCGTAATTGAACCTGGAAACGGATTCTTTCAAGCCGATACGCAATTTATTGAATTGTTCCGCAGCCTTGTTTTTTTTCCCAGAGTTCTTGAAGCTTACCGGCATTTCACCCAATACTTCACTCGTCAATTTGGCAGAAAGGTGGTAAGCGTCGACAAATAAGTAGTTCGAAGTATTATTGTGAATCATTAAATTATGTAGAAATACTTGAACCTGATGATCTTTTATCTATTGATTATCTTGCCAGATAACGTCATTAAGTAAAAATTTAGAATTTTCCTCAGTTTTTTTTTTATAATTCAAAACCTTTTGTAGAAATTTTCCTGTCGATTTCTCAATCTCTGAGAGACTATAATCAAAAACATATTGAAAATATATTAAATTAACTTCAGAAATCTCTAAAATAAAAAGAAATTACCAGAGCTGTATCGTGACACAGCCGCTTGTTTGAAGGCGTAAATACAATTAGTATGACTGCATAGCGAATAAGAATTGTATCAGGAACTGGTTCAATTTGGCGGCGTGACCCAAATCTGAGGAGCTCCCAATGAACCTATTGACGATCGCCATGGTACGTTTATAACTTATTGGATTGTATAGCTATCCATTTTTATTTCTATTAAACTTTAATTTATTTTTAGTTTTAGCTACAAAATCGGGTTGAGCTACAAAAAAAAGTGTATGTAATTTCGTAGAAATTATAATTTCATAACTAAATAAATTTGTTTAATAATCATATATTTACTTATTGGAAATTGCATTTTTTTAAACTTCTAAATGAACAAAACTTTTTCTTAATTCGTTATGTAGAAGTTAATTAAAATTAACTGTATGACATAACTATGTCGTCTTAAATAGTTTAAAACACAGAATATTAAGGCTCCTTTATATTATATTGAAGTAATGTTCATATTTTAGCAAACTATTCCTGTCTCCTAGATATTCCAATCTTTTTCACATATTACTCACCAATCGCTTCTTCCTTAACATATCAAGTTAGTTTGGAAAAGGTTGTCATACCCCAAACCACCCAAATATAGATGTCGAATATTCCATTTAAATTGAACTTTAAATATATAAAATTAATTTCCATGGAAGAACAAACTTGCTTTTTTGCGTAGTAATGTACTATATCATTCTATAAAATGTATAAGCAATAATCCAGTATTACATACATATGTGTCTAAGTAAAATTAATATCTATGTTCTTAAGTGAGCACACAAGAGAAATTAAGTTTGTTACTATTATGAGAAACGCTAGATCCTGCCAGCCCTTTAACTTATAATTCCTCCATCCTCTGTTAACTCTCGCGACCATTCAAGTGCAAATTCATGGAAGTAATGAAAGTCTTGCAATTTTTTACAACTCTTAATATGATAGTTCTAAAGAGGTGCAAGTTCGGCATGCCCAAATTTGCTGGCGGCGACAGGATGGGGCCCGTCCGTAAAATTAAAACGTGAATTGCCTTGGCAAAAAAAGGACGGGTCTTGCAAATTAAATCTTACAGTGAAAATTATTTCGAGAGAATTACTTCAGAACGAAAATAAAATAATTTATTTTTTACGCACAGTATATTATATGTAGCGCAAAATCCGCAATGATTTGCAAACACAAGACTTGATTACAGACTTTATTAAATAAAATACTATTTACCAAATAGCAATTTTAATAAATTAAGTTTTGATATTTATTTTCGTAACATATTTTCTTTTTTGTTTTATTTTATTCCAAAAGGATTCTTTCGTACTTCATCTCTATGTTTTATTATAAACCTTATAGGATGTCCACATGGAGTTTCTAAATGGACGTTACTAATAAATTAATTACATACTTCACATTTAAACAACATTTATTCATAACTAAGACTGTAATTTCTTAGTAAAGGTGTTCATAAGGTTATAATTTTTATGACGTAGTTTATTATTTTAAAGACTTACTGGCTCCTAACAAAAAATATTCAGAAATTTACGAATGATACTTAGGATATCTGTACCATAGAAACTTATTATTTTTAAATTCATTTATATCATTTACTACTAAGAGCTTAAATCGACGGATAATATACAGAGAAAACATGAATAAAAAAGTGAAGATAATAGCGTTCAGGATTCTACAGCAAACGAAGAAGACGTTATCGTATCTGTACTGAATGTTACTGGTTTATATAAATTGGTAATTTTTAAATTTTTCACGGCAAAATATTGAATGTGCTTTTATTTATTTCGACGACGGCTGTCTTGAGCAGATGCCGCATATATAATGCTTTAACTCAAAAATAAACGTAATGTGATCTCATGTAGAAACAATATTTAAAGTACGTCCATAGTTGTGGTTACTTTTTCACACAACTTATGGACAACGATATTGTATTTAATAATGTAATAAATAATGCCATTAGAGGTTTATTGGCGTTGCGTACAAGTCGTAAAGTCCTACGTTAAACATATTTTACATGCAAAGATTGGATAAAAGCAAATTTGTCTGTTATTGTTGTCCTGTCTAAAGAAGCGATTTTGCATATTAAAAGTGAATATAATGCCTAACCCGATGTCGAATTAAACCCTTTGTAGCCTGTGGCAATAAATTTTAACGCCTTGCCGCGTGGCTAACCTACATTAAATCTTGATCGTACCTTTTCAGTTGAAATTTACAATTATTAACTCCCAGAGGATGTAGGTTCGGGTACCGATTCTAAGCAAATTATTAGGATCAGGTGTTATAACTCAAAATTACTGGTAATACGCCATTTAAATGCATTTAAAATACATCTTAAAATTAGATAATCGAATGCTTGGTGAAAACTTTTTATTACAAAAAGCAGAACATATAATTTTTCTCTTACGTTGCTTACATTCATTCTTCATAAAATTTAATACTGAACACAAGACATTTGTCGAGCTATTAATCATTTTATTTTATTTTTAAACATACTTTTTAATTATGTTGTTAGTTTAATAAAAAATATTAAATGAAAATGTACTATTACCAATTCGTACACAAAAATATTTTAGTATTTATTGACATATTTAGCGTGCAAATTACTATACTCGAAAGAAAATATTTTTAATTATTCCATCAGACTTTCAGACGTCTTAGACCGTTAGCAAACGTCATGAGTAGTTTATCTGATAGGTTAATTTTGCAAAAAATTATAGTCGCCTAGTGCAATCAATGCAATTAAAAATTCCCATCCCGACAAACAAAGTATGAGACGAAAGTTTACCAAAATGATCAGATTACTATTACTTGCAAATAAAAAGTCTTTAAAATGGTAGAAGTTCTAAAGGTAATTACTGTACTTATTTCTTATTATTAAATTTCAAACAATTATGACGTGAAGTGAAATAGTGTACATGTAAGCTACACATTGTCGTTCGTCACGCGCACGTACACGCCGGAGTAGACAATCTTTATAACAACTATTGTTACTGCTGGTATGTATATAAAACAAAATATATATAAAATATACCATTTGTGCTCGTTAACTCGTTCGTGTAGAATTCGGAACAAGGAAATTTATTTTTTCAATATTACCAATATTTAATTTCATAACGGTGTCGTCTATCATGAAAAGTTATTAGTTAATACATGACGGCAAAAAAACTTAATTATTATTGTTAAGAATAGCCATTATACGTAAAAATATTGAAGATAGATAAATTACTTGAGGTTAAGTATCGACACAGCATAGATTTATTTAAAAAATCAAAACCTAGATATAATTTTCCGTGAACATAAAACTCATAAATATCAGTAATATGTGGGGTCAGTTGTATATTTATTCTGATATTATTTTAAGTCAAAAATTACATTAAAAAAGGTTAAAATTTAAAAAGAATATTAGTATAGTACTGGATACTTGGTATTGGAGACCAAATAAAGAAAAAGTGGGAGCGATGGGAGTTAAACCAATGTTTTCAGTCTACCGTGCCAACGTGCTAACCATTACACCATGGTTGATGCAATTGACCTGTCGAACGTATTACTACTATTGTTGTTATTATCATGACTATTCTATTTTTTGTATTTTTAATTTATTTTTCTAAGATCTATGAGCATACAATTTACAAAAACGCTGACAGATAGCATTGGCAGTACCATATCAAAATGGAACTATGAATAGTTTACTACAACGCTAGTAGATGTCGCTGACAAGTTAGAGTTTTTTTCAGGCTGTAATATCTAAATAAAAAAAGAAATAATATATATACATATATATATATTTATATATATATATATATATATATATATATATATATATATATATATATATATATATATATATATATATATATATATATATATATATATATATATATATATATATATATATATATATATATATATATATATATATATATATATATATATATATATATATATATATATATATATATATATATATATATATATATATATATATATATATATATATATATATATATATATATATATATATATATATATATATATATATATATATATATATATATATATATATATATATATATATATATATATATATATATATATATATATATATATATATATATATATATATATATATATATATATATATATATTGATCGAGCATATAAACCATTACCATACCAAATTTCATCGGAATCACTTGAGTAGATTTCACGTAATCGAAGAATAAATTAGACAGATAGACAAACATTCTAAAAACAGGTTTTCTCGCTTTAATTTTCATTCAATACGATAAATGTTTCACTCTTTTCAAAATATTTTCCAGGTACGGAAATCACTCCGTTACAGTTTTATTACATGTATAGATAAGTTGTAATAAAAAAATTATAATATTTCATAACATCAATGTGCGTTAAGTCTCGTGAATACACCTACAATTGTACTCATTCATCATTCAAACCTGCTGCAAAAGACATTCTCTATAAAATTTAATAATAATTTTCAAAACATACAATATTATGTAAAAATATTATTACTTATATATAAGCTTCATGATGCTACGTGAAACAAATTAAACCTTACTGGTGTCACGAATGGAGTGATTTAAATGATTAATTTGAATCTTCATTTTTGTTCTTAAAATACATAAAATTGATGTACAAAAACAATGATTAATTGAATCTCAGGTTTTTTTAACTTTTCTAAATTTAATAAAGGAGGCCGCCCCGATGAAGCACTGAGGTCAAAATAAACACGTACACATACATAAATTTACATAAGAATATTAATAAAAATTAACATTTAAGGTACATAGATTATAGTAAAACGTAAAATGCATATGCAGACTATTTACTTATGTATGCTACATATAAATGCATATAGTCTTCTTACATCAGTTACATATATAAATGCAGGTATTATATAAATACATAAAAATATACACATGTTTATTACCTATAGACGAGGCAGAATAGTAAGGAATAAAAAAAATCGAAAAGCAAAATAATGTCAATATTTTTCTACTTCTGTGTACTTTTGCTGGGTCAAAAACCATTTACGGATAGACCTTTTAAATATATGCATGAGTGCAGACTTATGTAAGAGCGAAGAAAAGTCGTTGCAATTTTTTTATGGTAGCAAGCTTGAAACATCCTGATGGCTAACGTCACGTGGTGGTAAGCACTTCCGAATCAATGTTGCTTCACTTACTTTTCGCCCTAAACGACCTAATGAAACTCAGTTGTGAATTCAACAATGATCTAATGCCGCACGTATCTTACGTAAGATCTTTTCGTAATCTACGAGAAATATTCGATGATTTTCTATAATATTCCAGAATGTTCGAAAAAATGTGCGGGTTTATTAGTAACAAAAATATTATATTTTATTTTTATAATATTCGTTTCTCTCGACATTAGTTTTATTAGAGTGTTGGATTATTATTTTCAATAAATAAAATCTGTAATTACTGAACAAAACCTTAAATAAGTAAAGATTAAAAAGTGTAATGATAAATACATATTTGAATGTCAGGCATAATATTTCTCACAAATACACAAAATAACATAAAACATACATATAAATTTACTTAATTTTATTTATTTAAAATCTATTATTTTATGCTATTAACCATTAGAATAGGAATTAATAATATTACACAACCTAGCGCTGCCGACGTAAAATGTTTGATGGTCCTGTCTCAGCATTACTTTCACATCATAATTCAGCACCATTTCTCGTAAGCGTTTTACATTTAAAAATACATTTGACAAAATTACGAGCACCTAATTCAATGTGTGTAACTTATGAACTGTTTATAAGAAAATAATTTGGAAAACTGAAAATATTAATTTTTTAACTAAATTAAATAAAGATAAAAAGATTTTCTATTATATATTCTTAAGCCACAGATAAAAATTGGACAACAAGAAATAAAAACAACATAAAGGGAGTAAATATAAAACAATTTATTCAAATCCAACCCACGAGGCGTTTGTTTCTTTACAATTTCCATTAAAATTTTCGTCTAGTTTCGTCATCTATTGAATTATATTTAAATTAGTTATATTACCCTTTTTAATTTTATATCACTTTGATAGCCAACATTTAATGATATCTCATTAATCTCGGGGAATATTGGCGACATGGATACTTTTTGATATTATTTTTTCCATTTAACGCAATATAATTCATATAACAATATAAGGAAATAGTAATGACATTCGCAATAAATTTTCATAAATTCAGAAAAATAGCCAGTTTTCGACAACGATGTCGAAGACATAAGAACCAAATGAATTCAAATTAACTGAACAAAAATATATTACATTTTATTAAACGAAAAATCCTGCTCATTCAATCTTTATTACGAAAGTTTCCTCGAATTTTTTAATATATTAGAATTCTTTTCCATACGATGACGTCCTCATGTAATTAAATTTTATTATTAGATCCCTCCAATGAGATTTTTGAGACTACGTATCAATTTAACTGTGGAATATAAGAATAGACGTAGAGATTAATAAATTGTATAGCCGCATGGCTTGTTTTCTCGTAAAATGCAAATCTTTATATACATGTATCTTCTTCTATTTCTTTTTTGTTGTCATGGTAAAATACTATATTTCTATTATATTATATTATATTTAAAATATATGCACATTGATTATGTATATGAGCCCTGCGCACTCCTTCTTACTCCCGCTGTGGGCGCGTAATTTGATTCGGCAGTTTATGTTAAAGATTCCCTAGAGAGTGAAATGGATTATGGACATATGAGGCCACGAGAACAAAAGTGACCTTTGGGCAGATTTATTATATTGGATATAATGAAGTAACAATAATTAACTGTAATTCTAAAGGTTTGTTTAACACTATAAATACGTATATATATATATATATATATATATATATATATATATATATATATATATATATGTATATATATATATATATATATATATATATATATATAAATATATACATATATATATATATATATATATATATATATATATATATCCAATTTACTGTTGTTTTTGTTGACATAGGCCACATATGCATACAACATTCTATCAAGGTTTAGGCCATTTGTAAAATTAAAAAATCGCCAAGAAATTCGAGTTCCAGTGGCAGATTTCAATGTTTGAACAATTGTAAAAAAAAACTACACCTCTAATACAAAGTAGGTTTATTTTAACTTTATAACAACAAATGCTGATTTCATTTTTTAAAAACCACGTTATCCAAATGGCGGCCATCGAGTCTGACACACTCTTCGAGTCTAGCACGCATGTTTTCAAAAACGCGTTTGCAGAGCGACTGGGGTATCTGGGGTAATCTGGGTATCCTACTGACTTCGGCTCGAATATTTTCTTTAAGTTGTGTCACAGTGTTCGGATTTGTTTTGTAAACAACGGATTTTAAGTATCTCCGTAAGAAAAAGTCACATGGGCTTAAATCGGGTGACCAAGGTGGCCACGGTACGGTACCTTTTCGGGATATGTTTTTTTCTGGAAATAACTGCTGCACTGCATTCATTGACACATTAGCAGTGTGAGCTGTGGCTCCGTCCTACTGGAACCATGTGTTTTGGTTGAAGGATGGACTATTTTATAGTTCTACTCTGAAAAAGTAATTTAACATCTGGGAATATCTCTCCGAATTCACAGTTACAGTGAGTGCGCGTAAGTTTTTCTTAATTCAAAGTCAGAATCGTGTAAATCTTGAACAATTTGAATTTTAAATGGATGGAACTTGAGTTTTTTTTTGCATTATTACCTGTAAAGTTGATTTCGGAATTCCCAATATCGATGAACGTGTACGCAGTGATAAACGGGGATTTTCAACGATGGAAACCATAACACGCTCGACATTTTCATCCCTGGCTACCAATGGTGTAAGTCCTGGCCTGGGCCTATTTAATGTTGATCCTGTAGCTCTGAATCTTGCTACCCATGACTGAATGAGGTTGATCGATGGTCCATCACGTAATCCACGAATACTGTAACGATTGTTAAATCGACGGCGTGCTACAGACAGCGAAAATCCACTCGAAATGTACGCCTCGACGGCAAAAGCGCAGTGCTCTCCACTCCACTGTTCCATGGCTACTAAAACATCCGCACCGTTTACGCTTCTAACGACGCCCCCGCGCCCCTCTTATGTGTTGCGTTGGAAACTACGTTTGTTCAAGCTTTGAAATCTGCCACTGCCACCTCTCTATATACAGGCATTTAATCATTACTTTTATTTTATTCGTCACGTATTTTTCCAAAAATATAATAAAACTTAACCCCAAAACAACAACTGTAAAGTTATTAAATTATTCTGCAAGCCTTCGGGTACTTTCGAATTATCATCTAAATAACACAAAAAGTTTTGGTCTACAACTGGAATATATTTCATAAATGTTAACAGATCTTTTTCTCTTTTCCTTTGTTATAATTCTTCCTTGAGAGTATGGAATTTGTAAATTACAATGAGTCAGCGGTTGACATGTTTTTTTTTTAATTTACTCTTACGAAAATACATTTTCTTTTATTCAAGTATTTGAATTAAAATAAGTGCGGGTGGATGGAGTAATACAATAACCATTGGATTCAAGATTACTTGTGTTATAATCATAACAAATATTAAAATTGTCTATTGACTGTTTGGTTTTAATTTTCTCACCGAAAGAAATCTTGAGATGTAATTTTGTAATAATCCTTCAAGGGTAACGCGTTAATGGCAACCTTATCCTTTTCCAATGAACAAGCTGAAAGTACATGCACAAACAAAATTGTGACGGCTCACGAAATATTTTTGGTGTTTCTTCGACAGTGAAATATGGGAATGAAGTGATATATTCGTATACTAATGCCATTTTTATGCTTCGGGTTTGTCCGCAATATTGGTCACAAAATACGGTTATTTTTTATGAATGAATCTATGAAACTAATTAAACAAAATCCAATATCCCGTGGTCTCTTTGAAGCCACACTACGGTCCCACGACCGGAATGCGTGTAAATATCATCAGTAATTAAATCGTGAATTTCAAAGCAATATGTCACTAGCTGTCATTTATTAGTATGTGATCGTTGCTGATAAGACTGGAGTGGGTAAAATGTCAACAAATCAGTGATTCATTTGAATTTATTTTCCCCTTTTCAATGGCTTCCTTAGTTTTTTTTTCCAGCAGTACCAGCATTAAGAAAGTGCGTTTTTCTGAATTTCATGTTCTATATTTTTATCCCTAGAAATATGTTTTATTATTTACGAAAAATTGCTTACCTCTTTTGTCTGTTAGAGGAAAAATAGTTATTGACTTTTAATTATGAAGCCTTGTTAATTGTCAATTTATAATTTAGTTAATTGTTTTGTACGCTAAAATGTCGTTTTATTTACAAGGTATAAAATAATTGCTTATAATAATGATGAAATAATTCCTTGTCATGAATTACGTAATTTTGTGAGATACATTTTTCAGTTTCATCAAAAAAAATAAAAATAGGATTGCTGTTTATGAGTTAAAGTTGGTTATATTATAAAAGTTATGATATACTTTTGTTGATCAATATATATTTTGTATGGAATTTGTATTAACAAATACAACTTATTTTAGAAAAAAATTAGCAGGTGCAATATTCCCTTTGCATATATATATTTTGCACCTCTGAATTTCTTCTATTTTCGTACATTTTTCTATCCCTGTTCTTTGTTTTGACGCTTCCGTGACTTTTCAACTTGAGTTCTGTCATTCATATTATAAGTTATATCTGTACTGTGAAATATTTTCTAGGTATTTTCTGTATCAGGTGAATATTCCAAACTAGAATCATGAAAAGGTGCGTTACGCTAAGAGCCAAATGTTATTTAGTTTATATAATATATAAACTAAATGATATATACATACACACATACACACACCCACACACACACTCACATACACATACACACACAGACACACACACACACACACATATATATATATATATATATATATATATATATATATATATATATATTTATTTAAACATTATTTAGTTGCATTTAAATAACCCACATCAAATAGTAATAATATAACCAAACACTGACTTTTTAATTGATTTTTCAAAATATTTTCACTACATTCCTTTTTACTACATTTCATGTCTTCAATATAAAAAGAAACATAACATTCAATTAAATATAATATTTTCCAACAACTATTAATTTTTCTTAACAGTGATATAAAAACTAATGTTGTTCGAGAGAAAAAAAGTTTTGGCATTGCAGGTACACAACATATTCCAGCTAAGAATTATGACTAATATTTTAAAAATTAAGTCTAATATTAAACTTTCGGAAAATCTGTTCCGTCAACGCACTGTTTTATTTCTATTCTGAATGCTTAATAATGTTATGACCATTTGTTCTCTTTATTTTATATTATATTTTATAATAAACCGACTGCGAAATTTAATAGATAAACTTCTTCTTTCTCAAAATTAAAGTCACCGAAAAATATAACCTACCCCGCCTCGTCAATTTCTACCCACAGATTTATATAATAATTTTGGGCGACGTCTAGCACAATTTTTAATAATTTTATATCACCTGCTTTATTAAAGAATATATACATAAATTTTAGATTGAATCACTATGTTGCCACTATGTGGATCGATATCGAATAAAAATTCTTCACCCAGATTTTTTTAAATTTATCATGATTGTAAAATATAAAACGTAAAATCACGTAAAAGATAGTAAATTTTCGTATTTGGAATCATTTTGTTTCTTTGTTTTGGCAAAATATCATTTTGTTTTGGCAACAATAATTGTAAATGGCAAAAGATGGCCCCAATAATCCCTTTATCAACTCACCATTCCACATCTTATGACTATTTGTTACTCAAAAATAATACTGAAATTTTCATGTAATTAGAATTATTAATTACTCTTATGAATTGAATAGCACTTTGGTAGATTATAAACTGAGGCCCTGTGGTACGATGGTTAATACAAAAGAGTTTTAAAGGTGTCGTTCTGATATTCAAATAGCGATTAACCTAGAACCATGTGTCAAAACGAAACGAAATTAAGGGTATAATTTTTCATAAAATAGCTCGTTATTCAAAATTATTTCAAAATATGTCTGCTTCTGCAAATCTTTTTTGAAAATTGGAAATGATTTTCTCCTAAAATAAGTATCT
Source organism: Druceiella hillmani (assembly GCA_039881145.1). Lineage (NCBI taxonomy): Eukaryota > Metazoa > Arthropoda > Insecta > Lepidoptera > Hepialidae > Druceiella > Druceiella hillmani. The sequence goes on from JAYKKI010000002.1 coordinate 56,306,419, forward strand.
AAAAAATCCATCAATCTTTGAGAATATTAATTTCCGTGATAGACTTTTACTCCACGTGGAAATGGTTTTTACTTTCATCTTAAACCTAAAGAAGCGATATCCGAGCTGATTTTTACTATAACTACGTTGCTTTACGAACTAAAAAAAAGAGTAAATCATCTTAAAAGCAATTTCTTTTCATTTTGAGAGGAAGATATTTGTTTCCCGACTGGGAGGCTGGTGAGATTTCAGTCAGTATGTATCATATTAAAATAAATTAAGAAAACAATTATTATTACTTTTATTTCCTTTCATTTTATTTTTTACTATTTTGTTCTAAATTTTGCAGTTTCTTGGATATTAATAAAATAATAGCTTGAAAGTGTGCTGTTTTTCGTCAAAAACTATTAAACTTCAAACTGCTCTATTTAAAAAATAAGTGGTATTTAAAAAATGTATGGTGCTTTATACGTGATATATAGACTCAAATATTTAATTAAATAATTTTTTATTTTTCTCCTATTGCGTTTCCTGCAATTGTCTTTCTTCTTCATATCAAGATATTGAAACTGTTCGTATGATGTAAAAAAACCAGCCAAGTGCAAGTTAAACTCGTGCACGAAGGGTTCCGTAGCACCAAACAATATTAAATTTATAAGTTATTATTTTCTCAAAGACGCTGTGAAAAATAAAGGTATTGCTGCAGTCAACACCGAAAAATATATCACATCTCAAAACTTACGCAACATATCCAATTCAAATCAATTCTTCTTCTATGTTTTCAAGCCTACCTTTATTTTATTTCATAAGTTTAAACACGTTAAAGTAGAAAAGTTAGAGATGGTGGGACACTTTTTTATATTTTAGAAGCTCGTGCCCCACCAATTATCTACTTAAACAAAAAAGTTATTTTAGAACCTCTATATTATTTTTACCTACCTACCTAACGATACATCCGCACGCCGATATACATGTTTCATTTCTCGGTTACATATATGGTTGCCACCCCCAAATTTTATTTATATAGTGCAAATAGTCTAGTTATAATTTTACTTCTTGAGAACTGATAGTAAATAATTACATTTTGCTGCAGAGACAAGTACATTAGTATTACACGACAACTTGTCCGCACAAGGAACTAATTAACAACTCATACGCACAAGGAAACGCCATCGGTGTAGTTAATTTAAATATTTATCTCTTTAATTAAGTACTTTCGAAACTTAACAAGATTTAAAAATGTTAACTAGCGCTATGATATTTTAATCATCTGCTCGTCAGCAAACTATTATTCTCTAAGTTTATATGGAAGTTGTGATAATTTTACGTTTTGAGAACTGATACTAATTTTGCTGTAAAGATAAGTAAATTATCATTATACAAGAACTTGGGTGCTTGGATTTTATTTCTGAAATATCCACTCCCAAAACAAATATTATTTTATTCTAAATAGTCAGTGATTACTTTTCGTTTAAAACGTGTTAATAAAATGTTATATGAGAACGATCAGGGTCAGCTTGAATCATAACAGTTCGTCATCGTTTCTAAACCATTTCATATAATCCATGCGTAACTTTATTATTAAAACATAATTTTGAGATACTTCAGTGACTTTGAAAGAATGCTTGAGTGTTGAATATTCGTTTAAATATTATTACTTAAATAATTCTTGTTAAGCTTGTGACCTTTTTTAAAAATAAGTGAACTCAGATCTCATTCAAATTTAAATTTTTAGGAATCCAAAAAATTCAATGAATTCTATTTTGGTTATGATTACACACTGATAATTTACGTTTATAATGGAAAAAGGTAATTTCTTCACGAGGAAAACATTGTATTTTTCAAAAATCAAAACAATAGCTATAACTCGCCACGAAATTGATTGAGAAATATAGTTATCTTTCGCCTTCAACGATCTCGTTATAATATTATAGATAAACTTCTAGTATATACCTTCGGAATTATCAGGATCATTCTTACAGCATAATAATTAAGATCAGTACAAATATATAAATCGATATTTTTAGGTGCAGTACAAATATTTTACAGTGCAGTACAAATATTAGATCGATATATTTTAGGAAAAAAAAACTGCAACATTAAAGCATTATTCCTAGGAAAATTAATAAACTCTCAATATCGTCGTATAGTTTGTGCTTCTGAATTTCATTTTATCTGGCCACATTTCAAATGCGGTAACACTATCCTTTCATCAGAATCTTTTCTTATACAATCTGATTATATTGATTGTGAAGAGTAAACCCGTTAACAACACTTTAAACTAACTGCGTCTCCTCTTTTCTTTTAGGTCAAAACTTCTTTGATTTTCAGACCAACTTAGTCATATTTATCAATTTTCAAATAAAATTAAATGTTTCTGTAATCTATTTGTATTTCTGAACATTGTCTTGCATGCTTTAGCCTGTGTACCCTTTTCGTTTCAAGTAATTTTGAAATAATAATACAAACAGTATACGGGACACGGTAACGGTACCGTGTACCTTCTTAATTCCAAACAGATTTGTAATTATAATACACACGGTATGCGGTACATGGTAACGGTACCGTGTATCCTCTTCATTTCAAGCAAATTTGATATAATAACACACACGGTACACGGTACAGTTACTCTGTGTGTTATTATTCTACGTACACGGTAACGGTACCGTATACCATTTTCATTTCAAGCAAATTTGAAATAATAACACACACGGTATACGTTAACGGTACCATGTACCCTCTTAATTTCAAGCAAATTTGAATAATAATAAGACGGGACTCGGCACACGATAAGTAAATAAGTTTTTTGTGACCTCTTGGGACGCAAAATCTGATCAAACCTTTTTTCTGTTTTCCGAAAGGTTTGTAATTTTTTAAAGTTCTCTTTTATTGTTTTGGTTCGGCATATTTATTCTTTTAAATTTAGTAACTCAGTTATTATTAATAACAATGTTAAAAAGTGTACGAATCCATATATGACAATATTAAAAAGTGCACGAGTATAAGAATCCGACACGACGTTCTTAACTCTTTTATCATCTCTATATTCATTCGTGCATAGTCCACAATATAAATAACTACAATGTCATCTAAGATAAATCACAAAGAGTAACATTACTATTGAGTTTAATGTATCTCATGTTAAGTGTTATTGATTATTTAACTTATAAAAGAAACATGATTTTTTCAAATATTGTGTTTTTTTTTAGTTTTTCGTATTGGTCTTTCTCACATCAGCAATATAATAAATTCTTTCAACAAGCACTTACCAAGAACTGAGTAAACGAACCACACCCGACGTGCGAATTCCTTGAGTTTTTGGGAACCTTAATATTATGAGGTGTTGAAGTTGGCAATATATTGAAAGGTAAAGTTTCTGAGCTTTAGATTTAAAATTATATCAAACAGTAATAAAAAAATACTAGCAACACATCATTACATTACTAGATTTTAATAGTCGATATTTAGTTATCATCAAGAATTATGTTGGCAATGGATTTTTAAAGTGACAACGTCTCATAACGACTTGTATACACAAAGAGTTGGCGTTACGAAAATTTGCCTGTTTATCACAGGCTCTTTCTGGTGAACTAAAACCGATGTATCGATATTCTAATGTCCTTAGGTAAATACAAATTTCTAATAAATACTACAACAATAAATATTGTACGATGACACAATGTTTCCCGTATGGATCAGCATTTTGAAAGTTCAATTTTACGTATTCAGTATTTGGGACACAACATTAAGTATGAGTGAACTCAGAGTGAGTGAATACATCAACGAATTTAATAGATTATGAGCTAACTACTCTGCAATTAGACAACATAATAAGTACAACTGACATTATAGCGAACTCGACCACGGTTTGTAAATAATCGTTATGAACTTTTCATAATCAGGTTTAATTTGTTGTTATTTATCTCGGTGAGATAAACAACAACAAATTGAACTAGAAAATATCATTGAATAGTCAATAAATATCTTCGGACGTAAATAGAGAGAGATTTGCCAAAGCACAAAAAGGAACAAGCAAAGGAAGGAGTGCAGAGTGCCCGAAATGAAAATAAAACTTATTTAAAAAAATGATACTCTTCATATTCGAAAACGAAATTACCTTCATATATTTAGTCGTGGACTGATGTTGTTACACAAAAAAATAAGTCATAAGGCAAGTAGACGACATAATTTACTCCCTTTTATTTCAATATATTAACTGAATATGACAAAATAAAATTAATTTAATTATATATTATATATAGCATGCTGCTTCTCCTACGATACTGGGATACTGATACCGCGTTTGTCAATAATTTACAATATCACGTTACCTTCGTTTCATAATTTACGTCTACTGCATATAAAAGTATGGAAGACTATAGAGAAAAATGATATAAATTCAAAATAAAATCTGAACTTGCCGGTAAAAATGCATCAATTGATCGATTCATCTCATGAAAAATGTGAGCGCACACACACCCTCCGCATGAACATGGACGAGTTCAATAATTTGGCTGATTCATAAAGTTACAGGATTTGGCTGATTCATGCTGTTACAGAAATGTTAATAAGATTTCCTATTTTTCCCTTTACCAAGTTTAAAACACTCATTGGTTAGCTAAATACGTTCTATATTTATATAACGAAATAGAATTTACAAAAAATTAAAATGTTCGTGTGTGTAAAACTACCGTTGAAATATAACCGCATTTATTCCAGCAATTTTCACCCTATTCAATAATATAATTCATATGCAACTTGAAATACAGTTTAAAATCGTTTCTAATTCTCTAAAATTGATTTTTAATATTTAAACTACATACATATATTTATATTATAACTTCATATATTTGTCCATATTGTTGTTTTGTGAATAAAATAAAATAATACAGATCAAGGAACATGATTGTGGATAAATGGATAACATGTCTGAAATAATTACTGTAAATACGTAATATTGTAAATTATTGACAAAATGTCATTATTACAATATTTCTTTATCATTTTCGAATGAAGCTAAATGCTTTTACAAATCATCATACAAAATATGAGCAAGTTATTTTATCTATTTATTTATTAAGAACATTTGCTGACGTTAAAATTGAAAGAGTCATAAATTGAGTGAACACGTTACCATTTTTAGTGCTGAGTTTCTATTGTATTTATATATATATATATATATATATATATTTATATATATATTTATATATACATATATATATATATATATATATATATATATATATATATATATATATATATATATATACCATGTTTAGAGGTAAAAATCAGCCCAATATATATATGTTGTAAAAGCGTCAACTTCCTAAAGTTATTATTTCTCATCTTCTTGGAATTTTAGACAATTGTCTGGAAAACTAAAGGGAAGACGTTATGAAAATGAGTTGGAGTAGTAATTATGTGATTAAATGAAAACTAATAATATGATTATATAGAGGCAAATGTGCGAAAAAACAATCTCATCTGAACTTTTGTCACATGGGCCTTAATATTTTTTTGGTAATTACATTTCATTCCTTTTTTCCATTAATTAAATTCATGTACTTGGAAAATATTAAAATGATCAAGTTACAAACTGTAGTAGACGGACGGACAAATGGACATGGAAAAATCAAAAGGGTTACTGCGAAACCCTAAAATAAATAAATAATTATTTATAAACAATGAAAAAGTTCAGTGAGATAATTGTCCGTTTGTACAGAATTCATTTCAGTTGTAATTTCGTTAAATATATCATGCCTTGTCTACTTTTATTGATATTGGAATAAATAAATCCACAGGATTACATGAGTAATTTTACATGTTAATGTATAGATTTGAGATAATATTTGTAATATTGTACATCTTTTAATAATAGCTTTTACATATATTTTGCAAAATTATTAATTAAAATGAGTGTATTCTTTTGAGGACACGTCAAGACGATAATAATTACGTCAGATTTGTTGTTATAGTTAACAGAGCGGTTTTATTTATTACATTAGTTAATTGTAATTTTTAAAATGAAATATATTATATTAATTTACTTTTAAGGTAAGTTTTATTTTAAATGAAATCTTTGCTGTATGATAAGCAATATGATAGCAAGATTTCCGATATTAAAAAAAACCATTAATGTCGATTTACGAAACTTTATTAAAAAAAGGAAATTTAAACGATAATTTTGACGAATTACCAACCAAATTAAAATATGTTGCTAATCTTTACCTTATATATGTTTTCGATATAATTTATGGAAAAAATAGGAAATAAATTGAAGTCAGTCAACAGTTACCTATTTCGAACTGACTTAACTTTCACTTTTATCACATTTCGAAGCTATCTGATTTATAGCCCGCCTCATGTTCAAAGTATTGGGAAGACCGAAAATTACTCTGGAACATGCAACAAATTTAATTTAATCTTTTCCTGTATTTTATAAAAAAAATGAATTGCAGAGCGTTTTATGTTTTGTGATACCATTTTACATAGTATTCATTAGTTTCTGAAATTAAAAATTTTAGTAAAATATATAGATCTGCCGGATGTTTTTTTTTTCTGTAAGGAGGATTTTAATGCAAAAACATTTATATTTTACACATTTTATGAAAAAAAAAGAATATAAGAGCAATAGCAAATAAAGGCAAGAAGATGGGTTTTTCTCCATTTATATTTTAAATAAAACTGCGGTTCAAAGATACATCTAATCGAGTAAAATTTTAATGCACTAAACCATCCATATAATGTCAAATATATATTCCTTATTATAATTTCCAGTTACTTGACTACTACAGCTTACCACGTAGCGTTTGCAATGGAGGACCTTGAAAAAGCGTATAACCCTTCTGTATAAACATTACGTTTTCATCAGCCCACATATGTATCCTAGCATATGTTATACTACTATTATTATCGGATGACGCTAAAGGATCATTAATTTCCTTTATACCTGCTAAAGTAAATTAGGCTAGATCACCAATATATCAATAGGTCCACCTTATTTTCGTAGCAGTTTCTACTTTCTTTCATTCCAGCGTTTGTTATATGTAAAAGAGTATACTTGGATTTCGTGCTAATGTTTTATGTATATTCTATACATTATTTTTTTAATAGATAGTAATCTCTCTAGCTTCTATGTTTCTAATCCAAATTAGGAAAATTAGGATCAATAACGATATATATATATATATATATATATATATATATATATATATATATATATATATATATATATATATATATTTAAGTTACGACTATTTATTATAATACGTTATTATAAAATTGCTGCCAAGTTTTTTGTGCTAATATCGGTAATAACTGTTATACATTACATTATATTAACAATTCTTTGTTTGTAAATGATATCATCATTTTAAATACTTGCTTAGTCATGAACTTCATAATTCCAGTTTGAAAATAAGTTCCTTTTCAGATTTATTAGAAAACTCGACAGAATCATTTCAAATTACTCTATACACACTTATTGAAAATGGGATATGCTGGCTTCAGAAGTAATTCCATTCTCGAAGTATTAAGTGCTTTTAACACACCCACGGATATATTGTGCAAATTTATAAATTGTGCTTATACTCGTATATTATGTAAAGAAAAGTAAACGAAGATTCGAAGCGAAATGCAGTAAAAATCAGAGTATCTGTCGTTTCCTGAAATACATAAACGCTTTCATCCACTCTCACTCCCGTTTTTGCCACATTTTAGTATGAAAGTTGTTATATCAAAAATATTCTTTACACGCGGTGTACGCAATTTATATAAATATCACAAATCGCGTACGTGAACTCCTCTGCTGATATTTCTTTACAATAATTTACATTTAATCGAGATGTTTTGTAATATGTACCATAAATAGCCAATTTAAATTCTGAATGATTAATTCAGGCTTATTCCGGGAAATTTTGAACGCAGAACTGCAGAAGATTTAAATATTAATTACTATTAAATTGTAGAGCCTAACTTGTGATGAAAAATACATTTTTTATTAAGTGTGCAATTCAGCAAAGAAAAAAATAATTCATTTGTTTTATTTGCGAAAAGTGAAAACTAGTATGTTTTGCATATTGATTCTTTATAAGTTGTATATTTTCGTATAATATATATATATATATATATATATATATATATATATATATATATATATATATGGGTGTCTGTTCTGAGTGCTCCAAAGAAAAATGAAAGTTAAAGCGATAAAATAAGAAACATTTATAAATGAAAACTTATTATTGTTTCTAAATTAAAAGAAATAGTTACTTTATTTCATGTCTCTAATACTTTTTACGGAAATTTATCATATTTAAATTTTGATATTTATCTCAAATATGTCAAATTTTTAAATGCTTCCATAAATATAAAACCTAATTTACAAAATCCTTTGAAGGTAGGTAATTGCATACGTTTTTAAAGTTCACAATCTTTTAATGGAAATTAAGTAGTTTTGTCGCATAGCTCCACTATTAAATATGACCCAAATTTTAGCTTTATTCATTTCATAGTTGAACTATGAAATCAATCAGGATTTTTTGGAGTCCTCAAAATAGGACGACCTTTAAATAAATTGTGAGATTTATTCATAAAATATGTAAAATTTTACGTTTGAAGTGGTAACAACGCAAAACAGATAACTTCCTGTTAGGAAGACATGTAAAGGCTTTACCATAATCCTATGAAAATAGGAATCAGTTTTTGGGTAATATGATGCAATCAAACTGATGGGGATTTTAACGAAATCAAAAAGGAAGCCAATTAAAGAGATAATATTTACCTTTCAAATTTTTATTCCAGTTAACAGATTCCAAAAAATAATAATTACATTGTGATATAATGTCGCGAAATTAATCTTATTTAAAAAAAATATTTAAGTGTAAACAGAAAATAGATGGGAAGTATTCAAAAAGACGACAGTTGTGGAAAGGTAAAAATGTTAAATTAGTTCAAACAATAGATGCAAGTTGAAAAATGACGTCGATTCAAATTGATTGTCCGGTGCAGTAGATGCTAGAGTAATTAAAAAAATGAATTTCAAAATTCCTATAGAGATGAAGTGGTCTTTGGTAATCGAAACTCGCTTTTCTTTAATTTTTTCTACAAATATATTTTATGAAATTCTTTTAAACAGACTTTTATTGAAAGAGGTCTTAAAATTTTATGACGATGGCTTTGATGTTACGCGGCAATGATTTTGTCTTTCCAAACAGTAATTTTTTATTAAAATTAGAAAGTAGGTATAGCTGGGTTATTTGATATGCATATGTTACGTCTTTTTGTTTTAATCATTAAATTTTTACACTAGTAAAATTTAATATTTTAGCAGGGATTTTTTAAGAATTCTAATATTTACTGATCATTCGAGCATCATGGGAGTTTGAAAATTAAATGCCAGGAATGGTATAAAAATGTATGTATATCTTTTGGTCAAGTGAGCAGGGTGTACGGTGTCAACACTCCCAGGGCAGTGTCTACTTGGCTAAAACTAAATGCTGTGACATACAACATACATCTAGATACACTTGATATGAAACACGATTTTATTTATCTATTTATTTCTTTTGTTTTCAACGTAAAACATGTATAGCGGACTTATTGTTACATGAGTAATGTTTTTCAGTTAATCAAAATACCAGAAGTTGGAAATTTAATGTTGTAGAAGACTGCTAGACCACCTATGATATATTACAAACCTAAAATGTATTTAAATTAAAAATACATCTTCGTAGAAAATAACTTTAGTATAAATATAGATAGGGAAAAGAGATAAGATAAGAGAGGAAGGAAAAGTATAATGACAGGAAACCAAGATCGGAGTATTTTTTCAGCGATTTGTAAAACGTAAATCGATGTTGCGTTTCGAATGTAAGAATCAAGTTTCTTCCAGGGTTGGGCAGAGTATGCAGCGTACGTCCTAAATTACATGAACATATTGGATGAATTTTTAAATCCTTTGTAATATTTGCTTTAAGGAAGAATAATGAATATTATTCCGCATAATACAAAAACAACAATAGCCTCACAGAATCCATGCGAATAAATTACTTTCAATTTGATACGGACATTAATTTCTTTCATTTGGTAGAATATTCTCATTTTAGTTTTTTAAATTATCTTTATATTTTGTATATAAATTCCTTTCGTAAATCATATTTTGTCAATTAATCAAGGAATTTATGTTTCTTTTTTCAAAACCGCCAAGGGATTAGAAATACATGTATTGTAAATAAGGCCCTGTAAATGAGGTAGCTTGAATAAGATTATTACGTCTTCTAGGATTTAACGGCTATAATAGCGTCCTTTGATAACAAATAGTGAAGCGCACTATAGAGACAGAGATCTATGATAAGCGGCTGTCGCGGCACGGTCTACTGCGTGCATATCGGTGCGTCCGCTTCGTCTCGCAGCACTGGACCGCGCCGAGATCATTCAGGTTCACGGATATCACGTGGGGCGGTTTTCTTCAGCGGCGGGTCGAGGATAAAGCGGTCACGCCCTGAATATTTATGCGCTTATTGTATTATGGATTTTATAGAAACGATGAGGTAATATTCAATTTTATCTTAAAAGTTTCAAGCTTAACGTATAGGCACATATATTTTAATAATTTAAAGGCAGTATTAGCTATGTTTAACTGATTCCAGAAACTAAGACTATCAATTCAATTGTCATAAAATGTTTTATTCCTTTGTTCTTATTTTTTCCAGTAAATATTTTATCTTTTGTTAGCGTGGTGGTTCCTCTTACTCTTTTTGCATTCATAAATATATAATGAATTTTATTTAGATTATACATTTTATTTATTTGGCAATAAGATAAATATTCATTTCATCTAATTAAATATGAAATAAAGTCAGAGGTGATCTCTATAATCGGTGGAAATTTGATCACAAAGACATGTATGTATATATGCATGTTATTTATATATATATATATATATATATATATATATATATATATATATAAATATACATATATATATATGAATATATTTATATATATACACATATGTATCTACCAAATTTTGATGCAACCCATTCTTACATTTCTGATATGCATGGCCAGTGGACAGGCAGAGTAGTTTTTAAAAATGTTCGATATCTAGCTAACATAAATATAATTATTTCATCAAATAAGATAGCCTAAGAACATGTTAGACGAATATCACCTAACAATAATTTTCCACTAAACAAAGTGAAGGGGAAACGAACTATTTACTTTATCGTACACTTTTGTTGCTGATACCAACCCGAGCGGCAGCCTTCCGGAAACTCTTTCCACTACGTAAACACGAATTTAAGGGTCTTACGTTTATACACGCCGACTCCGTATAACGACAGAAATAGTGATGGATTTTTCAAGGCAATATTTATTAAATTATATGATAAAAAATTGTTTCTTTTTGTACATGAATTGGTACATGAATTGAACAAGCGTCGACTTGGTTCAGTTCTAGTGACTGTACTCTTACACTAGACTATATGTCTATAAATCGTATTTTTTCTATTATTTAAAGAAATGTTATTAATTATTTCATGACGAAAGATTATTATTTTAAAAAATTTAGTTAAAAAGTAATCTCTCTAGCTGAAGTAGAAATACAATTTTTTATTTCAACCTAAATTCAGAATGGCAGAAATATCTAATTTCAGTCAGAATTTCAGAGAAATCTATAAATTCAACCTTTACAAGACGCTAAATGAACCGATTTTCCATAATTTTTTTTTATTTAAACCCATTTACTAAATTAATAACGTATCTGTATAAATACAGACAAGTAACTGTCAAAAATATGTCTGTCAAAAGTATGTCAAGAATATTGTTTAGAGGTGTATAATGTACAAACTTGTGTTTCAGCTTAACTGAACTATAAATTGATAGCAGTTGTCAAGAAGGATGAGGATTCATTTCTTTCTATAGATAAGACGGGATAGTAAGTGGAAGTGATCTATTTGTGTTACCTCTTCACATATTTTTGTAATTATGTAAATAAAGGTATAGGCTGTTACATTTTATTGTTAAAAGAGCTTATAGCTTTTTTTCTTTAAGGAACTTTTTTATTTATTAATAAGAATATATTTATTGTGATGTACTCATAATATTTTATCATAGTTTAAAATTTTCCGTTTTAGTTTATTAACAATTTGCGTAAATATAAATTTCCAAAGTTACCTTTCATTTGATGTCTGCTGACCATGACCGGTTCAAATATAGTGAAATGTGAAAAAAATTAGTGAAAATATCCACAAAAGTTATATTTCAATTGCTTAAGACTCTTTACAATTTGTTTATTACAATTTGTTTTATAACTCTTTGAGTTTGAACAACCGCTTAAATATATAGAGACGCATTAGCAAAAGCAGCAAAAACTTTCTCATGAACGATAATATAAATTATTTAGTATATGTTTAATAGATTGAACAATATATTTAGACCAAGCACCTTAACTATCTATATCCATCACTGCTCGGTATGGAATGCACGATTTCACATGAGGGCCACCGGTTTTTCATTAAAAATATATACTTAAATATAGTTCCGTTAAAGCTACACAGAGACTATCGTATGCTATTGACGCTATGTACACTTTAAATAACTTCATCTTCGACTTGTTTTAAATTTGGCACTTTAATTTATATTTCGTCTCGTTTTAATATGTGCTTAATGGAAATGGGAGGGGGGGTTCACTGATAATTTTTCTTGTCAAACTGATTAGATAATTCCGAAGTGTAAAATTCATTAACAATGTGCCACATTTGATACTTTAAATTTTTTATACTTATGTAAATAATTAACAGGACAAAATGGATAAAGGCGTAAAAAAATATATGGCTTAACTCGAATTTGCTTTTGAATTAATCCTAACGGTAAACATATTTTTCAAAATTTACTTCAATTTCAACTGAATATACTTTTATATAAGTGAACCATTACAAAATAATTTTTTTTACATTGAACAATAAAATTGTTTCGTTATCATTTCATTTTTTAAAGCATTGAAATGCTTTAAAAAATGAAATGATAAGGAAACAATTTTATTGTTCAATGTAAAAAAAATTATTTTGTAATGGTTCACTTATATAAAAAAGCTAGATATTGTCTGAGTTTAATAACTTTTTAAGGAATCACATAGTTTTAAATGTAAGTTTTGAGTTTTCAGAGAGAATAAGATTGAAGAAAGCGCAAATAATAGTCAACAAAATTTAATTTAAAATTTTGATTGTAACCGATTCTGAAGCAAAAGTATAAAAAAAAGGTAGAACTCACACCACGGGATTTCTATTTAGATATGAATAAACATTTAAGGACATATCGTAATTCCATTACGCTATTCATAAATTTTATTATTAATTTGTGCCATCTAAATATTTTGCCTATTCTTAAACAGTTGTGAAATTGTCATACAATTAAAAAAAAACTATGGGATTTAGGATTGTCGATACAGTTTTTCAGTAAACTTTAGATAAATTTCAAGTGAAGTTGTTTTTTGTAATATTAAATTCATATCAATATATATTTTGTGAAAATTTTTAATAAGCTATCTAGAACTATTTTACATAACATTCTGAAAATAAGATTTCGGTTTCCTTATTACTTGCTCCTCTAATTTATATTCCATAAGATACAATGAAAAAGAAAATTAGGTACTTTGTTTGCCGCTCAAAAGTTTTCATACTAATTTGTTTGCGAGTAAACCATTGAGGCATTTACGATTAGATATGCTTGATCGCTGCATCTTTCCAATATTTGAATCAGGCGGTTTTAGAGAAATATTTTGTGAACTCTTGCGAAATATTTCTTGAACTGTCTTATATAAAATGGTTACAAATATTTTTTAAATGTCTTATATAAAAGTTTGTAATCCAAATAAGCTTCTGTTTTAATTTATATCCTACACGGTACGTGAAATTTATATAATAGCTGTGCTTCGGTACATGAAATTACAAATGAAAATAATATTTATGTATTTATATTAGTTTCATTTCGCTAAAATACACATGTTGCGGTTATGCTGACTTTTGAATTTAGAGGTCATTTTAGGAGGTCATCTAAACCTAACATGGTCCTCAGGCAAGGTAACCTTGAAAGTTTTATATACGCATATAAGTTGTTGAAAAACTAAATTATACCAATTTAACCTGTGATGAGATATCATGAGTACATTACAATAAACATGTTTATATTAATAAACAAAAACATTTTTATTTAAAAAAAAATTATAATTCCTTTTAAAAATGAAATGTATCAGCCCATATGTGTTTCTTATATGAATAGAAGAAGTGTGAAAATGTGTCAAAAATGGATCACTTTCATTTACTAACACTTCCTTTTGTGTGGTAGTTTACATGTTATTTTGTTTATACAGTGCTATCAATTGATGCTAATGTTGGTGTACTCCATAAGCAATTTACCTTATCGAATGAATAGCACATCGACTAAATTAAATAATTATTAAATAATATTATACTAGAATTCATATATACTGTTATTGCCTCCCATTATCGTGTTATGGTTAAGATTCACGTTATCGCAAGAGGTATGGCCAAAGAATGGGTAATCATGAATGCTGATGATTTGGCTCTCAGTTTTTCACCCCACATATAATATTTTTTCGCGACGACACGCCACGAATTGTGTTCATACGTGAATAGTGTGTTCGTAGCATTATTGAAAGATTATTTATAAACATTTGCAAACTTTCGTGATATGGTAACTAAATTAATATATAAGGAAGTCTCTCCATAAATGAATTATCTATAAATAGGTCAGTCCTTTATTTAAATTAGCAGAATCGGTCACTGTGCAAGTTAAATGTTATAAAATATATCAATACATAAAAACAACACTTACATCGACGATCGCGGTCGATGAGACTACAATAGTGTTGATGTGACTACAATAGAGCTGTTCTTCTCGTCTGTAGTATGTCTCTTTTAAAATTTCTTTTATTGTAATTTTTTACAACTTCAGAGATATATACTTGTTGAAATTTTCACAAATTAGGAGTTCATTTCGACTATTAACTGACTAACTGGTCCGTAAGAATAATTCGCAAGTCACTGAATGGCAGTTAAAAAGATTGGAAATAGATGGCGCTTTAACACTTTTGAGAAATCACATATATATATATATATATATATATATATATATATATATATATATATATATATATATATATATATACATGATAGTTAAGTTTAGCAGAAACTGAATAAAGAAATATTGTTGTAATTACAAATACATCATTTCTAGTAGGTAGCATTAAAAAGACAAATTTCACAGAAATTCATGTATTCAACGTCTTTTAAACATCGAATTTATGGAATTACTGAATTTTCGGCTTAAATAGGGAAGTTAAGCCATTCACAGTTTAGGACGGAATAGAAAATTTAATTTCATTATTTTTCAAATTTGATGTCACATTCATTAGGATTATTTTTTCAAAAATTGTAAAACATAAAACTGTCTAAATATAACAAAAATAACATTTTCAACAAATGAAGAAACACCTAGCATCTGTCTAAAGTTTAAAATAAATGTCAAACATCAATTTACTAGCGCTGTAGCCTGTGACAAACAATGTTACCAAGTGTTACAATTGAACAGTTACTAAGGCGACATTGGTTTCATTCATCTAATTAAACTAAAGAAAATCAATTTGTTTATCATATATTTCGACACAATATGGTGTCGAGGAATCCACTGCTAGATTATAATTTATCTCACCATGCGGGATCGACATATAAGAAATTGAAAATTGTTTTCTTTTTTATTCTTCTTTATATTCTGTTTTATTCTTTAAGTTATAAAACGATCCTGTAAAACAAAAACAATAAACTTCTTGAGTTTGGGCAGAGCTTACATTGTTAACATTAAATATCCACTTAAATAATTGTCACCGTGGCGTGTTGGGTTGATTACAAGGCATAAGGCCTTTGACTGCGTTTCTCACCGTGGAGACCCGGGTTAGATTCCCGGAGCATGTTTTGTATTTATTAAAACTATTAAACATATTAATTTGCTTTCCACCGTGTAAATACATTACTTAGTTTATATTTTACGTGCGTAAGTCGATTGTCTAATCTTTTTAATTTATTAATATAAGCTGACCAAACATATTTGCTTTCTTTTTTATTTGATAAATGGCGCTTTCCCCATTTTTTAATATTTTCAGATGCAAAGATAACAAGTTAGCGGCAAAGAAGGGAGGGTTACATAAAGAGACGACAGACAGATGGACAAACGTTACCGAGAACTGGAACTCTAAAAATTTATCAATCCTTTCGTGCTACTAACTCTTCAAATAACTCCTAAAATGATTTTTCAGTGTTTGAGCCATACATTTTTAGGTTCCGCGCCTTAACAGAAACAAATAAGAATTCTTACAAGATTACTTTAGTGTGTCTGTCACAGTCGCATGCATGACATAGGGATAATACGTAAAAACCCTAATATAACTTTATTGTCAATTTCGTGCGGAATATAAATTTAAAGAGCGACTTATAAATATTCCAAAATGATTTTTTAAGAATTTTATTTAAAAGAGTTCTAAGAAATGCTCACAAAAAATATTCCATTGCCAAAATTGTGCAATCGAAACCACGAAAAAAAAGTTGTTAGGTCTTATACAAGGTATTGAAATAATATTAATATTTGTACTTTTAATAGGAATATTTTGAGCCCTTCAGTGTTTATAGGTTCTCAAGTGGATATTAGATTATCGTAGACCTAGTTCTAGTGGTACTTAACAAATATTATTTTAGATCATTATCATAGTGATTGCGCCAAATACACTTTTTTTCCTCAAACTCTGTCAGAGTGAATATATTATAATACACAGAAAAATAGACGAAGAGACATCAAGTCGATTACATGAGTTTTTTTTTCTCTTTTGGTACGAAAGAGAAAAAAATGTTTTCATACCTCCGTAGCAGTAGAATACACTAATATAATTAGATTAGAACATATACACCTACAGACGTCATTCAATAGAAAATGAAAGCTTTTCGGGAAAACTGACAGGGTTTTTGGGTAACATTTTTGTATCCCAAATATTTGCATATACATTTATATGTTTCTAACATCTGAATCATAAGACTTTTATTTTTTTTTCCATTTTTTAATGTACCGTCTGATCTATATTGTATTATATGTATGCAATCTCCGAATAAAGGGCAACACTAATTTCGTATTTATCACTACAAAAAATAAATCAGATTTAAAAAGTGAATAGGAGAACAAATGAGCAGCTAAATTACGGAGCGGTTGAACAAGACGGCGACGGGCTCAGGGAAGCTTAGCGAGTTAGCTACGACGCTACGTGGTTTAGATGCTTTGATGGCGAAACTTCCTCTCGTAAAATCCTCTCAACTTTATCCTGTCATCTCCTCCTTTATGTTAAGAGCCGAAACCAAGAAGGTAATATTGCCGTGTGTCGCAGGGGTGTCAGTTCGGTGACATCGTTGAATTAGCGTGTATTTCACGGCACCTGTTTATTGAGATAAATTTAATTTAACATAAAAAATTATCAGTCTGTCAAATATTTTTTTACCCTTTTGCACACTATTTGCACAAAAAGTGAAAAAAGTTGTTTTGAAATAACTCTTGAAGGAACAAATACTATCTTTTAGAGGAGCTCTGATAACTGGATTTCTTCAATGAATATATTGAACAGTTCTACTGTTTCAAAATATTCATTAATCGACTGCGTTTATACAGTTTTAGGACTGTTTGCGATATGCATAAATAGTGTATTGCCAATAAGATCATTCCTTGGTTTCTTTTCAATTCTTTTTAAATTTATCCAATTCTTATTTATTACTAATTTTGTTCAAAATTTTACCTGCGTGGGTATTAGTGGAACTTACGTAGAAATTTAAAATAATTAATTTAGCGCACTTGGGTGTATTTATGATAAAAATCGTCTGTAGTAAATACAAAACATTAAAAACATATATAGAAAAAGAAAAAAAATAAAACTCTATTAATATTTATAATTGATAAAACTATAGTGGGTATTCAAAAATAACATGCTTTATTTTTATTAGCATGTTTATTTTCACCTTCAACTTTAGTGCATTTATTTAGACGGAAAAAAGTTTCACAAAAGAAATTGATACGTATTTTTCCAATGTTGCATTAACGTCAGTGCCGAATGTTATGGTTTAATAGGGAAGTAAAATATTTGATTTTGCACGAAGGCGATTTTAATTTTCCTTCTACGATTACGGCATGCCGTGGATGTTAACGACCTACGTCCGCACCGGTCACCTTGTCGATATCGGTCTTTTGTTTGAATTAATGATCAAATTTCCGTATAAATATTCACGATATTGTAATTCAACTGATAATGAACCGGAAAGTATATTTTTAAACAAAATGTATATAAACACAAAGTTCATGCGTTTTCAAAGTAAGCAAGGTAATCCCAATATAAATTAAATCATATAAACCTGTCTGTTGAATACAAAAAACATATCATAGATATGATTGATTTTGAAAATTCATAAACTTAAACTGTATAAAATATTTGTATTTAGATAAAAAGAAAAAAATTAAAAGAAATATACATCGAACAATAGTTAAAATGTATATATATGGTTAAAGAACATTTTGTAACACGTGGATTTGAATAGAATGGAATTAATAAACCGTATGAAGAATATTAGACATATACTTGGATCCTTGGTCATTTATTATTAGCACTTACTTACCGGTTTTCTATTTTACCTACACGCTTCGTTTTTTTATGCCTCGCGTTTTATCTTATTTTTATTTATATATCTCGCTCATTAACGTTTGTAATGTCTCATAAAAGGAAAAAAGATTTCCTCCTTTTTAAAATATAATATTGTCAATATTCTCTTTTATACTATTTAAATTTCAGTCAAGACTTCTTTGTCCACTTCGGTGCTTTGAACTTATAATTGATAGTAACAAAATTCGTCAATTCGTCAGTCAAACCATGAACGGCAAGAAGTCTCCGTCATCTTCAATTACTGCTGTTAAATTCTGTTGTCATAGGTATCAAGTACATATGCCAAATTTGAAGTCGAACAGTTACGGGGAAGTGGAAAAGCAGATTATAAAATTTATATCGCACAATGCAGTTGTATATGCAAGTTAGGAGTCAAATATAAATGTGGTGAAAATATCATTTTTCTGTTAGCTATTTGAAGTATTACCGTATCATGGTTTATAGTTTACAGATTAATCAATACTACTTGAAAAGAGAAACGGTTGCAAAGAAATAATATGTTATATACGAAATGTTGCCTGTTTGCTATTCTAAAATTGCAAAACAAATTTAAACTGAAAAAGAAATTTAAATGTTTTCAATATTAAATAAACCGTGATCAAATAAATTGTGTTTCATTCGTACCTGCAGGGTAAAAACGAAGTTTTGATTTTTTTAATTCTTATTATTGGGAATTTGTCAATTGCTTATGTCTCGATTTATAGAATCCTTAGTCTCCAAAGTTGTCGAAATGTGTAACAAAATAATATTGTAATTAAACCTGTCAGTTTCGACAAGTGCCTAAAGAATTAAATACTTACTATTTATTTTAATGATCAAACAATTATAATAAAAATAGTCGGTAAAATTTTTCATATACGATTGATGGAATGTTTGATATGGATTAAAATATCAAGATAATGTCTTTGTTTAAAAATATTGATGAATATCGTAAATAAATCCGAACCGTTTAATCTGTTCCATAAGGTTATATTTTCATTTCCATTCTTCTGATTGGTTCTTTTCGACATATTTTTCTTGACAATTAAATGATAATTCGTGTATTATCAAAACATTTGGCATGACGTCGCAGGTTTGAAAAATATCATACGTAATTACGATTTCATATAACATTTAAATGTTAATTATTTTATAGAGTAAATGACTTAAATAAATAAAAAAAACTATTTGCTGGATGGGAGACAATTGATAGCAAAGTTTGTTGAAATACCGCGTTCACGGATTATTATATGTTGCATAAATTCTAAAGAGTAACGAATAACAGAATATCATGAAATGACAGTCACGTTATCTGTCTAGAAATTTCACAGCGTAAATTTGATATAAATAATTCTTTTAACGGTACGTTCACCATAAATAAATTTTACTTCCGATATGTTGCTTTATACCAGACATTTATCGTCACGTTTATTGGCATTAATCGAAAACAAAAAAAATTTTAATGAAAATTTGTAGTAAGCTTGTGAAAATTCTCATTTATCTCACTTCTTATTAAAAATATAACTGTATTATTTGTACAACTTAACATTTTTTTCTGATTTCGTCCTTTTTACTTAATAATTACGTATTCCACGAAGTGAAGTACCGTGGCTAGTGTCTATTACGTATGATCTTCTATTCGTCGTCCCATTTTTTTAAAAGGTATTTAGTAGTGACTTTTAAAATAAAAACAATGGGACACTCAGATAATTTGACCGGTTATGAATAAAAAAAAATTATAAACTAGTTCATAAAGTTTGGGCTAATTTTTTTTTTCAGTACGATTATACAGTATAGAGGACTAAATCTTTCTACCACATGATGAGTAATGTGAACTGAACTGTGAACTGTGATATTTTCATGATATTTTACGTGATAACATACATGATTGCTTTCTGACATCAAATACATACAGAAAACTGGACGCTGCTTCTTTAGAAACCAGGAGTATTCGAAGGTTTAATCCACGGGAATAATTTATTTAACAAAGATGAATTGATATTTTGCAACACCTTTACAAAAAGCTTAATTTTTTTATTATATGCATATACACAGCTGTACAAATTATTTTCGTCACTTTATATGTGTATATTTACTAGAACGTACAAATTTACCGCATACAGTTGTACTATTTGTGTACTTCACAAGCTACAATTTTACGATTGAAAAGATATTATTATCGTCGAAACATTTTCGGTATCGGCATATCGGCAAAATGATACGAAAAACTCATCTCGGATAAAAACACATGCCATTGCTAGTTCGTTTGACAAGTAATTATATATATAATATAATTGACAAGTAATTAGTTTATTAAAATTGATATCGAAGGAACACGTTTTCCTTAGTTTTATAGCTATCTGATAATAAATCGAATTTATCTTTAAACATACCCCTATACGATCATAAATATCCATAACAGTTAAAACTACTACTTCATTTAAGAATAATGTTTCATGTATGCTATAAGACAAGACAATTTTCATCAAAACTAAAAAAAAACTGTATTTACTACCTATTCCCTGTAGTGAAACGAATGATGCAAATGTCAATATTATTTAATGACAACCCTTACATATCCCTAGACGATGGTATATCTGTCTTTACATGGTATAGGCTAAAGAAGCTATTAAGACACAAGGCGTCTAGGCGTATAAATATTATATATTCATGCTAGTGAGCTTAGTATGAATATATAATATTTATACGATGTAATATTTATTTGACTTCTATTTACTTTTATCAAGTGTACTATCCAAGGTTTAGGGATCCAGTATTTTGACTGCATATTAATTATTTGCCAAACTATATTTATCCCACATATCATTAATTATATTCTTCTCAGCGTACATTCTTATAATTTTATTGTAATTCAAATTAATGGTTAAAAATTATGGCATAGTTTTTATTTATCATACAGAATTGCATATATTTTTTGCTTAATTCATTTTGATATTTACTTTAACATCAAAATTAATTAATCACTGACGAAAAATAAGAGGCTGCACTTATTTGACACCTGCATACTTATACATATATTTATTTATATGTTTATATACAAAAATAAAAATAAGTAATTGTAAGAAGTAAGTAGAAGTAGGAAAAGTGAAGTCTTTATGAGATAAAATAGGAGAATGTCTAAATATCACTCACAGCCATATAATTTTGTACTGTTTAGTTTTCTAAAATTTGGTATAATTCTTTTTTGTTTATAGCAGAATTAACAGAAGCTAGAAGAAGTTAAAAGAAATTAACATTATTTTTGGAATAAACTTCTTAACCATCTTTTTTAAAAATGAAAAATTGTTGTTTTCTATATTTATCTCCTAAATTTAGTTGATATACTCGCATCCACATTTCAATATGCTTTTCGCCTTGGCATTGATGAAGGCTAACTGTATTAATCGATCTAAACTACCGTCAATAAGTTTCGAAGCACTATTTATTTTGTATTATATTAAAGGTATGTAAATAAAATTAACGGTAAAGATAATATTATAAAACATAACATATTTTTTGAACGTGTGTAAATAAATCAGATAAAATGACAATTTAAAAAAGTAGTCAGATAAAATATTTGTTTATTAATTAATTACCAGAAATATATTTATCGATATAACCATTTTTAAGCTAATTATTATTTTAACGAGATTGCTTAAATTGTCTTCTCCAATGTCATGCCAAAGCTTTTTATGAGTATGGCTACCGCTGTTAGTGTTTTATGCTAAAGCTTCCTCGGATCTTTGGTCTAATAGATCCTTCAAACATTCAAAATGAGACATATCTTGCAACTATGAAGACCATACTATTTCCAACCCAATTTTCAAACCTAGCTGAATATTTTGAATCGTTATCTTTTTGAGCATATGTAGATCATCTATCAGTAAAATAGGTCTTCCTGAAAGTTATAAGTGTCCCTCTTTCCTTATTATACCCTCAATTTCTACCCGATCTCCTATAGTTGTTCCATAAAAATAGTTTCAAACCATTACATTACCACCTTTATGTTATGCGGTAGGCACACGACAGCCTTTATTCATTATTTTATAAGATCTGCAAAGAACTAAACCTGGTTGAATCAATCATTTGAAATTGTTTTTCATTGCTCTAACGTTCATTTTTTTGTGCTTATAACTCCGTTTTAGACGTTTCTGTTTTCTACTAAGAGGCTATTTTTAACACTGAAACTGATGCTTTATTATCTATTATATATTCAGTTTTCGAGCAATATCCAGAGCTGGAAGTCGACGATTATGCTGTATCGTTGTTATAATAAATCTGTCCTCTCTTTTTTACTGGCATTTGGTTTCGTACTCCGTTATTTTATCCATATAACTCCTAGTTTACTGTTTTATAACTAAAGTTTAGTAAGCACCATATAGTAAAATACTAAATTTGTTAGCAGTAGCTCTCTAAGAATAGTATTCATCTCATAGAATAATAATTACAGGCTATATTTTACGAGAAAATGAAATATATTAATTGCTGATTGTTTCTTATATCAAATTTTTGTTAAGAAATTGGACTAGAACATTTAATATTATATTCTGTTGTCTTCTCTAAAGACTTTTTTGAATAGAGCTGTCAGTGAATATATTTTTTAGTTTATTTCTTTTTTATCTGTGTCGTTAATATTAAGTGGAAAATATGATATAAATAAGTAACATAAATAAAAAGTTTACCTTTAATGACGAGTAATGAAATAAAATAAATATTACGTTAATAACGGCAGCTTATTAAAGATGAGACCGTAAATCACGTTTCAGTCCTTAATAGTGAGCATGGATTTCTACTCTGCTACTCGTGGATATCCATTTCCGGGTAAACTAATCCAATGAGAGCTGGGCTCGGGTTTTATTTGAAAGGGAAATATTTTGCTAAAATACCGGATACCGCAAACTTACTTAAGGATTAAATCGATCCTCAACGCATTGCTAATGCCTGTTATCGCTTTTTAATAGGAATAATAACCACAATTCCCTGTTGATTCATATTGAAAGCCTTTGAAGGTCTTACGGAAGTTTCTAACTTCCTGTTTAATGGACGATAGTAAAATTCATCGATGGATTATATTTATTAAACTATATTTAATTATTGCTTTATTTTTTAACTGAATTTAAATATATATTGATCGTCTATTTCGAGTTGTTTACTATGATTTTAATTCAACATCCACGAAAAATGGCTTATAATGGAATATTTCATACTCCATTATATGAAATATTCCATTATAAGCCATTTTCACTTTTATCGTAATAGTTTTAATTTTTCAAAAATAGTTTCCGTCAGACAAGTTTGTAAAATAAATATGTTTTTTTTAATTTTAAGAAAAAAGATATACAAACGAATTATTGCGTTTTAAAACTAAAGGGTTTTTTTACACACAACAAAATGCATTCTAAATTGAAATTACATATCTCATAATTTAATGTGTATTTCTAGAATGCTAATGTACATTTAGCAGATTGAGAGATGGTGCAGTATGTAATAAATGTATGTATACGTGCATGTAATCGGCTGGATACTAATTTTGACGCTGTTTGTTACGTTACACAGAGGTTTTCTTTGATATAAATTTCATTAAAATAAATCAGTCAATCTAGAATATGTTTTTAATGTAATTATGAAATATCTAAAATATGTACAAACATTCAACTATTATGAAATATATTCTCAATATCTCCTTTACTTTTATAAGTACTTTTTAACGATGAGAGGTATTTCATCTTGTATTCGTTATGTTTGTAAGTTGCATATTAGGATAATATTTGTATTTTGTGGATAAAAACTCTACAATTTTGTCAGAAATTTTATATATTTAAAAATCAGTTCATAAAATAAAAATTATAATGCAATTATAGTGAATTTGACGTGAATAATAAAGAATAATATCTGTTTGGGCTTAATAATTTTAAATAATAATTTGTAATTATATTAGAAAATTTTATGGGAAAAAGCACAGAACTAAATATATTTGAACATTTCCTGTACTTTCTGTTACTAAAATGTTATGTTATTTATGGTCAGGAGATCAAGCTGTTATATTTTATTTTAATTAGTTTCGATAATTCTCTTTTTTACGAAGATTACAATACATTGTTTTACTTCATCTTTGTAGGGATCTGATCAAATATTTGCTTTTATTTGCAAAGAAATAAGTGTGGATTTTTAAGTTGGTAATGAATTGTGAATTTTTTTTCATTCTTTGCTTCCTGTCAGTATTGTAACAAGTTCATGGCCCACCATTTTCTTTTTCTTCATATTACCTACTTGATCAAGGCCTTCACGGAATGCATTATTCATTACTACTTCCATTTATTTGTTTATTTATTTATTTAAAAAAACCGCCGAAACATTAAAAGTGTCACAGTTTACATTAAACATAACAATTTATAAAACAAAAAAACACATATTAATACACACGAAAAAAAAACAAACAAACTGACTCAATATCGAACGTGAACTGCCAAGCAACTATACAATTCATTCCTAAAGCGGTCAATGAAGCAGAGAAATGTGAAGATTTGGCACCTCTCGCTACATCTCGTTGATTAACATAAATACGTGAAAAAGCACTGCAGACGCGCAGTACGCAGTAGTTCTAAGCAGGTGAAATAAACTATACATCGGTCCTCTCACGTAACAGTCATAAGCATAAAGCATTACCAAGGCCAAGATTGATTGGTTATGAATATAATAATTTAAAAAATCCCAATCGAAAACAATGCCCGCCGGAGTTGAAGTGACCACCCCCTACTAAATACCATTCTACTAACCATTAAGACTAACCATTCTACATTAAGACTAACCATTCCCATTATAGAATCTAAACTAAAGGAATGGGGGAATTTTGTCCAACATACGTATGTAATTTACTTCACGTGGAGACCATACGCCAGCATTGGTTTCTAGGATACTGCGGACTAAAGAATTAAACATTATCACGATACACCTACTATATTGGAAATGTCTATTTAATAACACATCCTAGCAGTACGTAGGCATTCTGTCAGGTATCAACGATATAGTCGTGAAATATTAGATGTTTATCTAGAATTACACCGTCATTCCACACGGATGATACGTTTTGAGCGCTGTTCCATTTAACTGCAAATGATTGCGATTAAGGTTAAATTGTAGCTTTTATTCAGATTCCATCGAAATGTTAAATCAATATCGCTTTGATTGCTTTTTTGATTACTATATTTATTTGAATCAGATTGCTTTTCTACCCCTCGAGAATAGTTTCAAATCATCTGTAAACAGAGGGCAACGAACAATGCTGAAAAACTGAAAACAAATCATCAGTCATAATGAGAAACAAGAGTTAGTGATGTAGGCCACATTATTACATTGACTGACTCCAGGTTAAGTAATATATGACTTTGATTTAAAATTTCCAAACTGAATGTAATATACATTCGATCCCGAAGGTAACTAGCAAACAATTTTGATAGTATGGAAGATATACGAGTTTCTAACAATTTTATTAGAAGGATATCATTGTCAATTACTTGGTCAAATGCCGTTTAAAGTTAAATTACGCCACATTTAACTGTTATCATCACCATCTAACACCTTAGTAACATAATCCACAAAATTAGTATGACTGATGACTGTAGTCCTCTTATTACGAAAACCATGCTGACAGTTCGTCAGGTGGTACTGAACTTGGGCGTATATACGGCGTAATAAAACAGTTCCAAAGACTTAAACGAATGTGGATAAGAGTGCTACAGTACCTGTAACTTTTTATATCAGACTAGGACCAGATTTGACAACAGGTACGATACGGGAAATCTTACGAGACGGGAAATCTTCATAATAACGGGTAAGTTTCGGAACTTAAGGATAGAGTTAGTATAAATACTAGTGGTGCTACGACTTTGTCTACGTGTAATTAAGAAAATAAAAATTTCTTTGTTTTTTATCTCTTTCTTATAAGTTGCTCCTGGATATTTACTATTACTATATAAAATTTCATTAAAATTTGTTCAGTAGGCTTCGCGTGATACCCGGTCTTGATTAACATAAAGACAGACAGGCATAAATCCTAAAAAAAGTTTTTCTGGCTTCTATCATATTTCTATATACTAAACCAGCCACTTTTTTAAAATACTTTCAATGTACAGAATTTACGCTGTTAACATACAGACAGACAAGCATAAATCCTAAAAAAAGTTTTTCTGGCTTCTTTAATCTTTCTATATGCTAAACGAGCTATTTTTTAAAAATACTTTCAATGTGCAGAATTTACGCTGTTACAATTTTATTATATGTAAATACTTGTTAATTTTAAAATTGACATTCGCAAAATGGTTAGAAATGTACACGGAACATAAATTTGTCGTTACAAATTAAATAATAAACATACTTTTATGTTTGTAATCAATATCGTGTATGTCGTTCATCTGTTGGAACTCACATCTTCGGAGACCATGTTATGCAGAGAGCTAAATTTTGACATAGTTATAATTATTTATGACCGAAGCGTATCGTTAAATACAAATAGTGTAGGGGATCACACGACTCATATTTTCATTTTTCTCATATTACAGTATTTTCTTTCATCCACGTGAACCAATTAAACGCATATAAAATTGGAAATAATAACTATAATTATAATGAAAATATATAATTAAAAAGCACTGTGGATTTGTGCTAGACACAGTGGAAAATAATATCAATCAGTTGATAAATTACTTTTTAGGAAATGTTTAAATTTTACTTTTTTTCGTGCCTTTATTTCTTATGGGGCTTAATTTTAACATTTAATTGGCTACTCAGTTTTAGCCTCGAGTTGTAATAATTTTTAGAAATATTGTCGAAAGTTTCAAAATATTTCGTTTTAAGATAGGTCGCTCAGTAAACGGCAGCACCAAATGTACTACATCCAGATGATTCAAATGCACTACATCAAGAAAAATAAATTTTAATTTCTGACTTCCACTAAACTTACTTTGATTTGAAATTTCCAAACTGAATATATTACCTTCGATCCCGGGTATATTACCTTCGATATAAAAAATTGTATCTCGTATTATTTAAAAAATTGGCGCTTTTTTAAATACCAACTGATGTTTTGTAGAGTATTGAATTTTTTTATGATTTTCGATGTATGGAAAGTGTCCATAAAAGTATTATTGAGAACATAATAATGTGCAAAAAATATTCTTATCAGTTTTGTCTTAACATTAATCCTTTACAATTTACATTCAAAATATTGGCAACAAAAGGGCATTTAAGGTAACTCTCAGCACTAACTGCGTAAATTACTCAGGACGTGACGCATAAAATGCAAGACAATTAAAATAATTTTGCATTAAAATACATAGTAAATGCGATTCCCCTTCATTTGTCAGATTTTTTATAAACGAGTTTAAAATTGAGAGACAAATTGCAAAAGCCTTTAGAAACTCGTATCATGATGGGGACGACATATCAATAAGTATTTCTAGACATTTTGAAATTTCGGCAATTAAACTACACTTAGTGTGATACATGAAAAAAGATTTTTTCATCGTCAAGTCCAGTTAAAAAAAATTAAAATATTTTATCTTTTATTCTGTATTTACGCAATTCAACTAAATATTCCAGTAAATATCAACAAGATAGATTTTAAACTGACCCACAGACGGAAATAACAAAATTACAATGATCCTGTTTTCGTTATTTGGCTACGGACTGTAAATATAAATATATGTATATATATATATATATACATATATATATATATATATATATATATATATATATATATATATATATATATATATATATAAACGTTAATGTATGTAGTATAACGATAATTGAAAGCATTGAGCAATTTGAAATTTCTGGATAAATTAAAGAGTTTGCTAATTTATTAATTGGTACCTAAGAATTATTAGGGCATCAAATCCCTTATAAGTTTTATGCTTTTGCATTTTGGGTAATTAATAAGAATTTTTATTTTTCCTTTCAAATATTGAGTTAATATAGTGTCTTTAATACTTTAAAAATACAAAAAAATCTTCTTTGGTGCTTTATTACTTAATAGCAACGAAGAAACGTAAATAATATATCTTATATTTAAAAAAAAGGTTCAGTAAAAAAAACCCTTTCATTTTCTCTCTCAATCAAAATATATGATCCACGCATTTTATCATGAAATTAAATCTTGTGAAGCAGTAAATACATTTTGATTTATTGTGTGCAACGCATGAATATTTAAAAAGGAGAAAAATTAGCGAAAATTCAATTAAAACCTAATATATTAGGACTAGTGAATCAAGCTTTTTCCGAAAGTTTGGTTTTTCAGATAAGGGAAAAAAATAGTATATTATATAAAAAAAGGGGTGGATTGTGTTATCTACAGAGTGTCGGTTGTTTATGGCATGAGAGCTTCTGCTCACTACCAATGAATTTTGAGATATATTTGGTTTTGGTGACTTGACTGTCTTGAGTTACCATAAGAGATTTTTTAAAATTGTTTACACATTTTGAACTTACGTAACTGCTACAACTTATGTTTTCTTTTCTTTATATTGCGCATTATATTCGGTCATTATAACTCAGTGTATTTCTCTCACGGCGTTGAACGCGATAATGATGCGACGGCGCTATTTTAATCACTTACCGCCACACTACAACTAATTTCATCATCACATAATTTTTGATCAGATGGAGATATTTTCCTGATTCCTTCATAACATTATTTATTTCGTCAAGCTTTATATTATATACTGTGATGAATTGAACCGTCTACAATTTGATCGGAAAGGGTAAAGAATTATGTAGTGAAAGGGAAACCTTTAAACCTTTATTTTAAATTATTTATGATCTGTACACGTGTTTATTATTAATTGTATTAACGACTATTATTGTTCACTCATGTTTATTATTCAGTCTTTTTGCTGATAAAATTAGATCATAATCTATTACATATATTAACGAGTTTATTTTCGATTGTGTGTGTGAGTGCACATAGTATGCGAGATCTAGTGTTTCAAGTGCGATTGTTCAATGAATGTCGTCAGTCGAGATAGTGGAGAGGTCATGTCATCGCATACAATTTATTATTATGACATTTAGTTAAGGTCTCGAGTTATCGATACGATAACGATATTGGAATATCGAATGTATATTTATAGTTTCCCAGAAAAAACCTTTGATAAGCACACCGATTTTTGTGAAAAATTTTAAAAACTTTCTGTGCATGCAGGCCGGCTTTGTGAGATGTTGTCGTGTCAAAATGTCTTTCATCGCTTAAGCAAATAGTACTGTAGAAGCACGAATTCAATTTTTGCGTAAGCCAAAACTATTTTTGCATATAGGGTGAAGTATGTAGATGTAAAAGTTTAAGGGGCTCTACTTTGTCCGATATTTAGGAATATAAAAGTTAGTTTTTCTTTTATGCAGGCCGCAATTAGACGAATTTATACCCGATGCCATCTCTTTATTATGCCTTTAATCATGTCTTTAATCATGTAATTATGTCTTTAATCTTTTGTATTCAGAGATCATCTGAATTAGTTTTCCGATTTATGTGACAGTATCATGATGTAATAATGTAAAGCTTATGTTAGCTCAGAAATTATTATAATCAAAAAATAAAAACTTATTATAGTTTTTCTGTATAGAGTTCGATGTTTTTAGCATATTTGTGAAATAGAATCACTGTAGTTACGAAACATAAATGAACTACGTTAAAAAGTATGATACAGATATAATTGGATATAGGTAATTTTAGGGTTCGCCACGATTAGTGTTTTATTAACGAACAAAACGTCCAGGTTATCATGCTTATGTCACCAAATATAGTTTTTTAGTTAGGTACAAAATGTCAGTCAAGTAATGTTAGTATTTCATTACAGTTTATAGTACATAAAGGTTAAATAAATTATTTTAATTTTCAGTATATAAACTTTACTGCACTTTAAATTGAACGTAATGACACAAATTTATTTTATGTTCTATTTCTACAATGGACTTAATATAAAACAACAATTAACCACGTTTACTTATAATTTATCTGTCTCTATCCGCCTGTAGGTTAAAGTCCAATCATTTTGTCATTTTTTGCATATATTGAGATGAAATGAAAAAAGGTTAAATGAAGGTCGAGTTTTAAAACATTAATCGACCACTTGATAAATAATAACTGTCTTATAAATTCCCATACCCAAGTGAACAATTTGTTTATATTATGCACGACAATACCAATGTATTATTATTATTGATTTTGTGAAATAATCCGTACCCAATATAAAGTTAAAGGGAATCCCCCTTGAATAATTACTGATTCTAACGTGAATTTTTAAAAAAAGTTGTGAAAATTAATCGTAATTATGTTCGAAATGTTCTTGACCTGTTTTTATGCATATTGTGCATGGTTAATAACATATGTAAAAACAATTATTCAACCGTACGCTCGTATGATTAATTTAGTTTAAACAAAAATATCTGTGTTTGTAGCAAAAGAACAATAATCTCAAAATAGCCATATTAAGGTTTTTTTATGAAAAGCAAAATTTATTTTCTGAAAAAAGAATATCTAGATAAAATTTTAAAAAAATATTTGGTGAAAACTATGTTAGTAGGTACAATTGAATTGTCCATAAATTTTGAGAGCACTTTTCTTCCCACTCCTCTTTCCTCCTTTACACACTCCTCGTTCCTCCTTCACAATATTTATGAAAGTTCAGTGGTGCAGTCACATCATAGTGGCTTATTTATTTATGAATGGTAGCAGTGACTGACTGCTAATTAAGTTTATGCATAAAGTATGTAAACCATTACAAAAATAATAATTTTGGTGTCACTGCTGTGCTGACGATACCATTAGCTGATTAATTTAATGGTGAATGCCCCCATTAGTTGTAATGGCGCCTGAACGCGAGAGTGCAGTAATTCAATTAGGTGTTTTTATGAAATTATCACCAATAAACGCTCATCCTTCCCGAAGTACAATGACCTATGGAATAATAATTTATTTTTGCTATGCCATTGTAGACATGTTGAGTATATTAGCACGGGGTCTATACCTACGTACTTCTTCAATTGAATTTTTTATTGTTGTTTACATTAGAGAAGTTAAGACGAAAACACATTTTATAGGTGCATCTATTTATTTAAATTATCAGTCTCCAAAGATACCAGTTAAGGCAGTTAGTAGTATTATTAAAATACGGATGTTAATGAAAATAACTTTATCTATATTAATATGTTTTATTCTGTTCTTAATATTTGCGTAAGATTTGTAAAATAAAATAAAGATATATGTAAATATGTATATTCTTACTATGTTTGTTGTGTTTACGGAGTAGAGTGCGATGTTGGTCGTGGTTCTTCATGAATATTGTTATCTCTTCATGATTACTTTCATTAGAGTTATTTTGGCTGCAACTTTATCCGCAACTTCAAAACTAAAGCTAATTTTCATTGATGTTTTGATGATAATGAGTTTTGTTGCAATTACCGTATACAAGATTACCTTCTTAACCTGAAATGCGACGAAGAATTTTGTCTCAAAAATTTCGTTTAAAAATTAGATGAAAGCGGTGAAGTAGAAGCTTATATATTAAGAGTTAAAGGCTGCCAGACTTGGGTAGTAAGTTTTACATTCATACAAAAATATAGCTTATCCGTGCCATCCACATACATACATGTTTTTAAAGTAAATGGCTTCTTTTTAATGCAAATAATAAAAGAAGTTCCTAAAACATATGGTAATATTTTAATAATAAACAAATAATGACAAATTTACAACATGAGGAATAGATATAATATTTGACCAATATTTTAAACCTTTATTAAAGGTTATACAAATATAATACATTGTTTATGGACCTAGTCAAAGACTATAAACAGATTTTAATAAAGAAACGAACAGTACAAAGATTAAAGAAATTCTTTTTTTTCTCTCTTTTATTTTTAGTAATGTTAATAATAATCATGTCGAATCTAGTATTTTTTGAGATCCATAATGTGATTCACACGCAGAAGCGGATATCAAAATTATTTGTTTACGAATGTAGCACCAGTAATAGAACAAATATTGTAAAGAGATTATGATAGAAATATCTTCGTTATCAAGGGACATAGAACAATTGTAACGTGTTTAGATATTTATTAAATATAAAATGTGAATTAGTCAATTGATATATATATATATATATATATATATATATATATATATATATATATATATAATTGTAGATTTTACATGTTTATCAATGCATATAAAGCAGTAGATAATCATGTAGGGTCCAGCATTAAAGTTAGTAATTTAGATTACATCTGATTAGTTTTAATGCAAATGTATACATATTATTAAAAATTCTTTTTACTCTGTAGTAAAGGAGTAGTCTTTGTATTGATTATAATTAAGTATACTTTAGTTATTCATTTTGTTAATATTTATTTAATTTAATTTCTTTTGTTTCTTATGTGGAGACAGTTTTCACGTCGAGAGTACTTTTCATACGGGCATCTATAAGGGGTACGTTGCAGTAGCCCAAAAATATGGTTAATTTTAATTTCCAGAAATAAAACAAGAAGTGTTGCATGCGGAGAGGTACTTTGAAATTTGCAAAAAATATAATCATCTACTAACAATTACAATTTGTATGTGGTTATGTTTTTTGCATATTTTGAAGCATTTGTACACATTTGGTGTAATTGTCATATAACGTGCACGGCTGATTTGACTGACTATGATATTTCGATGTATATATATATTTTTATTAATCGAAAAATAAACTCCATCGACACGTATCGTTTGCACCTATATCGGTGTAAGTTGCTGATTACTGTGTAAATAAACTAATTATATTTATATTTACGTAATTGCAGAAAATTTTATGTAATTGGATAAATAAAAATCCAAATTCTAGAAAGAGGTTTATCGAAAAATCTAATTCGTCTTAATATCGTTCGAAAAACATCACTATGTCTTCTTATCAAAAATACTTTAGTATTTGAAAATGAGGTGTAGTCCTTTACTATAATTTTCTTAAAAAGCTCTAAGTTACTCGCTGAGGTATGGAAAGGCTTATGTTAAAGATTACTATAAAAATATGATCCAGAATGAAGATATTTTAGGATAACTAAGGTCACAAGCACAGTTCGTAGGATTGGCAGGCTGAAGCGGCAACAAACAGGACATATAGCGTGCAGAATTGATTATTTTTGGAGAAGAAAGGTTTTCGAATGGCGATCACGTACTTAAAGACACACAGTGGGACGGCCCCTTGCCAGGTGGATACATGACTTGGTAAAGGGGCCAGGAAGCTGATGCACGCTGCGTAGCATTGTCTTCTTTATTTTTTTATGTGGATTGAAAGTCATTATTTCGATGTTCTGAATGAATACTTGTACTGTATTTCTTTAAATACGTACGTGTTTATGTGCGCATAATATATGTACATAAGTAAATGTCTGACCAGTAAATAAATATACTTTAACTATAATTGGGTACTGCGTAATTTTAAAGAAGTAATTGCGAATATTATTTCAGCGAATTATTACACACATTTTAAGTTATTACAAAATATATACATTTTTAATTTGCATGAAATGATTGCAAATATTATTTCAAAAATGTCGAATTTCAATCAGTCAAAATAGTTGCTCCAGGCTGGTGGAATCTTAAAATAACGGGAGTTTTTTTTTATAAAATTGAGTAGTATTTAAATGCATGATTGAGATAAAGAGTAACCAGAACGAATATTCGCAGGTCATCTATATTAATCTGGATCTTGGATTTTAACGAGAAATATTCGTCTTGCATTTGCATCCTGTGAATATAAAATTTATATTAATGTTATTAAAAATGTAAATTTTTCAGTAAGTCAGTTAAGTGTTAATGATAATAAGATAATCTTTAAATAATTTAGCCACACATTTTCGTAAAATAAAATGCATATTTTTTTTGTCACTAAATAATATGATAATAAACATATTGATGCATAAAAATAAGCTCAATTAAGTTATATAAATTTTGCAAGCACACAATGCGCCACGTAAAAATAAATACATTTATTTAAATAGAATATGTACGTCTTGGTTACAAACGTAGACTTTATGTACTGATTATATGACGAAACTAGGGAGGAAGAGAGAGAGAGAGAGAAACAAGAGCATCGAAATTCGAACCCAGACTTCCATTGCGTTCCGTACGTAACTCAACTCTTTACATTTGTGTCAAAGACTCGCTATACAAAGTGACAAAATAAAAATATACTTACTAATTTGGAAGCTCGATATTTCTGTAATTTAGTCACACTCGATCTAGCGTCAAGCATAGCCGAAATCCAACTTTTCGGCAATACTCGGCACAACACAAGTCTTTTTCCATCAAAAAATTTTGAAGAAAGTGAACCAAAAGAAGTTTTTATAATACTTGTAATGCATTTTTGGCATATGCACCATAATTATAAGATGATTGAACTCGGTCAATTAATAAATGTATAACTTTAATCTGAAGTAAATATAATTCAGTTTTAATTGTGGAGTGATGAAACGTGACTTCACTTATTATTCTACTTATTATTAAATGAAATGTAACCCCGAAGATTTACTGGATAGGTCATTCAAATATTTATCATAGATACAAGATAAATTAAAATGTAATCGCTTATCACTATGACTAAATATGACTAATAATTAATATAAGGATCCTTATGATAATCATATTGCTTTAATGCATTGTAAAAAAGACTTGCAATGAAAGCCTATCGGAATAATCTAGACACATTTAAAATTGAATAACTTTTTAAAACACGGGAATTTAACAAAAAATACTTAGAAGTAATTATGTGTATTACTAAAAACTTTATGGAATGAATTTACTTACATCGAAAACATTTATATTAAGGCAATTTCAATAAAATGGGAAAACTAATTTTTGACATTTTCACCCACACCCTCATTTTTATTTCGAGGCGGCTCACATATACTGTTTACATTACGTCAGCAAGCCGAAAACAACGGTTACTGATTATAGATTATAAATAACTAGTTCCTTAAATACTTTTGCTATTGTAACAATATTGCTAATATTTGGTAAAAGTTTTGATGTGAAAAAATGAAAGTTTAATTATTTATTTATATTATCTAATATTTATTTCTGAAAGTTATGACTTCTGAGATTAGGATAACTCGTTGTTTTATGGAAAAGTGAATTAGCGTGTAAGTCTAAATTTATTTAATTATTAAATTTATTTACCTGTGATTTAATTACTTTTTCTTTTACAGGTGATCAATAAATAAGAGTGATAGTAAATCAAAATAATTATATCTTCTCCGTAATTTCTAATGTTAGGTTTTGAAAAAACGAACGCCTATATTCTCTCAGATATTTTGTATATATAGAGATTTCCGCATTAAATTTTTTGTTGTTGTAGTTTAAATGATTCATGAAATTACGTAGCGAGTTATACAACAAATGTTTTGATTTTCATAACATTACTAAAATGTTACGTTTTATATAAAAATTATAATAAAAGAATAGTTTTATCATAGCTAAAATTATGAAAACGAGCTAAGGTATATTATTTGATTTAGGAATACTAACAATATGGAAAATTTGAAGGGAATCAATAGAGCCATTTTCAAAAAAAAAATATTGTGCTATAATGGCGAGTACCGGAAATTTTTGAAGTTAAAAAAATATTAATCTTTAAAAACATTAACATTTTACAATATTTAGCGAAATATACTAAAAATGATCATTTGTATACGAATCAGGGAATCACAATGCTAAGAGGATAAACTCACAGGTATACCACGAATATTAATGAAAATTTCTAAATGTTAAATTTAATCGGAAACGATCCAGGTGTTTAGGCACTAGATCGGGTGATGGACATATTTTTAATTTTTGTTTTGTTAGCGTAATCAATTTACATTATAATATTGAGTTTCACATCAAAAAATTTCTTTGCATGCTAAAAGCCTTGATTTAATTTTTTTTAACGTTTTGAACGTGAATGGCATTATACCGACCTTTAGGGGCTTATATTTGACGGGCCAATGAGACGTCGAATGGCATTGTTATTAACATTGTCAAATACAGATCCAACTACATTCCATTCGATAGGATTGAAGAAAAAATAACCCCAACTAATTAATGTGTGGGGACGTACTAAAACGTAGTTTTCCATATTCTTACGTTACGCCTACCTTTGCTACGCTCACTCAAGTACTCAGCCATTTTCGGAGTAAATTAAAAGCACCTTCAAAATTATACCGCATAATATTTAGAAATTACCAAATGATATAAGGCAAATATATATATATATATATATATATATATATATATATATATATATATATATATATATATATATACACATGTATATTGATTATAAGGGATCTTACTTGCTATAAAACTCCAAAAACACATGTCAGGAAAGTACAATATTCATTTTCTCTGTACCATATCATCGATTAAAAGTGCTTAATACAACATGAATCAATTTAATTATTATACTCGCATATTTAATAATTTTGCTTGTATAGTTGGTTTAATCAAAATTCGCTAAGTCTTTGGTAGTACTTGTGTTGAGATAGTAAAATTTAAGATAATAACTTAAAAACTTTTTTCTACCACAGCGCGGAGCCCTTTTACTACAATATCTTTATAATGATAGGTATATTATCGAATACAGAAATTACAATCTTAATAAGAAATAAATGTTGTTTAAATATGACGTATGTAATTAATTTATTAGTAATGTCGAAGTACTTATTACGCCATGCTCAGCAGATAAATAAGAGATAATAGCATGAAATAAATATACCAAACAATTTGGTTGAATTAAAGATTAAAGTAAGCGTAATATAAATAACTTGTTTATGTCAAATTGAAGTCATCAAGGTTTTTTACGTGAATGACATGACTACTTATTCTTTTAGGCTATTTTTTAATTTTCAGTGCGCTTTATTACGGCATTATTGATTCTTTTTATGTATAGGTTATATTTAAATAAATTGTTAGCACGAAATATCATCGCCTGAACACGTTTTAATTGTAATTAATGTAAGCGCTGCTCCGAATCTAACTGCGCAGATTTCGAAATGCAGTTTAGCGATGGTTTAGAAATTTTTGATACAAAAATTCCTTCGGAAATCTTTATATGAACAGGCTGTAGGTTTCAAACCAAAAACAAAGAAAAAGTAGGGAAAATTTCTACTCGTAAATTAGACTAAAATAAAAATGAGTATTTTGTAAATAAATATGTTTATAAAAATAACAATATTTTTATTGTTATAATTTTTCTTTATAAAATGTTGATAAGATTATTAAATTTACTATTGTACCATTAGATTAAGGGAACTAAGATAAATTTACTACGTTAGTGTATCTTTGTGTTTCTAAGTCAAACCATTATTTGTTTTATGAAATACGTGTGAAATTTGTTCAAAACCTTTTGTTCGATAATGTTAAATTTAAATATTTTATGATAATCCTGTCTTGTGTTGAAACAAATAGTGTGGGCTTTACGCTGAATTTATCAGAAATACAATAGTGTGCGTAGAAGAATAGATATTTTTATATCCGTTTTTACGTAAACGTAAAAGTATTTTCTCAAAAATATTTGCACTGGAAGATGTAATTTTGAAAACTTCCTCTTAAGGTAATGCACGGCACAATTTTGCAGATGGGCCCTATCCGACAGCTCTCACGCTCGTCAAATGCAGGGTTGGGTATGCCTTGTAACGAGTGTTGCAAAAAGATGCAAGGCGTTCATTTATCTCAATGAATTTGTGTTGAACGATCACAATTGCTTACAGAAGACGGAAGATTATAACTTGAGAGAGCGGTAGAACCTCGCGTTTCTTGTATTAGTGACAAACTTTACGTTCTCTTTTGTATCTACATAAGAACTTACTTATGTATGTATTCTACGTAGGCATGTATGTACGGATTCTTCGTAAACATGTATGTATAGTACTGGACCGTTACATGCTTACATATTCTAGACAGTGATATACGTAAAAATGGGAAAGATAACTTGTACATACAATCAAACTTCCATTTTTACGTAAATTACGTAAAAATGGAAGTTTGATTGTATGTACAAGTTATCTTTAGAACTTAAAGATCATTTGAAATTAAATATCAGAGATAAGTTCAGAGAAGAAAGGTTGAGAGAACGACAAGTTGTTATAAATTATCCGGGTTTGTTGAGGTGGAAGTGATCAGTGAATAAAATATGAATATTGATGAGGCATGAATAGTTATGTATCGATTAAAGTTATAAAATTACTTACATAATCTTTTGACATGATATATATTTTTGTTATATAGTCAATTTGAATTCACTTCTAGTTCACCCCTATGTGTAGCTAAGACTGACCCTGGATTACTTGAAATATTTTTTATAATATTATGTTTTTTTTTAAATTGTGGAATCTAAATTTCAATGTTTTTAAATCGAACCATGGCTGACATACTTCCAACAATACCTAGAAAGATGTAATTTATATCTGTAGTTCCGAACATGAAGTAATATTGCGCAAGTATAATGTGAACGATTCTCATAGTTAAACAAGAAAAAACAAGTATTAAAATGTTAGTAAAAAATATAGGTTTAAGTTTAAAAATATGGATCATAAGGGTTTGTATGAAGAAACCAAAACAATTTTGGGACTAAAATAACGATTTTAATCACTGTATTTCGTAAACCATTTCAACCATTTAAACATTTTAGGGACATCAGAATTTATAATCGTTATATCGTTATATCTTCAATTTAAAATCGCTACATCTTCGATGCTCTTTTTTTCACAATTATTATTTTACATTCATAATCGGTATATTAATATTTAAATTGAAGATTTTTACGTAGAAACCATACGGCTAAAACAGCACTTTACAGAGAAGTTTTGATTGAAGTTTCAAAGGATTTTCCAAAGAATTACGAGGAATTTTTATTCAAGTTACATAATACAGTGTACGGATAGTTTGTAATGATAATGTAGTTAATTTGCTATTATTCTATCTTCGGCGAGAAATTCTGCTTAAACTTTTTAACTTTATTTAATTTGCAAAAAAGCCATATATATGCGTTTAATATACAACGTGTTTTAAAATGATTCAGATTATATTCTGAAAAAGAATAGGGTCATGTATAATTGTAAAGAAACAAATTCACAGACTTTATATTGAATATTTTATTAATAAAGATATGTTTATTTATTTCCTTAGTTAAACGTTGTTTTATAAATAAAATTAGTGTATTTTCATTTTACATCTTTATTTATGTGTCATAGATTCTTTTACATCTTCTTTTTAAGATCTTTCTCATCTAAGACGATACTAACTAACAGTATGATAAAAAGTTTTCTCATTAGTAAGAGAATATTAAATTAACAGAAATATTAAATTAATAACCTATAATAAGCCATGACAATTTAATAATAAACCTATAATAATTGGAAATAAAAAGTTAAAGAATTATCTCTCCGAATATAGATCATTTTCTCTAATATCAACAAGAATAAATTAAACTTTTAATCGTATTTATCGCCTTGTTTACCATTAACTTTTAATAATAAATCAAAATACTTATTCTCAATTTGTATTTTAGACGTCCTTAAAGCATATGATGAAGACTTTAGTGTTTCATAAATATAACAGTTGTAATCAAATATTAATAAATACGTAAAGACCATCTTTAAAATATATGAATACCGAAATTGCTATCTTTAAATGAGAATGAAAAACTTCCGTAAGTAATTAGCTTTTCTCAGTCAGTTTAAATTATAAAACGAAAGTAATCAGTTCTTATTGTCAATGTATACATACTATCAGTTTTATATTTCAATACTTTGTAAAAAATTAAGCTTCTTCATTTTGTAGTTGTGGGCAAAATCCTTGTTGTATTTTTTTTTTATATTATATATTTATTTTATATATTCTTTATTTTATATATTCTTTATTGTATTGCACCGATTCATCTTCAAAATAGTTTAGTATAGTGAAATTTTGAGTGGATTACTCAAGACAATGGAGGAGCCACTTAAGATAAAATTATACATCTCGTTTATATAGAAATTCCAACAAACAGTTACTATTCCATTATTTTATAGAACAGAACGTAATTTTAACGTATATTTAGAAATATGTAACTATTATTTATATAGCCTTAAATTAAAAATATTCACGCGCTAGATATGCTGCCATTTATGTATATGTGAAATCTCTATATTGTTTAGTAGATTAAAAGATGCCGCGTTATTACAATTTTCACTTCGATTTACGTATTATTCGTTATTCAATACTTAAGTTCAAATACTTAAATTCAACTAATTCGTAAAGACAAGTAATCGTAAAGAATATGTGTTATGGAGTATTATATGCTCGGTCTTATCTCAGTTTTAGACCTGCAATTTACGAGTTTTTGCTCATGCGCCGCGGTTTATTGTAGGATGAAGCCTTTTGTACGTATACTGAAATACG
The DNA here is from genome assembly GCA_039881145.1 of Druceiella hillmani. Taxonomy (NCBI): domain Eukaryota; kingdom Metazoa; phylum Arthropoda; class Insecta; order Lepidoptera; family Hepialidae; genus Druceiella; species Druceiella hillmani. The sequence continues at coordinate 56,347,590 of JAYKKI010000002.1, forward strand.
TACCTAACGGAAGTGGAAGCATACTCAGTGTAATTTAAGTAAATTAAAAATAAAGAATTATATAATTAGACAGGTAACTTCAAATGCAATGAAGAGTGATAAGCAAGCAGCCGATTTGTCTTCTCAGTAGTCGGGCAGACGCATAGTAGTCCACCCCCCTACAAGTAATTGCTCGAAATTATGTAAGTTAGAAAATCTACTCATATTTATCTATTCATATCTCTAAATCTATTAATATTTTTTGTCTAATATGGTATACAAAGAGGTATTATCTACCAAAAAAAATTTGTTCGGAAAATAATATTTAGCAAAAAAATATATATTTAAATTTAGAAAATTTTATTAAAATAATTCAGTAAGATGGAAGAAAACAATAAAATATGATTTAAAATAAATTACAAATTAGAGCAATGTAATTGTCAGCTCAAATGTTTTAGTCAGCCATACGTCGTTGTGTTTTAAGAAATTGTTCACGTTCTGTTCTGATTTGGTTCACTTTTTTGATGCCATCAAAAATGTTTAATTTTTTCTTTAACATCTATTCAGTCTTCATCAAAACATTTATATAAATCATAAACAGTTGTGATAGCTTCTCGAAAACTTATCTTGCATCCTTTGTGGCTGTCTTGCTTCACATGAAAATAGTCGGTTTTATTTTCTAGGTTCATCTGAATATAGTAATTTTGATTGTAACACGTTCAGAGGTTGAAATGGTAGGGCGAAGAAGACATATTTATGCAGATATATTTAGAATAAAAAATTCTTTGACAAAAATATACTTTCGAAAGTTTTTCTTTTCTCCTTCTATTGATACCCAGCTTGGTTTCAATTGGAAGAGAAAGTTGTAGGAATAAGGCGACGCCGAACCCAGTTTTTGCTGCATAAAAAGACAAAAAACACAGAAGAACAAAATATTTCAATAATAGGTTTTTTGATATAAATTATCTAGATATTTAGATAATTATATATAATTTAATATAATATCATTATCTTGAGAAATATGTGGTATCTTTGAAATAAAAATAATTTCTTATTTTCTTTTCCTGTTTTAATTTTCAACACTTTAGGCAATATCTTCTTTGCAAATAAACATGGTCTATTATACATGCTTGGTAAGTAGAACTAAGAAACGTAAAAGAGTTATGAATATGAAAAGCACAGTATTTTAGTCGATAAATAAGAAAAATCTTCACCAAGTTTCACAGTCTTACACAGTACCTTCATCCAGTTTTTAAGTCTATGTATTTTGATACCACTTTTAAACCCCTTGGACATGAAAAAATGTTTTTTTAGTAAATATTTTAAATTCCTTGTGATGTCACTACTGTAATTGTTAATTTTGACCGAATTTATTTTTTTTATTAACTAAAATCTAATTTTCCCCGGCACCAGGGGTATGAGAAAGAGAAACTAATTTTAGTGGGGTCAATTAGGGTTGTCTTGAACCTACTGTATTTTAAATTATTAAGTAAGAAATACGTGTACCAGGTGTTATCTAGAAGGTTCAACTATTCAGAAGCAATCCCAGAATTTTTTAAGTGCACAGAACACTTCGATAGTGGTCAAAGATTAATGTGGTAAATTTTTTAAGTGCACACAATTTTAATAATTAATAATAATATTTAAAAAAAAATGAATTTTAAGAAACCATGGAACCATTCTGACTCGAACTTACCAGGTCGTGTCAGAATGGTTCCATGTAATCGGAGTGGTACCTAATTAAATATTTTTCGAATAATTCAAACCATCTCTGATACTCATTATTCGTAATGCAAAAGCTACCAAAACATATTGGAACTTGGTTAGTATAACCAAATAATAACATAACGTAATGGTATAACCAAATAGTGTTGCTCAACACTGAAAAATACCGGGGAATTACAGACATGGATATATTTTCCTATTTTAGTTTAATTGATAAATTGTATGTATGGCATGACAGAGACAGTACCATTATGTTCCCTAGTTGTAAAAAAGGCATCGAGGATATTACTTTGTTTTCATTATAAATATAAACAAATATTGGTTGGCAAGCGTTGATTTTGTTCATTTGCGTTGCCTGCGTTATTCATACGGTTTACATTTCATAAAAAAGTACCACGACCTCAGTATTCACAGATAAATATAACTTTAATAAAAAAAATTGTAACGACTTCAAATTACCACCGAAAAGGGAGGGTTCTGAAAATATAATAATGGTAAAACGTGAATGATGAAAATATGAGTACTTAGTTTGAACTGTTATTGTACAACATCATTCTTGAATACTAATACTGCTAGAGATTTTCGCTGCCAAGTCAACGACTCTCTTGCTCCCTCATATACATGTACCCACACACACGAATAACCTTGGCACCGATTTTTAAATATAAGATTTGAAACTTTATACATGCATAAAAATAAGGTGTAAAGAATTATATACAACGTGAAAATTATGCATTCTGTTGCAACTTTTGGAATTTTTAGAGTTAAATTAAACTAAACTGTTATGGTACTTCAAAATAACATTTTAAGAGAATCAAACACGACTATGAAATCTACAAAAAGTTCTAGAAAGTTTTTTTCAAATTGTTTGGTGTTACTAGAATGAGCCACATAGTTCCAAACTTGACTATAACATATAGTATATAAACTATAGAAATAACTATTCATAAATGAACAGTAAAAAATTAAGGTGTCAAAAACTTATTAAAACCATTTTTTACTCAGAAAAGCCTGGAGAGGCAACTAGTTCATAACATTTCACGTGTTGATTACAAATTATTAATTAATTCATGCAATATTATTAATAAGTAAATATTTATATTAAAGCCTAATGAAAAACAATGGAAACCAAGTTATAAACGAATTATATTGTAATTATAAATATACAACACAATTCGTTACCGGTCTGCTGCTTAAGTTTGTGATCCAATATTAAATTTAAGAGAAACTTCAAGTTAGGACGTCTTCAAAGATTGAAATTTCGAGGTAAACATTTCTTGGGTATTTCTTTTCTGCATCATAACATTGTGGCTTTCAAATGTTGAGTCTCATGTTTGAATTACTACTGTCAACAGTAATAGAGAGATTGGACACGTTCCACATCGTATCACACGAAACGATCCTCGTGAGGTGAGTTTCGCATGAAAACAAATTTGTGATGTGGTTTATCGTTAATTCATAATATGTCTTTAGATACTATATGTATATGTCTTAGATATTAGATAATGATATTACAATGACTTCGTTATTGTTTTGATTATTAGTCTTCATAATTTTCAATGTTGTGTTTTGTTTACTTAGCGAATCTATTTGAATATCTTTTTAAACACATAAAACTAATGAACAAGAATGTTTGCTTAGACTTATATATATATATATATATATATATATATATATATATATATATATATATATATATATTATATATATATATATATATATATATATATATGTATATATATATATACATATAATACTGACAGATGATTAGTGCGTTTGTGTGTATCTACATTAACATAGGTTATAAGTTTATAAGTAGTAAGGTAGGTACATAGTAACTAATTAGACTCGTTTTCTCACAAGTGTCTGGCCTTTGACCGATGTATTTCATCGCCCATTTATTTTATCTAAAGCGTGATGTTATTTCATTTAATTAGTTACATATCTAATATGAGACTCTCTCTCTCCTTTTTAATTTTGATTGTCGTGCTAAAGTATTAAATTTCAATTCGAAAGCAAATTAATGGAACATATTACTTTACTTGCAATATTGTGCACTGTATCATTAATATTAGCTGAATTAATTTTTGAAAAAAATTAATTCTGTTCAGAAATATTGAGATCTATCCTTAATTACACAATATTGTTATCTCCATTAACTCATTATTCGGGGTGCTGACTTATTGTTATTATGGTGACGAGGCCGCTGATTAAGTCGGAGAATGTCAATATGGATTCATTATTTATAGTTTTATCTCGACACATGTGTAAATAGTTTAGTAATCACCAGTCATAATACAAGTCACTACGAGAACAGTCGCATTAATGATGTCTGGACTGAGTGTAGGTAAGCAAAAATTTCGTCATTATTTTATGAACGGATATACATACGAGTAGAGGACTATTTATGGAGAGTGAATTCGTCATCTTAAATTGCTGTAAAGTAACCGAAGCGTGATTTTCATGTTATGTGGAGCAGTTCTAGTTAGTGAATGCAATCAATTTATGCAAATAAAACCATATCCAATCTATTCATCATATCAAAAGTCATATCCAATCTATTCATAAACTAAGCCCATATAAGCTATGAAGAAATTGATCCAGGCATTATCTCTATTAGCATTCCGTATTCTCTTCAATACCACGTGACAAATAAACAAGTAATGTTGCTTAAGTCGCTCCTGTATGTTTCGTATAAATATTTATGATCGCTATTCTCTATTCAGATATTTTAAGGTAGTTTTCCATAATACATAGACTGATAGTATTTTTGGTCCAATCAAGTGATGTTCACAGCATGGCGAGAGGTTGTGTTTGGCCGTTTTTTGCAATGACATTGATTTGGTTCTCCTTAAATTATTTATTAATTCATTTCATCTACAATTTTTTTTAAATTTTAATTGTAACAAAGTGAAATATTTAATTTTAACAATTGAAAGGCGTGGGATGGAATTTTGTACCTAGGAGTTCGAAATTTCATTCTTGTTACTCTTCTGATTATTCTTTTACTTTTTGAGATATCTTTTTAAATATCCAAAATTTCTAGTTTTTTTTGTAAATAAAGATATTGAATAACCACTTTTTTATTTATCCTATTACATTCACAGTTCTGATAACTTCAGTATCATCCCACGGCGACGAGGTTACGTTGACATTTAGTGGACACAAAAGCTTAGCGTTTCTCAATTTCTGGTTGCGGGATAACTGCAGGTATGTTTTCTTAAATGCAGTTTGTTACCTGGAACGCAGGAAGGATGTAAATCATGTAAAATGAACGGTTCAGAAATTATTTATACTAATTGTGTACTTATTTAATAGGTAAGGGTATTTTTCATGTACCGTTGTAATGAGTGACACTTCTTGTTTTGGCCGTTCCCCAAACCTTACTGAATAATTGCTAGGCGCTTTTAGTTCTAAACTTCAACAATTTTCTTTTAACTGCGATACAAAAATTATTAAAACTGAAAATACAATTTACCCTGTTATAATTTAAAAATATAACCGGGTAAGTTATATTTTCATTTTTTACGGTATTTGAAAATAAAACTTTTGAAATGAATAGAAATTAATTTTAGAAAATATATGCGTTAGTTATGTATAATAATGATGATTATTTTTAAATTACATATTTGCATTTATTTAACGAAATTGATCAACAAAAATTTTTTGTACCTCTTCTTGTGCGAAAAACATTTTTGTGCATTAATTTTTTTTTAATATTGTGCTTACTATTCGACGAGGTCTCTATATGAAGTAGATATTTGGGAAAAATCGTTTGCATAGGTCTATAATTGTCATGCAATGGATGGAAATAATTTTGCAACGTGAATAATTTTTGTTCTAATGATAATTTATTATAAAACGCATGAAAATTTTGTTATTGCCATAATAGAAATAAACATTACAAAAGTTAGTAACAAAATTCAAATATTTTTTGTTATAATAGTAAAACGTTATATAACACGTGCATATAATTGGCAACGCAACGCAAGATCAGCATTAAACTAGAAAACTCATTAAATTAGAGAAGTTTTCCATCTCGTAATTAATTGAAATTGTTAATTAGAAGATTAGCAATTGTGATTTTTGTTATCCTTTTTATATTCTGCTGGTTGTATTTGTTCTCGGTTCATCTCGTTTTCTAGCCGAGTGGTAACTCAGCGAGTAAACGAGATGAAAAGCGAAGTATGGCGTAGGTGTGATATAAAGTAAGCGGCGACTTACTAAGATATCCAACCTAATTATTTTTTTTAAATTTTGTAACGTTCTTATTGAATTAATAATGTGACAAATATTATTTCTAATACTCCGTAATAAGAAATTCTGTAATCAGAAATTCAGTAAATTAGAAAGCCACGTATATAAGCTAATATATAATTAGAAACACGTGTATTAAAAGGTTAATGAATTAAATTTCTCATTATATGTTAGGTCTTTTGCTGACGTTTGCAATAATGGCGATGTTTTTTAATGACACACATATTTTTTTAAATAATAGTTATTTAAATATATACACACACACACAAATATATATATATATATAAATACCACATTATATATTATGAACCGAAAGGAACTTCAAAGAAAGTATTAAAGGTCGACGAGTAAAACTTATATCGATTAATTTTTTACATTTGGCAAAATAAACATTTATTTATGGTAAATCATCAAATGACCTAAATGAGTTTACACATTTCATAATCGTTAAAAATACGAATGAAATCGTTTTCTACAAGAATTTTAAATACGTCAGAAATAATCTGAGAAAAATTTTTAACAGGCCGTGGATTATTTTCCTAAAATACTTCTGTAAATGGCGTAAATTAACATTAGTCTTTGAATTTAATATCTTTGCAGGTGTAAAGAGTGTTACAATTCAAAGACTTTTCAGCGCACTCATCATCTACTCGAGATACCGGATGTCGCACTTTCATCTATCCGTCACGATGGGAGTAATTTGTATATTAGTTGTGAGTATGATTTGGTGCTCAATTTCCTGTGACCAACATTCCCTCGACATTAATAAAGGACATCTTAATATAATTTCTATGAAAGTATTAGAAGTAAATTGATGCTTAACGGTTTTCTCTTACTAGTTTATTTTTGGTTTCTTTTAAATAAAGTGAATAATTGTGAAGTTAAATGACTTGAAAACACTAAACTTTGGAGATATTTATTTCAAAGCCTTAATATTAAATGAATATATTTATATCGATGAATAAAATAAGAAATTGCATCGATATTTTTGGTAGAAATAGACAAACTATTTTAAATATTTTTTTTCACGTAAGGGATCGATGGGCATGAAACAATCTACTCCGTTGATGTCTTATTGAAATACACAAAAGCGAATTGGTTAAAAATTAGAAAGAAAGACCGAGTACTGTGGAAAGGAGCTGAAATAGATTCAAAAGTAGCGCGAGTAGAACGGGACGAGTTCCTGAACACGGACATAGGCGAAAGAGCGGTCTTCGAATCATTGGTTAAGTATGGAGTCGCATTGATAACTGGGGTAAGTATAAATTTGAATTGATTTAATATTTTTTATTATTTCATTCAAAAATATGTAATGAATAAAATCTATGATTAATATTTCAAAATTGGTAAATGGTCTTGTGTGTTACCCATATGAGCAAAATGTGTGTATCCAAGTTTATATACAATTATTTGGATGTTCATGATGAAAAATATTAATGAAAAAAATGAGAAAAAAGTTACAAGATTTAAAATATCAATGCTTCGTAATTACTTTACAGCTATTTTGTCGAAATTCTTAACAATTCTTATCGACACCAATGGAGATTATTTAAACGATACTCATTAATTCAAAAAATTCATGTAGGTGAGTCGAAATATAAAAGATACGGAATTAGTGTGCTCGAAACTGGGACCCATTCAACATACACTCTTTGGTGGCATGTGGAAATTTACTGCTGATGAGAGGCGAGCAGACACCGCTTATACTTCTATACCACTAGCTACACACACAGATAATACTTATTTTACAGAGGCAGCTGGGTAAGTACACCAATTAATGTTGCATTCGATTTAAATCATTAATTTCATTTCAAATTCTTCTAACGTAGCTCATTTAAAATATAAAAATATTTTTTCTCATTACGAAAATTAAATAAAATAAAAAATTCAGTAACTTTTTTTATCTACCCACGGGACCCAAAAGTTTATTTTGGTTCATATATTTGAAGATTTATTTCATTACGGTGTAAAAGTTTTAAAAATATCATGGTAAAACTAACGAATAATATCTAGTGTTTTATTTGGTATACATGAATCGATATGAGTTAGAAACTAATAATAAACAATAACGAAGTATTTATGAATAATAAAACATGTCTCGCAGAAACTTTTGATCTTCCCTTTATTTCGTTTATAATAATAATTGGTTGTATAATTCGTTAAAAAAATATCTTACTAATACATATTGCAATGACTATTGTTGGTAAGGGTAACCAATTCTTATGGATATGGCTCATCGTAGTTTTACCTTACCGAAAATTTATTTTATACAGGAGTATATAATACCGTGGGAAAAATGACATTTATAAATAAAAAATATTAGTGATTTTTCAGAATTATTTAGTGATATAAATATTAGATAGGCAAAATCAAAACAACAAAACTTGTAGAATTTCAGGCTGCAAAATACTGATGCCGTGACTGTCGTGATGCTATTATACATTTCAAACTTAAATCGTAATTATTATTTGTATAAATTGGTGGAAAAGGAAGGTTTAATTGGAAAGTAATCGTCGCTGGGTTAAGTTATTAAATTTTTTAATTTATTTTTAATAAAACTAACACATTTTTATCATTCGTTCCCAGTTACAATTTTATGATTGTTTTTTTCCCTAATTTGTGATTGAATCGGTCAAATAGTTGATGAGCATGTTTAAAATTCTTGATGGATAAAGAGTGCCTGTATGTTTGTATAATAAAATGAAGACCATTTAAAGATTACTGCAAGCTACAATTTGTTATATAAATTGCAATAAAAATAAATATGATATCATACTTGACACAGATTTTGCCGATGGTACGTTTTTATTCCAAAATTGAAAAAGATTAAGAACGAGTTTGTCGTGAATGTTTGAAACGAATTTTAACATTTTTATATTTTCTGGTCATATGTAATATGTGTAAAAATAATAGTGATCATGAATATCATCATCCACAAAAAAGATGGCATAAACCTCATTTCGACTCAGAATGAAGGAAACAAATATTATTTTCCACGTGGTCAAGTTGATAAGATATTTAAAAATTACTTAAGGATATAAATTAGCAGGTCAATCAGGAACTACATTTGTGTACTGCATGTTTTGAAGGTTGAAGTTAGTGAACCGTGTATTTATATTAGTGTATTTTATGCTCCTTAATAGAGAGTAAGACCTGTGAAAGACGACGACAAATGAACGGACATGACAAAATTAGTTCTTTGTCTCATTACAGAACCATGAAAAAAAATAAAATGCAAAAGGTACTAAAAAATGGAGAGACACACGAACGAATGATTCAGGAAATGGAATATCATAGTTTTAAAACAAAATATTTTTAAATTTAAAACTCAATCCTGCAGCAAACCCATATATAGGAGATAACTTATTATTATAGTTAAATAATTATACAAATTTTGATGTTTCTTTGGATATCAATTAGTTTTTAAGTAACACTTAGCAGAAAGTATTCAGTTAAAATGGTTGAAAATTAATATTTAAACATTTATTTATCTGCGTAATATTCTAAATCTACGTAACATGATAATTTTTCATTTCATTTTTGTACTTTCATTTACTGCATACTTTGGATTTTATTATATAATATAGTGTTGTTTTTCGACAACTAATTTCTATTCTATTACCAGCTTAATTAATTTCTTGTGTTACAATTTTATGTTAATTTGATTAATAAATTTAACACTCATCCTATTTCTGCTAATAATAAATAACTTTCCACCTTTTAATAATAATATCTATTTTCTTTTGAAATTTCATCTGAATTTGTTACAAATTTAGACGAATAATAGAATTATTGCTGGTTTAAATGGGTTTTAAGAAAGTATTTACACAATTTCGCTGCTCCAGAAAGGATGTTCACTAGTCGTAGAATTATTAATACATGCTTTATGATGGCGCTTGTAGTATGCAACAAATTTATATTCTATCCGCATAACCTGATCACCTATACTATAGTTAAAATGAAAATATGTGTTAAACATTTGTTTTGGTAACCAGTTTTATTTATTTTGTGTTGATTAGGATTGCATTCATTGACAAGGCTGGTTAGGTAGAATGGCTGTGTACAATGATTTTATTTTCCACATGCGGCTTTCTCAAGGTAGCAGTAACTCGTGACTAGTAATTAGTGTCTACTATTCTTGTGCCTTTTGACATGCGCGGTGGTTGGTATAATTTATTTATTCATCTATTTATTTACTTTAATGTATCTAATTGATACATATGTCGGACTTATTGCTACGAGAGCAATCTCTGACAGCCAACCAGTTCAGCCTCGATCAGCATAGAACGGCCGGGAATTGAACCCGGAATAATTGGTTCCTGTCTGTAAATTAAAAACACGGATTAAAAATATAATCAATAGATGTCATATTTTTACATAAATAAGAATTTAAATACAAAAAAGTGTCTACCCTAATATCCATTTTCGTAAATATCTTCAATTTAAAGACACGTCAATTTCATAGTTTTATTTTTCTAACTGAAGTAATGTTAGTATATTTGTTTGTCCTTCTTTCATGTAGCAATGAAGCGAGACATTGGCATGATTTTTAACAAAAAAATAGCTAGATGATCGGGAAATGACGTAAAATACTCTTTATTTCGGAAAAACTCTTGTCTAAAATGAAAAAGTACGCAAATTGAATAAGGAAATAGCGTTACAACGGAGTAACGGGTCGACATGATTTTTTGAATGGTTACATACGGAATATGAAGGGTACACAGAACCATTATATTTTATCCTCTATTTAGAGTCCTATTTACAATATTATAAATTCGAATGTTTATTGGTTTATCCTTTTTGCGCGTCATAGCTGTACAAACTATCGACTTGATTTTTTGCCCAGAGACAGCTGGCTTGCCGGGAAATGACATAAGCTACTTTTTATGCCGAGAAATTTCGTTTCAAATAATTTCATAATACTAACTAATATTACAAATGCAAAGGTGTGTTTATTTATCTTATTTATGCGTCGTAACGGATCGTCGTGATATTTTGCACAAATATAGATAGTCGGCAGGTCAGAAAATTACATATAATTTAATTGACTTTTGTATAATTTAGTTCTAACTAATAATACCATCCGAACTAATCTTGAAAATTCGTAAGTTTGTTTCTTTTTTTCTCTTTCATGTGACTAAGTGTAAGTGGTAATTTTTGCATAGAGATGGTTGGCGGGCCGTAAAATGCCTTCCAATCCGGTAAATATCCATTTAACCAATATTGCAATACCAACGAATATTATAAATGCAAAAGTTAATTTGCTTGTCCTTTTTTCACCTCGTAACAGAATTAAGAGAAGGTGTAGTTTTTTGGATATAGGTAGTTCGCGGGGAATTTCACAGGTTACTTTTTGTCCCTGGAAATCTCATCCTAACTAACATAACAATGGGAGTTAATATTTTAGCATGTCTCTTTGTTCTTCTTTCACGGCGTAACGGAGCAACAGAACGACGTGATGTTTTGCACAAAGATAGTTGGTGGCCTAGGAAATAAAAAGGCTACTTCTATCTCGGAAAATATTGCCCTAACTGATATTGTAATCCTAACTAATATTTTAAATGTAATAATGTGTTTTTTGTTGTTCTTTCACGTCGCAAGGGTGCAATAGTTTGACGTGATTTTTGCAAAGAGATAGCTTGCGGATCGAGATATAGGCTCTTTTTTATTTTGGGATGTCCCAGTTTTTCGGGAATATTCATATTTGAAACAAAAAATACAAAATGTAAATAGTAAATAAATTAATATTCTTTATATTCCCAGAAATTAGAGTAAACCTTGGAAAAATGAGTTTTTCAAAATTCAGTTGGAACATGAATAACAAGTTAAATTCAAAACCAAATTTGGCTTTTTTGCTTCATTCGTCTCCTTTGTACACTTCAGTTAGCATTATGACCAATTTCTTGTTCGATTCATTAATTCAAGACACTATTGTAGGATGCTTAATAATTTTCGCTCGTTGTGACCATTTAGCGGTTCTACACATTTTTCAGTATTCTTCCTTATTTCCTTAATGTAAGATATTTTTAATTTAAAGCACCGTTAATTCTTAAATATGATATTTTAAAGTATTTGCTAAAACCTTACGTCTGTATTATGATTCAATTTTATATTCAATAAGAATCTAGAATTATTAAACTCTGTAATATTTTATTCCATATACGGACACTCAGAAGAAATATTTTAATATATTTATCGATATCACATTCAATTGCTTTGAATAATTACTCTCCTACATACATTTCAAAAATGATTTCAATATAATTACTTATATATTCAAAACAATTATTTAAAACAAATTATTTAATTTGATATCGAATTATTATCAAATTAAATATTTTTTTTCAATTGAATTAAATAATTTGTTTCAAATTAAATCATTTGTTTCAATTTTGTATTATCAAATTAAATTAAATTTGTTTCAATTCTGTATTATCAAATTAAATAAAATTAAATAATTTGTTTAATAAATTTGTTTCAATTTTGTATTATCAAATTAAACCAAATTAAATAATTTGTTTCAATTTTGTATTATCAAATTAAATAATTTGTTTCAATTTAAAAGCTTATGAATTGGAAACAATTCTGAGGCAACAATATTATAAATGATAGAGTCATGGTGTAAGGAAATATTTACAAAAATTTTCAGCCTCCAAATTTTACATTGCCTGGAACACGTCGCTGGCAGTGGTGGAAATACGGTACTGGTAGATGGCTTCTTTGGAGCGACAAAACTGAAAGAACTCTACCCAGAGGACTTCGAGCTGTTGACGAAATGTGATCTTGAAGCAGAGTACTTAGAGGAGGGAAGTCACCATAAGTACAGTGGACCGGTTATACGGTGCGATGTGGCTACGGGGCAGTTGGAGCAGATAAGGTAGTAGTTGTATATATCCGTCTATTAGTTACTGTATATACAACGATCTTCGAACGGAATTTCTTATTCTGTATTTTATAGTTTTTTAATATCTATTCGCCTAATATTTTATTTTGATAATTTTGATTTTTTTGTTCTAAAACAAATATGAAAATATTTGTTTATAATAAAATTGGAATAAATTGTTTATTTAATTATTTTTAAATATATGAACTTTATTTTAAGTTCAATAAAATTTATTATTTGAATTAATCAGCAATTAAAAATTTTAAAATTTTTCGTAATTTTGTGAATATGTATTTTTTACATTGCTGGTTAACTTTATTGTAATTACGTGTAGTGAATTTTCAAAAGTTATTACTCCGGGTATTGAGGTCTACATTTATATATAATTTAAAACTATTTTTCTGGTAATCCAGATTAGTCTCCCATATTAGAAAAATTATCTTGAGGTACGCGGGGTAATTGTTTAGATGATGTAATCTAAATTTTATTGAAAGTTTATTAAACGAAGTAAAAGGAAAATAGTCGTATTTAAAGAAAAGCAATATAAATAGAATTAGTAAAATTTCGTAGGATTTCTTTTTAATTTTGGATATTTTGACAAAGTTTATAATTATAATGTCTAAATATTTTATGTAAGTATCAAATTGCAGGTACAACGTGTATGATCGAACGCCATTCAGCTTCGAAAGTGTTGAGTATTGCCGCGAGTTCTACCGCGCTTACCAGCGGCTGGCGGCGCAATACGAGACTCGCGACGCACAGTGGTGGTTCAAGCTGATGCCAGGTTAATTGATTTGAATATAGTTCCGGATAGCAAAATAAAGAAGTTATTTTATATTTCTACACGGTAATACGTAGTGTGGTTGGGTTATTTGACAAATTTCTTAGATGTAATTGATGTCTTAAAAACAATTAAATCGTTACATAAAACATTTATGCATGATATTTTAGGTCGTGCTCTCTGAAACAATATTCTTTAGGAACGGTTATATATTATTATGGAAATTGTTACAGTTATCCACTAAGTATTTACAACCTGTATTTGCATAGTGGGAATGTATTTGCATAATCTTATCCCTGAATGACAGACTACAAATTTTCGTGTACGTTATATGATCATAATCGTGCATTCCATCACAAGTCAGAGTATTTGACAGATAACGGGGGACTTTGAGGAAGCAATGACCCAAAAACTGCTAGGTGAAGTGAATTGTCAGATGCTCATAAAGTTACAACATCCAAAAAATAACGAATGTCTGCAGAGAAGCAATTATAGTATGACTATCAGATAGAGCAAGATTCCAGAATACATCAGTAAAGGAGAGCTTACAAGCGGAGCACAAAAGACCTACAAGTCAATCACCAACTGCCATTGTAGAGTTAGTAGATAGTTGCAAAATTGTAATTTGAATTGATAAATTTTAAATAATTGATTTTCATTCATTGTTTTCTTTTATCTGAAGACCAAATAATTTTTTGTCAAAATCTTGTGAGAATTTCGGTCTGCCAGTATGATAAAGTATATGCCACGGATGGTGTCATGTTATTATTATTATTATAATTTTGATTATTATTGATATTATTATTATATTATTAACAAAGAGCCATTTCACTAATTCGAGATTATTTCTTGATAAGGAAAATATTTCGGATGAACAAAGTTTTTTCCGCTTATCCGAGAATTCTCACACCGAGTATCCTGGTTGCAGTTATATATATATATATATATATATATATATATATATATATATATATATACATACATTATATTTGTGTATTAAATGTTTCATTCATTCAATGTTATGTTCATATACATACATTATATTTGTTTAACATATTTAAATGTTTCCTAATCAACTTTTTCGTACTGTTATCAATAACCTGTAATTCTATATTAACTCTTATATTTCAATGTAAATAAATTACCATTTAAAATACCTTGCACTGCGAATCACTTTTGAGCAATTTTTTGCAGTAATTAATTTCTTATCTTAATTCAGAAATGATAGAGTTACGGTTGTTGTATTTCATCAGGGAAAATATATTGTTAATTAAAAAATATTTTAATTTATTGATCTGCATCGAATAACTATTCTTCAAATCAATGTGGTTAGAGTAGATCCAACTTATTAAAACTAAGTTTAGGTGAATATCAATTTGATTAAATATGAAAAGCCAACCTCCTGCGGAGGTATTTGTTTCACCCTTAAATATATATGTAGTGTTTCCTGGTTCTTTTAGTTTCTATGGAAGGATTTAGCAGTGTAAGCATCGAGAACTTGTCACCAGAGCCACACTTCAAGAATAAACGTTGCATTGATAAGGATGTTACCAAATTTCATTATAATTTTTCATATATTTTAACCTCGTACTTTTAACCTAACAATTAATAATTTATAATTTATATATTATTGTATACTTGGCTCAGGGGGCATGTTATGCTTATGTTCTCGTGTATGCTATGTTCTTGGTGTAATACCTTTTGCCTCCTATATTTTGAAATAGTTGAGAGCTATTTAAAATTTCACAGTTGTTTTTAATTTCACCATATTCTTCCGTCCGTTCGTCTATATGTGCATTTGTTTTTAAAGTTTTAGACCTAAACGTATGAAAACTTATAAGTTGATATTTCACACGGATGTTTCATTTAGTAAGTAGCAAAATATTAAAAAAGTTTTTAAAGTGTACTTCCCCGCATGTGTAAAATTTGGAGTGAAATTTTTATTTGGGTCCTCGTATCCACTGGGATATCAATGAGTAGACGAAGCGAGGTTTTATTTCCCATTTTTAAATTTCATCGTTTTTCGCATCGTATGTGAAATATTAGAATTCTAAATGACGTATAATGCGTTACCTTCTCTAATTTTTTAAACATGGATTTACAAGATCTGAATAAATTCTGTGTTAATCAAAATCAGATAAATTTTTTTTTATCAAAACTTTCAAATGTATTATTTCTGCCAATTTTATGTGATTTTGACAGACGAACAGCTTTTTATTTATTACATAATTATGTTTCAAGTGTTGGAATTCATGTTTATTCATAATGGTGGTATGTGGTATAAATTGTCATATCGGAACAATCATTATAAAATTTCAGACAAAACTGAGACAAGGGTCAAGTTTCAATGAATTCCGTTTAATCCGCCACGTAGGAATGCTAATAAAGATATGTAGAATGTCAATGACTTATACGAGAAATTATTTATTCCACAGGTACTGTTATGATATTCGACAACTTCAGGACATTGCACGGGCGGGACGGTTTCACAGGTCTCCGCACTATGTGTGGCTGTTACGTAGCGCGCACCGATTGGCTCAGTCGCGCCCGTGTCCTCCGCCTTATATCGTAATAACTTATTCGAAAATTGAAATATTTACCAAATTGAAATTAAAATATGCTTTTGGACATATTATAATATAGTCAATTTATATTATTAAGTGAAACACTTCTTTCATGACATTTAAAAGCAATGCATATTCTAAAATTCCATAGAATTTTTAGAAAAAAAAAACTTAACAATTTGCAAATGTAGCATTATGTACATAGTCAGAGGAAAGTAAAAAAATAGTTTTTAAAAAAGTAACGTATTTTAGAATATGTTAATTTTTTCAAAAACTATTTTTAGAACACGTTAATTTAAAAAAAAAAATCTATTTTTTACTTTCCTCTGACTATGTGCGTATTGCTACATTTAGAAATTATTAAGTTTTTTTTCTAAAATTTCTATACAATTTTAGAATACGCATTGCTTTTAAATCTCATGAAAGAAGTGTTTGACGTAATTATATCAATTTAGTATATTTATGCATAGTTTTCTAATTAATTATTTATAATTTATGAGTAATTAAATACGTAACTAGCATTAAATCAATACTGAATATTATTGTATACTCTTTTTGACAGTGATACTGTGGAACTAATTTTGCTAACTAATTAATTGCTCTCGGATAGTGAAATATGTTTTCTTCATTTAATAATCAATCTAATAGTGAGTACAGCTGACTCAATTCCACACTTAGCAGGTTAAAAGCAGCAAAACAGAACTGGATGCATAATTTTGCAGGTTCTATACTTTAAAAATGAAAAACTGGAAGCAATAAAATCATTCATGCGTTCGTCCATCTGTTTTTTTTCATAAAATTCAACATAAAAACTTTGAAATATCGGTTATGAATATAGGTTAAATTAAGGATTTTAGAATATTTTCTTAAATTTGTTGTTGTTTGACACCGAACGCGGGTGATAAGTATTCCAGAAATATTAATACAATCCAATTATATCTTTTCAGAGTTTTACATTAGACGCTTTTAGAGATAGTGTAGAAAATGTCCATAACAAAATGTGCCACCATGTATCTGAAATTCTTAAAAACAAATTTTAAAAAAACGGCTTTTCTTAAATTTTATTTAAATTTTATCAAAAAATTACAGCGATGACTTTAACTTTTATAGTTTTAAAAAATTTGCAATATTTTTTCACCTATGGAAGGTAAATTATACAATAAATTTATATGTTAAAAGGAACATTATTTCTAAATAGCATAATAAAAATACCGTGTATATTTTGATATTTATTTATGTGTGTACAAAATTCCTTTATTTCAAATTCCATTCATAATTAACAAGTTTATTTTGTTGGCGGTCTACATCTGAATTCCAACCACAGGATCTGATTTCTTGGTCTGTTGGACAAAGTTCAAGGATTCATACTTAATAGTGAATAATTTTGAATATTATAAATTCAAAATAATCTGAATTGGATCTCACGGTACATAAATATATTTTCTAAGTTTGTAACTTTTTTACCATATAAATAATTTGTAACATACAGTATATATGTAACCTGCGAATGATTCGTGAATGTGTTACACAAGCACAACGAATCTTTGCGTGTTCTGTACTACTCGGTAGTAAATATTTACATATTTACAAACGTTATATCCAAAATTAATCAGAATAATATTTTAATAGTTGCTTTTTAGATATAATCTGAAAATTATCATCTCTAATATGAGAAGAATCATGTACTTAATGGTAAGTATTGGTTGACGTAACTAAGGACCTGATAGTTTTTAGCTAAATTTTACAGTTTAACATTAAAATATACTCATTTACTACTCGTATCACTATTATGTCGCCTGCTGTCGAAGTTGCCAGTGATCGACGTATATAGATAACTTAGTGGTAAGGTGGACCGAGTTGATGTGGACGAGTTCAAAGTTTTCTTAAGTTTTACTGAATTTAATTCAGTTACTAATAGCGGACCCTGTTGAAATTCGATTATTTGGACGATGTTGTCGATTTTGTTTATATACGCGCCTACGAATTTTTACCGCTAAAAGTGATTTTACTTTACGAATTAATCATGAATATTTAAAAATATTCCAAATAAGATTTAGATATTCCAAAATAAGATCTTCTTAACTTTACCAGCGAGCTAATATATGGAAACTACAAGTTCAGTGACTGACCAAGCAAGAAAAATGAGAACGTAATAAAGGATTTAAGAAAGTTTCGCAATCGATTTATCTGATGCTAAAATGTGTAAACAAAAATTATGTCATTGTAGCCTAATCAAAGTAGTTTTTATGAATCGGTAGTGCTGAAAAAACATTTTCAAAAGTAATGAAATGAGTGAGCTATCCTTGAATTAAATAATGAAAAAATAACCTATTAAATACAAGTAAAATATTTGAGTATAATGCCGCCGAATTTTTTCTGTAGAATTAAAATGTAAATACTAAGACACCATTAATAAAAGACAAACAAAATTTAATTTGTATATTGATAAACAATCTTTGTACATCTTAAACTTAAAGACAATTCAAAACGCACGTTCGCATGCCTATTCTCATACATATTTTCGTACACAAATATGAATATAACACGATTGAGGTTTTTTTAGACATAATGTTTATGTCCAGTGAGATTAAATAACTAAGTATATTAAATTAAAAAATTATTGTTCAGTTATGAAAATAGCACTTATTTTATTGTGGTTGAATTACTACACGAAAAGCAAGTACTTTTTTGGTATAATAGTATTCCCCTCCAATGTATATAAAATTGTATAAATATATAAATTTATGGAGACAAAACTAAATTACAATCAAATAGGAATTGAATGATTTCGCTAATTTAACGTCATCCGGTTGTTTTTTTTTGGGAGGTCTGTCATAAATGGTATTAATATACCAGAATTGTACGTTTACAAGATACCGACTAATTCGTTAGGCGTGCGTTCATATAATTCACTTCTGGGCGCTAATTGAAATTTATGGCAAACTTCACACTGCATAGCCATAGTAACCTACCTCACAGATTTCTTAAACTTATTACATAGGCGCCATACTGTTTTATAGAACCTACGTGTGAGTATGGGTACGTATAGATGCTGTACTCCTTTATTCTTGTATATAAGAGCGTAATCACATTAGAATTTATTATGTATTAAAGTGCGTGATTTGGTTAGAATTTATTTTAAACTTCTATCCTGTTTATATTTTTAACGGAACCACTGTTTAAATCATAAGTGCGATTAGTTTAATTAAGTTATAAAGTAGGATTTTTTTATATTAACTATGTCATAATTCAGTGAAGTATATACCCATAAAATAACGACAAAAAAGTGATATTATCAAACTAAATAAATTATACAATTTTGCCAGATAAATATAGACTTTGGAAACACAGATATGACTCACTGGACCCGATAGTTATTGTTAGAAAAGTTGTTGATGGCACTAAAATTAAAATGTACTAAAATTTATTTTTAATTTTTTAAGTTATGTATAAAGCTAGAATTTAGATTGAAAGATTGATTTGTCTTATTTAAATTTTAAAAAAATCCGGCTCGAGATTAGAATTGTATTGGAATTTTAATTTGGTACTTCTGAATTAAAATTCCAGTAAATTACAGCTGCACCAATGTCTCACTTAGGCAAGTAATAAATTGAAGGAAAACTTTTTACCTTATTCTAATATTTTGTGGTAATCAGGTAAAAAACGGACAAGGTTCCAATATGTAACTCAACTAACAGTGTTCGAATAATAAACTTGATTACATTATTGCGCAACACATTCCATAATAAACGTTACAGTCTTGAAATATCTGTCTCGAAGCAAGCCACCACTCTTCTTTAAGTGAAAATCATTATTACTTGAAAAACGGAGGTGGCATTTGTTATTCCCCGTTAAAGTTCATTGTCTTTTAAACACCATGTCATTTTCGCACAGAGATAATTCTATGTAGCTGCCATTGATGTGTTATATAATGATATGTGTATATTATCAAATATCTTATTACATAATTGTAAGAATATATTACAAACTAAGAGATAAGTATATCATTGTTCTAGATGTGACAATTAGTAACTACAAAATTGTAAAAAGTTACAATATTGTAGTTACGAATTGTCACATTTAGAACGATGACGATCTTAAAATCGCGATCGTAAATAAAGGTATTTTTATTTATAGTTACAAGATGTCGCAACTTGTTGAATATTTTGTAAACTAAGCATCAAATATTACATATTGTAATTTTGAAGATATAATATAAATCGAAATAGAAAGAAATAATACTTATAAGTCTTTTTTAATACGTGAACATACTTAAAGGTCAGTGTTTTGCATGGACTATGATATACAAATGACTGCAATGAGTTGCGCTCTCAGTTGGCGCAGGATACGACATAAAGGGTAGTAAGACAGTGCGCCCGTAGTTCATTGAGTTGAATATTTTTATAAATTGGACCGTTTCCTTCTAAGAGCCTCAGTTTGCGCACTTAGCATTTAAACAAAAAACAAACTAATATTTTCTGTCTTATATTAATATATGTACTTGTTAGAGACGAAGTAAAACTGCGGGTTTATCAAGTCTGAGTCTTTAATACTTGTTCCTTTGGATGGATACACATACTCACACTTCGTAGCTGCTATTAGCTGATTAAGTTAGAACTGAATTTGGGTGTTGTTATAACTAACAACCTTAACCAACCTTGACATACCAGTCCTGGTGTGTATTGATTTATTAGGTCTAATTTACTTAACAATTATTCATGATAATTATATTTTCTTAAGTAATGCAATATTTACGATTATATTCCATCTATATTCTTATTACAAAATGCAGCGTGCGAACTATCGCCATCATAAAGTATTATTTCCGTACGCCATCATTAGCGCCACCTGAAGCATAAACTATATCAGTATGTTCTACGAGAAAATGATATTGAATTATCGATATGAATCGGGTGATATGAATCGATATGAATAATGATATGAATCGGGACACGTCTGTTTAAATTAGGTATTCGTCTTTTAGACGTACTTTTCTTAAGTAGACCGCTATTTAGATGACAAAACAAAGTTGGTTCAATGGGTTCCTGGGTAGAGAATAACAAGAATATAATTATGTTTATTTTTCTATAATTATGTATATTATTCCTACATTAATGAAAGGGTAAATGTTCTTCATGGCATGGACATCCGGCGTCACACAGCGAATTCAGCAGTGAATGAATTTGAATTATATTGCAGAAAGAAAAATCAATTTTATTACTATTTTAGTGCTTTCTGTAAGTTTTTTTCTGACGAAGGTTCTGTCTACGATAATGAAATATTTAAGCATAATCATGTTTTTAAAAATGTTATTATTTCTCTGTAATAAATTGCTATAGGTTACTTTTGTCCTTACTTTCGAGTCAAAACTGAAAAATACTTGCTCTATTAATTAACCCACCGCCTTTATACAAAAAATCCTTTGTTTAAAATGGATCTTCATTTGATTATAGTTCTACCATAGTACATTTTCTGTTTTCAATATATCTGAAATACTAATACTTGACATTTCCAGCAGTACAATGTGGAATAGAACCCAAGCCTGTAATACATAGCAGGTTGCGTTCGAAACAGCGCTGTAAACTGAGTAACTGTTGGAGTCTGTAACCTATGGATAGTATATTAACCGTTATAGAATGATAGATCAGTTACTGACAGTTTGTAGGTATTTCATAAGTATTTACTCTTACGAGAAGTATATGTTGAATATATTTGGCGTTAATTTTGTAGAAATTCATTATTCACAATTAAATGAAACTACGTGATGTAGTATTATTTCTACTATCTTTAATTTCTTTACCACGACCTAGGTTTCGTTGTATTACAACATCTTCAGGTGGGATATTAGCAAAGATATCTTTGTTCTTTACCACGACCTAGGTTTCGTTGTATTACAACATCTTCAGGTGGGATATTAGCAAAGATATCTTTGCTAATATCCCACCTGAAGATGTTGTAATACAACGAAACCTAGGTCGTGGTAAAGAAATTAAAGATAGTAGAAATAATACTACATCACGTAGTTTCATTTAAATGTGGAGAAGTATATGGTTAAGTAGCAATTAGATATTTATCGCATTTAGCCAGGTATTTTAAAATATTTTTGCTGTTTCCTTATTCAAATGATTACTAGTGG
The DNA here is from genome assembly GCA_039881145.1 of Druceiella hillmani. Taxonomy (NCBI): domain Eukaryota; kingdom Metazoa; phylum Arthropoda; class Insecta; order Lepidoptera; family Hepialidae; genus Druceiella; species Druceiella hillmani. Next base: position 56,369,915 of record JAYKKI010000002.1, read on the forward strand.
TTTCACTTTCCTATCTATGGGTTTACTTAACTAATATTTATATATATATATATATATATATATATATATATATATATATTATTTAGATTATTGGCCACTTCATTTTATTTGGTTACATGATAAATATCATTTCAATTAATAACAAATGTGCTGAATCAACATTTGAGAGAAAATATTCAAATAAAATGTCCTATAATACAGTTAAGTTATGTAAAACAGTATAACTCCGTAGCACGTTTATTTATATTTTTGAATATCTTGTTTAAATTGATGTTGGTGGTAATTTGTCACTAAAAGAGAATTAATTTCAAAGATAACATAAGCCGTGGAAACTACGCAAAAAATGCTATTGAAAAATTCTAATTACCATGAATATATACATGATCTTCAGAAATAAAGAAGGCGACCAAGAAGAAATACATTAAAGACATTGTACGTAAGTGTTTCGTGTCGTTTGAAGGTCATGATCCTGAAAGGCATTCGTGGCTTTATGTACAAGTTTACGCCACATTGTTCGGTTTTCAGCTTCCGTTAGGGCGGTTGTTACAGGAAGACCGGTTATAACAGTTACTTGATCTGACCAAAGGCTCAATGACTGTTGGCTCAACACATCACGAGGTCTCTTTTTTTCCATGTTGTCCATCATAACCAGTTTAATGTATAATTAGTTAAAAGTATTTTTAAAGTATCAAGACGATATTATCCTTAGATTTCACACAATACCTGGCCCACTGCCTTTTGATCAATACGTGATGTTATTATAGTGTATAAATTATTCTTATTCTGTAGTTTCATTACATAACTAGTTCTTTTCCAGAAATAATGTAAATGGGATAAGACAAATTTTTAAAAATTTCCATGTAACTTTTATAATAACTCAACGTTATTAATAATTAGTACAAAAGAATGGAAATTATAAGAGTTTAAAATTGAAATAATCATTCAATGAAGATAGCAATATTCATCAGTCGATAGTTTACCGAGACAAACCAAACACCGGGTGCAAACCTTATGTAAAGTGGACTCTTACATTTGTATATTACGTGATAAAGAACTTTGATTAGCATGTTTCCCCTACATGTAATGTAAGTAATTATTATCTTTAAAATACAACTATACATTACTACAGAGTATGCTAAATGGTTACTCGGAATTATATAGTGAAATAAAAGGAGCTACATTTAAAATAAAATATTTTTGAAAATAACATGCAATCTTTACATAGAATGTTTCAAAATTATTATTTGCAACCTGAAAACCATACTATGTACTTGTATTCCATGTCCACATATTCAGCTTTGGTTCAGCGTTATTGTACGCACGTCGTGTTTCAGCACATTAAATATAGGATCATTTTTAATTTAAGAACTAGTTTTTATATCGCAATATCAGTTCGCAATTTTGTAAGTAGTTCCTGTAATAGAAAAAAAAATTACGAAAATACATCTAAATAAATGAAAAGAAAGTTTTATTTAGTTATATTAATACAGGAATATATAATATTAGATTTCAACATTAAAGCAATAAAAAGAAAAACAACTGTGTGAAACTGTTAACTTTAGAGAGTTTCAAATAATATTTTTATCATATTTTCGTTACGTAAAATTGTTCATTTCAATGAAATAACAAATTAAAACTAGTTAATTGTACGTGAGTGATTTTTAAATGCTTAAATTCTGGCTCAACGGAAACATAATATAAACCTGTAAAATAGTCAAAATAAATATTTTTTGAGCTACGTTTTCACAGACCTCCTAAGTTTCAAATATATAAGTTGTCATATAAGATGGTTAAAATTAAACTTCCATATACTTCAGAAAGAGAGCTAGCGATAGACCAAAGATTAATGGCGTCATTCACTATAATATTATGTAATTAGTAAAACAATTACACTAAATGGGTTTGCAGTCAAGATAAATAAAAAACTTATAAACAGTTTTAAAAAGCTAACGCACATTTGCGTCGTCCAAATATTCCCCATTTTGACGATGCAAATGATTATTGTTTTTGAAAATAGTAATAGCTATAGCTGTACCTGTAGCTGCAGCAGCAGCGGCAGCGGCGGCGGCTGTAGCAGCAGCAGTAGTAGTAGTAGTAGTAGTAGCAGTAGTAGTAGCAGTAATAGTAGCAGTAATAGTAGCAGTAATAGTAGCTGTAATAGTAGCAGTAATAGTAATAGTAATGGTCATAGTAATAAAAATAGTAATAGCAATAGTAACAGTAACAGTAACAGTAACAGTAACAGTAACAGTAACAGTAACAGTAACAGTAACAGTAGCAGTAACAGTAACAGTAATAGTAATAGTAATAGTAATAGTAATAGTAATAGTAATAGTAATAGTTAATTCGATAATTTCAGTACTCAACAAATATTTTTAAAACCTAGTTAGCAGTTAGCTTCACGAAGGTATCATCTGGCTGTTTGTATAAAAATTATTTTTTGTATAAATACAAAAGCACACCAGTAAATTAAAGGCTTTTTCTTTTCATAAAACTTTTAACTATCTCGTAAGACTTACACTTAATCGGTTATTCGTTCATTTATTTTTTTAATATGCACCCAAGAGACAATTCAGAGGTAAACAATGACGTCTAAGCTCATATATGTTGAAATTGTGATTTCTTCGTCAGAAAAGTAATATTAGGATTTTGTTTCAATTAGTGCTTTGTTAATGTAGTTTTCTTAATTTCAAGAAACTACCTACCAAACTAGTATCGTTTACTATCTCACTTGGTTTTGAAGCCAAAAATTAAATTTATTTAATGTCCATTCATTCATTTCTAGAGAATTCAGGTAGTCGTCCGCTTGTAAAAAGTTGTTATTGTTAGCGCGATCTTTGTTATGAAATATCTACGTGAATTGAACTTAGAGTGAAAGTGGGATAGATGCTCAACTTATTGAAAAAGAAGTTATGTTTTTAAAATGAATTTAATTATTATTGATAAGATCGTCCTGGATCTTTGAAGTGATAGATAAGAACAAACCTGTGGAATAAAGATTTGCTTTTTACGTAAGAAAAAAATATAATTTCTGAAGACTCTAAGAAAGAATATACTTGTATACGGTGTGGGATAGTTGCCCATGTGCGATTTTGGTGGTGACGATAGTTGGTTTGAAATCAAACGAGGTTTCGGGTAAGTATTTACCCGAGGTGTTTTTTTAGAATTGTTGCTTCCATAATGCTTTTTAATGTTTTTGCTATAAAGCTGCATAACGCTTTTTAATGTTTTGATATTTCAAACCGACGGGCGATTTCGCCCTTATTCAGAGCCTCCATGTCTTTTATCAATGTTCTTGTTTCCACTTAGCATACGATGGAGCATTTCTTTTCCTCGTGTACTTACGACTATCGGTTATTTTTTAAGTAAAACGCGTTTATCTCTAATAGTATCTTAGATACCTTTAATGGCCTCTAAGAAACTGAGGCTTTTTACTAGAGATAGATTGAAAAAAACAATAAATTACTATGAAAAATAATAACACACATGTAATACTTCAGCAACTAGACAATTAAAATAAAAATATTCACTTCGCTCACCTCGTAAAATAAAAAGTTGCAAGCCGGGTAAAATACCAAGGATCCGTAATACGCGATTGATATTCTTTCGGACACTACTTGTCGACACGTCTTGTATTGTCCAATGACTTGCTCTCACCGAGGCGTGTGGGCTAGTATTTTTTAAATATAGTATTAAAGTTATCAATTCGTGTTTCTAAGCGTGGGTTACTATCGAGCATCTATCCTTCTGCTGTAACTATACCAGTTTTATTCTATATGTGTATACTTGTATACCTGTCGGAGCTTCACGAAGATGATGTTTCCTTATTTATACGGAGATGATGTTTCCTCCTACCAATGCTAAATACTTTTAATGAATGCATTTATACAATTCTGGTATCGGTACCGCTTTGAGACGATGCCGCACTTTATTGCAGATGCCATCTGCACGCACGTCTAATGTTTGTTTTGTATCCTTTTTTTTCTGCTAAACTGTTAAAATGCGACATCATCCCGTGATAAAGCATATTACTGCATCTATTTTATTCAAGGGGCAAATACAAACACGTGGTCAAGCGCGAATATTGTGCACGCCCATTTTTGAAAATTAAATATTTATGTAATATTGTGTTTCTGATATCGGTAGTCTGGAAAGTTTTTATATATGGCGGTAGTGCGTTTGAAAACAACAATCCAGCAATGCCTGTTATTCAAAAAATAATTAGTTAGGGAAGTATACATGCCAACTACTAATGTGCGTATACTTTCCAAATACTACATTGGGTTTAATTCCATAAAATATGTAATTCGAAACATGTTAGTGTATCTAAACAAATTAGTTTAGCTACAGTTTTGACAGAGGATTACGGTGAATATATCCTCTGACCAACGAAATTAGTGTCATCGCAAAAATCTACTTTAGTTTTGAACTGTAACTCTTATATTGCCAAACAATGAACCTCTTTAATAAAAAAATTATTTTAAAAATTCATTGTTTAGCAAAACTAATTGGATTTTCTGTTTCACGTTCCTAAAATTGCAGACACTTGCTTTCCGTAAGTTACGTGTATCTGAGTTTTCCTTAAGGTACGTGTATGTAATTCAGCTTTTAATAGAATAGGTGGAAAACAATTTAATTACTTGCGATTCCATCCAGACGATACTTCGATTCATATCCAATTAAGAAATTTATAACAATCTGCTTTTGATGATGATGTGAAGAACGGTTATATAGTTAGGATAACAGTGAATTTTTCATAGTCTCATTTAATTAGCAGCTTTTAACTATCTTCGCAAGCAAACTTCTCACAACTTTCACAAGGTTTGCGTCAAATTACTTGTACATCTGAAAAGTGAGCTAGAATTTGTTTAAAAGTATTACACAGAAAAGAAAGGAGAATTTAACATACTGAGACATATTTTACATAATATCGTGTCTCATCTGACTGAAGGACAACATGCACACTGAGTACTATGTATGAAACTATCACAATAGATTAGCAGAGGCAAAAACTTAGTTTATAATAACTTCAAAACAAATTTCGTGTAAAATGCACTTCTAAACCATATCTGTAGCAAGAAGAGAAACAGAACGGTCCAATTTGTATCTAAAAATGACGATTCATGCAAGAGGAAATTTGATTTTACATTCAATGTATTACACAAGCAAAGCGATCCAAAATAACTTTGTTTTTTATGAAATGTAATATCAGTTATGAGGTTTATGTTATTCATTTTAAAATAACTTTTTAACATTAAAATAACTTTTTAATACAAGAGTTACCAAAACAATTGTTTTATTTTACTGAGCAGAGGTTATAATTATATAATTTCTAGACAATTTAATTGATTTAACAATCAATAAAAAATGGAGATTAATCTATAAGTAGATTGTAATATAATCGGTAAGTAGATTGTTCGACAAGTCCAGTAGTCGACAAATATTTTATATAAGCAATTTTGGTTTAGAAATGGCAGTGAATATTTTATTTATATACTTTATTGCATCTAATTGACACATACGGTGGACTTATTGCTATAAGAGAAATCTCTTATAGCTAACCAGAACACCAGTTCAGCCCCGGTCGATGAGTGGCCGGGAATCGAACCCGGGTCCACACAGTGCGCCGCGCAGTCAAAAGCCGTGTGCCTTGTGTAGTTAAACTAATATTTTTAAACTGTTTTTAAAGGAGTGTATATTATTAATGGAAAACATCATACTTATTAATCATTTGGTATCATTTACATTGTAATTCCAGACGTATTTACGATAGTCCAGATAATAAAGTGTTTGATTGCGGAGGCCCCTTTTCCATGTTTATTGCTTTATGGAAATTAGGTAAAATTATTTAAAAAACATAAAGTTTCAAAAAGTATTATTTAGAAATTTCTCCGTTTCAAATTATTTTGCCATTAATTACTGATGGTCTACGCGAATACGCAATGATGGCATCGGGAGAGGCGGCGGAGGGGCAGCAATATACCTTTGTACTGATGTACCTGTATATATTCGCCCCTTATGTAGTACCCCTTTATAATAGTGTCCCTCAACGAACCACAGTTCTTACTAGGCTGTATTACTTTCCGCATTTTTTATACCCTCGTATCCTTTCATCCTTACACTCCCATAGTATTGTATTTTATTACGTGCCTATGTAAATTACATTCCAGAATAAATAACCTATGGGATATTATCAGTGGTAGCAATTTAAACATATTGCTGTCATTCTTCACTTTTTACCTGAATCAAGTTTATTTATTATCTTCCCAAATCCATAAATTCTTCTAGTCTCTAGTCAATTTTTTCTTCCTCGTGAGCTAAAACTTTTGGTTTTGTGATCAATTTATTTGAGTTTTCAGCAGATTACGCTATCTAAAATGTCTTCAACATTTCGTTCCCTTTAAAATAACTTCACCTCGGTTTTTCCTGCACGACCTACCAAATCAAAAATATGATAGAAAATAAAACAATTATTAACTTGTAAAAATCCGTTTTTTTGAGTCGATATTACATAAGTGGGTATGCTTTATTGGAGTTATTTTCTTATAACATTTCTTTTGTAAGCTCAAAATTATCTTATTTTATCATAATTAATAAAGGCTTCCAAATCCCTAAATTTGTCATCATTGATTGTACTTAGCATGATGTCTTGTACTTTAGTGTCAAATTACATTTGATGAAGTTCCTCAACAATTGTTCCTGAAAATCAGATTTCACTAAATTTGAAAATATAACTTCTGTTAATGATGGACAATTTAGGTGGGCTGTAATTTATTGGTAAACAAGTCATAACTATGCAAATAATTTGTCGTTCACGGGTAGTCATATTTTAATTTAATTGAGTAATTCAATGAGAAAACGTCGGCATCACAATAACAAATCTTTTATTGTATTTTATGTTATATAAATAAGAATGCATGGCAGAAATTTCTTTTGACTCAATAATGTTGAGAACAAATCGTTAAAAGTAAATGAAAATTAAAGAACAAATTAAATGACATAAGCATTTTCCACATTTCGCCCCCCCTCCGTTTTCGACACATTTTTCCACAGGTTTTTTTGTTTGTGGACTCTATTAAATAAAGAAATGTCTTGGTTAACTGTACTTTTAAGTTTGTCAAAAGCAGCAATAATACGCACACGCATCTCTATTTCAATGTCATCAATATTTCTCAATTATAACACATTAGGTTAAAAGCTTATCGACACAACACCACTGAACACAAAGAGATTTCGCAATCAACTAAATTAATAAATTGACCTTGGCCACGAATACGCTCTCGCATATGAGAAGATAGTGGCAACAGAGCATCCTTCTTCCTCTCTCTTTATTAACTTAATAATAATAACTTAACCTGGCGTACTGGTATAGCTTTACCCTTTTTTTTTAATTATTAAGTTGGTAATAATAACTTTACCTATACGTAATTAAATATGTAAGGAATCGTGCAGATAGTTTTTCTTGAAATTTTTATCGTGCTATAATTTCTAAATCCCTTGAGGTAACATATTTCGGTTTTCACCAGTGATCCAAATATAAACAGGGTATTTGTTTTCGTGGGGGTCGCTTACACGATGTATATAAACATGTTAACCGATTGGACTTAGCATAACAAGAGACGAGCGAAAGGCAAAAAGTTATTTTTATTACAAAAAGTAAAACAATCACTATCTGATTCTCATACGAGGATTTTCTATCTATCTTATAAATGTGCTATTATAGCAACAGATATGAGTATTGCGTCATTCAAGGGACTGTCTGGCGAGTTCGTTGCAATAGTATAGCTAATTTTTCTATCTTTTCAGCTTGCTAAATTTTATTGATTAATCCTTCTAACAAGGGTTGTCTATGTTAAAATTATTTTTTTCCCAATTTAAAGAAAAAAGAGCAATACATATATAAATATACATATATATATATATATGTATATATATATATATATATATATATATATATATATATATATATATATATACATATATATATTAGAGTGATTCATAAAATTCAACTTTTAATTGTTTTAACTCTCAACCCATAATATCATTCTATCTACCAAAGTAATAATATCTTTTAAATTTCGATTTTTTTATTAATATTTAAGGATTGCTACCGCCTATAATATGTTTAAGAATTACCTTAAAATTTGCACTTAGTGTGATTTTGGTTATGATTTACTTATACAACTTTGATGACGGTATTTAGTTGCTAACGTAAACAGTTCTTTGTTTACTCACTTCGTCGGTACCTCAGTGCTCTCTGTAGATACCCACAATTTAGATAATATAAATAATCAATTGCTCTTTTATACACATTTCTAGTGCCGCCATCGTTCCGAGTCAAAGTGATTGTATTTGATTGTAAATGTGATTACTTTAGCTTTATTCTTGTATTTGTATTTCTAAAATGACATCGAATATTACAAAAACGCGAAAAAGGACTGAAATATGGTTAATTGGAAAATATCGTTGCGAATTGGTGCAAACAAAATTACCGTTAGTGAAAGGAGTGATATATTTATTTTTTCATTATGAAAACGTAATGATCACACAAATAGGGAATCGGTGTCATTAACAGCAAGTGATGTGACGACACTATAATAAAAAGTAATTATTCCTATCAAAGAAAAACAACATGTTATCACAAAAATCCTTAAATATTTCAAAGAATGGTAGAATTAAAAAAAAATAAAGCAAAACGCTCAGCAACAATAAAAGAAAAAGAAAACAAATGGCAGACAAGTTTAAATGTTTTGTTTGATATTGCCTACTCAAATGCCCTTAATACAGGGTTTCCCAAGCTTTTTTTTGTTGAGGCTCCCCTGACTATAAATTATATTTTCATGCCCCCCCTTTGATTTAGTAAATGAAATAAAAATGGAAACTGAAGTACACAAACTTACCTTTTAACAGTGAGACACAATAATTTTACACACTCAAACTGATTTCTCAACAAAAAATGTACACCAAAACGTCCAATTTTTCGCAAGTTTGTGGTAATAATAGTGAATATGATATTTAATTTCATTAATTTTATGCATGTAAATTAAACATTACATTGTAATGTTATTTGTTAATGTTGATTGTATATTTTTTTGTTTTTTCTTTCTAAAATGTAAACGCTTTCCGCCTCCCTTGACATCTCTCTATACCCCCTTGGGAGGCGCGCCTCCCTGGTTGGGAACTCCTGTCTTGATATGATAACTATAGAAGATAAGCAATTTCTTTTAAAACAAAGAGAAATGAGTGGTCCAGGAAAAATTGGTAATATCGATAGAAGATATGCGAAAAAACTTAAAAAACATTTACAAAAAGAAGTTAAGTTGCAAAAGATGATAGAAAAGGAAAAAAAGCAATGAAGAAATTAACTGAGAAATGTGATTTACTATCTTCTTTAGCTTCTTCTGCAGTAAATGAAAGTGATAGCGATATAAGTCCAAGTCATCCTATATCTCCTCAGCCAGGGCCCTTTTCAAACTATGGTTTTACTACACCACAGAAACGAGGCCGAAAAAGAATGTTAGATTTGTGTTTAGTTACTACTCTTGATGTCTCTAAGTTAACTGTCTGATAAGCAACTGTTGTTTTTGCTACGGTCAAACGCCTGGGCTGTGACGTATCACAATATTAACTATTCTTCTATACGTTGCCAATCAATGGACATTACGCCAAAAACAAACCAAAAAGACTTCATAGCCGCAATGTCCGAACCATCTACATGGAATTGCGTTCAAACTGTTGCGAAAGATATCATCGTTTTGTTGATAATCAACTGGAACAATTTCAGCCTCGTGACGATTACAAAAAGAGACCCTTCATTTGATAATTATTTTTTGGGAGGGATTCCCGAAAGCGGTATCTCATTCAAAGCCTCTGCTAGAATGCACCGTGCGCGATGGATGGTAAAAGCTATATACGCACTTAAAATGTTTTTGTTTAAGCATCAGTTTAAAATCACAATTAAACAAACTAAGGGCGTTTCAGATATTTGTATATTTGTTGTAGTTGTTTACGCAAAATACTGGTTTACAGCGCCAGTGGCCCATATGGCCTTAGTGAATGACTTACAGATACTAAAATTTTGGTTGATTTCGAAAAATATAACACAGTTATAGCCAAAGTCGCCATTAAAAAAATGTTGGGTCACCTTTGGTACCTATCAGAAGAGCTAATTGCTTTAGCTTTTTTTTGACGAACGAGTTTCTATCGAAACAAAACGTAATATGATTTTGGCTCTGAAAACTGAAGGAACGGAAAACAATCCGAAAAAGGCATCCATGGAATATGATGCAATTCTAAACAGAAACATCGAAGATTTTATATCAACAAACACTATGATTTTTTTCAAAATCACTGGAATTTCTCGCTAGTTCATTCAGAAAGATCCTGAGCTATGGGAAGAGGAAGAAAGCTTCAAATCGGCTAAAGAAATTGTACAACATATGAGAGTCATTAACGATATAGCTGAGAAGGGTGTTGCATTGATAGAAGAATACAATAAATTACATACTAATGAGGATGAGCAGAAGCAATACTTGATGTTGTTAGTTAAGAATGATAGGCAGAAAAACTCAAATTGTAATAAGGCAAATCACTATAAAAAATTATAATTAAAAAATTATAGGCAATCTACTATAATTTTTTTTCTTTTTACTTAATAATTTAGAGGAACGATAGTTATTGTTATTTAGTATAATATTTTCTCTAAAACCTATGCGTAACATTCATTTCTGGTATTAATAAACTTCTTAAAATAAAATGCTTTTTTTTCGAATTTCAAAAGTGGGTAGGGACCCTTAAATATAAATTTAAAAAAAAAATAAAAATCCTGGTATGTTTTCTAGTGGAATAGATAAAATTAAATGGTTGAGAGTGAATAAAATGTGAAAAAAAAATTTCTGGTCTTTAATGAATCACCCTAATATATATATATATATAAATATATATATATAAATTAAAAAAAAATAAAGTTACAAATTTTATGAAGATCTGCACTGTTTCCAATTAATATCCATCGGTGATTTGAAATTTCTTGAAATTTTGTGCATCTTATGACTCATATGCGGTCGAGTATGGCATTAACAAAAACTAGTAGTTGATACCCCTATTTAATCCTAGTTTTTATTATGTTTATTTTTGGTTGGTTGACCCACAGGAGCGTAAAATCGACCAGATTCCTCCAGTGTTTTGTAGTGTGAAATTACTAGTGGCCAACGATGCGTGGAGAAGGGCAACGCAAATATGCGAAGTTTAATCACATGGAAAATTCAATCAGTCGTCTTCTCTCGAGTTTTTCTCAAAACTTTTGTACGTAGAAAATAATAAAAGTGACTTTTTTTGCAGCGCATATATTTAGATATATTCTATTTATTGTTACATGACATTCTTTTTGAAACATCATTGGGCAGTAATTATGAAAAGACCATACCAGTTAGATATAATAAGCGGTCGTGTATTAATTAAGTACTAAATTTTGATTTATTTTGTGAACTTTCCTTAAATTGAAAATAAAAGTTCATAATTATTTTGGCCTACGTGTTTCATATCATACATCTTTTGAATATTTTCATTGGATACTAAAAAAGGCAAGAAAATATGTCATGGAAAGCGAGCGTGAAAACTGTCAATAGCTCAACGGCTTGAGATGTTGACAGTTTCCCCAAAAATGAGACTTGAAAGTGAAATATTTTTAGGGGATATCGCATAAAAGCCTGAAATTAAAAGCATAAAAATTTAAAGATTCCAACTTCACAGGGGAAAACTTATGAGCCTCAGAAATATATTTTAAAATGGTTTGTGCAAATGTAACAGATTATGTGTACCAGCGTATATTCAACGGTATGTATATACGTGTGGATGTAATATGAATTTCTTTTTACTTCAGAAAATATACCCAGGTTCTAATTACAATTTAGCGGTTTAAATATTATTTGTGAAATTACAAACAGTAGATACATAAATGCCATTTCATGTACGTACGGGTGATAAGACGTTTGAGAAGAAATCATTTAATAAAGATCAAAGTAAATTAAAAAAAAAACTAACGAGTCCAAAGCAATCTATATGCATATTTCTGCATAACCTTAGATCTATTTTTCTGCGTGTTCTGGTTGATTATTGGAATCATCACCTCGAAAACTATATATAGGTACTTTCAAATATATTTTAAAGCGGTTTTTTCTCATTTGGCAGATAAAAATATTTGAAAATCAAAGAATAATTGAATGTGATTTCTTTTTTAAATATTTTTTTTGATAAGAGTAGTTAATTATAATTTGCCTTAAATATAAAATAAAAAAAAAATTGAAAACTTTGTCTCTTGATTTAAGGATTATGGTGATAATGGCGGTACACTACAGATGAGACCATAAATTACAGTTCATAGAAATGGGTATGGATTACTAATCTTTTACCCGTATATTTACAGTTCTGGGTGAACTAATCCCACATGGACTAAAATTTTATTTTAAGAAGAAATATTTTGATACACAATTCTGCAAACGGATACCTGCGGTTTATGTTACATGTCTATGTCAATTTCTAGCTAAGTACCTCAAAATTTATTACGTAAATATGTACGTTTATTACGTATTATAGAATGATAATATTTTTTGTTAGTAATTGAAAAGTAGTATAAAATACGTATGAGTAATTACATTTTTAGTGTTAGACGACTGTGTACTCATTTTCGCAACTTCCATAAGCAACCGCCATAGAAACTCTAGGATGAAACTATTTTACGAAAATAATAATTAACTACAAAATTACGTCAGTAGATGGGGTATTTTTTTAAATCAAACCGGTAAAACCGTTAACATTTTTTATCGAAATAATCCCCGTCGCGCTGCCTTAATCGACAACGAACAGGGGCGATATCGCAACAGGAAGTAAGTCATAGGATGTACTTGCGAATTTGGGACTCTATTGTTTCAAACCTTATTATTCAGTTAACAATATTAGTTTTAACTGGCATGTACGATCTGGTGCGCTGGCCTTGTGGAAGAACCACTCTATATATTTGAAATATATTCAGATACGTGAGCGGCGCATACTGCCAAATATTTTTTTTGAATGTTCGGCTATTTGACAAAGACCCTGCCCCATTATATTATTTAACACAGCTCTAATAAAAACTTTAAAGCAAACGATGAAAGCTTATAATACTATAGATGTATATGTATATATATATATATATATATATATATATATATATATATATATATATATTACAAATGTGGCTTGACTTTCCTATGAGGGAGAAAAGGAAAAAGATTGAATATCGTGAAACAGTAGAGTTTTTACTCACAGAGACGGATTTTACAAATGGGTGAAAATGGGCATTACAGGTTACTACAGTACTCCATAACTACCAAAGTAAGACGTCATATTAAATTATCAATGTAGCATGACTTTTTTACTGTCGATATTTTTTCTAAATCACGTTTTAAACATAAGAATAAAAATCTCTAAATAACCTCGTTTGCCAAAGAGACACTCCACTCTTTCCCACATTAAAACAAAATATGAAGATAAATCGATTTTATTTGATTGTATTATTTTTATTTAATATACATACATTCTCAATTTTAATATGACATATATATATAGAGTCTCTGGTATCAGGTCAAATTCACCAAATTTTGCGGCATTCCGCGCACAAATGTTGTTACGAGCTTAAGCAATATAATATTTTAACATGTTACCAAGCTTAATGTTCTTAATAACATTATGTTATTTAATCGATAATAGGTTTAGTAATAGGTAACAGGTAATTGCGTTAATTTCAATCGCTAATAGGTATGAATTACATAAGAGGAGTGAATTTTTAACGTTCTAATAATAGATTGTTAATTTTTAGGTAAATTTCGTTGTCATTCGGTGATGTTCGGTAAATCTGGAACGAAGGGTAATGCGAAAAAAAACCATGCTATCTCGCTCTCTTTACTCGGCGGGTACATTGTACGGTGCTGCTTGATAATACCGTAACATAATATTTTAACATGTTAGCCAAGTGTATTGTTATTTAATAACATAATATATGTAAATCGCAATAACATAATATATTCCTTCCAATATATATTATGTTATTCATACCTGTTACGTCATAATTCTGTCATAACTACAATTTATTATTGTTTGCACTCGCGAATAGTGAGGACGTGTAGTTCAGTCGTTCTTCATCAGCTTGAGCCATAGATTTGTACCACGTATGTAAAAGCTTATGCACTGTATTAGATTTACTTATGTTCTGATAAAATGCAAATTACGTATCTATCGTATTAAAAGAGACGACCAATAATGGAAAAACAAAAAGAAATAAAGCTGTTCGAATTTTATGACGATTGTTTATTTCTGGAATTGATGGATACGTATATGGATATACGAAATCTTCCATATATCTTGCGTGCTGTGAAATAAAAGAGTAAGCGAACATGTCAGATGAGGCCGACTGATGACACTTTAAGTTTTAGTCCTTTCCTTTCATTGCATTCTACGTAATTTTTTATATGTATATATATATATGTGTATATATATATATATATATGTATATATATATATATATATATATATATATATATATATATATATATACGTCTTATCAGTGCATCCATGTCTTGAAATTTGTGTTAAAAATAACCTGAAGCAGCTTTTCTATAAATATTATACTTTATTAAGTTAAGATGTAAAACTTACGTTACATCTGCAAGGATTACGATTAAAAACTAAAACAAATAATTATACATAAATTGTATTGAAATATAAAATCGCCGATTGTCACATAGATATTTTATAATAAACAATATAAGTATATTGGTAATACATCGAATATTCAAATTCACATATTGAGCAATGCGCAGAATATTGATTTGATAGAACGGCCAGTTCACTTGATGTAACATACTTGTATGTGTGTATTTGTTTACATTATATACATTGGCAGCTTATTTTTAACTGACTTCAAAAAAGGAGGAGGTTATATGTTCGACGCGTATTTTTTGAATCTGAATTAATTAGTGTGATTCTTTTTATGTTTGAAAGAGTATATTAAGTAGATGGATCCATATAAATATGATGATTATCTGATAATGATATCCGTAAATCAATAAATGAAACCCCTTAACGAATGGTTGTAAATCAACTGTGATTCAAGATATTAGATACTGGTAGTTGTTACTTTGTAAAATAACTGCACCATCTACTAAGACTATATGCACAAGTATGAAATGAAGTGAAAGGGAAATTATTTCACCATGTTTGATCGTAGAGGTAACTTTGCTGACTTGTAAAACAGTTTTAATATATTTAAGTTAAATAAGGTTTTATCCCAGATAAAAATCAGTTTTCTGTACGTAAATTTTAAATAATGTACTTATATAGCATTAAAAACCAGAATTAAGACGTATTTATTAATTGTTTCAAATGTACATAAAAAGAAGAAAAACAAAATTTTTTTTAAAAAAAATCAAAAAATATTTATCTAAATTTTTATAGAAAAAAAAATTATTTTTTTTGCCACTTTTAACTAATTTTTTATGTAACTAATTCAATTTAGTCCACTTAATATGGGAAGAAAGAGTAATATTCATCTCCAAGTTTTAATAGGACTAGAGTATAATTTCGATCCAGCTGCCGAAAAATGTCTTCGTCTTACATTTTTCTGCAGTTGGAGACATAATTTTCTGGAAACTTTTCATCCTAGCGTTAGAAGATGTTATCGCACTCTTGTATTGGAACCGATTTTCCGTCAATATCAGTGAATACATCGCTCACCTTTAAATGGCCAAGATATAATGGTCGTGACAGGGTCACGCGATAACCTTCGCACAATGCTCAGGAACCTAAATAGATTTTTCCAACAGATAGGTCAAAATAAACATGAACAAGGTAAAGATCATATCTAACATCAATGTCGCATCTATTTCGGTATATGTTGTGAATGCCACTCTCAAAGTTGCTGATCATTATGTATACCTGTTTAGGAGAAACTGTTCTATTAAAAGAAATTAAATTTCGAGAGAAATTTATTCGGAGAATCCAACCAACATCGAGAATCAATCGGCTAGCCTACATTTAGAAAATTTTGCGATGTCTTCTCGTACAAAATTCTTTGGTCTTTGAAGTCAAATATATTTTTAATGTTTAATGCCAGTGATTTCTACCAGTGATGTCATGGAGGAAATGAAATGTGACATCTTAGTATTGGCTCCGTAAAAAGACTTCAAGTCACTCATAGAGCTATGGAAAGGCCTATGTTCAGGGTTTCTCTACGAGAGATGGTCTGTAATGAGGAGATTCGTAAAAAAGCTTGTAGGATTGGCAGACTGACGTCGCAATGTGCAGGTCACGTACCCTAAAACTCAGAATGGGACGGCCCTCGCTGGATAAACAGATTATCTGGTAAATGCGGCCAGAAGCCGTTAGGAGCGAAGACAATTATTGATCTATTAGTCAGTTCAAAGTAATAATTTTAAGGTTCTGAATAACGGTTCATTTAAAATTTAGGTAATGTATTTTTTCATATACGTACATGTGTATAAATATATAACACGTAATTTTTATATCCATGTTTAATTTTGTATATTTATTTTGTGCAGAATTAATCTCCAAACCAAACTACTTAATCGACTTTAATGAAAATTTTACGGATGAAGAAAGAATCCCAATATTTGTTAATTTTTGCAGAACATCCATTTTCACAATTATGAAAACCAAAACGGAAGATATTTCTATCCGCCTCATGTGACACGATTCGTAACTAGCAAAACTAATAAGCATAGAAATATAAAATACATATTTAATGAAGTGGACACCGCAGACTTTGACAAGAAGTTATTAAAATATTTTCATATGTAAGATTGTAAATATTAGAATTCATTAGTTTAGTTACGTTGACCAAAATATTTGCCGCAGACTCGTACAATATGGAAATAGCAGGAATTTTTGATGATAAAGTTTTGTAAAGTCAATCCCAATGAAACGAACCTTTTGTGAAATTAAGATAAACGTGCTGGAAAACCATTTAAAATTAATTTAGCTCAATTAGTTATCGACAGCAAACAACATATAACTTTGAATGTCTCGGAAACTTTAATTTTATACATATTTGTATGTACTGAGTACAGTGCAAGTATCTGTGAGTTTTAAATGCCAATATGAAACAATAGTTAAGTCATATACAAAATGCAACCAGAACAAATATTAAAATTGGTCTTTAAAAGTGCTTTTTATTATCAAAATACTCTGATGTTATTCAACAAAATATTTTGCTCTAGTAAACAGAAAACACTGGAAATTTAAATAAATTTATTGAAATTAGAGGCGCTCTAAGTAATGCCACCCCACTATTATTATTTCATTTGTGTCTTCTAGACGATTTGGAATACTCGCTAAACTCCTCCAACTGATATTCTTTAAATAATTTAAATACTTTTCTCATTGCGATTACGAGGCCTCGAGATTTCAGTAACGTTATTTTTCGTAAATGAAACTAACGCTTGCATCTAGTCAATTCGAAATAAATGAAAAATAAATACATAAATGTACAAATGAAATATTATTGGTAAACGCTTGCAAACCAAATGCTCTTTTCATACTTTTGCTCGCGATTGGAATTTAATTAATCAATTTTTTCTAATTAAACAACTTTCAATATTACATAATGTTAATACATAAATTATGCTAATTGTAGAGGAAATATCGAGAAACAATTTCGATTTTCGAGCTTTGACAACACTGCTAAAATCCTTAATCAGAAAGGGGTTAATTCAGACGTATAATAACTACAGATATAGAATTAAGATCAGAATATTTTTGCGAGTCCAAACTTTTCAAAAAGTTTTCAGTTCGTATTGAGCACTTTTAATGCTCAGCAAATTTGGAAGCAATTGTGAAGTAGTGGCGAAAAAGTGATGATGGGTAAAAGTAACGTAATGCTCTGACTTCTAAGTAAATTTAATTTAGATAACTGGATAAAAGCAATCGTTGCAGTAAAGCCAAAAATCCAATAAAAACTGCAAGTTAGATTTTTATGAATTTCTGGGTAGGTCTGTACCGTACAAAGGACACATCAAATATTACTCTTATGTCGATTACAGTCGTACATCTATCATTAAATATTATTACCCATTTATATAATTAGTTACCACTTAAAAATATATATGTTTCAATTTTAGAGGCGGACAATTAAGCAATAATTATTTTAAAAATTCGATTTGTTGTGTGGGGTGTTACTTAAGCAAATTATGAGGTAATGAAAAATGTTCTTTTTGTTATCATTTTTTAATAAATTTGCTTAACACATCTTTACATATATGCCAAAAATCGACTGAATCCACAATTATTAAAATAAAAGTATTTCTTAATGTTTGTAGTGAAAATATATTGATAATTTTAAATGTTACAATTTTTGAGAAATTTGCTTCAATTTTATGCTTGTGAAAGATATATTAGGCAACATATTTTTGTAGTGAAACTTTATACATTTAGAAGAAATACTACCCATCTTGAAATGCTTGAATTTTTGTATGTATCTAAGTGTGGAAGAAATATTCGAAATGCCAATTCTACTTGTAGTTCATAGGCTTTTATAGGATTTGTGCATAGGTACATATTATCCCCACGAATGAAAGCCAAAATAATTTTAAATTATTGCCAGAAATCAAAACAATTTTATTCAAAATGATTTAATGTAAGAATTCCCTGTATTGCTTCTATATGACAATCCGTATTACTGTCATTGTCAACGATAAATTGTCCCTTGCTCTCCCAAATTAACTAGGAACTGAAATTTTTTTGACTCCTTTAAACAGGCTATAGAACATTACAACTATTATAGTTGTAAATTATTTTTCTTCATTTATATCATGCCACCCGATAGCACGAGTGATAACTATGTGCAAATACGACATTAAGTAAAGTTTAAAAATATGTAAGTTGAATCAGGTAGTTCATAAATGTACGTTTTATATTTATTTACATAAAACATTCTTGTTTTCATTCTAAGGGTTCCGTACCTCAAAAAGAAAAAGGGAAATCTTATAGGATCGCTTAGTTTTCCATCTGCTTATCAAGGTCCTTTTTTTCAAGAACGCGTAGAGATATCAAATTTAACATACCAAATACTCAGGGTTGCGGTCCCTTGAAGATGCAAAAAAACAAGCTTCTAAGTCAACGAAATAAAAAAAATACGGATATCTATCCCCCATATTGTGACACTTGCAAATAAATTAAAACATATAGGATACCTCCCACTGACCTAGAATCATGAAATTTGGCAAGAAGCAATGTCTTGTGGCACAAGTAAATGCGAAAATCCGGAAATCGTTGATTTTTAGCAATATCACATAAAAATATTAATTTCAAATATGAAAGATATAGTAGGCAATATATTTTCGTTATAAGAATTAACATTTTTTGAATTGTTTAGTAAGGATATTATGTGCTACGGAACTTTTATGGTGCGAGTTCCACTCGCACTTGATTAATTACTTTGAAATATGGCGATTAATGTAATTTACAGAGAGATATGCTCGTTATTTGTGGCGATGTGAAATCCTTTGACGAGGAATCCGGTCTAATAGCTACCGCAATTTTTGAGGTCACCGAACAGAAAATGGAAGTGTGGTGATAGAGTTACAGTTTTTATTTCCTTCACCATAGATTATAAGGGACGACATTTTCATAAACTAAAATATATTATTCACTCTTCTGGATTAGACCCTTCCTGACATAAACATTTCTATGCTCGTTAAGCTTACAAAGTGAGTCTCATTTCGAATTTACCTACATTTAATTTCATTTTCCTTTAATTAACATTTTATATTTTACATGTTATACGTGTGACTGAACATTTATTGACATAATTACATTACACTAATATGCTCTTTTAATTGGAGCAAATGAGATAGTAAGCTGACAAACCAGGGGCCTGTTCAAAATTACACTTGTGCGGCAATTACTTTCTCAAATTTTACAGAGGCATGCATCTAATTGTACCAAAGTTAACCTTTTAATAAATACATTTAATATTTTACAATTTTACACTTAACTGCTTAAACATAAACGATTGTGTTATTTCAATCCCAACGTTGCTTCGTTTTGAGTAGGGCTTGAAACCGGTTCGGAATAAACCGTTTTTCTAACGTGAAACCGGTTTTCTTGTAATATTCCGTTCTGAGCGGAACTAAATTCGGAGCGATATTGCTAAATAAACCAATTAATACTACGCTATCGCTCGTTTGTAAGGTGCAATTTTCATTGCGATTTTTCAATTTGCGATTTTTTGCGCCGCTGAGTTGCGCGCTACGCTATTGGAAGTTTCGCTCTCGTCTCGTGACTGTGACGTTTGATTTTTAATAGTTTTTAAGTTTCCTGGTAAACTATGCATTAAATATTGTGTTGCGCATTTGGTATTAATATGAGAGTGAAACGTTGATCTATTGTTTATCACCACTTTGATTATGATGAAGTAGAAAATAAATCAAAATATTTAATGGATGTTTGCAAAGCAGTGTTAAAGGTAAGTACTAGTTGTATTTCAATTATCTATTAAATAGTTATATATTTAAAAATTATTTTATAGGTTAGTACGGCCGATTTACGAAATTTTTTATCTTTTTATTAAGTGAGTACTTACACTGTTGTAGTCACGTTAAGCTAATAGGAAACTCATTGTAATGCTGTCTAATGTTTATTATTTGTGCATGACATAGTTACTTATAAACATGACAAAATTAAAATTTGGCAATTTTTCAAATTTTCATAGACCGGCCTATAGCGCAATTTAATTAGCATAATTTAGTTATCTATACAATTAGGTAAGAATAAGAGAGAAATGAATTGTGGTGAATGAGATACCGATATAATTATCAGAGAATATGTTACATATTTTTTAGGAAGAAAACCTGTGATATATTTTATACATGTATTTATATTTTTATGATTGTGTATTTAAAACAGATAATGTTCGTTATTGTTGTATCTTACTGTTCCTTTGTAATAAATTGGCCACCGATTATCACCGACAATGATCAGCATTTGCTGGAACATTGACAAAATTAATTTCGGCGTTGCGCCAACTGTGTAGTTTATAAAAAATGTCAATATATGATATTACGCAACCATGAAGGCATGGGTGTCTATAAGGGAGGTTACACTATTTGTATTTCATCGGTTCCTTTATTGATCTAGTACCGTCAATCGAACTTTGACCAAGATTGATGGATTGAAATCATGAGAGTATCATCTACCTCCGTGCATAACTATGTATCTTTGTGTCATGAATGTGATTGAGGTTTTAAATATTAATGTCATTTTCTTATTTTATTCTCAGGGGATCCACGGTGCAAATCTGTTATGCTACTTTTACGAATTTCATCGATCTAAATATGATCTATTGATTAAACAGGATTGTAAAAATAAAGATTTGGCAATTAAATTTAAAAGTAAACAAAGCCCCAAATGCAGGGACAGAAGAATCTGCATTGACGGCCGTTTACTTTAATTGACGATGAAGCCTTTCAAAATATTTTGCCTCAGGATGTGACATAAATCGCAGGAAAATTAGAAGCAGCTATGAAAACAAAACATATACCGTACATACAATGATATCTAAAGAAGTAAAAGACCAAGTTGTTACATTTAAAATTGACGTCGCATGAAAGCAAAGGAAGTTTTTTAGACTGAATATTCAGTATATTTTATTAAGCAAGTTATTTTGAGAAATTAAGTGTCTTGGTGCTACATCAAAGAAATACAGGTAATTTTTTTAAAGAAACCATGTTGTTTATTTTGAGTCAATACGGTATTCAAGTCAGGTAGATATATTTACAATAACATCTCTACAATTACATCAGATAACAGGTCAATTAAGGTGGCAAAGAAAATAGAGGAAAAGCTACCGTTAAGAGAAATAGAAGATAATAATTTAGATGAAGAACCAGAAGTTCATGAAGAGCATGAGGATGGAGATTAATCAGATATTTTGAATTTTGTATTTGACAGCTGATATCCTATTGAATTATACACGAAAAATATTATTACAAATAGTATTAGACATGAACCAATTTTAGAAATCATCTATCAAAAATCGTACTAACAACAAACATTGTTCTTAAAATGAGAGAAAATCAGTTTCCTAATGCCGTGGTACACTGTATCACAAGATTAGATTCTACAGTTCTACAGTTGGAAAAACTTATATATCTTACTAAAAAGTTTTGCCAATTGGATCCAAGCATATTAATATATAATACAAAATATTTTTTTTGTTTCATTTTAATTACTAATATGAAATAAAGACAAAAATCCTTTTTCATAACTAAAATTTCCTTGCAGTGATATACTTGAATCGCAGAGTAAACTCTTTTTTAATGGATGACCAGCATTTATTAAATAGTTTTTAAAGAATCAAACAGTTTTTTTCAAAGAATTCTAAGTCAATAACATCTAATATTCTTTAGGAAGAGTCAGAGCTGGGTCTGAAACCCAGCTCTACTACATCAGAAAGTTCACAACTAAATTAATAAGATACAATTAAATTAATCGGTTTCTTCAAAATATTTCTACAAAGGCCAAATTCCTACCAAAATCAATGAGGCGTGATACTAACGATCTACTCTTTAATTTTTTGGATGAGCCACCGCTCCACTCTTTTTTGGGCAACTTTTTTTCAAAAGTGTTTTACTCACCCGCTTCAATAAATTTACGCTTCAACGCCACTGATAAATCAATCATATTAACCCAGAAATGTTTAAAATATCAGCAACCAACGCCTGTGTCCGTTACAGAAAGACAGCGAGGATATATTATTACAAACAGCAGGAAGTCGCGTAGTGCATGGGAACAATAACGAAATTTGTGAGGTCTTCCTTGAGTGAATTTTTGAATAGGTTATGAGAAAAACCTTTTATCCAGCAAATCGTTTAAAAAACCAGTTCAAAGGAGATAAACCTTCAATACGAAATTTCGTATTTCAGTCGAATCGGTTTAAAAAATAAATCGGTGATGACACGTCGATTAATATGAAGTTTAAGTGGACATTCCCTCATGTCGGCTGTGTATCGATACTAACTGGAGAATTTTTTTCCATCAGTCCATCAATTACAACAAAAGAGTCAAATATTCTTTTAGCTTAGCTTCTTTAATTTTGAAGTCCAAGAGTTCCATATTTCATTAATATTAATTGCAATCCTGCACGAGTTTTAGTGAAGAATATTCATCTTGGCTATGTAACTTACAAATAAAAAAAAATTAATCTAATTGCAAAAGTGTAAATATATAATTTTTCCATACTTTTGTAACGCCATTATTTTTGCTTTTATTTAATATAAATGTGTAGCTGAAACTACTATCTTGTGCACAGAGAAACAAACAATTTAAGCAAGCTTGTTTTTAGCCAAGAATCAGACGTAAAAATAGCAATTATTTTGAAATAAAAATTTATGTTTTAGCGCATACCGGTTTTATCAAATAACATTCAAGTAATCATTTATTTATCTGAGTAGCAAAAAAGTAGCAAAATGCCCTGTGCATTTTGTTACTTTTCGCTCAGAAACTTTGTTTGCTTTTATTTACTTAGTCTATAAGCACTATTGAAAACTTTGAGATATATCCGTGGGTGTGTTAAAAGTAATAAATACTTCGAGAATGGAATTAATTTTGAACCCAGTATATATTATTTTCAGTAAAGGTGTACAGAGTAATTTGGAATGTTTCTGCCGAACAGTGGCAGTCAGGCAGTTATTTTATAATAAATAGTCATTATATACATACGTACATATCATAAACATATGTGAAATTAAATTATGTA
The DNA here is from genome assembly GCA_039881145.1 of Druceiella hillmani. NCBI lineage: Eukaryota > Metazoa > Arthropoda > Insecta > Lepidoptera > Hepialidae > Druceiella > Druceiella hillmani. The sequence goes on from JAYKKI010000002.1 coordinate 56,393,721, forward strand.
TCTTTTAATTATACAGCTTAAAATTTTCTCACTTTGAATTAGAAATATGAAGCATCGGAGAAGATTATTTAGAAAAAATAATTACGGAAGATACATAAAATATTGAAAACATTAGTACGAAATCCAAGTGTAAGGTGCTTTCCATATAACAAACGCTAGAAAGGAAGTAGAAATATCTAGGAAAACGAGATAGACCTACTATTTGATAGGTGATCCAGCCTACTTTGCTTTAGCAGGTATAAAGAAAATAAATTAGCCTTCATCCTTATTCGATAATAATGGCCGCATAACACGTACCATGATAAAATAAGCTATCTGAAGAGAACTTTGTAGTTATACGGGAGGGTTATATGCTTTGTTAAGTTTCTTCATTGCAAACGGTACATGGTTAGCTGCTTTTCAAGTAACTGAAAACTATAAAGGATAAATATTTAATATTATACAGACGTTTAGTACATTACAATTTTATTAGATTGAATATATCATTGAATCACAGTTATATTTAAAAAAATGATTTAAGAAGTGCACAACTGTATTTGCTATTACTCTTTCATTTTTGTTTGATTTTTTTCATAAAAGCTTATTGTTGAAACAATAAGCTTAATCCTTACATTCATCTATCCAGAAAAAAAATATCGGGTTGGGCCGTACATTTCACTAAAAGTTTTAATTTCGGTAAGTAAGAAATACAGAATGATACCACAAAACGTAAAACTCTCCGTATAAAATACGAAAGGAGATTAAATTAAATTTGTTATATGTTCCAGAGTAATTTTTAGTCTTCCCGATATTTTGAACATGACACAAGCTATGAGTCGGATAGCCTCGGAATGCGAGAAAAGTGAAAGTTAAGTAAGTTCAAAAGAGATAACTGTTGATTGATTTTAATTTCTTTCGTATTTAATATTCCATAAAGTTTTATCGACAGCATATATAAGGTAAGGATTGGCAACATATTTTAATAAAGGCGACATATTTTTGAAGTATTTCTTCAAAATTATCGTTATATTTTATTTTTTAATAAAGTTATTAATTTTTTTTAAATATCATATTACTTCTTTTCATATTACTTATCAGACAGCAAATATTTTAATTAACATTTTTTTTGTCTTACAACTAAATTAATATTATATATTTAATTTCAATTTATGTTCTGTACTTATGTTATGTACTTTACAAAAATTGCAATTAACTAATATTTTAAATAAAACCACTGTGTTACTTATAACAACAAGTTTTGATACTTCCTCAGAAGAATGCACTTATTTTAATTAATATTTTTGCAAAACTACATATGTTTTGCACACCATGAAAATACTTATTACATTATACTATTTCTCAAATCTAAACATTAACACCTAAAGTTACTCACGTAATCATATGGTACTTACTTATTCTAACATTAATAAAAGTACATAAAGCATGACATATAAAAAAAAAAATACAAATTAAATCAATTTTGTACATGCAGAAAATTATTTAACTGCACTGTTCCATTCTTTATAAATAATTGTTTTAGGGTTTCGTAGTAACTCTTATGATTTTGTCATGTCCATTCGTCCGGTCGTCTGCCACAGTTTGTAACTTGATCATTTTTCAATATTTTCCAAGTACATGAACATAGTTAATAGAAAGAAAGGAAGTAAATGTTATTACAAAAATAAATATTAACTCTATGTGATAAAAGTTGGGATGATATTTTTCATCATCCCAACTTTTCTTTTTAGTCATATTATTAGTTTTTGTTTAGTAACATAATTATTATTACGACATGTTTACATTACGTCTTCCCTTTAGTTTTCCAGATAACTGTCCAAAATTCCAAGAATCTGGGAGAGGATAACTTTAGCAAGTTGACACTTTTAAACAGGTACGTACTTGGCTGGTTTTTTTTAAATCCAAACGTGGTATACAAATGCGAATACAATGAAAATTAGTTACGTAAATAATTTATGAAAAGTATATTTAAAGACAAATATTAAGAGCTATACGAAACTCAAACAATTATTAACAGCGCAACAATTACAACATGACTCAGCGCTAAAAATGGTAACTCATTCAATTTAAGATTAACGTGATGTATCCTTTCGGTACGTCTTCAAATGTTCTTAATAAATAAGCAAATAAAGTGACTTGCTCATATTTTGTATATTAATTTGTGATAGCATGTACCTATTTCAATTTACTATATTATTAATTTATAATAATTATTATAAATATGTTATTATCTTCTATCATTTACAAAACTACAATAAGGAAAAATACATAAAAATTTTAATATAGGAATAAGTATATAGTTTAGTTAATAAAAAGAAATTTTAAAGAATTACGATCGGTTTTAAACTGTAGTTCAAGTAGGATATGAATTATACTTCTAAATAGAGTAATATTAGGGGAATAAATGCGATTATATTTCGACGGTAGTTTTATACTCACGAATAGTTTTTGATAAATTATATTTAATTATACAAATATAAACCATATATAGCTAACCAATGAGTCTTTTAAACTTGGTAAAGGGAAAAATAGGAAATCTTAATATTTATTTAATAAAATGTTGTAAAAAAGTCAAAGCTTTGCTTTTATGAATCAGCCAAAATACTGAACTCGTCCGTGATCAAGCGGAGGGCGCATATGTGTACATATTCTTCATGAGAAGATTGAGCAATTGATACATTTTTACCGGTAAATCCAGATTTTTTTTAATTTATATAATTTTTCTCAAAAGTCTTCTTCCTTCACATTCAGTAGATGTAAATGGTGTAACAAAGGTACAACGTGATATTGTAAATTATTGGCAAAGGAGATATCACATATATACAGTTTCGTAGCAGAAGTAGCAGGCCACAATGAAATTAATCTCATTCTATCATCTTCAGTTGATAAATTGGAAAGTTCAGTTGTACTTTTGCTGTAATAACATCTACCCACGACTAAAAAAATGAAGTATTTTCATTGCCGATTTCGTTTTAAAATAAGTTTTATTTTCATTTCGCGCACTCTGCACTCCTCGATTCACTCCTTGTTCCTTTTTTGTGTTTTGGTGACCCTTTCTGACGACGTTTAATGCAATGAAGATGCAATGGTCTCGTTGGAATGATTTACCGGTACGCCACTATTTGATTTATGGTCGCATATCTTGATCGGGTGAAGATATTTCTTGATGCTATTTTCTGGTTTTATTTTTGTTTATCTTACCAAGATTTTCCACCTTCTTGATTTCATGGCCAAATGATGGAAAGTTCACAACAGTTATTTAAAAGCTGTGCTCGTGTTCGCTATCATGTCTGTTATACTTATTAACTTATCTAATCATGAATATAGTTAAGTCATATTCTATACAATGTGGTCATTCACTCCATGTTCATTCAATATGATATCCCAAGTACTTAGGATTCATATTATACAAAAAAAGATTCTGATCAAAGAATGATGTTACTGCAATCAAAATTTGGCCAGATCAAATTAAATACAGAGGCAGTAACTATTCGGCGATATTGAGAGGTTATTAATTTTTGCATAAATGATGTGTGAATGTCGCAGTTTTTTTTCCTAAAAAATATCGATCTGATATCATTGAATATAAAAGATGATAATATTTCTCAATCAACATCGTTTCGACTTACAGCTACTTGGTTTGATTTTCGAAAAATACTATCTTTTCTTCATGAAAGAATTATCTTCCCCTATTATAATTGTAAATAAAAAGTATTTAATCGGAACAAAAAACGAATCCATATAAATTTTTTGTAAAAAATGTAAAGTTAAAGCTTTCAGAGATTTTTGGAAAGAGGTCATATCCAGCAAGAATTTATTACCTGAACCTATAAACAAACAAATATTCATAGCTCAGGAATTCTTATAAATTCATTGAAGTATCTTAAAAGGATATTTTAGATATTAGGTCCCGCATAAATTAGATGAAATGGACTAGAAGCGAGTAAAATGCAATCATGATACAAGCTGATCCTGATCGACCTCTTATAACATTTTATTAACATGGTTTAAACGAAAACTAATCATTGCAAATCGACTACTCAGAACAGCATAATATTCGATCTAGGAGTAGATATTTCAGGAATCAAGTCCAAGGATTCGAGTTGCTATATAATAATAATTTACCTGTTTTTACAACAAAATGCAATTATTTAGTATCACTTTTCAAAACGTGAAATATTCACAGAAACATAAAAATTATTGGTTTTGCTGGTGAGTCAGACGATCAAAAGATCATAATGCTAGTAAACAATTTTTAATTTCGTTAAGTTCTGTAACTATTTTCATAAAGATATAATGATTTAACGGTGCCGATGGAGTTATTATTTTTTCTAATTAGCGCTCTACTTTTAAAGACTGTAATTTAATATTATAAATTTAATAATAAAATAAAAAAATATTCTTGTAGTTAATAAGGGTGTAGTTAATTATTAAATCAAATAAAAGTTCAGTTAGTTTTTAGGGTTCCGAAGCTAAATGGTAAAAACTGAACATATATCATTTCGTCCTGTCCGTCTGTCTGTCCTTATATCCAGGGATTTTACTCGAAGACTGTTTGCACTATATAGATGAAATTTGAACAGTACTCGTATGTGTCTTTTATGAACCGTTATATAATGAAATGGTGGAATTGTGGAAATAAATATATTAGGCGTGGAACTCGATACACGTAACTGAGGAATGAAAAAGATCCAGTGCATATGGGTGTGTGTAGTATCGTTAAATAGGTCTTAAAAAATATATGGAGGTTCCGAAATAACTCTTTCTAAAATCTTAAAGAAAAAAAGGAAAACAATTTTCCCACCACCCTAATTTTTCAACTAAACTGTATAAATTATGAAAAAGTAAGGCTGTAGAACTTAAAAAAACTTTCAAAAAATATTTACTAGAATAAAATATGTTTTGTAGTTTTTGAGATTTGGGATATTTTTGGTGTCGACCGCATCAATAACAATATTTTTCACAGCGTCTTTGAGAAATACAAACTTATAAGTTTAATATTGTTTGGTGCTATTGAACCCTTCGTGTGCGAGATCGACTTGATTTGGTTTTTTCTACATTATATGGACGATGTGAAGGTAAGTAATTAGGATATTTTGATGATTACTCTTATTAATTAAGCAAAAATTAATACTATATATCCATGTCTAGAATTATATTATTTTATTAATGAAATCGAAATAAAGGTTGAAACTAATTAATAACTTTGTGGTATTATTAAAAAAATATCATATTTAGTAAATAAAGTGTTAAAACCATTAAATGCTGTTTGGGAATCTTTATTAGTACAGTAAACGAACGGATTTCTCTTTGAATCTCGGGTGCTTTAATTTATTCCTTTTGAAACTATTTCTAATACAGTTTCAAAATCATAGAACGAAGAACAAAGAGTTTTATAGACGACGCAATGGAGAGAAAGAAAAAAACTAGATTTTAGAGTCGATGTAACGAGCAAAAAAGACAACCTTTTTTTTTGCTCGATACAACGTTATTTTTGAAATTTGAAATGGACAGTTTGTGGTTTGAGATTGAATAGTTTTTAACGGAAAACAGCACGCTTTCAATCTATTTTTTTATTCATATCTTAGAAACTATAAAGTTTAGCAAAAAATAGTAATAAATAAAATAAAAGACTTTAAAAAACGAACAATTCAAAAATTCATTTATTTAAATAGGGTATATACTGAATGAAATATTAGGATACATACTTATGGACGTCTCGCCAGCTTCCTCGTGAAACAAATATCTTCCTCTCAAAATAGGAGAAGAATGGCAAGGTTTTGAATAACATTGCGCACAAAAGTGTCTTACGAATATTTGCATTTTTTTTAGCAAGTAAAGCAATGTGGTTGCCCGGAAAATCAGTTCATATATCGTTTTTCGTGCTTAAGATGAAAGTAAACTTATTAAGTAAGTTAAGCATTTTTAATTTAAAAAAATTTGTAGACTTTTTAGACGTCTATTTTAGGAGAAAATTCGTTTTCAAATTTTCAAGAATGTAAAAGTAAAGATATATTTTGAAATAATTTTGACATTTCGTGAAAAATAATTAAGATCTTCAAATGAGGTTTAATTTGCTTTTAATTTAATTTTATTTTGATACACGGTTCTGGAGTTACCACCATTTTGATAGCGTAACAACTTCCCTAAAATTGTCTCTTTGACCCTTTGAACTGAAAATGAGTATAAAAGCTATGTCTATACCAGTTTTGGGCTAAGGAACATAATTTGTATGACTCCCTGTAAAACGCTTTTCTAATTCAAAAATAACATAGATATGACCGAAAAAAGTAAGACCATATTTTTGTAATTTAATATAATAAATAAAAACATATATAGAAATTCGTAGATATAAGGAAGGCGGCGGCGTTTGAGTTCCTTCTTCGGGAACCGGAATCTAGCTTCCAAAATATCCAAAAACTATTTTTAAAATTATTAGATAAGCTTTTAAAATATTTTTTGAATATTTTGTTTCCGTGTAAAACATTAAAGAGTTTAACTTCTTTTATTTTGTTTTTTTATACATTTATAGAAATTAGGTGTTTAAATTCTGCACCGATGAATAACGAGATAAATGATTTGAGCATCAGTAGGAATCTGATATCGAAGAAGATTTAATTAATAGGGATAGGTATGTTTATTGTGTTAATTGATGCGTTGTATATATGGCAAAATTATTTTGGAATTATTCTTATTTTTATCATTTTCTACATAAAATAAACAATTAATCTTAATTTCTATGATTTCAGATTTTATTAATGAATTTATGTAGCCTAAATGAAAAAAATTACGCGAAGCAAACCTTCGTTTCTTTTCTTTTAGCCTAATATTTTGATGCAAGTTTTTCATTTGTTTTTGAATTTTGTTTGCAAATTCTACCCTTAAAAATTAATTGTTTGCTTGAATCAACCTCCTTCCCTTATTTACCTCGGGTATCTATTTGTTATTAAGAGAAATTATTAATTTTGATAATACGAAAATATCAGTATGCTTTTCGAGTAATAAATGGTCAAGCAACAATAAGACGTGGAAGGACTGAGTAGTTAAGGGAATTATTGGACTTATATTTTATCATACACTATATAATTTATATTTATCATACTGGCTATTATATTGATATGAAGAAAAGAAACAATCTTTTAAGTGATTTACGTTCTACATTTTAGAATCGAGGTAAATTAAAAAAAATCTGGTTCAAGAATTTTCATTTGATATCGATCTACATCGAGGACAACGTGGTAGTTAAATATAGATTATATGTAACATTTAAAAAAAAACAAGTAATATAGGTTATTAAAAATTGTATTAGATGTTGCCCAATTTGATGACACAAAATAACGAAGAGAAATTGACGAGACGGTGTAAGTCGTACTTATGTGTAACTAATTTTTACGGAAAAAAAGTTTATCTATTAATTTTTATCACACCTTTCTTACCTGCAAAACAAATTTTTTTTTTCAAAATGGCTTTTGATATTATTAGTACCTTATCTTCGATATAATGATACCCAGAGAGAAAAAGGGGTCTAAGTAACATTGTTTAAGTTTTTAGGCTCATGTCCTTAACGATCAGAGAAGACAGTATTTAATACATATTTTTCATTAAACATTCTACTTTAATGTATGTACAATATCGCCATAGGTCATTGTTTGATAAATCAGAATAGTTGCTGGCAAATATTGAATTTAGTCATATTTCAATAAGCAAAGTTATATTTGTTTTTATAATGAAGACATTGAATACGGTGAAAATATTAAAAAAGTAAAGTACAAGGTTAGTGCTTGGTTATATTATTATTACTTGAGGCGAGCTATATATATATATATATATATGTGTGTATTTACATATATATATATATATATACATATATATATATATATATATATAGATAAATTATCGTAACTTTATTTGGATCTGGGTATGATGCAATTTTTATTATTCTGGTTTACAATATTCATCTGAGAGGGAAAATACCTAGAAAATATTTCGTGACTGCATATGAAAGTCACGGAAGCTTCACAAGTAAAAATAGGAATGGAAAAAGTGTACGAAACTGAAGAAATCCAGAGGTAATAAATTTAGAGATACCAAAAAGAAATTTTGCACGTGTTGATTTTTTTTCTAATAAATTGTACTTGTCAAAATAAATGCTATGTAAAATATATATTGATCAAATAACATTTTTCCCTAACTTTTAATAACATAGCCAACTTTAACTCACAAACACCATTCCTATTTTTCTTGGTGTAATTGAAAAATGTGGCTCTCAAAGTTACATAATTATGTAATATAAGGAATTATTTTATAACTAATGTTAGCAATTACTTCATAACTTGCAAAGAAAGGGACATCTTAGCGTGCAAAACATTCTTCAAAAATTTTTCTGAACTTTCTAATGGGCAATTAAAAATGTCACGGAATAATTTACAATATTTTCTTTTGAGTATAGTGTTTGGTACGTTAAGCAAGGTAATAAATACTAAAATATTGTTTGTGTACGAATTGTTGCAGGATGTTAATACATTTATATTAATATTTTATTATTAAACTAACAACATAATCAAAAAGTTTTTTTAAAGAGCAAATAATTAATAACTCCACAAATAGTTCGTATTCACAACTAAATTTGATAAATATTATAAGCAACGTGAGAGGAAAAATATATGTTCTGCTTTTTGAAATAAAAAAATTCCATTAAGCATTTTATTATCTAATTTTGAGATGTATTAAATGCATTTAAATAGTGTATTGTCAATAATTTTGCGTTATATAAATAGCATTTGATTTTTGTACCTGAAAAATGTATACCTGTACTTACATCTTCTTGGACTTAATATAATTGTAAATTTGAACTGAAAAGGTACGATCACGATTTAATGTAGGTTAGCTGTGCGACACGGCGGTAAAATTTATTGCGACAAGCTACGAAGGATTTACACCGACGTCGGGTCGGGTATTACACTAAGTTCTGACATGCAAAACAGCTTCTTTAGGTAGGTCAAAAACAACAGACAAATTTCATTTAATCCAATGTTTGCATGCAAAATATTTTCGGTGTAAGACTTTGCAACATGTAGACAATACCAATAAATGTAGAATGATATTGTTCATTACATTGTTACATGTATAACAATATCCCACTCGATAAGATGTGCAAGAAGTAAGCACAAATAGGGACTATAAATATTGTTTCTACGTAATATCACATCACGTTTATTTTTAAGTTAAAGCGTTCTATATGCTGTATCTGCTCAAGACAACCGTCGTGGAGTTAATTAAAAATAATTTTATTTTACCGTGAAAAATTGTAAAGTTACCAAATTATATAAGCCAGTGACTGCAGACAGACATACTTATAGTTGCTGTGGAATTCTAAAAACTAATCTTAACTTTAATATTCACGTTTCTTCTGCATATTGTCCGTCGATTTAAGCTGTTCGTAGTAAGCGACATGAACGAATTTAATGATTATACATTTTTATTCTACAGTTATCCTAATTGTCATCCGTAAATTATTATATGTGTTGAGCCTGTAAATCTTTAAAATAATAAATAACGTCGTAAAAACATATTCTTGTGATATATTATATTGAGAAATTACAGTCTTGATTATGAATAAATTTTGTTTAGGTGCGTATTATGTAATTAATTTATTAGTAATGTAGAAATATTATTAATCAACGACCAAGTCTGTGATGATAGGTAACAGCCTCAATGAAAATACAAGCAATTCGGTACTGAATTATCTTTAAATATAATTTGCTAACATAATAATAAAACTACAATTGGTATATAAACTATGGTAACTCGACATAAAAATCGAAATACGCAAAGACAAGAGTTCTGTAGTTTGTATGTGTGAAAACGCATGGCTTGGAATTAAAAATGCTTATTTTAACTCTTATTTCAATTACTTCTTAATTAATACTACAGTTACCAAAGTTATTACGTGGATAACGTGACCCTTAATACTTTTAAGATATTTTTTCGTTTTTGTGCATTTTATTTTGGCAAAGTTGATTCTCTTATATAAAGGTTATAGTTTAGCAAGTTGTTGGTATGAAGTAACATTAGTTGAATACATTTTACCATAACTCACTGTTCCCACCCGACTACAAAAGCTACTGAAACCCAGTTTAGGGAGGTTTTGGGTTTAGCAATCATTTAAAAACTCTATTTGAACATGCCTGAAGGGTTACAATCATGTAAGTAAAATGCCTTTCAAAATGAACTAAAATAAAAAGTGTTATGTGTTAAAAAAATAAATATCAAAACTAAATTCATTAAAACTACTATTTCGTAAATAGTATTTTATTATATACCAAGCGTTTTATTTGAAAAATTAATGCGGAGTTTGCGCTAAATTCGCTATATACAATATAATATATAATCAATAGTGTATGTAAAAAAATGTGTTTTTATATTCGTTCTTAAGTAGTTAACTCGAAAAGTATTTGCACTCTAAGATTTCATTTTCAAGACCCGTTCTTTTTTGCCGTGGCAATTCAAGTCTTAATTTTACGGACGAACCCCATCCGGTCGCTCTCCCGGTTCAGAAGCAGGGTTGAACATGCCATACTTGCCCTTTTTACAACTCTCATGTTGAGAGTTGGAAAAATGTGCCGGGCGTTTATTAGTCCCATGAATTTGCCCGTCGCAAGTGTTGACAGAGGATGAAAGAATTATAAGTTGGATTTCGAGTTTCTCATACTAGTAATAAACTTAATTTCTCTTGTGTGCCCACTTGAGAATATATGTATTTATTCTACTTAAGCAAGTACGTATTTATAAATATAGGATTATATGCTTATACATTTTATAGCTTGAAATAATACACTAATACAACAAAAACATGTTTGTTCGTCCATGGAAACTAATTCTATACATTTAAAGTTCGATTCAAATTATTTATTTGACATGTATATTTTGGTGGCTTGGGGTATGACAATCTTCTATAAACTAACTTAGTCTATTAAGGAAGAAGCGATTAGTGAGTAGATATATGAAAAAGACTGGAATATTTAGGAGACGTTAAGAGTTGACTAAAATATGAACCTTACTTGAACATAATATAAAGGAACCTTGATATTCTGGGGTATTAAACTACACAAACACGAATGTATCTTTCCTCGTACTTATGCATGTCCTCACCATTTAAAAAAATATGATAAAAGAGCTGCAACTTATACTTAGTTACTGCCTTGAAATTAAGGTGTTTTTAATGATTTTAACCATAATTAAAATTGCTTCGAATGATATAGATGTTGATTCTTAATTTTATAAAATAAACGCTAGAAAATAATTAGTGCATATATATATAGTCTGGCTGCGTATTAGAACTACATTATATATCTAGTTCTGTGAACAAAAGGAATAAAAACTAGAACGAAATACATATGTCAATTTAGAGATGGTTGATGGATTACGATTTTTGATTCCAGTGATGGAATTACTGGCAATAAGATTGTCTTGTAATAATGCTTAGAGTTACATTAATCTGTTCTTCATTTTAGAAGCAATTTGTACAGAATGGAAGTTTCATATAACATTAAAGTTACATTAGAATCTTACCAATTCTGGATTTAACGTTACGTCGCACGTGACTTTACTGTCAACCACAGTCCTTGGCGTGATCGAAAACCTTGACTTTAAATATTCTCCTTTTTGTCTAATGAATAATTATTGGTATGGTTTTTATATCTTGTTTGTAAATAGTATGTAGATATTATTGGGAAAAAGTGAGTAGTAGTGCTAAGGATATTTTAAATTTATAACATTTTTCTGTAAGAAACCAATTTTATTAAAATTATATATTATTGTCTTTGTGGGTATTGTTTTTCACGTGATTTAAAAGTATCATTGCTAATTTTTATCTAATCGCAATAAAAATTATATAACACAAACTCTCTGGAATGAACTAAATAAAAATTACTATTTTAATAGAAATATTAAGGTTTAATATTTATTTTCTTCGATGTTCGTGTAATCTTATATTTAAGAGATAGTTATATGAAGAAAATTTATCGTATTAATTTATTCCTATAGTAATAAACTCTCTTATACATATATATTTCATATTTATATAATAACACTAACTATTTAATGTTTTCAGTTCAGTCTGATATTTTCTTTATTAATATAAGTTACATAGATATACGCTACAATCTGTTTATTTGAACATTCAATTCCTCTGCATTTTTTTTATTTTATATTTTTTGCAGATTTGAGCAAAAGAGTATGTCGGAGTAAGTGATTGAGAAATATTACTCTATTGGTTTTAATAGTGAATCAACATTTCTCATTACTCACAAAAGGATTTTTTTCTGCCGAAAATAATTTCGGAAGATGAAGCCAAAATGGTTGATAAATATCAGCCATAGAGAGATATTTTAAATGGTAGGTTAAAATGGTCACGTGAGAAAAGTACGTATTTGTGCATGTCCAACAGTAACGGCGAATACTATTGAAGTTATTATTTCATTACAATAGTCAAGTAAATATGAGAGTTTCGTATTTCTGCGTCTTTGTTTTGCCTCTGTTTAAATTATATTGGTTGATTATACGGATATTGTCAGTTTCAGCTAATAAATTAAGGATATATTAAAATTGTTATTGAAATATATATATTATTGCCAAGTTTGCTTCTGGAAATATGTAAGGAAACAATTCGAAAACAAGAAAAAATATGTCAGAATTTAAACTGTAATACCAACAATGAAACCAATAAAATGTATTGGTTTGATATATTTATTTAATGTAAATCGCTTTTCATCAACAATAAATATTCAATACTAAAATCGCTGAAAAGGGAGAGAAGTTTAGAGAATTTGTTTCAAACAATTATGCCCAAACGAAGGCTCAGCTTCAAAATATTCTAATATTCTAGGAAGATTACTTCTGCTGTAGTCTAAAATACTACACGTCGAATAGGCAGTTTCATAAGTCTTCAGTTTTGTTAGTAAATTTGTAATTGCAACTGGCAACGGATTCTTCTAAGCCGATACGCAATTCACCAAATTCTACCGCAACCTTGTTTCTTTTCCCAGACTTGTCGACGCTTACCGGCATTTCGCCAAGCGCTTCACTCGTCAATTTGGAGAAAAGGTGGTAAGCGTCGACAAATAAGTCGTTCGTAATATTCTTGTGAATCACTAAATTATGTAGAAATACTTGAACCTGATGATTTTTATTTATTATAAATTAACGATCGGCACTTGCCAGAGAAAGGTTATCTTACTACAATAATCACTGAAAAATTTAGAATTTTCCTGTTGATTTTTAATCACTGGTAGACTATAATGAAAAATATATGCAAAAATATATTAAATGAACTTCAGAAATATTTAAAATAAGCTGAGCTGATTAAGGGCTGTATGGTGACACAGCCGCCAGTTTTAAGACATAGATACAATTAGTATTGTACGCAATTTGGCGGCTTGACCCAAATCTGCGGCGCTCCCGCTGAACCTATTGACGCGCACTATGAGACATTTAGATCTTGTTGGATTGTCTGTCTACATTTATTAAACTTTAATTTTTCTGTTGTTTATTACTGATATGTTTACACATTGTGGTAGAGTGAGAGGAAACGGGAGGTGAGACAACTATTAGGAGGATCTTTGGTAAACTCCTACAGCGCGACTGGTGACTGGCTGCATGTGATGATATAACGGCATGTGATAATATTATAATATTAACTGTTCAAATTCTCGCCAAGAGTGATATATTTTTATAAAAAAATTCTTTCATATTTTTCAAATAGAATTTAAAAGAAAATATGTTAATGTAAAATATGAGTGAAATATCAAATTTCTTCAAGAAAAATTAATACCCAAAATTGATTATTTTAAGAAGAGTATATTATAATAATTTATAAAGAAGAAAGTTTTCGTTGTTTCTTTCTTTGTTTCTTAGCGATTTAAACAAAAAAACTCCTAATTCAACTGACACACAACTTGCGTAATATGATAAGCGTATAGTTTCAAAATTGTCGTACGTTATATAGTAAATATATATCTTGTATAATTATTGAATGTATTTAATAATATAAAGGTAGTCAGAAGAAAAGTTGCTGGTTTGAGCATTTTCGTGACGAACTCAGGTAAAACTAGTGCAAATACGTTGATACTACAAATAGGGAAATTGTAGGTTTTAAAAAGGTTTAGAGAAAAGCCGTGTTAGGATTTATTCACTTGCATGGATGTATATCCACAGTAATGGTTTCACTCGCTATGCCTTTTCATTCAAAATTCTCTGGTGTTTGAAGACGAAAGTCTACATTGTGTTTGTTGCCATTGATTGGTGCCAGTGATGACACAGTGAACGTAAAATGTAGCACCTTACTATTAACCCTGCAAAAGAACTCCAAGTCACAGCGACCTAGGGAAAAGTCTATGTTCAATGTATTTCTGCGAGACATAATCTCACAATATCAAGGACTGACTTTTAACAATAACAATGGTAATCTAGATACTAGTAAAAAATTCTATTTATACAGGTTAAATAGATGTGGCTTAAACATAAACATCAAATCAATCACAAAAGGATGACTATATCCCGTAATACCGCCGATGACGCTATTTACCGAACCCATTAATGAGAAACGCTACTTTATTGGACGTAATAGCGCCTGATCGGGTCAATAAGACTAATTTAGGCGAGGGGACTGTAGCGTTGTTTGACCTCTAGCGCCAGCAAATTCTGTCTTGGAAATACGTTAAAATGAGGAAATCATCAAATTGCAAAGACGGACGAGGTACGTACGCATTGGGTTAATAGATTCACTGCCAGTAATTTACATCTCCATATTAAACAAACCCTCATTTTACAAGGCCATTATCGGTACGGTAAGTCAAATATTGTTACAATTCGTTCACATACCTGAGCTATCGTTAATCGATGAAAACCAGTCTGCAAATTCGTATTTGTTTATATAACAGCAAATATATCTTAAAATATATTGAAATCATAGATATTTCAAAGTATGAATCATTGTTCAAACGTGAACTAGTCCAATTAAATGTAATAGCTTTACTTCAACCGCTTCCAATTTCTTAATACATTATAATACATTGCCACGAGTATTATGCCACTAAAAGGGAAGTGAAATTAAGTTCCCTACAATAACGGAAATTATTTGTATACTTATTATTTGTATACTTGTTATTTGTTTTCATCGGATTTTTTCGCATTCTTTCTACTATTATTTTGTATGATAGGAATGTAGGACGATAATTTTTACCGAATTTAAAAATGTCTTTCAAAATAGGTTTTGGTTGAATAAGTGAATGTTATATTTTTAGTCAACATTTAAAATTTCGTTTGTCTTTATTGAGTGTATGTGGATACAAAATATAAAATATTGGTGGCTTATACAAACCCCACATTTTTTTTAATTTTCCAATCAGCCTGGATTATTATTAAATATATATATGTAGAAATTTAGATCTCAGCATAACACGGTCTCTGAAAAGACAGGTTCCGTCCAGCAGACAAACGATAGATACGGAGGTGATGACAAGTATAATAATGTTTTTATTATTTGTGAGAATACTTCTAGCAGTATTATAAAAGTGTCAATTTTATTACTGACGAGTATCTACATATTTTTTTGTAATTTATTTAACGTTTTTGTTAGAGCTGCAACGATTAATATGTACCGCGAGGGTCCTATTCATTCGGCCGAATATGGGAAATAAATTCGGCCCAATGCAGCACTTCTATGCATATCTGTTTGCATTCCGAATATTTCCAATAGAGAACTGTACTATTATAAGGTCGATGCATCAGATCTTACATGCAAATTAATACCAATATTACTAGTAATTGAATTTGATAATGATTGATGAAAAAGGTTAAAACAAGATTTTTGTAAGACTTGACAAGGATAAATATTTTTTGTGAAAAGATCTTACAAAAAGCAAGTAAGTTCATCTCTGGCAGGATCAAATGAAAAATGATCAACGAGTCCTAGGAACTCGCAGTCTTTCTTGCTATACAAATATAGTTAACGAAAAAAATAGAAACGATGACGCAAGTAGATCAAGTGTAAAGAACACGATCGCGGCTGAATTTATATTTCACACATACAAAATAACATAAAAATAGAAATAAAATTCAATTGTTTAGAGGGTAGTAAATTGAAAACATTTTTACAATATCCGGTAATATTTTTCTTGTTAAAAAAACGATTTTCCAAAACTGGCACTTGATAAGGAGAAAATAATTTCTTTTCTCCTTCCTCCTGAAAATACAGAAAAATTAGTATTTTTCATAACAAACTAGGACCTTGGTTCTTAGATTAAAATATTAAATGAATCATTAATCATTTTTGAAATGTAGATACAAATATTTATTTTTTCTTACACACTTAAAGAAGAGAAGGGATGATACAAAAACTCATATTACAAGACGGATAGGAGATATACACAAGAAAAGGAAATCTCATATGGTTTATGAACAATCTTTTGGCTACTTACATTGGGTAACTAATTAAAAATCATCCCCGTTTCCCTGTGTAAAGAAAAGGGAAAATTTTCCCATATGCTTAAAAATAATTACAAACAATGCAAAATTTAAAAAGATGGAATTAAATAATTAAAAAAAAAGATGACAATGATGAAATAGAAAACAAAGGATGAATTAAAAATGAATTATTATCAAAAATACCTAAAATAATAGATAAAATTGTAATCACGGCCATTTCCTGACAAGGACTACCAAACAAATTTTAATTTATGCAAATGTAAATCTTTTTCGTAATCTGCAAAAAATCTCCAAATATCCTTACTGTGATACTCTTTTTCCCACAAAATTTCTTCTCGTTTTACATTCATAAATTATTATTTAATTTCATCAGTATATAAAATATTAAGTTGAGCTATGTTACGATTCAGCTCATTATATAACGGTATAAGATCAGTTTTCACAAGTAGAATTTCCACGTATTACAAAAACATTATTGTTTTCTGTATTTTTAAAAAAATAATTTTACAAAAAATTTACAAACATTAAGTATGCACATTACTATTTTTATAATTTATAATTGGCTAAAATATTTGAATTGTCTATTTAATTACTTATTTATTCGGTCATAACCCATACATTTACCAATTTCACAAGTAATCAAACAAGAATTACATTTATAACTTTCCACGCGAGCCATTAAAAATATAATAACCTATAATATTGGTTATTATATTTTAAATTTAAACACAAGTATAGTAAAAAGAAATGCTTAAATTGAAGACCATTGTATATGAGTAGTACTAGCCTATATCCCCTAGCCTTAATAAAAAAAGAAGAAACGTACTTTGTACCTTTTCCAATACAAAATTGTATACAATTGATTATGAAGACGAAATTATTGCATTAATTGCATCTCAATATATTCCATTAGAAATCTTAAAATCTTTCGGGAACATTTACCATATTGTAATATTCGTTGATATAGTATAAAGGCACTGTATATAATTCTATACAGGATCCTCTACTGAAATTATATACATATCTAGTAAGAAAATAATTGATCAGCAAATTCAGGGAAGTATAGGCATTGCTATGAGACAAGTATCAAAAATATATAAAAGTGTAGACCTCAGAAAGTTTTTTGCTATTTATGATTTGACTGAAGCTCAAAAAAACCCTTATGAATATTGGTTTCAGGGAATATTAAGAATTTTACGCACATTATTCAAATATTTTCTTTTAGAAAGGGACAGTCTACCAATGAGTGTTTCCTTCTGAAGAGTTGCCTACAAAAATAAAGAAAGAGAAAAAAGAAACTCGCGTCGCTGATGAAGATACCTGACAGCCTATCCCTAGTAATAGTTACTTATCGATAACTTATCGATAAAAAATGTACACCAGCACATATATTAAATACTAACAAAGAACCGTTAATCATTAAAATATAAAAGTTATCTAGATCTGGTTCAAATTGAAGTAACTTTCAAACGAATATTAATTAAAGTTGTGTAAAACCATCGCTTTATCAAAAAACTTTTGAGTCTAAAACTAAGACTAAAACGTTTGTTAAATTATAATAATGCCGGTTTGAGAAGTCAAATAAATAAGATAATAAAGTAAAGAGCCCAGGAGAATAGAATACTGTTGGCATAAAATCGATGTTTGATTCAACTTCTGCTTTAGCAGTTTATTTTATACCGAAGTGGTTATTGAAAGCCTTTTAGAAAAAACAAATTTCTGAAAGAAATTTTTGAAAACTTATCAGAAAGGTTTGACAGTGCTCTAACCAGAGAACAAATAAATAATATAAATTTTAAATAGAGTATTTCTTTATAGATCTCAATTATATTACATTATTTGTTATTGTCTCGAATAACAATCAGTCTCAGAGAACTAGACAGTTGGTATCAGACTAATGGGAAAATCACAAAAATGTGACGTGACAGATGACGAAGGAGATATGATTTTCAGTCCATTGCATGAGATAAACGACTCACAAATCCGTTAAATAGTAATACCTAATTTTGCCAGTTAATGCGTCTTGCATTTGGCAGGAACTTATTATTTTTTCGTCGGAAAGTTAATCCTTGAGAATGCATTTTTTCTAAAAGAAAGCTATGTATTTATACACAATAATTTGAAACTACCGTTTATAATATGTTTAATGTTGAACTAAAATCGAAAATATTAATAGCGTACGCTTCGTCAAGTGGAAAACATGGTTTTAAAACAATATTAGGAAATCGTCCTCTGGTACGTATTAAGCCCACATTAGATGCGTACAGAAAAAAGCGTTAGCCATCGCTTTAAATTTAAATATTGATGACATTTTGACTAATATTGATTTCATTCAAATGAACAAAAAATGTTTTCAAACAATTGTAACATTCTAAAAACATAATAATAATATTTTGTCACTGCACATATATTTAAATAACTTTGTGGATCAATTTTATAAGGTTGCCGTATTAATTAAAACAGATATTAAGACGCAAATATTATTTGAAACATTGTTTTAAGGCGATTTAAGGAACAATTTGCATAATAAAATATTTGATAGCGACCAATAACGTGCAGGCGTGTTTTTTTATATACGAGTATTGGCGTTCTATTATTACACAGTATATATATATATATATATATATATATATATATATATATATATATATTGTCACTCATATTTTATTAGGAAATTAAATTATATTAATGCCGCATGTAGAGAAAATAAATGAACCCAAAGTAAATGAATATTCCCTTATTTTTATTTCAAAGATAGAGGACTAATATATCCGAATTTGATAGTTTATATATTTTTCCGCACTTTCAAGTCATCATATTGTCATAAATTAAGAATAATATTTTATATCCTTTAATTGGGACTAAGTGTAACACATCCTATTGCAAAGTAGAATACACAATATATACACTGACACAAGTCGCAAAACAAAAAATGTTAAAGTATACTACTGTAAATAAGCATATTATTATTAAATACAATCAGTTATTTTTCTTTACAAGTCATATTCAATGCACTAATATCGTGCTATTATTTTTATTTCATGAAATAATTTTTAAATTCATAAAATTTTCTAACTTGCAATTAATACATACGAAGCATATAACGATACCGAAATATGTCTATTCGGTAAATAGCATTTTTAAAACTTATGGTGATACTGAAAATGCTATTTCATAGTCATCGAATGTTTCATATAATAATCGTAAAGAGTAATAAACATGTTTCATAATTGCGTCAAAAATAATAAAATAAATTTTAAATGTACCATAATTAATATAATCTATTGGCGTAATTAATTATATTTCATTATACCGGAAGTTGTAAGCTTCAGTGAGACTTCAAAGACTATCAAGATGATTCAGGATATTATTCCCGTAAAAAATTTATAAAAGGAGTAAGCTACGGGCTGAGGATCGATTTAATCTTTAAGCTAAAATTGCGGTACCAGGTATTTTAGCTAAATATCTCTTCCTGAAATAACACAGCTCAGCACTCATTGGATTAGTTTACCAAGAAATGTGGCAGTGGCAGAATAAAAATCCGCACTCACTATTGCTAAACTGCGATTTGTGGTCTCATCTTCAAATTGCTGTCATTGATATTTATTATGCCCACTGTTATTTATTTTATTATTTAACTATAAAACCTAAATATTTCATTTTAAATTTTCTTTTTTAATTTTACGTCCCTTTTAATTCACTACTCAACCTTTAATCAAAAAACAATTATTTAAAAAAATCATCCTTCATTTTATTTTTTAATAATGGTACACATATTGGATTGCACTCGATTTTTAGTTCGTTCTTTACTTAGTCATGTTTTCATTTTTTTTTCAATTACTCTGCATTAAATTACCTATTTTCAGACTTCGTATCTCCCCTATATATCCAAACACTGCACATATTTGATGTTCGTGGTTTTAGAAAAATTTTGACCTGCTAAATTTTAAATAGAATCTAGGTTTTTTTGACAAGTCAAATTTCCCAGTTCTAAATTTTTTCTCCTTGGATCTGAAAGCATGATTTTTTTTTACACTTAAATTTAGCCATTTAAGAGAAACCTCTAAAATTACTTCTTTGTAATTATTAATCACTAGTTAGGAAACTGTCAACAACTCAAGTTGATGAGTTCTTGATGGTTCTCATGACCGCTTTTTATTTCAATCTTATCGTATTTTAGTGTCAAAAGAGAATATTCAAAAGTGTTCAAAAGTTGTATGAAAAATAGTATAAAAGATGCTGGCCAAAATAATCAAAGGAAAAGGTAACAAAGTAAACATTAAGAATTGACTACTCAAATGTTAAACCCTTGTCACGTTTAAGAGATATTGTAATTTCATCATTACTGCGTAATGCAGCTTCATAAAATATCTTGGAATGATAAAAGTGATATATCTGTATCTATATAGTTTGTAATGATAAAAGTGATATATCTAAATATACATTTAGATAAAAACATACATTTAGATAAAAACACGATTTCCTTCACCACACGTCGTCCTCCACTAGCAATTTAATTCCAGAGAAAACTAAAGCAAAACCGATCGAGTTCACGCTCTCTTCTGCTGCTGTATGTCAAACTCGAGTCACCGTTGCGGGGTTTAATTAACTACGTTAGTATATAAAAAAATATGTATATATATATATATATATATATATATATATACATATATATATATATATATATATATATATATATATATATATATATATATATATATATATATATATATATATATATATATTAGGGTGTCCCTTATTTTTCAAAGTTTTTATTTTGTAACGCATACCTTCTAATTTTTTTCATTTGGCCATAAAACACTCGAAAATAAATATTTATCTTATTTGAAGCACCGCAGAGTTGAGCGCGAAACATGTTTATACAAGTAACGCGGATGACCGGCGCGTACTCGCTCTTGTAGTCATTTGTTTCCGAGTTTCCGGCGTATCGCTTAATTAACGTAGTTTATTTTCAAGATGTCAGTGGAATTTAGAAGTAATAAGAAAAATATTTTCTTGGTTGGTGAGATAAATCACCAAATAACGGGTGCAAAGTTGCCGTTTAATCGTCAAGTTTTTTCAGTTCTGTTTTTCAATATTCGCGACGTAAAATTGACTGTTAATGAAAGTGCAAATCTTGTGATTCGTGAGTGCATATTTTGGGAAAAAGCTAGAATACCTACCAGAGTTGTACCTAATTGTGTGAAAAAACTTGTGGATCTTTACCATGTTTCGAGAGAGCTACAAAAAAACTGTAAAAAACACAGGACGTTTATAAGCACCGCGAGGAAAAGTTCCAAAAAGATTTAGATAATTTATTTGATATCGCGCATGCCGGTGCTCTACAAAGAATCAAAATAGAGGAAGACAAAATATTTTTACAAAAACAAAGAGAGCCAGGGCGTTCGGGTTGCTTATCGGGTGTTGACAAAAAGTTAGTTGAGAAATTAGAAAGAGTAAGGCAGAGAAAACTAGGAGGAGAGGAAAAAAGACTAAAGCATTTGACTGATATGAATTTATTGACTTCAGATACCTCTATCCCACCTCAAGAACTTCACGAACAGTCTACCAGTTCTGAAGAAAGTTTGGAAGAAAATTTACCTTCCACCTCGCAATCGCAATCCGTGACTTCACTATCTGCTACAAAAAGAGGAAAGACGTGTTTTATTACCCTTAAACTAGTTGCAGCTTTAGATAGATGTCAACTAAGTGTAAGGGATTCTGTTTACATACTTCAGGCTGTTGTAGAAGCACTTGGTCTCAGTTGTGAAGACTTTCCTATCAACAAGTCTTCTATTCAACGAATTCGGACCCAAATGAGAAAAGAGAGAGCAGAATCGATAAAAACTGATTTTCAGAACAACGTGCCTGAAATTTTAACTATTCATTGGGATGGAAAGCTATTGCTCGGTATAAATGTGACAGGTTCAAAAGAAGAACGCCTGCCAATTCTCATTTCATTCGGAGAAAAAGACCACTTCTAGCAGTGCCAAAACTCGATAGTTCTACTGGCAAAGATCAAGCTAAAGCTGTTTTAAATGCCCTTTCTGATTGAGGTCTCAATGACAAGGTACAGATTATGTGCTGCGATACAACGGCTTCTAATAAAAGCCGCTTAAATGGAGCTTGTGTGCTCTTTAGCAAAAATTAGAAAGGGAATTGTTACTTTTTGCTTGCCGCCATCATATGTATAAACTAGTACTGAAATGTGTGTTTGAATCAAAGATCCATCAAGTTACTAGCAGTCCCGATATCCCGTTATTTAAAAAATTTAGAGACAATTGGAAGAACGTTAATGCAACTGCTACCGAAACATGTACTGATTTCGTAAAGAAATATTTTTGTGAAACTATGATTAACGAACTTATTAATTATTATAAAAAAGAACTACTGAAATCTATTATACTTGACGATTATCGGGAGTTGATTGAACTGTGTATAGTGTTTTTAGGGGGAAATAATGAAAAGAAATCCACCTGGCGCCATGCATCAGGCAAGATGGATGGCAAGAGCTATTTACTCTTTAAAGATATGCTTGCTGCAATCACAGTTTAAAATGAGTGCTAAGGACAAACGAGCACTGCAAGATGTTTGCTTATTTATTGCAATGGCTTATGTAAAGTCCTGGCTTGAGTGCAATTTTTCGGTAAAAGCCCCGAATCAAGATTTATGTTTCTTAAAAAACATTGAAAAACTACGAAATAGTCGACCAAGTGAAAGCAGCTCTGACCAAGTTCAGCCAACACTTGTGGTATTTATCAGAAGAAATAGTTTTATTTTCATTATTTGATGATGAAGTTGATACACAAACCAAAGCTGATATAAAGGGAAAGTTTGTATGATTTTGGGAAGAGATATATTCCATCGAAGGAAGAAATATCTGCTTCTTTGTACGGTGAGTT
The DNA here is from genome assembly GCA_039881145.1 of Druceiella hillmani. Taxonomy (NCBI): domain Eukaryota; kingdom Metazoa; phylum Arthropoda; class Insecta; order Lepidoptera; family Hepialidae; genus Druceiella; species Druceiella hillmani. The sequence continues at coordinate 56,417,105 of JAYKKI010000002.1, forward strand.
GAATAAGTGTTTTTTTTTTCATTTTATCATTAGAAAATGTGATAATTTTGTTAATATATTTCTTTTATTGTTTCAGGAAAACGTTTGAGTGATTTCGTGACCATCAAGAGCACAAATTTATTATCGCGGTTAAAAATTGATAACGCTTTTCTCCAGGAAGACGCCTCTTCATGGGAACAAATCCCTTCCTTTCAGGAAGCTAAAAAAAAGTTATGCACTTGAAGGCAGTCAATGACACAGCAGAGAGACGTGTGAAGCTCATGCAAGATTTTCATTCTTCTGCAGCAGTTATTAAAACTGCTGCAGAAGAACAAAAACAATTCTTGTTACGTTGTGTACAAGAACACAGAAAGTTGTACCCAGATTGCAAGAAAGATACTTTAAAAAAAAAGTATCCTGAATCCTGAATTATATATCTTTTTCAATTTTATAAATAAATACATAACCTAAATTAATCTTTCACTGTTTTCTATTATAAAATATGTATTTTGATCATAATATAGCTTACATGCAACTAAGTCTTCTAAAACCGTTGCTTAGAAAAACAATGATGCCTTGTCGGCACGGGTTGCCATTGTCATATGTCGATGAAATTTTGCACGAAAGTAGCCTTTAGTACTTTAAAAAGAATTAGAGGGTATGCGTTACAATATTTGAAAGAAAAAACAATCGGTGATATAAGGGACACCCTAAATATATATGGACGGGTACATTCGCCGACGACAATGGAGAATCAAAGTAAATGAAATAAATTCACACTCAGACGAGGGTGTTGTCCTCTGATCTAATTTAATTAAGTGTAAATACTACAGGAAAATCACGTTCAATATCTGGGCATACATCTGGCCAAACGACTATTCTGGTAAAACACATATTTACCAAGCGCAAACAGTTGAGCCTACAGTTAAAGAAAATGTACTGGCTTACGAGACTGTCCCAAAACCAGGCTATACGAGACTATCCCAAAACTAGTTTGGACTTATGGAATTCAGCTCTGGGGCACTGCGTTTCACTCAAACATAGAGATCCTGCAAAGGTTCCAAAACAAATTACTACGGATCGTAACAGATGTCTAATGGTTCGTATCTAATGAGAAACTGCATAAAGACCTAAGAGTACCCATTGTCAGGGAAGAAACAATCAAACATGCAAAATCGTCAGAGGCAGAATTGACACCCAAATATTATGGCGAAGTCGCTGATGGACGATCAACAGTCAAATCGTAGACTAAAACGAAAAATACCCCTAAGATATACTAAAATAGAATAGTGTTAGGTTATGAGATGCGGCAGAGGATGCGCTCTTAAGCACACCAATTTTTAAAGACACAATAATTGTAAAATTATTAACTTTTCTGTTTCGCTTTCTTCCTTTTTTTCCCGTAAGCCTTAAGTTATAAAATGTCTACTTCTGGTTTATGAAACTCAATACACAAAGATACTGATAACTACAAATCACATAGTTCTATATACATTGTACGGCTGATCCGACAAAATTTGCAATTATGTCAAAGCGTAAATATGGCTACGCTGTAGAAGTTAGTGGCAGCAAAAATGTTCATTCTTCTAGTAGTAAGAAGAAAAAAACTCTGAAAATGTTTAAAGCATGAGTCATGTTTTTTGGTACACTTGCTACAGTTAAAGCTTATTCAGAATCAGATAAACATTGTAATAGGACATATATTTTAGTTATAAGGTAGCTATTTTTTGGGCTTTTACTTGTTAATTTTGTCATTAGCTAGCTACTAGGATCGATTAATCAATAACTAATCTGCTTTTATTATCTATCTTATTCTCGGAATCCATATTCCGTGCATACTTACGTAATAATATAAGCATAGTTACGTAATAAGTTTTTGTTAGCTCAAAAACGTTAATATAAGCTAAAATAAACATATTACCTTAAAACAATAACAACAAAGAAGGAAATAACAATCACAAGAATGTACAAAATGCATATACATTTCATAAAATGAATGACGACAGATATTCAGTTTGACTTAGAAATGTTTTAACAGTCTGTTAACTTTTCTTTTATTACATAAAATATTTCGTATTTGATTTGCAGCGGTCGTAATACACATTAATTATATTTGGGCAACAAGGTGTTGTGGTCGCCAGTGTTAGTGTAGTGACTATGGAAAACCTAGTTACATTTTCATGAAACATGTCTACCACACTTGGTGTTTGGCAACAGGTTAAGAAAGCAAAACGCGTCAAAGTTTCTAAAGCAGCTTGTTAAAGAAGATTACAGCCATTTTAAATCTGTGGGCTCAAACTAGTTTCTTATTTTGCGTCAATGTCTGTCCCTACACTCTTGTTTAAATAGATTTATAGAAAAATGATAAGTGCTTAAACTATATTTTCAAGCGAAACATCTTTTTGATAACAAATTTCCTACGGTTTTTTTATGAAAACGGAAAATAACTTAACAACGTTTTTACTTATTACTTTTAATTTGTATTTTATCTACAGTAAATAAATTTAATTTTTCAAGCCAGCTACTGCATTATTCATGCATTTTATAAAAATCCATATAAAATAATTTTAAACTGCTTTATGAAAAAAATACTCCAAATATTTACGCAATATCTCCTAATAGCACTTTTATTTTTTTATTTATACGATTTGTATCACGGCTTTCACTGGCAAAAAAATTTCTGCCATGTATTCTCAGTAATGCAACCTAAAACACAATAAAATATTTCTTATTTCGATGTCAAAAATTCTACACCGAATCACATAATAAAATTAAAATATGACTTTTATGGCTCTTTGAAATTTTTTTTTCAAAGAGCCATATATGTGCCAAAGCTGCTCGATAATAAAGGTGTTTCTGAGTATTTTGTTTGATTGTCGTGGTGTGGTACACTCTGAATTCCTTTTGGGGGGTCAGAAAGTGAACAAAATTATTATTTGAATGTTTTAGGGGTTTGCGCAAGAATGCATTTTAGAGGGACAACTCATTGTTTTTGTGTAACAGAGCAAAAATTGTAACAGAGTACAAAGCAAAAAACTCAATATCATCGACCATTCACCGACCATTCATCGTATTCGTTGGATTTAGCCCTGTGCGACCGCTTTCCGTTTCCAATACTGAAATTGCTGCTCTGTGAGACTCCTTTCGACTTGATTGAAGATATCAAACCACATTTTTATGGTTCAACTGATTTATCCACACTAACATTTGTAAAGCAACTTTGAGACAGACCTATTGAAATAGCTGCTGTATACATACTAGTTGTCAGATCGCGCTCAAGTTTAGTTTGATCATTAAGGAAGATTCTACGAAAAAAAACGGCTTTTAAGCGGTTTATTTAAATGATAAATCCCAGATAGTTTTTATATAGAACCGTATTTTAAGCAATGATAAATAAAGGAGGCCCACAAAAATTTCAAGAGAGTTTTGCAATATTACACATAATCTACAGTATACATCATTAGGCTAATTCATATTTCTAATAAAGATTCAATCTCAACTTTTACTTCGCACGAAAATTAAAAATATATTTCATAGAGTCGAATTGGTCAGAATATTTTGAATTGTACTGTCGAGTGTTTCTAATACAAATATCTTTCAAAATGTTTACTTTCATATAAGCCATGCCCTATTTTTCGAAAACTGTATGAAATGTATACAATGAGCTTACTCTGACATGAATTTAATAAAATAACTCTCTAAACTAATTAGTATAATTACTACCAATATTTTTTTGATTTGATACCAGGGTATGAAACAATATTTAAACTATTTTTTTAAATATCAATGAAGAGTCAAGGAAATATTTAGTCATTGATGACGGCAGTTTATGTGCGCCATCTATTACCATTAAACAAAACTACTTTGTCAATCACATGGTCGTTTGTATGCGACCATAGATATAATATTATTGTGGCGTATACGTAATTTATAACTAAATTAATAAATTTATAAAAAAGTAAAATTTTCAATTTTTTGCATATTTTGATTGCTTCAAATTTAAGTAAAGTAATGGAAAATTCAGGTTTGAGCCTAGTTTTCTTAATTCACTCGGAAATACTGGAAAAAAACTTCCTATTGGTTACGCTCTTGGGATTCGGCGAAGACGGTTTAGCTTCCCAATGAACACGGACGATCTCAAAAATTAGTCTCTTTCTACTAATATTCATCTACATGAAATTCTAAGAATTACGATTCAATGTCAAAGTTCCTTCCTTGGCCAATTCAAAATTAGCCGCATGCAAATAGATAGACACAGTAGCGTTATGCCACGTAGATGTGTCAAAAATGGTTCAAAATCGGCGTAATTAAAATATCTTCATTATGTTATTATTAGGAGACATATAACATATGCTTGATAATGAAAATAGAAAAGATAGAAATTATTACAAATATCATTGAGAAAAATATTTTATTAGAAACAGTAGATACAAAATATATGTAAGACGTAGGAACAATAATGAAGAGAATGACGGAAGAGTTAATCTAACCTGGTGTAAATTCTGGAGCTTTAATAGATTCTTGTCTTCGTCCAACGCTGAAATATGAATGTCAAACTTGGAAATAGGCTAAAAAAGTTAACAATTAATTAAGTGCGTACCAGAGAACCATAAGGGGAGTATTCTCAGAGTAAAACGTAGGAATAAGATTAGACACATGAAGATAAAAGAGAAGACAAAAGTAATATATTTACTTGTTATTGTTAGGATACACGAAGTCAAATGAATAAAAATAGTGACGCTATGGAAGGAGGAAGGTAGATTGTATACACGTTGGGCGGACGGGACAGAAAAAAACCTATTAAGCGCGAATGGAACTCGCACTATGAGGGTTCTATACACATTTAGGTGTTTATGAACATTTAATGGTAAGTAATATTACTCTTAAACAATTTAAAAAATTGTAATGTTTTAGAAGGAAAATATATAGCCTATTAAACCATTCACTGATTCCTTTCATAACTACAAATTAATGATTTTCAGATTTTTTCTTTCATTTGTATAATCAAAAGTAGATTTTGTAGAGACCTTGCTCCTTGCCAAATTTACGATTCTAGGTTAACGAGAAGTAAACAAATCTTTTTAAAATAATATCAGCTTTGCAGATAAGCTGCTATTAGGGTTAAACGTGGTTACATTGGTGAAATTAATGATGAAATAAATATTTAATATAATTACGTTTGTAAATTTATTGAAATACTTTCTAAAATTACGCCAAATTTTGAAATTCCACCAAAATATATAATAATCAATCTAGTACCTACAAACTTTCTGATATTATTTTGGGTCGACTAACACAGTTAATCTATATCTGCACCCAGAGCAACCGCATGAACATAATTTTCTTGTTATCATTATCATGCTCATGCGTGTACATCAACTAAAACTTTCGAAATAAATGTAAGAGACAAGAATATTCACATTTATATAGAAGGATTCAGAAGTTTGTATCAAAAATTATATTCATTTCTTTTAATTCCTACGTCGCAAGGTACCGATGGCGAATGTTTCTGCAGATGAAACACTTTTTCTATATTTCGTAGCTTTTGCTGGCACAGAAAGAATATCTTTTATTACTTTAGATGCATCATTGTGTCCTGCTGCTTGCTGACTCATTTGAGCTGCATAGGTCAGTTGATCACACGGTATCATTTCTCTTAAAGCCTTTGTTTTACGTCTCTTTGTTTGAGAACTTGCTTCAATAAAATCTTTTGATGGTCGGCCAGACCTTTTTTTCGTCCAGGTAGGTATTGTTATAGTACCATTGAGTCATTGCTCATATTTCTTTAAAAAACGTTCTTCGTTTTACTAGCGGTTCTCCATTTTTGTTTAAAGTGAAATTTAAGTTTTTAAAGAATTTCTTACTGAATTTTGTTCATGTTCGGGACATTTGGTAACATTTCTGACGTGTTCTTCTAAAAAGTCGAACTTTTCATAAATTTTCTTCTTAGAACATTGTTTTAAAACGTCGTACAATTATTTTTTGGTGAACTTTTTCACCAAATCTTGAGATCTTGAAATAAACATAAAGAAAAAGAATTTTACCAAAAATAAATTAATGTTTACCTTATAAGCTAAATAAATTTCAATAAAAAATGCGTGTACATCATTGCGCTTAAAATCAGAATAAAGCTTTCTATTACGTGTAAAATCATAACTTAACTAAGTTGAACTTATACAAAAAACCGTTTTGAATGTAGTATTTACAAAAAAAGTAACCGTATTTTTTGTCACAAGTATACGATGACAAAATAGTACATTATAAAGTACAATTTAAAAAAACAGTTAGTGCTAGTACATGTACATACATTCTTCTCCAATATTCGTAATGATTTTTATCTCATTGCACCAGGCAGAAACTGCAAAACTGATTTTAAATACTACGTTCTTACAACAGCACCGAGAACAAAGACAAACGATTTACGCGGTGGGTGAGTTCCGACTATTGTTTTGATTAGAAGACGAGCGAGGCGACATCGGTGTTGCCATTTAACAATGTAACCGTTATTAAGCTTTAATTTTACTTGGTCAAAAGTAGATTTTGTAGAGACTTTTAAAATCGACTTTTGATCAAGCTTTTCTTATAATTACTCTATGTCTTGTGTAAACTTTCCAAAATAAAAAGAAAAACTTTACCTTACTTTTAATTTTTTAGATGTATTTATAGTCCAACATAGTTTTATAAGTATACTAAATTTTATAAGGTTAAATACAAACATGGCTGTAGTGACACCATTTTTATACCATAAGAATTGTACGTGGTTATTATTTCTATGTTGTTATAAAACAGTAAATTATTTTTATAATTATAAACAAACAAGTAGAAGGCTTATAAATACATAAATAAATTTTTGTACAAGTGTTGCACGTATTAAACGTGCGGTATATACTGTTTATGTTGCAGTTTTAAATAAATATGGAAATGAATTTAACAAAAAGAAAACTGTCGTCATACATATGTATAGAAGTTCGACGTGGCAGATCTAACTCTATTTTTAAGAATCAATTAAAATTATGGCAGAAGGGGAGGCCGTGGCTATAATTAACAAAAAATGGATTTTTAGTTGAAATGATTCAACGTCTAGGCTTGATTTTTGTGTTGCATGATTGTTCACATTATTTAGGTATCATGTTATTAAAACAAATTTAGCATAAAAGAAATAATGTCGTAAATAGAACTCTTGTTTTTCAAAAAAGTTAGTTGTTAATTCTTACCTCATGTTCGGGGCTAGAATTAATAGCTCTGAGGTAAGTATTGACAGAAATGGTAACAATTAACATCACGATATGCCAACTGATACGAAGAAAAGCAAATATATATGTATGACACAATTTTTTTATTAATATAATTGAAATTCTCATAAATTGACAATATTCTAGATAATCAATGTTTTTTAGTAATTTTTCCTAAATATTAATTAATCTTACACAGATCATCATACGTAATTTTTATGCCAAGAATTAAACCACTAGGCAAACAACTTATACAATATCGTAGAAAATGGCACATTTTTACATTAAGAAGAAGAAGCTATTCTGTCTTTGTAATAAGTATTTTCTTTAAACTTACACAACGTGGATAAAATGTACTTTTATATAAAATCAACAAATATTAAGAAATATAAAGGATTAGGAACTATTTAAGGTATGTGTGCCAAAATAGTTGCGAATTCATGATCAGAATTACAAGTCAGACAAGTCTATGATGTGACCTTTGATACACCTAGCTTGGGCCCCGTCCTTACAAGAGACACATTGAATCCAGTCACCACCTGATGAATTTTCATTATAGAAGACGCCATATATAATACAAAAATATTAATCTTCATCAGAGTCATCGCTTTCATTTAATATCTTTTTCTTCACCTTTTCTACTTTTTCGTCTACATCTATTTTTCTATCTCCTTTAGCCTTGTCTTTACCCTTTCCTTCATCTTTTTCGTTCTCTTTGTTCTGGTCTTTTGATATTATTTTCCCCTTTTTTCGTTCTCCAAAATGATATTCTTCTTCTAAAGCATTCTTTTCTAGAGTATCCGTGAAAACGGCAGATTTTTTAGCGCATTTATGATTAGACTCAGCTCGTGGTGGAGCTTTTGGCAGGTCTTATGGTATCGACCAATAAATCACTAGCATCTTTTTGCATACCTGAATGTCCAGCTACGCTTATATCTAAAGTGGGTATATCGTTTAAAACTTCGGAATTTTCCAAATTTAATGACAGATCATCAACATTAATTTTATTCTCAATAGGTAATTCAGAGAAAAGTGATTGGTTTTGATTGCTGGTGTCTGGGTGGTTCATGGTAAAAGAAGGCGCAAAGTCAGATTCTTGGAGCAAAGCTTCGTTGCATGGCTAGATGCTAGATGTTTTAAATGTGTTGATTACATTCATAGGGTTTAATGACAACGGTAGGGCTTCCTTAACAAATCGAGGGAGTCACATTGTTTTTCCCGGGTTACTAGCCATTCAAGAAATTTGTGCTTTATTCATATATTTTTCAGTGGACCATAAACATCGAGGGGCTGCAAGGGTTGGAAACAATGCGGTGGAAATGACAACAAAACAATATTGTTGTTCTTGGCCTTGTTTACCACTTTCACATTCACATGTGAGCTATGGTTAAACTAGATATTGGTCACTCTGGTGGTCCGTTTCTAACCAACATGTCATTATATTGAATATGAGGGAAGACGAACACACAAGGTATGGAGTTTCTGATAGCATGTGTCACAACTACAAGTGTAAACCAAAAATCATGTCCATATTTACAATAAAAAAAATTTGTCGTGGTGTCTATTGTTGATTCTATTTGCTTTACCGCTTGACGTGGATGAAATCTTTAAGAAATCCTTCGTATATTTGTTATGGGGAAGCAATCATGCATATGACCGCATTAAATACAATGATATATACTAAAAGGATTTATTCCTCTATACTCATACTGGAAACAAAATTAGCTAAGCATTAATAGGTCATTTTTTTATTATCAGAAGCTCGAATAACCTCATTTTTAGTTTGCTTTATTTTAAAAGTCACTACTGAACAACTTTAGAAAGTATGATTCTGAACTTTTTCGAAGAATAATTTTGTTACGAAATTGTAAAATAGCCTTTTGTTATTTGCATGCTTATCTCTACAATTAAATTTTTCCGTTAGTCTTTTTAAAATCGTTTACCAGAGCACAACGTGTGCGTTTTTAGATTGTTTCTTTTGCAAATATTACCTTTTGAATAAAATAAAATTCTGTGATCAGTTCTGACTCATATCTAGGAGTGGAAAAGATATTTAATTGTACATTCTTGTCGTGAGTTCTGCTGAATCCTGATTAAATGATATTTGATAAATATTTGAAAATCAAAATATGAAGTATTCATTCCGGCTTAAGATTTTCGTGTTATATCGAGAATATTAAACAATAGTTATAAATGATCCCGGAAGAATCTCTGATCCATGTTATAAAGTTGCAAGGAATATTTCGAGAAAGTTTTATAACCCAGGTATTTAAAACAATAGATCGGTGTGAGTAAGAAAAAGAAAATAAAGAATGATCACTGATAATGATCTTTTTATTTCGGAAATAACATCAAAGAAGTTTTTAAAAGAAATTACTGAAAGTGAATGATCCTGTGCCTTCTCTCGACAGCGATTGATTGTGAGTCAAGATATTACACCCTTAACAGTACCTTCAGGTCATCAGCTGGTAGAGCCGCAGAGGATTACGAGATCTGCTTTCTGTACCATCAAGGTCAGTAAATGTAATTGTTCATACAGGTGGTGAATTTTTGTTAGTCGGGAGAAATAGTAAATAGAGATATTTTGTTTTCTTTAATGCAAAGACCATTTTGTTAAATATTTTTTCTTTTATAATTAATTTAATTAGACAATTTATTCAGTCAGATTTCAATATTATTTAAAGTTTAAGAATTAAGTTTTTCTAGTAGCTTTCCTGCTATTTACACGCATAAGGCCATAAAAAATTTGTGCCAATATTTCAGCATTTCTTCTATTCATATAAACAATATGTATAAGCTGTTACCTTTTATAGTTATAGAAATTATAATTTTTTCCATTAAATAAAAATGTTAATAGTTTATTGTAATGCACTCATGATATTTTATCGCAGGATAAAATGAAGCGATTTAGTTAATTAACAATGTGTCTGTATATATATATATATATATATAAACATTCAAAGTCACCTTGCGTTTAGTATCTGGAGACCATGATCAGTTAGAATATAATAAAGTCACCTCGAAATTATAAATTAATGATTACCACAACAAACGTATTTATGTGAGATGAAACTAATATAGATATGTAAATAATAAGCAAGCTTCGTTTATTTTAAAATTTTTCGACTCTAAACCATTAATCATAAAACACAAGGATCCATCTAATAAAAGGAACAAAAACTTTCTCTTGAATAATAGTATTACAAAGTTAAAGCAAATCGTATTTACAAAGTTAAAACTTGAACTATATTTTTAAACCAAAAACAATATTTTTACCTAATCTGTCGCTACTCGGTATGCAAAGCACAATTTCCGGTGAAGGCTACTGGTTTTTCATTAAAAAGTTAGACCGACACTTCCGTTAAAGTTACTCAGAGGGTGCTGTTTATTATTGGCGCTATGTTCATTTAAATTACTTCACGTTCGTCTTGTTTTCAAACTGGTCGTTTAATTTAGATGTCGCCTTGCTTTAATACATGCGTAATGGGGAGACTTTGATTAAGTTATTTTGTCATAAAAAAATTATTATTCAGCGCTAAGTAAAACATATACAAAATTAAGTTATACGTTAAAACTATTTTCCATATTTGGTTGGATCTATTTTATTTTACATAACTAAATAGATCAGGAATATTGTAGCGTAACAAAGCTCATTATAGATTTTGCTTTTTCAACAATTATCGTAAATATTTAATACCTATAATATATATTTTTTGTATTATTTTTATACCCAATCTATATTATAGTTATTAACTATTGTGTATCATTTAACGAAATGGTTGGAGAAAAAAGTATCACAATAATGGAAATAAATATTCCATAATTTCTATGTATTATAAAAATATGTCAACCCGTATAAATCTCAATGGTAAAATCAAATACATAATTACGAAAATTATAAAGGACGCAAATACAGTACAACATTTTTTGGTTGCTTGTGTCATATAGAGTGCACGGATACATTTTCGCCTAAACTATTAAAGTCAAAATGCGAAAAACGGCTTTACTTGAAGTTTAGTTGAAAACTGTAACGACGATTTTGAATCTTATAGAAAATTCACTATATTTTTGCACTTTTGAAAGATATGTAGGCAATAAAATTAAATGGTGAAAATTAAAATTAATATTTAAAAATAGTTTAACAGAAACAGTATTTATTTTTAAATGTTTATGTGAGCCTGAATGGAAACTTCGTAGTGTGAGTAATATAAACTTTGTTATTGGTATGCTTTTTTGTAATGTTATGAAAAATAGTATACAATGTAATTCGTAATATATTTGCTTTATTTCTGAAAATTAAGTTTATGAAATAAAGCTAATTTAATGTAAAAAAATGTTCAAAATATCTAAAAAATACATTTCTTTAAATTGAAAGACACTTTGAGACTTTGTCTTTTAATATTATTGTTAATGTAAACATAACTTTACAATCAACGGTATGTTCCTTATATGTTATTTGTCATTATTCGTCTATCCTGTTTTTAGCGAATCCCCTCAGAGAAAATAATGTGATAGAGGTAAATTAGATATGCACATGTGTATATGTGTGTATATATATATATATATATATATATATATATATATATATATATATATATATATATATATACACATACATATGCATTTACATTAATGTAATGACAGAATTTACAAATTTTTGATAAATCGTTTTCAAACTTGGCTGAAAAATAGTTTTTAAATATTTATATATCGCTATTTCAAAAACCAAATTACGCGCATATCTGATTTTGCATTGCAAATTCCAAAAAAATCACAGATTTTTAGGTTTGTATAATATAGTTAAATTTAATAGCTTTTTAAAAGTATTGATTGTTGGTAGTTTCAGCTCACCACAACCAAAGGTTATTAAAAATAAAATATCTTTTAAAAAACCGACTTTAAAAAAGGTAGGTACTAAAAAGTAAAAAATAATTAACTCAAAATAGGTACCTACTTTTTTTTATTTTAGAATTTTTAGTGATAAATATATTAATATTAAATATCACAATTATTTTCTTTAATTATTTAATTATTAGGCAAAAGCTAGTATTTAGATAATTCCCTCTTTGTCTAAAGTGATTATAAACAATACATAGAAATGAAGCGATAGTAGTAGCCGCCAATGGTTATCTAACAGATAACCATTGGCGGCTATGGAAACGTTTGGTTTGGTTAGTTGAGAACTTTGGTTCTCCATATCCGAAGTTCAATATCAGATTTTGCAAATTAAAATTACCACTTGAATAGTTCCCTTCTCCATATCCAAAATCCAATATGAGATTTTACAAAGTAATAACTAAAGTAACAACTAACCAGTAGCACATATACTGACTCACGATCGATTTACTACCATCTGTTATGGAGTTACATTAATCGTCTTCAGAACTCATCATCGCACACTGACCTGGTCGATGGTGCAGTTATTTTCCAAAGTAAAAACTAATAGTAGTAAATATCTTGGATTCCAGTTGATTTACTGTCATTCGTTAAGATGTTCCACCATTCATTTCCTGACCTCATTATTATCATATTTATATGGGACCACACCTATACCACTTTCTTTCAAATAAAAAAAGAAATATCAAAATTGGCCCACTAAACAAAAAAATATAGCTGAACATACATAAAAAAAAGATTCCTACGAATTGAGAAGCTCCTCCTTTTTTGAAGTCAGTTAAAAACGGTGTACAACCAGTACGCCGGTCGCTAAACACAGTAAGGACGCACTAACGGTGCGAAAACGGCGTGGCATATCCAAGATGTCCAGCAGCTCACGAGATATTACACTCCACCCACTTCTTCATTTTACCTCATCATCATGCATTGCAATCAACAGTCGAATATAGTATCGTATGAAGATGAGATTAACGGAAAACAAAATTCCTTTTCACCCCACATTAGTGTATATATAGTTCCACTTTCAACCCACATGTACCGCACTTTTGTAATTTGTCCATAAGAATATACATACTTATGTATGTTACTCTGTGATGAAAAATCTGTGGTCACGATGATAGAATGTTAACTGACATCATAAAACACCAGCACACAGTAATTAATTGTAACATGTTTGACTTGTAATTGTAACACAGTAATTGTAACAAGTAACTTGCAACTTGCAACAGTTTTGTGAAAATGTAATATAAGATTAAAACGGCAATTTCACATTCGAGTGAATCGGCACGGTTCGCAGTATAATACCGAACGTGTAAATGCACACTTTTCGTACAATCTCGGTATGGACCCGAGGATTAGAAACAAAATTGATGATTTTTAGTCTCAATTTTCTTTATATCTTCTTTCAAAATTTACATCATTGTAATGATTCTCATTGAAAGAAAATTAGTTATAATATCCCTCAAATTGCTTCAACACCCACCGGTAGGGGCAATGTATAGATACAGCATCCTCATAAAATTTATAAATTTATCGACGATGTCCTTCGTTATAAAATATATCGTGCTTCGATTTTGTCTGATAAACGTTTATCTACTTAAAACTTATAAATTATAAATTTAAAATTTCCAATAAGAAGCATTTTTAAAGAGTAGAAATAAATTAAACTCTGTAGCAATATTTTGAAATAACAGAATGACAGTGTACACTATATTTTGTAAAATATAAGCGTATCTAAGGATAACTTTTCCTAAATAAGTAAAAAATATTTTTAATTAGTTGTACATTACGTGTTGCGTTGTAAGTAAAAATTTAAAGTATAAAGAATTTAAATTCATAAAAGCGTTATTTTTTTGTATGGTTGTCATCTACTATTTTGGGGTGAAGTTTATTAAATTTTTAAAATTTTTTTATTTAATTACGAACTTTGTATAAGTTCAGGTGGACATTGTTGACTCGGCTAATTATATGTGGACAAAGTTTTGATATGGAGTGTCGGCGGTGGCGTGTGTCTATCCGACGCAGAGGGCCCTGGTGCCGCGTCGCATGTCTTTAAAGGCTATTTTTTATTAGTATTTTCACGGGTAATTGTACTTTGTCTTTGTCGATTATTACTCTATCGTCTCGTAAAAATTATCGTCGATTCCTCAACATAACGAATAAGAAAAAATTAATTATTATTCAAATACGTGAGGTACTCTTTACTTTCCTTATTCGTAAATATAACACTACCTTCAATGACTTCCTTTCACTATGTATGCTATCAAACTCTGGAATAAACTTGATCCTAACATTCGAAATGCAACGTCAATTTATAGTTTAAAAACCGTTGAAAAGTGTATTCCAATTTTGGTTCACCGTCACTAACTTTTTCCTTTCTCTCTATTTTATACATTTTCCCTATCTATGTTCATGCCTTCATTATTTGTTGCAAAACTATATTTTTAGATGTTTAATTGTAATAGATTATAAATTTTATAATGTTTAATTGACGAACTATTCTAATATAACATTAAATTCTCAACTTCTGATGTTTTTATTAACTGGAAATAATTGCCCATATGGCATATGTAGTTTTGCATCAAAGACTAAATAGATAAATATATTTCTATGTATGCAAAAATAATTGAAAAAACAGAAACGAACCCAAGATAAAAAAATACACCAATTATAGAGAATTTAAAAGTTATGACGTGCTGATTAGAGGTGAGAAAAACTCATATTTTTATTTTCTGACAAAGAAGTCAGAAAATAAAAATTATATTCAAAACAAATCATACTTCACCCAATCATTTGATATTACATACACTAGAAACTTAGACACATGACATGGTATTGGCAAATAATATCAATATTAAATGTAACGAGAGAAGTCATTCAAATCTATTGTGAGCTTTATGTTATTTTGAAGGAAAAGGAAGTCCACGCGAAAAAGAATCAATTAGGTATCAATTAGGTACATTAAAGTAGATAAATAATATAAAATGGTAGATAAAATAGACAAATAAGATAGATGAAGTAGGTAAATACATTAAATAGCTAAATAAGATAAATAGTGATTTACATTTGTAAAAAGACCGTATGAACTAACAGCTAATATAACCAAATTAGTTCTAGTTGTATCATTGTGAGCTGGCACGTCTAGTCTTGCATTTGAAAAGCGTAGGAGTGACCGGATGGGGCTAATTTGGAAAATTTTACCTTAAAAGAAAGAGTATTTACTAGAGTATTACTTAAAAACCAAGATATAAATTCCTATTTTTCAAGCAAAGTATTCATAATTATTACCATGACATAATATTTATATCTAACAATACCGGACGAAAGAAAAAAAATGTAGTCGTATTTCAAATATGAAGTAATATGATGGCAAATGATTTAAATTTATTCCATTTCCTTTAATCAATAGCACAGTAATAAATATATCAATCATGTCTATTTTTAAGTAGAAATAATTATTTTTCTAAGGTCCCCTAATAGTGTCCCGTGTCTACGATCTTAGTGCTTCCACCCAAAAGAGTTAGAGTATCTCCCTTTTCAATGAATCATTTAGTATCTCAATTTTTTGTAGAACGCATTTAGCAAACGATCTAAGATCGGTCCATTCTCAACCAAGTTCCGATGACTAAAGATAACACGTTCTAAAGCTCTGTGTGATTCTACTTTACAATTTAGATGGGTGCTCGCTAACAAAACTCTACGCGTATCAACGTGCTCATTGGAGTGACGCAAAACATAATTCGTGTCCTGCGTCTTGAAACCGCGGGTATACGCTATCTCTGAGAGCGAATCTATACAAACTGGCACTAAATGCACCATATCCCGTTAAAAACTACGAAGTGTAATAGTCGGTGACGGGTCAGTTCTTACGCAACCACTAGGACACGTCGGGGAAATACAACCTATTAATTTCCTCCTTTGAATGGGGAGGACCACTTGGACAGCCAATGAGCATCGATGATCTCCAAAATGCGCCTCTTTCTATCAACTAAGGGTTCATTAGCCAAACTCTTAAAGTGCAATGGACCAGTATCAAAACTCTTACTTTGCGCCAAGATGAAGTTAGCTGCGCATTCGGCAATTGCAAAGTCGGCAGGTAAAAGACCCGCCAAAATTGGCAACGCATCCGTTAAATATATTCTATAAGCCTTGGTCAGCGCCAACCAGCGACACGCGCTGTGATCTCATTACCATATGTTTAATCTGTTGGATCCCGATATACCACTGAGCCCAAACCGACAGCACATAGGCCAATATACGTAGGTATATTGCCGTATACATCAGTTTGAGGGTAGGGTTGTTCAGTCTCCAGTCTGTACTGGCAAGCTGGGCCATGGCGTGGAAGGCTACTAGAGTCCTTTCACCGATGTACCGCACCTGTGGAAAAAAGATAGGCCGTGCATGAAGGACCATGCCCAGGTAGGGCACTTGTTCCCCCACACCGGTCCTAGCTGTAACAATCACCACAGAGAGCTCTCTCGTCATCCTGCCCTAAAGGAGAGCCTCGCACTTTTGTGGGGCAAAGCAGACTTTGTCCTTAGTGCCATAATAACCTGGCGAGGGAGTCTGCGGACAGTTTCTCTAATTTTCAGCGGTTCGCTCCTTCGGCCAACAACATAGTATCGTCAGCGTACGCAAGTATACCATCAAATATACGCAAGTGTACCATCAAATATAATATACCACAAAATTGATCCAAGAGCCGAGCCTTGCGGCCAGCCCCTGGTCACCGTTCTCCTAACTACTGTCCTACAAAACGATCCTATTCAAAGGTTGTAAAAGCTTGAAGTTAATGCTCGACCCGACGTCGAAGTAAACCCTTTATAGCTTGTCGCAATAAATTTTACCGCCTTGCCGCGCGGTTGAGTTACAATGTATCAAATTGTGCTTGTACCTTTTCAGTTCAAGTTTGCAATTAGTAACTCCCAGTGGATGTGGATTCATATAGTATTCTAAGCCATTTATTAGGAATGTTTGCTAAATAAAAAATACGGAATTTCTGGCAATACGCTGTTTAAATACATGTTTAAAATATATCTAAAATTAGAATATATATATATATATATATATATATATATATATATATATATATATATATATATATATATATATATATATAAATAATATATGAAGATATTATAACCTAAAATATTATTGCAAATACTTTATGGGGTTACGTGAAAAAATTAAAACTTTACTGGCGTTTCAAGTGCAGTGATCAAAATGATTTTCCCTGAGGTTTAAATTTTGTTTCTAAAACACATCAAAGACTATTATCTACACTGCCAGAAGAACTGGAATTTTACAAGAAAGGCTTATTGTAACTAGTTGGCAGCAGATGGTGACAAGTAGTAGATAATAATGGTGCATACTTAAATTAAATTTAGGGGATCATATTTATTAATTGGCTTAAACGTGAAAAATTGTAACCGATATAGTAATACTATAATTATATATATATATCCGACGGATTTTTCTATAACAATTCTTTACAATCAATTAAAGCAATATTGTTATGGTAAGTGCTAATATATCGATTACAATTTTTCACTTTTAAGCCATAGTTGCTCGCAATACATTTTAATTCGTACTATATCTTCAACTAATAAATATGATTCCCTAGCCGGTTCATTTTTAGAGCTACACCTGTGTGAATTACTGCAGAACTCTTATGTGTTCAATACTCTTTTGGTGCAAATTATACCTCCATTCTTTTTTAACCATAATCAAAATCAAATCCTTGTCTAACTATTTATAATTTTATATACGTATATGACACTAATATAAACAATTAATAATGAAGATTTATGAAATTGAATTAAATTAAATTACATTCCATGCAAAAAAGAATTTACAATACGGTAATGTATTTATATTCACAAAGAAAATTATAAATAGTCATTAATATAATTAGAAATGATTTAACATAGTTAAACATAGTTCAAAAATAAGTTTACCTTAATTAGAATTAAATCTCAAATAATTATTTACATTAATATTTTGTATTGTGATATTGTTACCTCGTAAGTAGAAATTATTTTTGTATGGAGCCCCTTCGGGAAAAAGCCAGTTCCAAGGTATGCCACTTCTCTCTACCTTTGGCGGAGTTTAGCAAACTTCGTCCTACTACTTTCGCTATTTTATCCGACCATCTGATGTGGGGCGGTCTCTCGCTCTTATTCCTTGCGATCCGGACCATTTTACCGCTCTCTGAGTCTATCTGTTGTCGTTATACCTAGCCACATGTGACCTGCCCACTTCCATTTTCTTTGTAGCGAGAAAGTTAGTGTCTAACTTTGGGTTTCTTGCGAATGTCCGCATTCCTCACCGGGTTTTAAACACATGCTGCTTCTTTTCGTTCGTCTGTGAGTGGTCTGGAATTTGTTTTTTTTGTTTTGGCATCGAACGTCCAAGTTTGGTACCCATATGTTAGACGTGGTAAAATAGCCGTGTCCATAGCTATTTTTTTCACAATTAAATGAAACTACGTGATGTAGTATTATTTCTACTTTCTTTAAGTTCTTTACCACGATCTTCAGGTGGGCTATTAGCAAAGATTCCCGTGCTATTTTTAGTGGACAACGGTAAATGCGATTTGAAAATTTCTTTATGAGACCTAATTCTAGAGAATTTCTATTTTTATTGAAAGATGTTTATTAACCCATATATATATAAATATATATATATATATATATATATATATTTATATATATATATATATATACGAATTCGAGAGGTATGTCGTTGATCAAGATTTTTGACGTATGCCAAAACTTTTGTTTTTTCGAGGTTCATTTCTAATCCGATTTTTGAGCTAGCCTGGTGTAAGTCATTTATCAATATGTTTAGTTGTCGTAGACTTTCTGAGAACAAGTTAATGCCATCGCCAAACCTAAGATGACTTAAAAAGTTTCCATTCATGTTAATACCTCGTTTGAACCATGGTAGGTTACTCACTACATATTGTAGAACGGCTATAAACAATTTTGGAGAAATTGGATCTCCTTGTCTCACGGTTCTCTTTATGTTGATTGTTGCATTAACTCCATCTAACGTGACTCTACTTGTGCTGTTGTCGTAAATGTTTAAGAATATTAATGTATTTTTCTTTTATATTCAGTGATTTCAACGTTTCTCAGATGCTTTCGTGTACTATTGAGTCAAAAACTTTTTTTGTACTCTATAAAAGCTACGTACAGGGGTCTGTTGAATTTGTATTATTATTTCTCTATCACTTGGTCAACAACTTGGATGTGATCTACTGGGGTAAAGTCGCTTCTGAATCTGATTTGCTCGATCGACTGATGTAGATAAATGTCTGGTTATATTTTTTCAAGTAGACAGGGGGCGAATAATTTGTAGAGGCAAGGCATAAGGCTTATGGGGCAGTAATATTCTATATCAGCTGGGTCAAATTTTTATGTAACAATATAATTTCTGATTCCATCTATTGGTATGGCACAGCTTCTTCTTCTAGTACTTTATTCCATAGGATAGTGATTGGTGCCAGTAGTAGAGACTTTACAAGCTTGATACACTCGTTTGTGATTTCGTCTGGTCCCTATTTTCGTTAATTGTTTCAATATTTCTGGCACTGAAAAGTGTTGTATTGGAGAGGTATCTGTACAGCGGTAAACAACCTTACTTTGCTTTGATATGTCTATTTGGCTGTATAGAATAGCGTAAAAGTCAGTAGCCACATTCATAATTTTAGGACTTGCATTTGCTATATATATATATATATATATATATATATATATATATATATATATATATATTCATTGTATATAGGACGTGTATGAAATCTAATACGACTTCGAAATAAACTTCACGACCTAATCTATCCAAACGACCTTCTGGTTGACATCAATACAAAATATATACTGTCTATGGATTGAATAGAAATTTATTGGACAAAGCATAAAGGAATACAAAAAATTACGAAAAATAATTATGGCTGCTAAAGTGGCCACGGAGGGTTGACTGTTTTCAAAAATAGCCACTTTATCGGCCACGAACTGTTGAGTATACGAGCGCATACGAATGCAACGATGTGTCAAAATTTCAAGTCAGTCCATTGACTTTGAATTCTTCGTTTCTTCGAATTCTTCCATTGACTTCGACTTCGATTCATTGAATTGGTTCCGAGTTATAAAAAAAAGTTAGTGTTCAGTGATTATTGTAGTATGATAATCTTGATAAGTGAGGTTGTGTGACAAGTACCGATGATTTACATATAATAAATCAAATAGTGTAAGGAGTATGAGCTAAATATATATATATATATATATATATATATATATATGTATATATATATATATATATATATATATATATATACATGTGCCTAAATATATATTTTTTCATATTATTTACATATTTATTTGTTTTGAGTATTTTTTGCGATTTTATTTTAAATGAATATTTGTCACTAATATTGATGATTCAGGCACATTTTATTCTATTATGTTATATTACATTATTTATTATTTAAATTAATTTAATATTATATCAAATTAAGGCTTGTTTTGCTAGAGAGAGGTGGTAACAAATTTATAGGGCAAACCCCTTATTCTCATAATAAACAAAATGACAAAGTATGAATTGATTCACTGCACATGACTCAGACATGAAACAAACGGTTGATAACAGACATCAATCAATTTATTATTGTGGAGTAAATATATCGCTATTGCGATGTTAAGTTTACAAACCAATTGTAAATTAAGAGTTTTTATGCATTTTAAATTATTCATTAGGTTGAAGAATTGGAAAGAGAGTAAAAGTTGCAGTTCAGGAAGAATCTGTTTAGCCGACAAGGGCCTTTAAAATTATTTTACTTCGACATCTTTGATTTAATAATATGAGAATATTCCAATAATAAATTCCGCGTCAATTTTTCTTTCTCCACTTATGATTTACACAGAGACTCAGGCATGCAGCCATTGTTAGTATTTTTGGCTTCTTGAACCGTCAGACTACAATAAGGAAACAGTTGTGCGTCAACAATAAGGAAACCTTGTAAAAGTTTGAGGCAAAATGTAGGCTTATTGATACCATTGGCTGGGAAATGGACATTCTGCAACTTTATCCCTTTAAAATTAAGATTAGACTTTTTGTGCTTCATTAAAGGTATATTTCAAGAAATCAGCTTCAAAGACATACGACATCTCTAGGACAATGTTATTTATTATTACAGGTAACAAAATAAGTCAAACGCGATAAGTAACATAAATGAAAGAAATATAGGAAACCGAAATTAAATTATTTACTTGTCACATACACATATGTGTGTATATATTATATATTTATAATACACATGATATCTAGTTTTTTCTTTGTTTCATCGCTTGTTATTCAATTGGAGA
Source organism: Druceiella hillmani (assembly GCA_039881145.1). Lineage (NCBI taxonomy): Eukaryota > Metazoa > Arthropoda > Insecta > Lepidoptera > Hepialidae > Druceiella > Druceiella hillmani. The sequence continues at coordinate 56,438,580 of JAYKKI010000002.1, forward strand.
GACCATATCATGTGTATCAATACTATTTTTTTATTGAAGGTCATTTTAAAACTTTGTTGTGTTTTCAAATTTTTTACTAATATATAATTATAACCTTAATACATTTGCATTTATTTATATAGAAATAATGAGTTTCTATAAATATTTTTAAACGATTATCATAATGTGCAAAAGTACTTCGCTCACCGAATAACAACTTATATGTGGGTCCAATATAAGAGATTTGTAAGTAATACAAATTATAGTTTACCTACGGTTGTAAACGCAGTGATTAATTTATTATAAACAAAAATATGGCAATTTTTTTATAATTACCATGATATTACGTCGTCTATACACTAAAAAAATCAAGAAATATTTCCTTAAATTCGGTTAAGCGGTTATGATTATTATTACGTATTTAGTAACATAAACAGATATATGTATTGTGTTTACGTAAAGGTAAACACTCGTAACATTCCAGCCAGCAGCAAAAACGGATTGTGCCTTGATAAATATAATATATTAAAATGTTGAATATATTTGGCGTTAATTTTGCAGAAATTAATTTTAATTTCATTTTTCACAACTAAATGAAACTTTATTTAAATTCTTTACCACGACCAAGGTTTCGTTGTATGACAACATCTTCAGGAAACATTAAATTAAATACAATTTCGAATTACATACTAATGTGTATGTAATAATAATTGTTTAATATATATTGACATACGTTTTTTGTGAAATTACATGTTCCACGTTTAAACGCATTCCGTCGACCGCTTTCGTTCACGTAAATATTCTTGCTCTATCTACCTACAATACATATACCTCATTTATGAATATATGACAAAATATTCACACAATCAAAAATAAATTTTCATGGATAGCTATATATTACCGATAAAATAGAAACCTTATAAAGATTGTGTTCGCGAATGGTATTCGGTGAGGAGTATACCGCCCAACTGCGTTGGCACTAGAATGTGGCTTGTCTTCTCTCTCAGAATGGAAATGGATCGACGACCAAATAAAGGAGTTAGGAAGTTAGAAATTGTTATTTCTGACGTAAAGCTATCGGTGAATGCCTGTTTCTTATGAGCAAACTTTCTTATGAACTAACTTTCGATATTGCATAGACAGCCACAGATCACTTCGAAGGTGGTCAAAGATTAATAGTAAAGCATTACACATTCTAAACGATGGACAAAATGATGTTAACTAAATGACGATATTTTTCACAAATGTAAATTATTTTAATTCATAGTATCATTCTGACATGGCTATGATTCCAATAGGTACAAGACGTGTGCACCATTAGAGACATCTGTAATATTCTTATACAGAACACAAAACACAAAAATCTGGCACGAAGATATTCATTATTATTATAAGCATAAGAATATATTAGATATCCCGCGTTGTTTTCGTACATTTGCATTATATGCTTTGTTCGTATGGTCGCATTTCACGAAAAGGATCATAATATCACATTTCATAAATAAAAAAGCATCGACAGGGTTACAATAAAATATTTTTCCACACATCCAGTTCACTTGAAGAAAAAAAATAATAATAATTGTTCGAGATATTATTTCAAGCGTGTACAAAGATGGGAAGAATAGGTCGGTTCAGTTAGGAAACTTAGGAACACTGTCATGAAGAAGCAAAAAATATTGAGAGGAGGATACTCTTAATGGTAACAATTTTCTTTTAGAACTAATCAGTTTAAACATTTTAATAATGTAAAGGATTATAGAGAATGTTTTACTTTTTGGTATTCTCGATGTATTTTTTTGCTAAATTTACGTTATTTAAGTTTAATGTGGTTTGCTTTTAAGGGGGAGGGGGCAAAAATATGTGCTTACCTACTTTATGCTGTTTAGGTCTTCCGCCAATAACACTAACATATCACATGAATGCGAGATTTTCAGAAAATTAATGTTATATTAAGCTATGTTTTAAATAACAAAAAATCAATTCTGATTACCCTAGCAGTTTATGGGTTTTTACAGCTTGACGGTGATATTTCATTATTTCTAGTTGCAGCATGAAATCTTAAAAAAAATACAGTAAATATAGAAAAGTTACCCAAATATATAAAAAGAGAAAATGGCATTAAGAAAATAGAAAAACCATTCACAAGTTGTTTTTTTTTCCAAGTGAGCAGAGGGTTTTAACTTATTAAGTTAAGGTATCGCGATAAGAAGTAGATCCTCGGACGAGATCTTGCACTCGGAATGTATAACCCAAAACAATAGTTTAATCTTGGCTGATTTGGAGTGATGGTGATATTTATTCTTCAATATAGATACACATATTCTTCTCATTGATGAAATTGGTACCAGATTTACACCTTCGACTACAGCTTTTTGGAGGGATAATTACAAGCGATAAAAACCTATACCCTACTCTTTCATGACAACTTTTTACATTTGACAAATAGACGCTAGCTATATGGTTTAACGAGTGCAAAAGGGGAATGATAAAATACCGTATTAATAGTATTTTAGTAGAATTTGGACTGAAAAAAAATTGATGGTAACGGTCAGATACTGGTTCAAACGTTAAGCAAATAATTTCTTTATGCCGCTTAGAAAGTCACCTATGTCTTGGTCGTGACCTGCCTAATCTAGTGACGGTAGTTGGAATAAAAAGTTCACCAAAAAATCATATTTTCCGAGAATACAAAAAAGATTATAAAATGTCTTCGGCTTAAAAACAGCAACGGATTCTTATACCGGCCTTATGTTGCCGTTTTTCTGGATAACGACCATAAGATTTCGATCTGTAAGGAGGAGAATGACAATGAAGAACCGATGCTTGATGCAACTTTCGTTAATTAAGATTGTTATGTCAAGTTACTGGAATAACATAATAACGATGTTAGAATGCATTTATAACAAGAGCGACAGTAAACCAATCAATGAACTGCTTATTAAAATAAATAAACTTGAATTAAAAGTAGAATATCATAAATGAAAGTTGGTAGAGGTAACTTATTAAAATCCGTCATAAGTAGAGAAAGGCAACAAAACATTTTGGCACTTTTTAAAATGTGGTATAAAAATATTATTAAAATATGTGATCGACGAACAATGTCCTTCTAATAGCTAGCTAAAGAAAAATGTTTTTATTATGGCATCTAAACAAAAAGAAAAAACTTGAGTATCATTTACATAAGGATATATAAACCAGACTGGGCAAGCAACTAACTTATCAAAAGAAATTGTGAGTTGCATAGAACAGCCAAAGGTTCTATCGTTGCAGACACCAACTGCCTCCGAATATTTTCAATAACATTTTGAGAAAACTCTCCCAGGCCCAAACTGAAATTGAAAACTGGGTAGACTGGAACTTTTGAAGTATTTTAGTAACTAAAATCCAACTGACTACCTCGATGGAGATTTACTCACAACTTTTTGTTGGAAAAACAAGAAAAATGTGCTGCAATCCATAATACTCTGCATTCATGCCACGAGAACACCGAGGGAACCTGTGTTTTGTTTGACTAGGCTGATGATTAACACAGAAATATTTCACTTAAATCCTAACAAAGGCAGTAGAATAATTGTTATCGACGATAAATACGATTATTTTGTAAGCCTTTATTAGAGAAAAGTGATATTTCAATAGTCCATTCAATATTCAATTCTGAATTAATGACTAATTGTATTTAAGATTCTTAAGGAATAAATAAACCAAGTCTATAGAAACTACTTTCCCTTTATAGAAAGAATGCATCATTTTAATTACGTTACGATTAGGTTAGCGAGTAATGAACCCACTATCACGATTCATCACTATCAGTTCATGTTTTAGCTGAACTAAATATTTCCACTTCTTTCCAAAAGTATGAAGTTTGTCTATTGCAATATGACAGCACGAGAGTATAAAAGCCACATAAGGCAAACTTAATCTGGGATCGGTTTCAATAAGGTTTTCTTAATTTTTCTAAATTTCATATAGGGACCATCCTCGTTAAGGGCTTTGGATAGATACAAATTTTTCTTCTCTTTATTTTTGGAATCAAATTTTAGCAATGTCATATGAAATTACACCCCCATCCATAGTTGCACCTATAGTGCACGTTTCTTCGTTCATTTTTCACTCTAAACAACACTTGTGAAACAAGAGCACTCCGACTTTTCTTTATGAAATTTCAATATTTTTTTTGTTTTCTACTCGCTACAACTCGGTTGATAACTAAACAAAACATCTTAAGTTGCTCTCTTTATATAATCTACTAAAAATGTGCGAGAAATTTCTGTAAAACTTACGAAACTGATGAATAAAATTTTGTTTAATCCAAATCAATGCCATTTTAATCCATAATGCCATTTAATTCCTGAAACGAAATGTAAGTAAGTATTGTACATATAAAAAATCGTAAGATTAATTAGATATGTGAAAATTAGGTCTCATATTTCTCACTAATGCAATAATTAAGAATTAATAAAATTATCTTATCTAGCGTTGCCGACATAGAACACAGTTTGACAATTATGTCCCAGAACTACTTTCACGTTGCTTCATAACATGTTAATGGAATAATAAGATTTTCAATGATTTTTTTAGTATTGTGTGAGTATTTTTAATATGATTATTTTTTGGGAATCTATGTTAAAACGTGTAACTTCCGTCTGTACTGCTCACACTGTTTTAATATCACGATTTCTTTTTTTTTTATTGTGAAAGTAGGAGTATCGGATGAAGATCTCGATTGATATGTAGCAAAATATAATAAATCTGTCGAGTACGAGTAGAAATCGCGCTGCAATGGTTTCGTACATGTTTGGGAACTTATGAACATTGAAATGTCCATAATATTTCTATTGAAATATTTACAAAATTAACTTTTCAGGATCTAAATATATTACGACTTGTTGTTACTATTTTAATAATAATATATCTTTCACGTGCATAAAATGTGCTGCATGATAAAAAAATTATAAGATCTGGAATAATCGCTATAGTTTCCATGTAATCCCGAATTCAGATTTTATCGACGCTATTTTTTCTTAATTTTTGCCTCAGTAGTTTCGGAAATAAGAGAGAGACATATTTTTCAGTAAATTTTTGAAGTATGATACTAAAAATTTAGAAAAAAATGTTTGACAACCTTATAATTGGCCCTTTTAAACGATATCCCATTATTTAAATAAAAAAAAATCGTGTATTTAACCTTCCTCTTTTAAAATTTCTGAACAAATATTCTCAAGTTTTAGCTATTGATAAGTGCGTGTTAATAAGTTTTATAACTATGCTAAATTTCAAATTTCTACCTCAAGTATTTTATTATAAAAACGGCTGTGATTGACGGACAGGCAGACACATGAGTGATCTCTCAAGGTTTCCATTTTTTTCTTTTGAAAATGAAATTGTTTAATGTGTCTCCATATAAATATAAAGTGGGAGGGAAAAATGCATAGGTATCGGAACACATGTGTTTCAAGGTTAAATTGAGCCTTTATTTATCACTTATCATTTTTGAGCTTCGCTTGCGAAACATTATGCTTTATATTGGTTTGTAATTTATGCCTCTAACTTCCAATTTTTTAACGAAATTTGGAAATATGAGAAAAAAATTTCGGATAATACAGATATGTAGATACTTTGATTAAGTTTAATTAAAACGATTTCAGATTATTTGCATCAACTATTTCAAGAGATGTAATATGGAATCTTGCTGCTCCGTGTTGCTAGATGGTCTGAGTTATTCTTTTTATTTTATTTATTCTTCGTGTATTTAAAACATACTTTAAAATTAAAATAATTTTGTTATGTTACTAGACAAATTTTGGAAGTAAAAACTCATGATATTTAATGTTAAGTTCTTAATTAAATGAGGGACATATTCGTAATTTCATACTCGTTGTAGTGCGTTCCTATAATCATGACTGACACAGGATACGGGTAAATTTTTTTCAGACCAAAAAAATTTTTTTTCTTTTACGCTAGTTTAAATATCGGCACGATTTACATACAAAATTTGAATTGCCCTTCGTTAAAATATAACAAAATGTAAAATTGCTACTCACTCAATTCTACATTCCCGAAACGGTCGGCGTCTGCACTTCCAAAAGAGTGCGATAAAATTAGTATTTGAATATTTGTGTATCTTAGCATTATTTCCCTTAGGTTAAAATAAATCCATGATATGTCTCACTCCAAATTTGTTCCTGTAATGAAATTCTGTCATTCATATTAAATGACTATCATAACGTTGTGCTTTTATGAAAGCAACATATGCTTCAGCATCAATTCAGTTTAAACAAAACAGTAGTTATACCGCCACATCTATTTGCACAAATCTATCGCAGAATGGAAATTAGCGCCGGTGGATATCTATGTACATACATACATATATATATATATATATATATGTGTGTATATATATATATACATATATATATATATATATATATATATATATATATATATATATATATATATATATATATATATATATATATGCACACATACAACATTTTAACGTTTTAACAATAAATAGCGGGGCGGGATCAAAAACTGTTAAGCTTCAGATGTGAAATTGAGATAAGATAAGTCTTGAAATCTTGAAATAAGAATTGATAAATAATAAAAAGAACGTGCTTAGTATATGTTGTGGTTATTAAACTTGATCCTTTCTCAAACTGGTAACAATGCTCTGTTACAGATCTTTAGGAGTACTTATCGTTACTTTTCAATTCGAGCATTTAAATTACAAAATTACGTAACTGAAATAAGATAAATGAGTTTGAAATATTAAAATAATTCCATATCTTTTCTAACTTACTGAAATACATAGACATTTCGCATCTGCTTAAATGTTAGCGTATCTAGCGCGAGAATATTTTTTGTTCAAAGGTATATAAATAACAGTCGCATCTTTCTACCGTTACGTTAGGCTTTCTTTTCTATTATACAATATAATGAAAAAGTAATTGTTTGATATTATATGATTATAGCTGACGCGGTTCCTCCATTTTCTTGGGTGGTTTCTTCGATATTCAAAATGATTTTGAAGACAATAGGCTGAATACAACTTAAATAAAGTAGGTCGTTCGTTTGGTTTCGAGATATCGATTATGTTTTTTAGATTTTTATAAATGTTTTTTTATAAAAATATAAATATACGTCTCTAAACAATACATATAATTATTTCCATAAACTTGAGATTGCCCACAAAACCTCACAATAGAGACGGAACCTAAATTGAAAAACTATATTGTATATGTGCATATATCGTATATTATATTCAGATCTTAATTCATACATTAATATCGCTCAGGAGGACATAAATCGGTCCAAGAAACTTCACGAAAATATTAATTACGCATGAAACTTATTCAACGAAAGAGAAAGTATGGTGAAGGAATTATTACTGCATTGATTTTATGTACAGTAATTAGTTAATATTTTAAGTTCAAAATATACATAATTTTTTTTTAATGTACGATAAACGAATTCGTGAAATGAATTTAATATATTTTCAAAAAATACTTGTCTTATTATAATAACTTCTTAAAGAAATCAGTAAAGTATTCGTAAAATAAATTAATGCATACCTAAAATACCAGAATAATAATTTAGAAAACGAAAAAAGGAATTATAAGAAGTTGACACTTATTATTTCCAGATATTTTCAATTTTGCGTTGCGCCCGACGGCTGTCAATTATGAAAACGGTTATAAACATGTCATATATCTGTGAGTGAGACTTGATTTGGTCCAAATAAATGTAAGCGCTGGAAAAAATAGAGTTGCCTTGCAAAAAGGTCGAGACACAGCGACTTCATCACCAACAAGCTGGCTTCGGGAATGACCTCAACTTGATGCTTGCTAGCGATGAAAGGAGAAAAAAGAGTTCTAACATACTTGTTTGTAATACGGTTTGAGCTGTCATTCAAGTGAAACGCGCTTTGTCTTTGCCTGGAAAGCGTATTTTAAGTAGCTGTTTTTCATCAGTCATGCGAAAGAATTCTTAATAGCAACCGACTTCAAAGTATAGGATAATGTTAATAAGTAAATAACAAAAAATACATTGTAAGGAAATTAATTCCGCAAGGACGATACGATCCGAATTATGGAAATTCTATTGCGACACGCAATCAATAGTAGCACATAGGCATCCGTCTCTCATTTTGGTAGAAGGTAATTTCCGTTGTACAATAAATGTTCATACTACGCACGAATGTCGTTTTGTTGACACGTGACCTAATTATTGAAGTATGTATATATCAAGGTATTGCAGTCAACATAATAGAATTCAAAAACTTTAAATTTTTAATTAGAAAACACTAAGATTGCTATATGCTAATTCGCGCGGAGTTCCCATGTTTTGTTAGTTGATTAACGTAATTGCAATGCTAGTGACATAATGAGCTAAAGTTGAAAACCAGATAAACTTATATCACCGATAGCAATGATAAGATCTCTCTACAGTGCAACATATTTTAACAATTAACGTTTACATATTGTATATATATTAAAAAAAAATATAATATTTTAATTAGAATATTGCATATTTTACTCGTAGTAAATAATCAGAATAAAAATGCAGTATAATAAGGAAAGGAAATTTTGGTGTTAATTTTGCAGTATCTATTAAAAATGTTAAGGTTAAAAGGACCATTAAGGTAACAATTGAAAATAACTGGTGTGCCATATCTGCATCTGCAATCATAGGGCCTTATTTCTTTGAAAATCAACGTCGCCAAACCGTAACTGTGAATTCGGAGAGATATGCCCAGATGTTAAATGACTTTTTCAGAGTAGAACTACAGAATAGTCCATCCTTCAACCAAAACACATGGTTCCAGCAGGACGGGGCCACAGCTCACACTGCTAATGTGTCCATGAATGCAGTGCGGCAGTTATTTCCAGAAAAAAACATATCCCGAAACGGTACCGTACCGTGGTCACCTAGGTCACCCGATTTAAGCCTATGTGACTTTTTCTTATGGAGATACTTAAAATCCGTTGTTTACAAAACAAATCCGAGCACTGTGACACAACTTAAAGAAAATATTCGAGCCGAAGTCAGTAGGATACCACAGTCGCTCTGCAAACGCGTTTTTGAAAACATGCGTGCTAGACTCGAAGAGTGTGTCAGACTCGATGGCCGCCATTTAAAAAACGTGGTTTTTAAAAAATGAAATCCGCATTTGTTTTTATAAAGTTAAAATAAACCTACTTTGTATTAGAGGTGTAATTTTTTTTTACAATTTTTCAAACATTGAAATCTGCCACTGGACACATGTATATAAAAATATATATATATAATCGATATTTTACCAAGTATCAAATTCGAAAAATCTTAGCGAAGAAGATACACATACCTAATACATACCTAAACAACAATAAATGCCAAATAGTAATTATGATATGAAGAATCTTGAAAATTTTAAATTATCTTGCTTCTAAAAGCTTTAAATGAATGGAATGGTTTTCGCAATATCGTGATCGATATGGTTATCGTATCCGCAAAATTACATATGCTTTATCGCACTGGCTCTTCGAACTCGTATATCTCCTCTCATATTTTCATATTTAATTTTTTCTGATTTAATCATGAAATATACATAGAATTTTGGAGATTCTATCCCTAAGGGATTCATATGCGATAACTAAATTTCTCGGAGTTGTTAATAAGTACGGACAAATATACACATAAGGTTAAAAATAGAGTTGCACGATTTATTGGAATGTATTGTAATATTGACTTCTGCGCGAGAAAAGCCGCGGGGAAAGGCTAGTATCACTCTATAAAATGTATAAACATATGACCCCATATTATATACATACGTACGTATGTAATACGGGATTAAGTAGAATAAATGTATGTATTCTTAAGTGGGCATACAAGAGGAATTAAATTGACTACTAATATGAGAAACGCGAGATCCTGACAGTTCCTTAACTTTCATTCTTCCATCCTCTATCAATTCTCGTGACGGTTCAGCGTAAATTTATGGGATAAATGAACGTCTTGCACTTTTGTCCAATTCTCAATATGCGGTTTCTAAAAAGGCGCAAGTCCAGCATACTCAATAATACTTCTGACGAGCGTGGGGGCGACCGGATGGGTCTCGTCTGTAAAATTGTGACTTATCAGAAAAGGACAGGTCGTGAAAATTAAGTCTTCCAATTCAAATACTTTTCGAGATAATTACTTAAGAGCGAACATAAAAACACGTATTTTTTACCCACATTATATTATATGTAGCGCAAAATGCGCAATAATTTTGCAAATACAAGACTTCACCAATAATAAAATACTATTTACGGAATAGTAGTTTTAATAAATTTAATTTTGATATTTATTTTCTTAAGAAATTTTTGTTTCAGTTTGCCTTGAAAGACATTTTCTATACTTTATCTCTGGGTTTTATTATATAACTGTACCATAAAAGTACCCTCACAGCATCTTCATAAAGAGTTTATAAATGGAATAATTTATTCTCAAATCCAGAGCCTTGCTGCACTGGGTTTCAGAAGTTTTCCCCGGCGGTTAAGAACAGTGAGTTACGGTAAAATGTGTTAAGCCAGTGTTAGTTCGTGCTAACAATTTACTAGATTGTGACCTTTAAATAAAATAATTAATTATGCCGAATTAAAATGCACAAAAAACGTAAACAAGTATCGTAAAAGAATCACATCATCCACATAAAAACATTGATAAATTCAATACGACAAAAACAAATTATTGAAACGGGGCTTGAAATTAGCATTTTTTAATTCAAACTCATGCATTTACATACAGACTTTGATCAGAAATGGAAAATAGATGAAATGTAATAAAATTCTTTATGCATACATACAGATCAAAAATAGTTAAGAGTTAAGTAACTAAATAATTTAATACCAAAAAGTAGTACGAGTAAAGTAACTATTGCTCTTCTTTTTCTTGAACCCGTTTTTAAAGTTTATGCATTGAGACCTTAACCTTAAAAAGCGTATTTTGCTAAAACTTTTTTCATTGAATGCAAACAGTAGAGCCCTTTTATATTTCAGTTACGAGAAAACGTTTATTTTCTGTATCTTGCCAGACTCACTTTAATGTCGGATTGCCAGAGTTTAGATACAAATTGGAATTTTATGATTATATTAGCAGACTAAATGTATAGAGAATTCAGAACCAATTTGCTTGTTTATTCATTCGAGCTGTTACCTTTGATCGCGCTATTGGGCCTTGCTTAATAAGCATTTCGACATTTCTAATAAATTAATTACATACCTCACATCTGAACGAAATTTATTTGTAATCAAGACTGTAATTTCTCAATAAAGGATTTCATAAGATTAAAATTGTTTATTACATCGTTTATTATTTTAAAGACTTACTGGCTCAAAACAAATAATATTAAATAACTGTACCATAAAAGTACATAATAATTAAATTTAATCATATCACTTACCACGAACAGCTTAAATCGACGGATACACAGAGGAAACGTGAATATAAATGAGAAGATTGCAGTTTTTAAAATTCCTCAGTGACTAAGGCAAAGTAATAACTGTCTATCTCTATGTTACTGGCATATGAAACTTAGTATTTTCTAAAATTTTTCATGACAAAATATTGAATGTGCTTTTATTAATTCAACGACGGCTGTCTCGAGCAGATGCAGCATAAAGAATGCTTTAACATAAAAATAAACGTGATTTGATATTATGTAGAAACAATATTTTAGGTACGTCCATAATTGGGGTTATTTTTTCTCACAACTTATCGAGTGATATATTGTTGCATATGTATTTAATAATGTCATAAACAATGTCATTGACATTCTCTTTTTAAAAATATTTTGCATGCAAAGATTGAATAAAATTAAATTTGCCTATTGCATTTGTCCTGTCTAAAAAAGTCTGTCTCTTTTGCATATCAGATGTTAACGTAAGGGCCTACCTGAGGTCGGGGTAAACCCTTTGTAGCTTATGGCAATAAATTTTAACGCATTGTCTAACCTACATTAAATCGTGCTCTTACCTATTCAGTTCAAATTTACAATTATTAACTCCTAGATGATATAGGTTCGGGTATCAATTCTAAGCAAATTATAAGGATCAGAGGCTATATAAAGACCGATATACAAAACGATAACGACCGAGATACAAAATTACTGGAATCACGATATTTAAATGCATTTAATACCTCTCAAAATTAGATAATCTAGTGCTTGGTGGAAACTTTTTTATTTCCAATAGTGAAACATATAATTTTTCTCTTGCGTTCTTACGATAATTCTTGATAAAATTTAAAAGTGATCACTAAACGTTTGTAGAGTTACTAATTATTTTGAAATACAATTTTGATTATGTTTAAAAAATATTAAGTAAAATTTACTAATATCCAGCAACACCTCTTGAACAAAAAATATTTCAACGTTTATTGACTCGTTTAATGTGCTAATCACTATATTCAAAAGTAAATATAAGTATTACAGACCAATAGAAATTATCGATGATTTTTTTTTGCAGGAGGATGACTAAGCAGTAATATTATCGTCTGATAAAATACAGTGCGTTTAAATAAAAATCTCCCATCGAGAAATACGAGACGTACGAGATGAAAGTTTACCAAAATAATCAGAACAGTATTATATAGTTACTTGCAAATAAAGAGTCATTAAAATGTAACTAGAAGTACTAAAGGTAATTACTGTGCTTATTTTTTATTATTAAAATTCAAACAGTTATTATGCCATGTAAAAGTATGTCTTGAATCGATGTAGTATATATGTACTCTGCACATTGTCGTTAGACACGCCGTGGCGGAGCATATAGTCTTCAAGAAAACTTTTATAATTGTTCGTATAGCATGGAATGTATATGAAATATATCAACTGTGCTCGTCAACTCATTGAAGTGAAACTCGGGACAAGGAAAGTAAATATTCCAATATCTAATTTGATAACAGTGTCATCTATAATGAAAATTGATTAGTTAACGGATATTAAAAGCAAAAACATTGATTATTGTTAAGAATAGCCGTTATACGTAAAAGCATAGAAAATTGATAAAATACAGATGGATAAATAACGACTCACCATAGATTTATTTAAAAAATCAAGACATAGATATAATTTTCTGTGAACGTAAAACTCACAAATATTGCTAATAAGCTAATTGCGTGAGCTGTATATTTATTTTGATAAGGTTACAAGCCAAAAATCACGTTAAAAAAGGTTAAAATAAAAAAAAAATCATCAGTGTAGTAATCACTGAATAATTATAGAAGAAGCAAAGAAAAAGTTGATTGGCCGGTGGGAATTAAATCAATGTCTTTAGTCTACCGTGCCAACGAACTAACCACTACACCAAGGTTGATTTAATTGACATATCGAAACCATTATTACTATTATAATCACTATTCTGTTTTTATTTTTAACTTTTTTCTCAATACCTACGAGCATAAATTACAAAAATACTGATGGCTTTGGCAGTGCCATGTCATGATATGTCTACGAGCAGAAAGTTAACTAAAAATGCTAATAGATCGCGCTGACAGTACCAATATTGTAATCTTCACCAGATCAAGGTTTTTTTAAGTCTGTAATGTCCAGATAAACAGTGTACTATATATTGATTGAGTATATAAACTATTACCATACCAAACTTCATCAAAATCCGCTGAGAGGAAATAATAAATGAATAGATAGAGGGAAAGAAAAAAATCAAAATTCTACAAACAAGTTTTGTCGCTTTATCGCTATACCTTAATATTTCATTCTTTTCAAAATAGGTTTCAAGTACGGAATTCGCTTTGTTTCAATTTCAAAACAATACACATATAAAAAATAACCTGCTCGGAATGGTGCGAATAGATATTGAATAAAAATTTCCGACCCAGATTTTTTAAAATTTATTACGAATACGTAAATTTTTTTTTGTTAATTTTTTTTCTTTTTCATAATAATATTATAAGCGGTAAAAATGATTATATACGGCAATTATAGCCCCAATAATGCCCTTAACAACTCATTCTTTCCACGTTTTAAGGTTACTCAAAAAGATGTGAATGGATATTGAATAAAAATTCCTGACCCAGATTTTTAAAAATTTATTACGAATACGTAAATTTTTTTTTGTTAATTTTTTTTCTTTTTCCTAATAATATTATAAGCGGTAAAAATGATCACATACGGCAATTACATCCCCAATAATGCTCTTAACATCTCATTCTTTCCACGTTTTAAGGTTACTCAAAAAGCACACCGAAATTTTCCTTTTTTTGTTTTTTGGGGGTAAATATTATGAAAAAAATTTAAAAAACGAAGAATTTATGCCGAGACATGATTAGCAGGATCAAGTAGAGAAAAAGTTCAAGGTATATCCCATAATTTTTTTCATTTAGCCCACATATATTCATTAATAATGTCTGGAAAAACAAAATTAAGATTATGTTCATTTGCGGCAGAAAATGTTAAAAATAAGAATTATTGGAAAAAAATTGCCAAATACAACGTATCAATTAGATCAAAATGATTTTTTCCAAAAATATGGCCCTAAAAAGTCCCTCAATCTTCAATCTCTGAGAATATTAATTTCCTTAATAGATTTACCCTGCGTGGAAATAATTTTACTTTCATTTTAAGCCCAAAAAACGTCATCCGAATTGGTTTTCACTGTAACTACGTTGCTTTACGTGTTAAAAAAGTTAGTAAATCATCGTAAAAAAAATCCTGTACAATTTTACTCGGAACCTTGCCATTTTTACCTCTAATTTTGAGAAGAAGATATTTGTTTCCCGAGGAAGATGATGAGATTTCACTCAGTATGTAACCTATGAAAATAAATGGATACCTGAATTGTTTGTTTTTTTATTTTTTACCATTTTTCGCTAAACTTTGCAGTTTCGTAGATATTAATCAAAAACTGGATTGAATCGTACTGTTTTTGGTCAAAAAGTATACTACCTCAAACTGATCTATTTAAAAAAGAAATTTCTAAAAATATTTAAAAAAAATATGTATAGCGTCTTTTTTTGCTCATATCAAGTCCAATACTTAGATAATTTTTTTTCTTTCTCTCCGTTCCGTCCCTGCAAATCTTTGATCCTTCATAATATGATAATGAAACTATATTAGAAATAGTTTGAAAGGATTAAATTAAGGCAATCAATATTCAAGGGAAATTAGTTTATTTACTGTACTAATATTGATTCACAAAGAGCGCTTAATCCTTTTGACAATTTACTAAATACGACAATAAATTTTCAATATTACCATAAAATTATTAATTGGTTTCAACACATACTTCGATTGATTTTATTATTAAACAAAAATAAATACTCCAATTACTTATATTCACACTGTTCGGTCAAAGTAGAAAAAACCGGCCAAGTGCAAGTTGATATTGTGCATGAAGGCACTAAACAATAGTAAACTTATAACTTTGTATTTCATAAAGGCACTGTTAAAAAGAAAGTTTTTGCAGAAGTCGACACCGAAAATATCCCACACCTACAACAACTACACAACATATCTCATTATAATTAACTTTCCTAGAATGTTTTTTTAAGTTCGACAATCTTATTTTATTTCACAATTTTACACACGTTAGTTGAATATTAAAGTGTTCCTTTAACTTTAGAAGCTCATGTCTCACCAATTATTTACTTAACAAAAAAGTTATTTTAGAACCTCTATGTTATTTATAAGACCTATTTAATTATATCCCCACACGCCCATGTGCATTGGATATTTCATTTCTCAGTTACAAATATGGTTGCCATACCTAATATAATTTTATTTGTCTTATTTCCATTCAATCATTACATAGCGGTTCACACAAAGAACGCTATCGACACAGTTAATTTAAATAGCTATATTTTTAATCAAATACTTGCGGAACTTTACGATTTTATAATCATCTGACACATGCTATGGTTTTGCTAACCCCTATTCTATAAGTTTATATGAAAGTTATGATAATTTTACGTTTCAGGAACTGATACCAAAGAATTACATTTTGATACAAGAGACAGGTAAATTATCATTATACAATAACCTGGGTCCTTGGACTTTATTCCTGTAATATTTATTCCCTGAAAGAATAATATGCTTCTCTAAAGAGTCGACGTGCAGGGATTATTTTTTTAGTTTAAATCATTTTCATGAAATGTTATAAAAAGTCGATCAGGGTCAGCTTGCATCATAATAGTTTATCATCATTTCTAAACAATTTCATATAATCCATACGTGACTTTATACCTAAAACATCATTTTGATATACTTCAGTGACTTTTTAAGGATCCTTGTGCATTGAATGTTCGTTTAAATATACGTTCACTTAACTACTTTTGTTTTAAAAATGTTTGAAATTTTAAATTTAAATTTTTAGGAATCTAATAATTATAAAAATAAAAATTGTATGAATTTGATTTTGGTTACGATGAAATACTAATAATTTACACTTATAATGGGAAAAGTTGATTTATCCACGAGAAAAGGTAATATTTGTCGACATCGTATTAACAGCCATACTCGTAAAGAAGTTGATTGAGAAATATTATTGTCTTTCGCCTTCAACGATCTCGTCATAATATTGCGTTAGATGTACTTCTAGTACATATCTTCGGAAATATTAGGGTTTTTTTTGTGCAGCACAAATATCAGATCGATATTTTTTAGGAAAAATAGTTGCAACGTTCATGCATCATTCATATGAAAATTAATAATGTCTCTATATCGTCGTACAGTTCGCGCTTCTGAATTTAATTTCAGGTGGCCACATTTTAACGGCAATATCATTATTTGATTAGAATCTTCTCTTGTACAATGAAATTATAAAAAAAATAATTTCCTGTAAATGTGATTCTACAGACTGCAAAGAGTTAAAAGCATTCACAAGTTCTCTAAATTAACCGACTTTTTTTTAACCTTAAAAACTCTGATTTTCATATCGGTTTAGTTATGTTAATCGTTATCAAATAAAGTAAAATGTTTACTAATGCTACTTGTATTGATGAACGTTGTTTCGTTTGCTTAACTTGTATTACCTTCTTTATTTCAAGCAAATTTGAAATAATAGTACACACAACAATTTCATTTTGCGGTAAAAATAAATTATTTTTTTTTATGACCCAAAATCTGATCAAATTTTTTATCTTCCAAAAGGCCTTTAATTTTTTAAAGTTCTATATTATTGTTTTGATTCAGAATATACATTTTTTAATTTAGTGAATTTAATTCTTCTTAATGACAATATTAGAAAGTATAGTCGTGACTGTATGAATCTAAAACGACGTCCTTAACTGTTTCGTCACCTCTATACTCATTTGTGTATAGTCGACTATAACGTCATCTAAGATAAATCCCAAAACGTAACATTACTATTCAGTTTAATGTGCTTTACAATAAGTATTATTGATCATTTCACTTACAACAGAAATATTATTTCCCAATATTGAATATTTTGTTTTCTCATTTCTCGCATTGTTACTTCTCTTGTCATCAATATATTAAATTATCTTTCAGCAAGGGCTTACCATGGGTTGAGTAAACGGACCACACGTGTGAATTGGTTAATGTTTTTTGAGAGCCGTATTATTACGAGTTGAAGTTGGCATTACGTTGAAAGTTAGGGTTTCTGAGCTTTAGATTTAAAGTTATATTAAACAGTAATGAAAAATCAGTGGCTACACATTATTTAATAGATTATGACCCAACTATATTCGCAATTAGACATGATATTAAGTACAACTGACATAGCGAACACGAGTAAAATAACTGTTGTGAACTTTTCATTATTTGCCGATCAAATCAAAACTGCAAAATCTTGGTGAGATAAATAACAAAAATAAAATCAGGAAATATTAGGAAAGATCAAGTAATGCGACGATGAAGTTAATGGTGACGCTCCGGTAAAACATTCCAAAGTGACCGTTGCACGTTCATCGCATTTAACGTTGTCAGAGAGGGCTACCAAAGCACAAAAAGAAGAAGCGAAGGGAGGAATGTAGAGTAGGTGAAATGAAGATAAAACTTATTTTAAAACATGATAACTTACTCCTTTTAATTTCAATATATCAACTGAATATGACAAAATGAAATTAATTTCATTCTGGTATACTACTTCTACTACAATATTGGCATAGTGATAACTCCTTTGTCAATAAATTAACAATATCACGTTGTAACTTCATTTTATCATTTATATCTACTGCATATTTCTTTCTCTCGTCAGAAATATATGAAAAGAAAAATATTTTACATAAATGTATCGATGGAATATTAATATACAAAGAAATCAATGTGTTAAAATGCAGTTTGCTGTATTTTGCTACTTATATTATTTCCTTTTTTATTAAAACACTTAGAAGAGTACAATTAAAAATAAAATTATTAATTAAAATGTATGGAAACCTTCTATACCTTCGAGATCAAGAACAATGACATAAATTTAAAAAAAATCAGGATTTGCCGGTACAATTCATCAGTTGCTCGATCTTCTCATGAAGAATGCGAGCGCACACACTCCCCTCCTGCTGAACATGGACGAGTTCAATAATATAGCTAATTGATAAAAGCAACTTGCTGACATTTTGTATATTATTTTATTATATAAATATTAAGATTTCCAATTTTTTCTTTTACCAAGGTTGGAATAATTAAATAGAATTTACGAGAAATTAAACTAACGTTAAGCACAATCGCATTTATTCCCGCAATGTTACGCTTATTTAGTAATATAATTTGTTTGCAATTTGAAATATAGTTTATATACGTTTATAATTGTCAAAAAAAAACTTTAAATAGTTAAATTACATATTTATATTTATATTATAACTTTATGAATGCATCCTTATTATTGTTTTGTAAATAATAGAAGATTACACAGATCAAGGGGAATTTTGAACAATTGTCTGGAAAAGTAAAGGGGTTGGAAAAATAATTATGTAGCTGAAAAAAACTAATACTCTTAATAAATAGGTTGCTGGTCCAAAAAAAATCGACACTACTTTTATTGCATAGTTCTTAACATTTTATAGTAATTTATTTCTTTTTCTATTAACTAAATTCATGTATTTGGAAAATATTGAAAAATGATCAAGATACAAATTGTGATAGACGACCGGATGAATGAACATGACAAAATCAAAAAGGTTGCTACGAAACCCTAAAATAAATTAATAATTATTTATAAACATTGAAACAACTTAGTGAAATAATTGTCCGTGTGTGCAGAATTAATTTCATTTTTAGTTTAGTTAAATAGGTCATGTTTTGTGTACTTTTATTATTATTAGAATAAATAAACACCATATGATTACGTGGGTAACTTTATGTGTCAATGTTTAAATTTAAGAACTAATTGTAATATACATCTTTTAATATCAGTCAGTTATCAGGTCAGTTATTTACATTTTGCAAAATTATTAATTAAAATGTGTGTATTTTTTGGGGGAAATGCCAAAGCGATAATCTGAATGCCAGTTTTATTGTTATTGTTAACATAGCGGTTTTATTTATTATATTGTTTAATTGCAATTTTCGAAAAGTGAGTATAAATTGAAATTAAATGTATGGTATTCATTTAGTTTCAAGGCAAAAAATTCAAGGAAAATCTTCGCTGTCTGGTAAGCAATATAATAACAAGAGTTCCGATATTAAAAAAAACTATCAATATCTATTTATGTAATTTAATTACGAAAAGAAAATATAACAAAAGTTTGGAAGAATTACCTATGAAATTTAAATATGTTTCGACCCTTACCTTATATACACTGTCGATATAAATTATGCAATACTAAAGAGGAAAGAAATTAAAATTGATCAACAGTTATCTATTTTGAACTTACTTAACTTTTAGTTTTCTTACATTTTGAGACTATTTGATTCGTAGGCCACCTCATGTCCAAAGTGTCGGGAAGGCTAAAAATTACTCTAGAACATATAACAAATTTAATTCAATCTTCTTCCGTGTTTTATACAAAAACGGATTGCAGGGCATTTTATGTTTTGTGGTACCATTCTGCATTAATTTCTGAAATTAAACATATAGCTCTATCGGATGTTTTTTTTCTTTAAATAGGATTTTAGTGCAACAATATATGTATTTTACATACTTTATGAAAAAAAAGAAAAATAGCAAATAAAGGAAAGAAGATATGTCTATGCTTTTCTTCATTTATATTTTAAATATAACTATGGTTCAAAGATATATCCAATCGAATATAATTTTAATGTACTAAATCATCTGCATAATGTCAAATATTTATTAAGTCGACTACAGGTGATGAAAGTTTTGAAAATGAATAGTCAACTACAACTGATGATAGTTTCATAAATGAAATCACTTCAGTAACTTTACCACCAAGAACCAGAAAAAAACCTGATAGATATGGATTTTTGTTGGAGTTGACGCTAGAGGAAGCATTACAAGGGCCTGAAATGGAGAAGTGGGAACGAGCTGTTAAAGACGAGCTTCAAAGCTGCAAAGACAACGATGCCTGGGAGGTAGTATATGATCTAAGTGGTATTAATGTTGTGAAGTGAAAATGGATTGTTAAAAAGAAACATGAATGTAATAATAGTGTACGCTATCGAACAAGACTAGTGGCTAAAGGATGTAGTAAAAAAATGGAGCAGATTATGATGCGACATTTTCTCCAGTGGTGGAACATACAAAATTAAGGTTATTTTCATTGTCAGTTCAATTAGATTTAGTTGCAGTTCATCTTGATGTCAAGACAGCATTTTTGAATGGTGACCTGGATTGGACAATATATATGCAGAAATCTACTGTTTTGTTCGTTCAGATTACACTAAGGCCTTCAAACTAAAAATGGCCACATATTGTCTCAAAACAGGCTTCCAGATTTTGACACAAGAAGGTGGATAATTTTACGATAGCAGATGGCTATAATAAATCTAAATTAGAACCACGTTCATGTACAAAAATTATTGGTTCTAAACAAATTATTGTAATATTGTATGGTACAATGATTAATTTGCGAACGATTTTTTTGTTTTTTGAAATGATGAATGTGAATTGAAATATTTGAAATCAATATTGAGGAATAGATTGAAATTAAAGACTTAGGATGTGTAAAACAATGTCTAGGTATGTTAGTTAATTTTGATAAGTCTAGTAGTGTTATTACCTTGAGTTAAGGGAATTATGTTGATTAGTTACTAACTAAAATTTGATATATTTGGCAATTCTAACACGTCCTGATATAGCTTATTTAGTGTCATATCTAAGTCAATTTAATAATTGTTATAATGAGAAACATTGGATGTATACATAAAGGGTATTTAAATATTTAAAGAAAACTAAAATTATAGGTTTAAATATTTAAAAAATGAAAATGCTAATATAGAAAGTTATGTAGATGCTAATTGAGCTAGTGATCTTAATGATAGGAGGTCTTACTCAGGTTTTTATTTCCCTTTATCAGGATCTGTTATATCTTGTAATTGTTGAAAGAAAAAATGTATTGCGTTAACCAATACAGAAGACGATGCAATGTAGCAATTTTGGAGGCTTGTTAAGAAGCAATGTATTTTAGAAAGTTAAGGTATAAAATTACTAAGAGGACGTATCAAATCACTTTACATGATGGTAGTGAAAGCGCACATGAATTATTAGTAAATTCTAGCTTTCATAAGAGAACTAAGTACATGAAGTAATACATAAATATCATAAACTAAGTACATGAATATCATAAACTAAGTACGTGAATATCATAAACTAAGTATATGAATATCATTATTGTAGAGAGATGATAAGCAATTATATTGTATTCATTAAATATTTATGTACTACAGATATGTCAGCAGATGCACTAACCAAAAGTTTAAACTTTGCTAAACATTTTAAATTCATGAAAACATTAGGTATTGTGAAAGTGTAACTGTAAATGACCAATCATTATATTGTCATTGTTGTCTATGGAGGACAAAGATATTTTGAGTAATCAGTAGAGTAAGCAATAGAGCCGTCTATGTGTATTGTGTGTAAAGTTTGAATAAAATAAGTCAATCGCTTCCGTTGATTAAAAGTGAAAACACGTTGTTTATTTTAGGTAGAAATAGACCACTTTACTTATTTTTCAGTAAAGTTAATCACCATTTTTAACACCACGTTTAGACATATCTCAGGCTGTTTTAGACATATCACAGACATATATTTGCCGAAGTGTGATAAAAATAATTAAATATTGCCGTTTCTTCTGACCGGTTCAAAATACTAATTAAACTCCACCAATTGATACTTGTTAAAATAGATAATGTATTCTCAATGCGATTATAAGACCTCGAAAAAGCCCCGTATAGTTATTATTCTTACATGAAACTGACGTTGGAATCAAGACGATTTGAAGAAAATAAAGTATAAACATCATAAAAAGTGGAAATGAAATATTATTGGCATAAACTTACAAATAACCTTTCGGACTTGATTTTCTACTTGACTGCTAATAAGCTGTCAATCATCACCATTTATGAACGTGTCACTTACAGACAATGAATCCATTCCATATGATGGGAAATTGTTGGTATTCATGGAAGACAGCAATACAATGTAATTGTCACACAATTAATTTAATGTTTCTATAAGGAATTTTGACTTTCATGAATAAAGAAAGATTTTTGATATTGGTATAAATTCTAATATTTTTATTACCGTCGTTGCAGAATTTTAATTGTAGGACTATCGATGGTTTAGCGAACAATTTCAGCGTTAAATTATGTGGACAAGAATGAAGACGATTTATAAACACTTGAAATTTTAAGGTAGTTCGTTTACACGACGGCAGCAAATACTCATAAATACGCATGGTATGTTTGGCTTAACTTCGAGAAATCAATTGTGACATGAAAATGATTTAAAAAACCGATATGCGCTATCATATTCTTATTTTTTGTCAAAATAATAATAATTATTATTGCTTCGATTCTTGACCAAAGCAAGTTTGCTTGGACTTTCATTTTTTCCTATGAACAAGGTAGTAGTTGCAGCTTTACATTTACATCGACAAAAAGTAAAAATAATGGAGTTACAAAAGCATAAGGTTAAGTTATAAAATTACACTTTAGGCACAAATTTAATTACAATTATAATGAGAGTAGCATAATACTTTTATTTGAAAGACACATAAGCAAGATGAATGTTCCCCTGTAAAATCCCCGCAGAATCCAAATTAATATTCAAGAATAGTGCCGAGGAAAGATTTAATTCGTGGACATCAATATTAAAAAAAGCTAAGCTAAAAGAATATTTCACTAGTTATTTATTGTAATTGATGTACTGATGGAAAATATCTTCTCTAATATGTATCGACAAGCGGTCGACATTAAGGAATGTCCGATTAAACTTCATATTAATCTACGTACGTCAATAAAGTAAGAGTATTAATTTTAGCAAAACTGGTCACCGTATTCTTGGATGCAATAATAATAAATATAATTATAATTTTCTAATATATTCAAATGGAGAGTGTTAAATCGTCACTATCGCCGTAATTCCTTTCTTTGTTTGATGATATTAGGAGTAGCCATGGCTATTTATTCTGATTAAAAGAATATTTTACAGTCCCACCAGCGTAACAATTATTTAATAATTTATGAGCTCAGTAACCTTAGCGTTGAAATAATCTAATATTTAAACACCAAGTAAGCTGTCATAACGTAGTAGTAATCTACGAATGTGCAAATTGTCAATCTATCAACAACGAAAGCGGGTTAACACATCGTCAAATAATTCACTAAAATTAATTGAAAAATTAATGATTCGCGGTAACTATTTCACTTGGAAATTTTCCGTAAAAGCGTATATAATTGTGAAACTTAAAGGGTAAATAATTGTGAAACTATTTCGAATGTAGTGAAACAATCGATTGAAAGATGATTTAAGGGCGAGAAAAACAATTATTTTTTTTAGGTGACACATGGCTTTATGTTCATATTTAAGAAGCTCAGCTTGTGAAAGAGGTTTGGGAAATTTGACACGTGCTTTCAACGATACTGGGCTATCCTGCCGGATTAGGTTGCTCATAGATTTGTGTACGACCGCTCTTGTGGAATGTCAAAATGTAGAATATTACATTGACAGAATAATGACCACGGTACTTAACTTCAAAACATAATAAGTGTATAGTGTACGAGAAGTGGCTTGGAAGAATGTTATTCCCCGGTATACCAAATTCATACAAATCAATAGTCAAAGAGATCAAGAGTGAGTTAGAGGTATGAAAATAAGTGCGGATTCGGTCAAAGCAAATACTTTGCAAGGCGACAGAATAA
This sequence comes from Druceiella hillmani, assembly GCA_039881145.1. Taxonomy (NCBI): domain Eukaryota; kingdom Metazoa; phylum Arthropoda; class Insecta; order Lepidoptera; family Hepialidae; genus Druceiella; species Druceiella hillmani. The sequence continues at coordinate 56,462,815 of JAYKKI010000002.1, forward strand.
ATGACAACGACAGCAAGGCGTTCGCAACAAACAGACATGTTAAAAGGAAAAGATGAAGTAATAGTCCTTAAAAGTACCACGTTTCTTCAATTGTCACAAATTCGGTCACATAAGGACGAATGTAGATCCGAGTAAAAATAAAAGGATTTAATTAACGAGAAAACGAGCCACGCTACCGCTTACACCGCCTCGAGTAGTAATGCACAGGCATGGTACACAGGTTGGGATGCCTCTATGCACAGGACAAAGCATAACTGTATTTCTCCGGAGAGCACAAATAGCCATCGCAACTCAACGGCAGGGATGAAGTCGCCTACAAAGACGAATAAAGTGGCAAGCTGTAAATCTGTGTAGGAAAAAAGTTATGTTGTAACAAAATTTCAATATTATGTAATAAAATTTTCGTGTTGTACTAAAATACCCACCTTGTAATAAATATTTAACATTATAACAAAATTTCAATATTACTTTATAAAAGTTACGTGTTATACTGATATTTCTGTATTACATAAAATAATTCAAAGTTATCACAAACAATAGCTATCAGTTAATTATATTATTACAAGTAGTCTAAAGGTTTAATCAACAATATTTAGCCGCAGATAATATCAACATGTGCCGGCTGACAACATACAATAGTTATACATTCGACGTTAATGAGTAAGATTTACTCATCAATATGTTCCAGCTGATCATAGGCTATTATCACGTATATGTACCCGACGTTGATGAGCAAGGTTTAATCGACAATATGCATCGGCAGATAATATACGACAGTCATTAGCATATTCGACAAGGTTTAGTCAACAGTATGTATCAGCTCAGTATATGCAATTGTCATGAATATATATCCAACGTTGATGAACAAGGTTTAATCAACAATACGTACCGACAGACAATATACAATGGTCATATTTACGTATTCTACATAGATCTATGAGGATTTTTCAGTAATATATACCAGTTGAATACTTACAATTGTCATGTATATATGTCCCGATGTTGACAAACAAAATATTTATCGGTGGCAGCAGTATCAGAGTCATCTCAATTTCAATGATGTGAAATTTAAAATAAGGAGTGTAATTACCCAAGAAAGATGACGGACTTACATGGGTAACGTATTTAGGAAGCAAACTAATGTGGATATCTCTTAAATGTAAAAGTTTGAAAAGCACAATCTTTTAATATTCATAAATGACAGTACAAAACAGTCTTTGGTTGTTTCATGCAAAGGAATTTGGAAGCACTAGATAGATTCGAAGAATTCTATGAATTCTATAATCAAGTTGAAAAACAATTAACATAGTAGCATTTAATGTCTTCGATACACAATTAGCACAATAGCATTTAATGTTCGATACAACAACAGTAGCATTTAAGGTCTTCGTGCAGATAGCTGGCTCAGAAAGTCTGTTGATTCGGTTACTCAGTTTGATCAGTTATTCAGTTGGCTCAGGAAGTCATTCGGGTCAGTTATTCAGTCGGCTTAAGAAATCAGTCTGCTCAGGAAATCAGTCCGCTCAGGAAATCAGTCTGCTCAGGAAATCAGTCGGCTCAGGAAATCAGTCGGCTCAGGAAATAAGTCGGCTCAGGAAATCAGTTGGCTCAGAAAATCAGTCGGCTCAGGAAGTCAGTCGGCTCAGTAAGTCTGTCGGCTCAGGAAGTCTGTCGGCTAAGGTGTACAGTCTGTTCAGGCAGATAGTGGGCTCAGGCACATAGACGGCTAAGGCAGTTAGTCCACTCGGGCTGACCGTTATATTAGGAAGTTAGTCGGCTAAGTTATACAATCGGCTGAGTGGTAAAGTCAGTAAGTTATGGATCGCGTATTTCTCAAAACGGAACAACGTTGCCTGATCCAGTTACGGTTAGCGAGGTATAGCCATGACAGTTCATGGTGGTATATTTTGCTAACAAAGGAGCGATATGCCAGAAATAATTATCATTTGATATATATGAATTTAAGCAAAATTTCGCGTGGTTAATTATTTTATTATTATTTTTTTATTACCAAAGTGCTATAAAGGTGATAAAAAACTGAGAGTTTTACAAAATATGCAAACATATAGGCATTAAATTTAAATTGGTAACGATAAATTTTATGAAAACACTATAGAGTTGAATCATCTGTGTACAGACAGTCAATATGCAAATATATTCACAAAACACTTAGCCTAATACAGCATTTGCATTAAGGAAAGAAGGAATAGTGATGACAAAGTCAGATATATTTATATTTAAGCAGTTTCATTAAATTTAATAATTGTCAAAGTAATATTGACAGAGCATATTAGTGTAATGTAATTATGTCAATATATGTTCAGTAATATGTGATACATGTATAAAAATATGTTAATTAAAGAACAGTGAAATCGAACAAATTTAAATTTGAAGTGAGACTCACAATGTAACTCACAATGAAGCTACATTGTGATTTTAGACTTACATAGAAATTTTCATATGTCAAGAAGGGCTTAATCAAAGGGGAGAAATAATATATTTTAGTTTATAACAATGTCGTCCATTCCTATGTAATCTGTATAGTCTATGGTGGAGGGTATATAAAATGTAACTCTATCACCACACTTCCTTTTTATGTTAGGTGACATCCAGAGTTGTGCTAGCTATTTGTCCGGATTCCTCGTCAAAGAATAACTCATTAATAGCGATTCCATATATAATAATCATATCTCTCTGTAAATTACATTAATCCTCTATTCCAAAGTGATAAAAAACCTGTCAGACACAAATGGAATTTATACTACATGGATTTTTTACACATTTAGGTATTTATAAACATTTAAGTGCACAAAGTATTCCTTTTAAAATATTCACAAAATTTTAATTTTTTATAATGAAAATATATTGCCGCATATTTAAAACATTTTTTGTGCTACTAGAAACTAGAAATTAATGATAATTTTTCCTTTATTTGTTCTATAATACCTTGCTTCTTGCGAAATTTTAAGATTCTAACGGAGAGATCCTATAAGTGTTCCTGTTTTTCCTTTAGAGATATGAAACCCTTAAAATTAAAACAAGAATGCTTTACGTTATTAAATATAAAAATGTACATTTATAAACTATCCGATTCGATTTACATATTTTCAAACTATAATTAATATCGTATTTCTTCTTAGTTATCACTCATGTTAGCAGCATGATAGAAATATTTTGACCTCCTAAAGTCTGTTGGAAGAAGTTGAATAAATTTGTAATAAGTGGACTCTCATTAGTGGAGATAATATGTACATATTTACAAATCTTATACAATCTTAAAAGCCTGTGAACTACGAGTGGAATTGGCGCTTAGAAAAGTTCTTCCACGCTTAGGTGCATGCAAAGTTTGAAGCATTTTAAATGGATAGTATTTCTTTTAATATTATTTTTGACCACAAAGACATATTGACTAATACATCTTTCACAGGTGTAAAATTAAACCACGTTTCTTAAAAATTATAACATTTATAATAGTCGCTATATTTTCACTACAGACCTCAAGAAACACTGTTATTGTGATAATTGTGGGTTCCGTCGATTTTTGACATATCTCTGAAGATGTATTATGTAAATGATTAAAAAATAATAACAAAAAAAATATTTTGATAACCTTATAATTTGCTTAAACTACTAGCCCTACATAAGAAATAAATTTAAATAAAATTACTTAACTATTCGTCCCTAAAATTTGGACATAAATATTTTTAGGGGATAAATAATGATATAAAAGTGTAATATTCTTTATCGATAGACATAAGTCTGTAAACGATTTTTACTATAAAGACTACCCAGAAATTTAAAAGAAAAACCTAGTTTGCAGTTTTTATTGAATTGTTGGTTTTACTATAACGTTTACTTTTATCTAGTTATCTAAATTAAATTTATTTAGAAGACAAAGTACTATGTTACTCGTAACCGTCTTGATATTTTTGCCACTTGCCTTTAAATTTATGCATAAAAATGCTTAATACTAGCTTAAAAATCTTGGAAAAATTTGATCCCGCAAAAATATTCTGATATGGATTCAATATTTGTAGATTATAAACATACACCTAAATCGTATCAAAATATTTGTATCATGTGTGACCAAGGCTTGAAAATCAAAATTGTTTCTCTATATTTCCTCTACAATTAGCATGAATCATGCATTATTTCTTCTCGTAACTATATATATTTCCAAGGAGAGACATGATGTTTTTTGTAATAAAATTATATATCAAATACCGTTCTGTCTAAAGACAAAGTTGTTTAACTACATTGCAACTGCCAGAAAAAGTATGACAATAACATTTCATTTGCACTTTTTATTTATTTTGGATAGCCCAGATGCACGCGTTGGTTTCATGTACGAAAAATAATAACACACTTTAAATAGTTTAAGAAGTGTCAGTTGAAAGAATTAAATTCTTGTTTACTTCGAATCGTTTAGATTCTAACGTTGATTTCGTGTACAAAAATAACAATGGACTAATAAATGGTATGGGACTATTTCGAAACGTCTAGAAAGCAGGGGTGAAATAATAATAGTAAGGTATCATGATATTTTCATAATTGAAAATGCTTTTAAAAAATTACTTAATATTGGTTCTGGTTACAATTTATTCCAATACATGACTTAAGTATAGTTTCATACTGACATTTAAAACTCTCGGATGTTCGCATTATAGTCAGCACACACGAGTATATATAGAGTTAACCTTTCTGAGGCAGTCGAAATTATCCGCTGGTTGCCATCGATATATCGATATATAATTGAAGCGTAATTAATTATAAATCGTTTCCCAACCCGTTCATCTTAGTTTTGCGAGAGGCTCGTTACATTAGAGTTGACTTTATACAACTTTATCATCAGAAACTCCTGCCATTTCCAGATCATACGAGTCTGCTGCGAATATTTTGGTCTACGTAATTAAAATTATAATTAATGTTAATATCTATGATCTTATATACAGTAATATTTTAATGACTTCTTGTTGAAATCTGCGGACTCCCATAAAACTATGTTTAATAGTCTTTTTGGTTAGAAATCATATTACCCAAGGCTGATGGACATATCGCCAATTCTGCTTCTAATATTGTGAATATTGGTGATCTGCAAAATATAACGAATATTGGAATTCTTTTATCCGTAAAATTTCTATTAAAATCAATTAAGTAGTTTCGTTTGAAGATTATTTCTGCACAAATAAATTACCAAATTTAAACACGGATATGTAAATTACGTGTCATGTATATATAAACACCTACATACGTATATACATAAATACGATACTTAAAAATTAAATGAAATGTTGTTTAGAAAGTTAAAATTATTAATTATAATAATATTGCACGCAACATCTGTTTTCCAGAGGGCCGCTTTATTCTGAGTTTTATGGTACTACGTGCCATTCGAGAACCTTCCTTTTCTAAACGTGGTCTGTTCTGCGAGCTATCTGACCTGTACATTGCCATGTCAGTGTGCCAGTCCTGCGAGTTATGCTGATGACCTTAGGTTGCCTACGAATTTCCTCAGTACAGATCATTTCTCGAAGAGAAAACCTGAATACAGACTTTTCAATAGCTCTTTAAGCGACTCGGAGTCCTTTTACGAGGCAAATAATAAGTGCCGTATTTCACTTCTACCATGTCATCATTGATATAAATCACTGGAAATAAACACAACAAAGTGTTTTGACTTTAAACACCGGAGAATTTTGGGCGAGAAGGCGTCGCAACGTCTCCCGAATGTTGCCTAGCCGTGTTGGATTTTCCGAATAATATCTTTCTTGAATTTCGATTTTTTTACCATACAGTTTCTCCTAAACAAGCATACATAATGAAAATGAACTTCGAGATTAGCATTCACATTTTGTACTGAAATAGGTGCAATATGAGAATTAGATACGATCTTTGTCGTGTACCTGTTTATTTTAAGACTTCTCTGTTGGTAAACTCTATTTAGATTCTTGAGCATTGTCCAAAGGTCATCGCGTCGCATCGCTGTCACAGCCATTATATCTTCGGTAGATCAAAGGTGAGTGATGTATTCGCCATTTACATTGACGGTAAACCCATTCCAGTGCAAGAGTGTGAAAACATATTCCAACGTTGGAATGAAAATTTTCGAGGAGGTTATGCTTCCTTGTCTTACATATTTCTGCAGCTGGATCGAATTCGTACTCTGATTCTGAAGAAACATGAAGCTAAATAATACTTCATCTTTTTATGTTAGTTGGCGATAAATTGAGATACATACATACACATATTTGTAGAAATGGGAAAATATAATTTTTTTTCGATCCAAAATGTATCAAACATTTTTTTGTTTGTTTTAAAATAATTTTGTTTTTCTAGTTTTGATTCATGTTTTGAAGCAATTCATGAATACGTTTAAATCTCCTTTTGAACATTAAACAAGGACATAATTCCAAATTTAAATGCAGAGAATTTATTTTCATCCAGGATATCGTCTCATTTGACTTAAATGTGTCAAAACCATTTTGATCACTTTAGCACCTCTACGTGTAGTTGCTGTAAAATCAATTCATTTGAAATAATTTCATTGCTATAGATAGGTCGTGAATACATACTGAAACCTGTAACTAAATACCAAAACTACGCTTGCAATTACGATGATATTTATTTTCATAAATCGAACAAAACTTCAAGGTTTTTTTTCGGTTATTTTTTGATTTTTAAATAATATTTATCACATTTTATATAAATTATTTTAGATAAATGCTATCACGGGTTTTTCTATACACCTTTTTAAAACTTACAACTTCCCTATTAATAGTAAAAGCGCATTTGTAGTAATTATATCACGGTTTGTCACGAACTCGTCCAGATCGGCGAATTTTATCTGTTAACATTATAGCTATACTTAATAATTATACAACATATACATTTAGCATATAGCCTATAGCAATCGATCAACTATGGACTTATCATATTGTTGTTGAATGTTGTATATCAATCGAATTAGCAGTTTTTGTGTGGATATTCAAAAACATAGAAACAAACACACAAAAGTTTTCCTTTACGTAAAGTCATAACAAACATTTCCTAAAATAATATATTTATGATGTTGAGTGTTCTTGAAGTCATCTCTGGTATTTTAATATACTTAATATTTTTCAAATGCAACGACTGACCGTTTCTTTTGGATCCATCTTCTATCTTAAATTTTTAGGCAATCAATCATAAATTTTCGGATCGGTTATTTCAAAATTATTCTTCAAAAATTAAAATGGAAAAATGTACTTATTCTACATTATTGAACTCTATATAAAAAAATAAAGGAATTTTCTAATTATTTCTTTTATTCTGATTGGAAAACCAGAATAAACTGTTCTTTTATAAATCGACGTTGGGCATAAATATGTTCGGTGGAAGCACCTAAAATTTCAAACTTAATTAATTCCAGATAAAAATTGTTTGCTAGACAGCCGTACTGATTTGATTTACATCTTCAAACTAGCAGTTGTGTTCCGATGCAGTTACGTTTATTTCTTTTTGTTTGGTGATTTCTGAAGTATATTTTTATATTTATGAATATATTTTTGATTATGGTATACAAGTGATTAAGAAATCACCGGGAACGAATAATAAAATTATAATAAGCTAGCTAACCCGGGTCAGGTGTCGCTGTGACTTTGTCTGACGTGAAATGCATGGAAAAGTAAATAAAAGTATTCCAACGAATATACATTAAATGAAAAAAATACATAATTCAATTCAATAACTTGCCACATGCAGAATGAGAGGAAATTAAAAAAAAGATATTTTTCACAGAAAATCATTCTTTATTGCAAAGCTAATTGATTGACTACCTTTTTTGTTTGTCCGTTTTCTTCATAAACATGAAGATCTAATGGTTTACAGACTCTAGAGCATGCGATGTATAATTGCCCGTAACAAAAGAGTCGTTTTCTTAATTCAAACCGCACGCTGACGAAGATTGGTCTTTGAACTACATTGAAGGTCATGGCGAACACAAAGCGTTTTGGAAATTGAAGTCCTCTTATTTCGAATGCCATTTTTGTTCGGAATAGCTGGTTTTCGTGGAAGTAATACTTCTTTATCTTTATGAGGTCAAATCAGAAATGTCGCTTCAATTAGATTTTTCACCAATTTTTTAACTGCTGATCATGTGCCATTGTATAACTTTGGCTGATTGATGTTTCGCAGTATTCGTGGTATATTGGTACTCCTATTTTCAAATTCAGAATATGTGACGGTGATCCTCTCTGGATTTGAAGATACAGTATCGTTACCGATCTTGACTAATCGTCTTGAAAATATTTCGGCTGTTGGATCGGTTTGGAGCTGAAGAGTCATATTTATTATTTTTTTAGCAAGCATGCAATTCATATGCTAGTGTTGAGTGAGGTATAACTGGAAGCGTTTGCCTGAAGTAACCCGATAGTAACACCAATGTTCCACCAAATGGAAATTGATTATTCCAAAAGTTTTTTACGTATGCTTTAATGCTTCCAATGACTTCTCATGAGCCATTGTAGACCTTTACAATAGTTTTGCAAGCCTGAAGAACTTTTCTCATTTCTGTTATTTACATAATGTTATAAATGGGATTTTCTGTGAATTACATGCTTGGTGACAGATTAGGAGCTGATTGCACTGTTCAACCCCCTTCCGTCAATGTGGCAGCAATGCTCGAAAAAGAAAGAGTTAACACAATATGATCGCTTTAAAGAATTTTAGTCAGGAAATGAAGAGCATTTTTCCAGTTCTACTTGGACCATCCAAAAAGTATAATCTACTGGATTGGTTGACCACAGTTTGAATGATGGTATCAAATGTTATCTTTTTTCAGGATAGTGTTAAAGTATATTTTCTCGGACAAAAAACTTTGTCATTTCCATTGTCTGATTGCTCTGAGCAGTTCTCCGTCGAAAGTTGCTTTAATGGATCGATTTGGTGCTGTCATTTACATTGTACCAACAACTTACTGCACGTTGCACAACAAAGATCCTCAATGAAGGTTAGCACTTCATTGTACGTTTGTGTCGTGAATTCAAACCCGTGTTTTATTGTTTCTGGACGCATTCTCAACAGAATATCTTCGGTAATGTAGTATTTGTATTTCTCCAATAATTATACTGGATGTGAGATGTAGATAAAATAATTACATACATTGTACGTATTTTAAATGGATTAAAAGCGGCAGATGAATCTTCAATTAACTTGTCCCGATGATCGTTCTTTTCCAGCAAATGAAGTGCTTCACATCCACTGCGATACATATATGTACTATTCCATTCTGAAAATACACATAAAATACGCTCTTTGTCTGTGTTCAAGACGGACAGCAAGATGAACAACAATTGAAATCCTCTCGTGGATTGGAAATCCTAAAATATGTCAAGCGGCTTCATTATTGTTAAAATATTTACCGATTTGAAATTGATAAATTTTATCTAAATTATTTCTTGTTGAAACTACAAACACAGTCGTTGTTGACAAATGTATTTTATGGATTTAACGGAATCGCAATACTCAATGTTGATATGTGCTTTAAAAGTTTTCGATTAAAGTGATGTTTTGGAACAACTAAATGATTATCTACTTCACTTTCTTTTCCCTTCTTTTTTCAATTAATCGTTTTTCCATTATATTCCGCATTTCTTCATCAATATTGTGGATAACAATCATTTCTAATAATTGTGTCTTTTCACAACTATCGGGGATATCGTTTAGAGGGTTTCAGTTCAGGTTTAAGTTCAGTTTAGGAAAAATGCAAATTTTCCGGTCTTAATTGAAAGAAAAATATAAAAGACGAAGTATTTAACATAGGTTAAAAATTCGACGTACGTCACGTTTATTTTACGAAGATAATGGATTTCAAAAATTTATTTAGTCACAGTTCAAATCTCCATTTTTTGAATTGGAAAAAGGTTTGGAGAAAGATCCTCAAACATATATATGAAAATAGATGATAAAAATAAAATTTAAATAACATTAAATTGAATTTACGACACTTTTAATTCTACATATCCTCACATCTGCCAACCGTACAATTATATCAAACGTCTTTATGGTAAAATCTTTTCCATTGCACATGGCTTTTATTTAAAGTGGCAACAATTTTAACACACAATATAATTTACATGAGATATTAGTATACTGACTGAATGAAAAATAAGCTTCTATTATTATTTTATTACCAATTATTTAACTGGTAGAACTTCTATAAAATATTTCGAATATAAAAATAATCAAAAACATAAAGGCATTTCAATACAAAATAAAATAAATAATAATTTATTGACACTTACCCGACAGTTCCTAATAACTGCAGCAAGCCAATGTTTTCATTTAACACAACTCAATTTATGCAACACACAACGCAGAGTGCACTGATGTTTAATATTTTCAATGAAAATAACAAGTTTTAGTAAAGAAAACACTTTTAAAACGGACTGCACGATATTAGCGATGGCCCGCCACTTAATAAAAATTTTGGTGTTCTAAACTATTTTATTCCATTTCAATTCCATATCTTATTGTGTTTTAATTGTATATTACCAACAGCGCGAACCGTCACTGATCGTTTGGCTGGACATAGGCCGGTTCGGTTGGTACTGTCTCATAAGAACTTTCTCCGTTGTCAGTATTATACCTGGGGTCTGTTTTTGTTTCCATGTGCCTCTTGATAATTTTCGTTACCTTATTAATTTATTATTTAGTTAAGTTTAGTTTTAGTACATACTTTAAAATTGTTTGAGACAATAAAACTTAAACAGCGCGTACTATCTTTGAAGTTTATACACCCATAAAATGAGTACAAAGGATGCCCCCTTCTCTTCTGAAAAGGGGGAAAACACAGATCTTTAATGAACACATTGCCTCCGAAAAAAAGTGGCGGCTGATGAAGTACTAATCGCAAAAGTGGTAACAGCTTTGAATGAAATAAGGGATAATGAGCTCCACTTGTCGACCAGGCTCGAGACGACCGGTCCATCCAAGGAACAGCCAAAAGGGTGGAAAGTAACCAGAGGAGGAAATAATCGCATAAGAAACAGAGTATTCCTCCCGGCTCTCAGAACTTTTTGATGCCTGTTGTACTAACCACAACAATGAAGCGAGTTTGCTCCTAAGAAATGGAGGCCCTGGTACGAAAAAAAAGTGGTATCGAAGGCCTTAAGGATGATGGGCTTGATGATGTGGCTCCGATGGCAGAAAAGACCACCTATGCTAGAGGATGTTCGAAGTCAGTGACCGCTGCAGGTGATTCACTGTTTCCGGTGTCATCTTTACAGCCACCTGGATTGTCACTACAAAAACGAGCAATACTGCAACATATGCACGCAGAGGGGCCACGATTGCAAGGACTCCAAAAATGAACTTGAGTTGGATAAATGTGTTAAAAACACCCGTTCCAAAAAGCCTGTGGATCACCGTGTTGGAACAGATGCTTGCCCAGCCCCTAAATGCACAGTTAGGAATACTGCATACACAACCTAAACTAAATTAAACAAATTGAAGATTAACGTAACACTTAAAAAAATTTAAGATTAACATTATACAACTCAAAGGGGGGGGGGGATTCTATGGCCAGGACTAAACTTTCAAAGACCCGTAGTCCCAAAGTAACCTTTGTATCGCGTGTATTCAGGACCAATGCGCCCAATAATAGTGGGGGCAGTCTGGGACTGGAACCATTCCTCATTTCAGAAAGGGGGCCCAGTCTCAAGGCTGCTATTGTTCTGGACCTGAAAGAGTTCTGTTCCTGGAACACTTATCGAATGAACATTGCGTAATGGCCAGGATGGTTTTCGGTTAGCTTCAACTTGCTGTGATTAGGGTATATTTTTAGTATTCTATGCCGCACCGAATATTTTTGCGCGCACCTTAACATCGTCATTCGCGCGATTGAATAAAATTGATATTACCGTCGTCTCTCATGGCCTTACGGGGGATATGCAAAACTGGAAGGTTGCAGGGGTTGCTTTCTTCAGTACCCAAGGAGCAATTTTTTTCTCTAACGACCAGACGCGTTCCATACGAAAACTTGGGGTACAAACTAGCACCCTAATTAGAATAGGATGCCTAGACTGGAATCAATTCTTTCAAATTCTACATCGAGAGATAGATTCCCTCAACAAAACGCGAATCTTCATCTCATATTTGTTCAAAACGCGAATATTATCGCAATGACATGGCCGTGGAATTTCAAATTAGGGTTTTCATCAACGCCGAAGGGGGTTTGTTTAAGATCCGTCCGGGCCCCTCGAAGAAAATCCACTCCAGGTTGTATGGATACCTGGAAGTTCTGCGAAGGGTGTCGAGAAGAAAAAAAACAATATTAACAGCATGCTAAATCTCACAGAACGCCAGATGGGGTTTTAATTGCGGTTGGTCGGGTAGCTTCATCAGTAGTCCGGTTTAATTATAATAGAGAGCTTAGGCGGGTTAGGTGCTCCTACATTCGTTCTTTTGTGACCCAGTTAGGTAATTCTGATCGTTGGGGTACCGTATACAAAAGGGTTCGGAATTTGGGGAAACCCTTTTACTTTATAATGTTCTAAAAAATCCGACGGGTTTTAAACCGGGGGTATACGCAGAAGTTTAGAGAATCTCTTAGATACCTTTTTCCTACATGACGACCTAAACCTTGGCACCGTCGAGCAAAGGCAAATTAGGATTAACTCCAGCGTACCTAGGAGTTTGGGTCCGAAGATACGTTACTTAGAGCCAGATATTGTTGTTAAAAATTTGGACTTCACTATACCCCGGGCATTGACAGTATCGATAATAAGATTATGATGGCAGTGTGGGGGACGGCGTCGTGAGAGACTCTTGTGATCTCCAACCGCTGTTTTTAAAGATCTGGAAAGTGGGAAAACAAAAGGTTATCTCGAAGAGTAATAGAAGATCGCTTAGTGAACTGAAATTTTAGGTGGGTACTAAATTTTTACTGGGGTACCAAGAATAAGCTTAGTTTTGCTCCCAAAAATTCAATTCTTCAAGAGCAGGTTGGCGAGGGAGTTGGCTGTGGTGATGGAAGGGGCTAGGATCTGTGTGCGGCTTGAGGTACGTATGAAGGTAAGGTTTTTGACTCTAAGTTAAGCTTCGCTTTGCTTGTGGCATAAGCACTGCACAATGGCGAGTGGGCGAGGTTTGCTCTCCATAACATGGCCCGGCTTGCTGGTGCTGGTTAAGGGCTAAATACTTCGACCCTCAAGCTGATGCATACGGCAATATAATATAGTAAGTTGGCTTATGCGCCATCGGTGTGGGAATAAGTCAGTGCCCAACAGGTTAGGCGGATTGTGCTGAGATCGCAGCATGCGCCGTTTATGGCCGTGAGCTAGGCTTACAGGACTTGTTCAATGGATTCGTTTCCGGTTTTGGCGGGGCTTCTTTCTGCTGATTCTGCGATATAAAAACGTGCGGCAAACTTTAAGTTAGCAAGAGGAAAGAGTTTGAACTTAGGATCAATGAGTTTTGAGTTGCAAGTAGATAAAGCAATTAATTCTAGAAAGAGACGCATATGTGTGATCGTTTGTATCTATTGGCAGACTAGATGGACCACGCCGACTTCCAAAAGCGAGACAGCTTTGTCGTTTTTTATGAGTGGTTCTGAGCGAGTGGGGAAATTTTGGCTCAAATTCTATTATTGCACATCACAATTTTTAACGGGACATGGTTCCTACCGCGCAAGTTTGTAAAGATTTGCTTTATGACATAGTCCGACCTGTACCTGCGGTTATGAGACGCAGGACACGAAACATGTGTTTTATTGCGCAGTGTGCCTTCAAATGGTAAGGTAGAATCACGCGGTTCTTTAGTAAGTGATAGTTTTAATCACCGTGATTTGGTGAAAATGAACCGATCTTTAAGTCATTTATAGCGTTCATTACAAGTGTTTGGTAGTCCTGGTGGTCCTGAAATGCCAATCCCAATGGTGGTCCTGAATATCCCAAAAGGGGCCCTCAGACAAACCGGGTGTAAAAGACGGGAATAATTTATTTTGATTGAATCTAATGAATAATAGTCTTTCTGAATATTTTTTCGAACATATCGACGATGCCCTAATGGAACAGCTGACGGTATTTCAGAAAATTGTTACTTTACTTTTCACTTTCCACAATTCGATAATAATTACAATTATATATTCGAAAACAATTATAACCAGTAACTTTATTTATCATTTTGATGTTGAAATTATAAATATCTGGACCATTAAAAACATAATTAGATATTGCAATGGATCGTTGCATCTATGAGTGTTAGCAAGTCTTTGTAGTTACTCATTTCTGCATTGCAAAACGATATGACAAGGAAGAAATCTTCTCCAAATATGACAATTGCCACCTCAAGTGTTGGCACGTTATATCGTCTGACACGCTCAGTGGTTGCTGTTTAATTAGCACGAAAAACAATTCTATGGCTGTCTGATGGAATTTTACATTTTCTAACATCCGAATTAAATGATTGTTATCATGTAATATTTTTTGCCACGACTCGACAATTTGCCTTCTGATTCTAGCAGAGACTTTGCAGTGTACGTTCAATTAATAATCGTTATCGCCGATGAAATAGTTCCTGCTGGGAAAAGTAAGCAAAGAGCCAGCTCTGTTGTAAATATTTCTGAATTTTTAATGTCGACAGAAAATGCTGCGCATTTGCCAATTTGAAATTATTGGTTAAATTTTACTTATGTTTAACGGCCTGAAACATTTTTTAAACTTTATAATTTTAAATATATTGATAAGTTTTAATTCTAAAAACCATATTGATATACAATTACATAAGAAATATATACCTAAGATATGTCATAATATTGTCTTAGAGCACTCGTAACAACACTCAATAAACGCTAGTGGTTAATTTTTTATAACTTTTTTCTATTCGATTCGCGTTTGATCTTTTAGCATGTCACATTTTTACTATAGAAACGTCAATAAAAATGTATAATTGACTATGGATCGAATAAAAAGTTATTAGGCAAAATGTATAGGAATACATGAAAAAAATATTTATTGCTGCTAAATTGGCCACAGAGGGTTGACTGTTTTCAAAAATAGCCACTTTATCGGCCAGTCTAGGAAGTATGAATTTATAATTTCAATTTATTTTTGAACCCTAATGTATACGCAAATAAGCAATACCGTGTTGTTTACCTCTTTAACTTTAAATTAAATTTGTTCAACTGTTATAACTTTTGTTTTTTGTCAATTGTTATTACTTTTTACCTTATCATAACTTTTTCCTGTTCTTTTGTCAATGTTTATAATTGTTAGAATTTTTTTATTAAACTTCATCGCTCAATATTTGTTTAGCTTTGCATGATTTTAAAGATAATACGAGTGAAGCAACCACACTTATTTCCTTGTCTGTATTTACTTATGTACTTTAGAAAAAATACTAATTTAATTCTTCAAATATTTTTATATCCTCAGTTAAAACATATTTTTTTTGTACAAATATTTTTTTTATATGTTTTTCTTCATTTATAGTAGTGTAATGTCGCTTAACATTGTATTATTTATTCGAAAATAGAATTTGAATATACTGATAATTATTATTATAGTGGCAGACCATTTCCATTTCTTATTAAAGTGATGAGTTTCATAAATAATTTTTCGCTTCTTTGCGAACGTAGGAAGTTTGTTACTTGTTACGATGATAATGGATATAACTGCCAACATGAGACACAATGTGGTGTTACATAATAAATGCAAAAGTTAAAACTGATGTAAAGAAACAAATTAGTAGATACAAACATAAAGCAACGCATACAGACACGCAACCTGTACTATTCGCCTTCTGTGCTCCACACACGTGTTCCTAAATCTAATACATTTATTTTAACCCGAGAATTCCCCTCATAATAGAAAAAGAAAACTATCATGTTTTCATACGAATAAATATTTCATTCTTTATATGGAATGCCAGAAAAATAAACAAAATCAAACCAAATTCATTTTGTGAAATGGGATTACTTTTGTATTATTCGGTAGATTAAAAATATAAGCCGCGGACCGCGTCAATATAGGCTGCATGTTGACCGTGTTTTGATCAGACCTGGTGCTAGAAAAAAAATTAATTTTTTTTCTAGTAGATACTAGATTGTTAGACCATCTAATTTTACTTTACTATACAATAAAAGTAAATAAAAATGAATTTTTGTAATACGATTGTGGTAAAATTAATATCAACGAAAACCGTGGTTTTATCAAATACAAAATTCGCTTCTGCCTTTTTGCATTCTGAACTGCTATATTGTGTAGGATGATCAATTCTATAAAGACAATATGGAATGAGATTGCATGAAATCTTTTCTTCCAGAAGTGGTGGATTTTCGACAATAGAAAGCAATGAAAATAAAAGATTGTTCATCACATTTTGTTACTGTTAAGATTTTTAATGCGAAAAACTAAAGATGCTCAGAATAACAACTTCGACACTTCTGTTTGTAGCCATTTCTTCTTATAATTTTCATTTTTAAAATGAAACCAAAAATTGTGATTGCTTCGTTTGTCAAATTGGGTACTAAATAAACATTTTTATAACAACAAACCATCCAAAAAAACAATGTTTTTTGTAGATAACGTTTGTGTACATAAATTTAATTCCAGTTAGAAATATTGGCGCTTTAAGAGGCGAGTCTTTATAAAGAATTGATGAAATATTTACACGTTTGAAAATTGTACATGATAGCGCAAGTGGAATGGTGCGAAAGAAAAAGAAAGGAAAATAAACTTGTATATTTCGTGATTTTTAATAATTAGTTATCTCACGTTTTGTCCACGCACTCATCTAAAGTCTTTTTTACTTTTTAATTTGCCCCACATATAACTGAGGTCTGTTTTTGCGGGGCAACGGGAAGGCAGGTTACAGTCATTCAAAGTTTCCTTACAAACCTTAGTATTAAAGGTTAAAACAAATCTTAAAAATATTTCCCTTCCGATTATCCTCTTAGTTCATCTTTTACATTGTGGGTGGCTGAAGACAATCAACGAGGTTACTAGCTACTATCACCTTTGTAAAACGGCATGTAAAAGTTATAATCATAATACACAGCCAACCTGGTTAGTTGGTTGGTCAATGAATAAAATGAAAATTAAAACTAAGACATAAACTAAGATAGAAATATTAGTATTATTTGTCAATTTTATATCGACATAATTTTAATAATACTAAATAAATGAAATAAATGATCAAGATTATGCGTATAGGCTTTACCTTTATTGCATGCTACAACCGGCGTTGTTACGCGTTATTTGTTGTTATTTTATGTTTAGAAAGTATTTGTTCTTGTGTAGCGACATTTTGTAAATAAGTCCGTAAAACGTGGTTTTTATCATGCACTCTCAAGAAAGTAAGAAACCTGTGAAAAAAATTGTATATCATGAAAATCAAAATGATCGAAAGCGATCACATGGCGAAGTGTAGCTTTTCCCGGTTACCATTTTAATTTTGGTCTAACACTTCTCGGCTTTGAGTGTTTGACACATGCATTTGAATTTTTATACATAAATGAATCACTGTATTTTCTGTCGGAACGGAATTTTTTTCTGTATTTGTCACGCAAAAAACCCGACAATTATGCACTTCTATATTAAGCAACTTTTGCTATCAGCACAGTGATTTAAAAACAGATGTTTTTGGGTAATAGCATCGTGCACAGATTCAAAATATTCTGTCACGATAATTTTTAATATAGTCTATATTGCAATTTGTATTTATGGGTAGACACTACAAGTCGAATATGAAGTTCTGTATGATCTTCAGTTGAGTGAACAAATTTATAATTGTAACTGGAAACGTTTTCGTTTTCGCAGCCAAGTTTCTTTCCTCATATTTGACGACGTTTACTGTTATTTCATCCAAATCTTTACTCTTCAATTTGACGAAATGCCGGTAAACGTCGACAAGCAAGTCGTTTGCGAGATTATCTTACTACAACAGTCACCGAACAATTTAGTATTTTATTATAACTCAAAACTTTTCGTAGAAATCTTTACATACAAAAATGCAGCCTGGGTACGTTTGTGCACGCTCATCTTGAAAAGTAGTCACTCGATTGACTTAAAATTTTGACACAATCTTTCTTTTGAATGCGCGCGTATTTTTATCTTCTTAACAGTCCGCTGCCGATAAAGTGGTTATTTTTGAAAACAGTTACACCCTCCATGGCCACTTTAGCGGCAATAAACTTTTATTAGATCCATAGAGAATCGTACTTTCTTACTGACGTTTCTGTATTAAAATTATGACATGCTAAAAAAAGTAAACGCTGCACTAGCTTTTAATTAGTGTTGTTTTGACTGCTCTGAGAAAATACTATTTCAACATATCGTAAGTTCTTAGACTATATTTACAATTACAACGACTAAAACACGTCTCAGGCGATTAAATATAAATGAAATTTAACCAATAATTTCAAGTTTGCAAGTGTGGGAACCTTTTCATCTCTGGATGTAATTATTTCGATAATTACTGTTCTTCTTGTTAAATACCATGCCCCTTTATCATTAAGGAACCTGTTCCAACGCGTATCATTCCTATATTCTGTCACATTTCATCCTCCCTATATTTCTGTTATTATCCCGACAACAACATTTCGGTGAAATGAGGCTCGATAGGGTAAATTGTTTTATTTTATACTGCTATTAGTTTATAGGTTTAGTTAGTAAATGTTGTATTAGTTGAAAATGGAATAAATATAGTTAAAATATCTCGCATTTGAGTAAAAATTTCACTCCTCGTTTTGTTTTACTCGAAAAAATATTATTCATTTCTCAATTGGTAAATTTGTTACATTAATTTAGTATTTATTTTATGAGCTTTGTTGCAATGGTATATTATTGTCACTTCAGTGGTTAACGAGATATAAGAGCTTCTTTGTTGTTTACGCATTTCTATGGCGCGCACGCGTTTTCGCAGTCCTCCAATAATAGGGGCATATTAGCAGGCGATACGTTTCATTATCGAATATGCCACAATTTGAATTTTGACACAATGTTTCATTCCAATATGCGCGTATCTTCTAAAATAGAATTCATTTCTCTTGTTTCTTTCTAGCTTTTGATTATCTGTTTTCGAAAAATGAAATGTAAGTCAATTCTATACCGAATATTGAATTTAATTCTGTTCATTTCTTTTTTTTTTGAAAGAAAAAATACGAGTACGAGATTTTCGATTTGAAGAGGAAGAGAATTAATTTTTAACAAATTAATCTTCGGTAATACCTCGTTCACATTTGAACATAGGCCCCAATTCTCGACATGCAATCAGAGAATGTCTAGCAAATCAGATCTTTATGATCAAGAACTTTAAGACAATAATGAACGTTTTAGAGACAGAACTCGTCAAAGGCAAGAATTGACAGAAGAATTGGCAAGTGCGTAGGAAGCAATACTTGAAGTCTTACTAGTTAAATAAAGAAAAAGGAGAGCAGCACACTTATTTCAAGAACACCAAGAACGATAAGATTAACAGCGAAGACCTATGGAGTAGCAATATCTGACAAACTAAGCATCATATCACCCAATTGCTTTTACGTAAAAACCGGATATTCAATACAATATGTTACGTAAATTTATTAAAATTGGAAAAATAGATAACATTTGTCAGCACTGCAAAGCAATGAAAATTAAAGGAGAAATGCCGAGAATATGCTGCGCGAGCGGAAAAGTTAAGCTATGTGAAATGCTAGCTAACGTTGTAGCGGGGCATTTTATGTCGACATTTAAAATTCAGGGACATTTACCACAGAGTTGGCTCTTTGCTTCCTTTTCTCAGCAGTAACTATAAATTTCTTCAAATTTATTTCATAGGCGACAAAAATTATTTATTGAAAGTACGCTGCAAAAACTCTGCTGAAATCAGAAGGAAAATTGTCGAGTTGTTGCAAAAAATGTTACCTGACAACAATAATTTAATTTTTAGCCATTGAATTGTTATTCGTGCTAATCAAACAACATCCAGTGAGCACGGAGGGAGTTCTTATCAGGTGGTACCCATCGAACCGGCCATGCGTTAGGTCACGGTTCGCGCTATTATGCAGTATATAATTATAAAAATATATATAAATATGGAATCAAAATGGAAAAATTACATTAAAATATTGAAACTATATTACTGTTGTTATATAAGTTCAAAAGAAAGGGAATTTATATCCGCCAGCACAACACTATCACCAAGGTATTAAAGTACTTGTCGGTGGCATACCCTGTTCGCCATAAGCTAGAAAAAGAAGGAAAAAGAAAAAATAAATAAATAAAAACAATACTATCTAACTAAATAAAACTTTATACTAAACGCATATCTAAAATAACTAAATTAGTAAATAATATAACTAACCTAATTAACTTTAGCTGAATTAATATTAACCAATTCAATTATGCTGATGTAATTTAAGAAAATAAATTAGGGCCGTAAAATAATATCGGCCAATAAAGCGAGACGTTAAGAAGCCTGCAGTCAATGAGCGGGCGCGCAGCAAGGTCTATTTTCCGGAGAGCCACTGCACTTTAGTTATTAGGAAATATCGGGTAAGTGACAATAAATTATTGTTTGGATCTGTCTTAAAAAATAAATAATGTTCTACCCACATAATTGAGTATCTGTGCTGCTATAATAGTTAACACCTGTGTGGAGAATAATTAATATATTTCCAGATAGTCCTAAAGTAAGTTTAAAAAAAAATTGGGATTGATTTCTACTTGATTTGATTTGTTAGTAACAACGTACTTGCGCGCGGTGCACGATCAAAAGAAACTGAGATCAGTATTTGAGAGATGAGATACGTAATGACGGTGATATTAATAATATAGAAAAGATCCCCATATTTCCTGCCATAGACTACCATATACTGGTAGTCCACCACACATACACATAAACTTGCAGGATGCTATTACCTATGTGTGAAAATATGGTCATTCTGATCTTTTCATTACTTTTACATGTAATACAGCATGGAATGAAATAAGAGTCACTACCCAGGATAATCTCATACTGATCCTCAAGACATAACAGCACGCTTTTTGAACAAAAATTGAAGACATTAATTAATTTCATCACTTCACTACACGCTTTCTAAGAACCACTATATTTTATATATTTTGTGAAAAAATAGGATTGCTACATGCATATAATATAATATGATTTTCTGTGAAGATAATGATAAATAAAATCGATTAAGTAATATTTGCCGAAATATCAGATCCAACAATCGTTAATGAGTTATTTGAAGTTATCACCAATAACATGATACTCGAACCACGTGGAGCAATCGATACGAATTTGCCGTGTATTGTCGATGGAAATTGCCCTAAACGGTATTCTCGATAGTTGTTAAAAGACAAAATTATTGGCAATGATTGTTACCCACTATATTGATGAGAAATTACAGAAGATAATGGAAAAGTGATTACTTTAAAAGTGAGGAAAAATTATATTAACCTCGAAAATTGCAATTTCGTGTAAACCATAAAATGCATTCACCAATAAAGGCCGTGTACGTAGTTTCAACGAGAAGTAATTTAGGTGAAATCTATTAATATCAAATCGGCAGATATATTAGCAGTAATGAAGCAGCGGGGCATATCTTAGGATTTCCAATCCACGAGAGGAATTCAACTGACGTTCATCTTACTGTTCATATTAAACGCGGATAAAGAGTGTATTTTATGGAACAAAAAATTACAACAGGGTAAACAAACAGGATAATGAATCCACTGAACAAGACATTAGCAGCATTTTTTCTATTAGTTCAAACATATTATTTTGCAAGAATTTGATATACGCAGACATTTCAACTTATTACACTTAGAACGCAACATAAAAAAATTTGAATGAAGGAAGAGAGACAAAGCAGTAGCTGAACAACCTGGAATGTTTTCATCAAATGTTTTAGGATGAACATTCACTGTACATCCAAAGAAATCTGAATGATTTTATATACGTTTGTTTCTGATTATCACTCGTCATCCAACATCATTTATGAATTTACGCATAGTGTATGGAATAGTACACGCACTACGGTGTGTGCATGTAGCGGAGTGCGTGTGACGTGCTTCATTTGCTGGAAAAGACGACCATCGAGACATGTCAATTGAAGATTAATTTTCCATTCCTGATCCATTTCAAATACGTACAACGTTCGTAATTATTTTACACATATTTTTTCCGTCATATCCAATACGTAAAATAAATACAAATACTACATGGCAGACGATATTCTGCACATAATGCGCCCAGAAATATAAAATCATTGCTTGGATTTCACTGAAGAAATATGTAATGGACTGATAATCTGTATTGATGATCTTCGTATTGTAACGTATAGCAAGTTGTTGGTATAATTGGGAATGTAATAATCAAATCGGTCCATCGAAGCAACATTCGACAGAGAAGTTCTCATAGAGCAATCGTACAACGGAAATGACTTAAGTTATTGGTTCAAGAAAGTATACCGAAACTCCATGTAGAATAAAAGATAGCATTTGAATACAATCATAGAAGTTGTGGCCAACCAATTCGATGGATTATACTTTTTAGATGCTCCAGGTGGAACTGTTAATTTTCACGGGGTATAATATTCACGATTATGAGAAACAAAATGGGAGATAGTTTTATCGGCCTCGTTTGATACGATTTATAACAAGCGTAACAAATAAACATGGTTTTTATGGAGTGAATACTGTAAGCTTTAATAAGAAGTTATTAAATATTTTAGTTATTTAGGGCTGTAAATATTAGCATTAATTATTTTAGTTACGTCGACCAAAATATTTGCCGCAGACTCGTATAATCTTGATATGGCAAGAGTTGTTTTGATAAAGTTTGGTAAAGTCAATCCTCATGTAACGAAGTTCTTGTGAAACTAAGATAAACATGCTGGAAAATCCCTTAAAATTAATTTGGCTTGATTAGTTATCGACAGCAAACAACAAATAGCTTCGAATGCCTCGAAAAGTTTAATTTAGTATATAATCGTATGTAATGAGTACAATGCAAATACCAGTGAGTTTGGAATCAAAACATAAAACAATATTTAAGTTATATATTGGGATAAATTATAATTAGAGCGAACATATAAAGAAATCTTTAAAACATTTTTAATGATAAAAATATTTTGACATTATTTAGTAAAAATATATTATTCTAATAAGAGAAAATACCGAGACTTTAAATAAATTTATTGAAATTAGAGGCGCTCTAAACATTGTTACCTTACTATTATTATTCCACTCCCGCCGTCTAGACCATTCAAAATATTCTCTAAACTCATGCAACTGACAATCGTTAAATTACATGTATTGTATGTATGTATTTTTCATACATGAAACCAACGATTCGAAATGAATAAAAATAGATACATTAGCATACACTTAAAAACCAAATGTTTTTTCCATCTTTTGCTGGTTGCAACGTAATTAAACAAATATTTCTTAAAACAAAACAGTTTTTGATATATAATTATATTATATAAAGCAACGTGTCTCTGCGTGGAAATAAATATAGTTACTTATAATGCATAATTCATGCTAATTGTAGAGAAAATGTTCAGAAACTATTTCGATTTTCAAGCTTTGACGACATTGCTATGACATCATTTGAAAAGAGGGAAATATTTAGGTTCAATTTAGTGGCATGATCATAATCTACAATACTGAATAGGGATCAGAATATTTTTGGGATGCAAATTTTTCAGATTTTTATGTAAGTTTTAAGCATTTTGACGAATAAATTTTGAAGCAATTGACGGCAAAAATATGAAGACGATTTCCACTATGACTTAACACTATGACTTTTAAGTAAATTTAATTTAGACAACTATATAATACTTTTATATAGTTTTAACGTTAGATTAAAACAAAAAATCCAATAAAAACTGCAAGTTTGTTTTTCACAAATTTCTGAGTAAAATATTACTCTCATATCTGCCCCATCTGCTTATCGATTACAGTCGTATGTCTTTCGATAAAGAATATTACCCATTTTTATCATTAGTTTATCACTCAAAAATATTGAAAAGTAAATTTTTGGGCGGACTCTCACTATGAATCTAATTTTCTCAACAAGCTCCTATTTAGAAAAAAAAAACATGCCGTAGGGCTGTAAATTTTACTGAAATATTGGTTTTCAATAACTAATAAATACAGAATGCTGCCAAAAGAGAAAAACGCTGTGCAATCCATTTTTGTACAACATATTGAAGAATATTAGATTTGTTGCATGTTCCAGAGTAGCTTTTTGTCTTTGCAGTACTTCGGAACTGAGACTATCCACAAGTTGGATAAACTCGGAATATGACAAAAGTGAAATTTCAGTAAGTCCACAATATGTAAATGTATCGGGATCGATTAAAATAAATTAGGAATTTAGAACATTATTATCACGACCGAGAGGCGTTAAGAGAAAAACTTACGAAGAAGATTAATATAAAACAATGAAATTACATGTCAAGCCGGGCCAGTACAATTAATATAGTTTGGTCGTGGTGTGATATCATGAAATTAGTACCATACTGAGCTGTCAAATTACTTCACGTCGACCGACTAAACATTGAGTGTATTAAAAACCATATTGTTTCTTCCTATTTTATTTACTAATGAATGCATCAAATTAAATTTAAGTAACTGAATCGAAATTCTAAGTGTTTATATTAACTTTTACTCTTTCCTTTTTTATTCTCACGATAATTTATTTTGTTTGTGAGAAATATTGTCAAAGCATTTATTTATCTCAAAGTATATATTGTGTCTAACATTTACAATACTTGTTGAACATTTTCATGGATAATAAATTGTGTTTAAACATTCGACACCTTATCAATATACTTTTCAAAATTAACCGAGTAATAACAATTTTATATTATGTACAAATTATATATAATACTTTTATAATTTCTTTTGTTATGATAGAGGAACACTTACATATTTTTTTATCATTATGTTTTACAAAATTTTACATAGTCTAACTCACATAAAAATTAAACATGTTAAAAAGTAAATATGAAAATTTCCACAAAATAATTAAATTTTTTGTTGCAGTATGTATCAGAAAACAGTACTCGGCAGTAGATTTTTTATAAGCTGACTCTGAAATAATTGTAGTAATATAAGCCCCATTTTTTTATTTTAAATTCTATCTTATTTAATATTCCATAAAGTGTTTTTGACATCATATATATGGTAAGGATTTGCAACATATTTTAATTTCGTAGGTAATACTTCAAAATTATTGTTATAATTTTTTTATTAAGGTTACAGAAATCAATTTTGAAATTTTTTATATCGAAACAATTGTTTTCAGATACAGGTTATCAGATAATAACGATTTTAATGAAATATTTTTACCTTGTTTGCAATTATCACATTTCTGATTTCAATTTATGTTCACTTTACAAAAAAAATAATATAATGAACATAACCACTATGTTACCTGTAACAGTAAATCGGGCATCAAGATTATCGTTTTGATATTTCCCCAAGAGAATACATGTATCTTAATTAATTATTTTGAAAAATATATGTAAAGAAAAATTAGAAAGTTTGGAATATTACACGATAAGATATTTAAGGAAATTACTAATTACATGAATCCTGTGTACAAGGATAATTCTTTTACTGAATTATTTCATTGTTTATAAACAAATATTCAGTGAATGACAAAATGTCAAAGATCAATTTTCAATCTGTTTTAAGTTATGAATTTAGGTAATCGAAGAAAAAGGATAAAGTGATATTAAAAAAATATATATTAAAGGCTATGTGATAAAAGTTGGGATGATCTTTTTTTTGTACAACCTATCGATTAAGATGTCATTTGAAAGATCTGTGAAAATTCAAAAAATCATATCGCACGGCTCTTTTAATTGATCATATTATTAGTTTTCATTGTGACAATATGATTAAAATTCGTTTGCGTTGCATCCCTTTGCCACTTTTCCAAATGAATGCCAAAAAATCCAAGAAGATGAGAGATGATAGCCTATAGCAAATTAATGTTCTTACAACAGGTATTCGATTGATTTGGTCAACTATGAATATGGTCCAATATAAAATGGAAACTCGTTACATAAATAATTTCTGAAATGTATATTCAAAGATTTATTACTAAAATGGTAACGGGTGCGCTCAATTTATTTGGTCTCATATTTGGGGCCAGTAAACGTGATGCTAAATATAAGTTAGGGTAATAATTTTATAAAAGGATTTTTCATTGAAACCACTCATGCAACGATACAATAATGGATTTTGTCGTAATGTCCATAAATGTTCTCACTAAGTAGGGAGAAAAATGACTTGCACATATTTTTTTATTTGCGCATTTAGTTTTGTCCGAAGATAATAAAGAAATAACAGTGTAAAACTTAGAAATTTGTTAATAATTCACAATATTACCTGTTTGTAATTATTAAAATTATTTTATGTTTGTCGACAATTATATCTCTTGTATATCTTAATGTATGTGATCTTTTATTATTTACAAAACAATATTAAGGAAAAACACATTAAATTATAATATATAAAAATATGTAGTTTAATTATTGAAAAGTTAGTTTTAAAGAAATAGAAATTATTCTAAATTGTATTTCAAGTTGTATGTTAGTTATATTCTTAATAGATATAATATTGCGAAAAATGCGGTTATATTTCGACAGTAGTTTTATAAACACGGACAATTATACTTTTCGTAAATTCTATTTAATTATATAAACAGAGCATATTTAGTTAACTGATAAGTGTTTCAGACTTTGTAGAGGAATTAATAGGACATCTTAACCCATCTTTACCCAACTTTGCGTTAGCGCAACATTTCAAATGTGATTTTTTTTTTGTTTTAAAATAAGTAATTAATTCTAGTAGAACTAAAAAATGGATTCAAATTTTTTTCAATATTTTTTTAAATACAAATACATAGTAGTTTTTTTTTTTAAAAACTGCTAATTGAGTCATCTCAAGATCGATAGATTCATCCAATCATAAAAAATATAAATTAAAATAAAGCTATACTTTTTACACTGTATAAAGCTTAAGCAATATCTTATTTATGATATAAACCCTTTTGCTGGACAAAACTAGTTACACTTGTTGTTTATCTTAGACTTCCAGGAAATGTTGCGTATGCGCAACGTTGGGAGAAGTAATAGTCAGTTGTTATTGGTACACTGCTTGCCATTGAAGTTTGAAATTTATTGTAAACAATGGGTTCTCGGTATGCAAAGAGTACAAGCACTTTTGTTTTATTAGTTAGTCGGTTATAGAACGCGAAGCTAACAGTGTCGCATAGTAATTTTTAGAAAACAACACTTTTAGTCCGTCAGTTAGATTACTAAAAAATATTGTAGGTATACGTATTTTTCTTTTGACCGGCAAACTAAAAGTGACGTCAATAAACGATAAGTGAGTGTATACAAATCAGTAAATAATAAGTTAAAACATTATGGCCTGGCAACAAGTACTATCTTCTTAAGAAATTATGAGCATATTAGAAGAAGAAGAGGATTTAGACGATGCCAATCAAACCGATGCCGTGTACATCCCCACGACGGTTGATATTTTTACAGACGAGGAAAATCTAGATGATGACGCTCTAGGTGATTATGACAATACCGTGCCCACTGATATCGCTGGAACGTATTAAATCCACACCGATTTACTCACAGAGCCTGAAAATACGCAAGGTGAGCCCGGTCCTTTAACTTCGAAAGAGCCAAGACTACCGAAAAAGATAATGTGACCATAACCGTCATTTATTTACCCTCACGGTAGCAGAACTCAAAAGATTTTTTGGTATATTATTACTGGCTGGATATCATTCATTGCCTGCTGCGAAATTGTACTGGTCAAAAGATGAAGACAAAAATGTATCGATATAAATCTAGGAAGACCATCCAAAAACGCGTTGCCTTCCAATATTCGCTTCGATAATATTGGTCATGTCATAGAAGAGCACGAAAGTAAACGTCGAAGAAGATGTCGACAGTGTAGAAGTACAACAATTTATATGTGTAAAAAGTGTCAAGTACATTTTCATGCTGATTGTTTTAAAATATTTCAATCACGCTAATACTCTAGCGTTGTTAGACTTGCCTGTAAAATTGAAGTTCAGTAATCCCAACATTCCTTAGACGCAACATTTTGCGGAATGTAAAATAATTAATAAATATTGTTTTTTACTATAATTTGCTCTTTTTGGATGTATTTATAAACATAATAAACAATTAAACCAATAAATATGTCTTCATTTTTACCCTTGGGAATTAATGGGTTAATATTTATGATATAAAATTACGTACAAAAAGTCAACAATTTGCTTTGCTAAATTGACAAAAGTTAAAAATATTTTTTAATTATTTTACCGACATTTCCGGATTCTATTTTTTGTTATTTATCTAGCCAAGATCTTTCTAGTTATTCACAAATTGCTTTCGTATTCACTACAATATCTATTATTTTAGTTATTTACAAATTGCAGTCGTATTCACTACAATATCACTTATATTAATTAGCATGTATATGAGCAAACATACTTAGGTCATA
Source organism: Druceiella hillmani (assembly GCA_039881145.1). Taxonomy (NCBI): domain Eukaryota; kingdom Metazoa; phylum Arthropoda; class Insecta; order Lepidoptera; family Hepialidae; genus Druceiella; species Druceiella hillmani. The sequence goes on from JAYKKI010000002.1 coordinate 56,491,326, forward strand.
GTCTATTAAATCCGTCATTGTGTTCACTGACCCGGTATTGGGTGAATGGGGTATGATAAAGTGTACTGAATACGTAGATGTTGTATCGGTATAAAGTGTACACACGGTAGATGTTGTATAGAAGTACAATGTTTATTTTCATAGTAATTACTTGAATTTACCAAAAAATATTTTATTATCGAAAACCTCATTTACAGTTTGCCAGAAACAACCTATAAAAAAAGGTAGATATGCGTAACGCTAACTCGTCTTGTACATAAATTAGGAATAAGAAATACCAAATTAGTAATAAAAAAAAACACATGCAATACGTACAAAAATAATATTTGATTTGTAAGTTAAATAAATAATAACACTTTAATAAGTATTATTAATTTAAGGCACTTTACACTCAACATTAATTTTACATTTTTGGACGGTTTATCTTAGTGGATTATATACAGATGACTGTAGACATCCTTTGAACTTCCCGTGAACCAGAAAGGTTATATAAATAAAAATAAATAAAAGGAAATACCCTTGCAGAAATCAAAACGAAATATTATTTTCTATTAATATAAGAAAACACCATTTAAATGAGTTTATATATTATGTGATGTTAAAAAGCTGATCAGCTTGCAGTCACATAACTGAAGTGGTTACAAAATTGTTCAGGTGGTTTTTATATATTCAGAGTCTATCCAAGTATGTAGCGTATTTTTGTGTTTTCATGATCTATTTAATTAAATCGAAAATAATAAAATTATATGTAAAGCAGTTTTAATAAATATGCCCATGGTTAATAATGAAATTATGGATTCTCGTAACGCAATTTCTGGATGATATTTTCTTAGAAAACTCGAATTTTTCAAGTGTTTTTGTATTATATGAATGTTTACTTTCTCAAATACAAAATCCAAACTTCCGTTTTACTCTTTTTGCATTCATTTAATTACATCATTACGATACGAATCGTAATAGTACTCACAATATATCATTTTAAAAACCAAGATCTCTCCTTGCAGCTTATTTTCACTTTTAAAATCATTTTTTTTATAAAACGTTTAAATTAGACGACAGCTGACAATGAAGTAATTCTTTTTAAAATGATTGTCGACGCTGACTGAAAGATAATTCAGCGTAGGATAAATTCAAAATTTGGCGCCAGCTTTAAGTACTAGTAGGAGGAAATAAAAAAAACACGCAATCGATAATAATATGAATAGAAGATAAATTAGAAAGGATTATTGGAAATATAAACACAAAGATTAAATTATTACTTTATTATGGTAAGGAATACTTTTCAGTATATAGATAAGTACAACTAGGAAACATATTAAGATCGGCTTGTGTTATTAGTAAACTTAGATTTGATAAAAAATTAGATATTTTGGAAAACAGATAAAGATTTGACGGATTTGGAATTATAGATGGTCACAAAATGCTATTTACTTTCTACGTAAAAAATAAAAAGCTTTCCATTGAGAAACGAATACGATTAAAATTTAATTTTAAAATATTTCGAGTATTTATTTTTATTTATATTTGAATTGAAATGAAGAAGGTAATATAATTACAGCATGCAAGATAATGTTAAAACTGCACTAGCAAAGATTTTATTTAATCTAGTTTTTTACGAATATGATCGAACTGGTTTGAAGACAGAAGTGGTCTTAACATGAATTAAGAAGAGATAATGCAATTAATTGAGAATATTTGTGACGGCGTACGCTCATAATAGTTGAAAGAATCACATTATACAAGAATATATTTTAATTAAAATATATTACTCTCATATTCAAAATGTAGCCCGTTAGAATTACATATTTTGTTTGCTTTTTTATTTAATCAAATTGTGCGATGATATTGAGAGATTATTAATTATTTTGTTAATGACGCATGAATGTTGCAGTTTTTTTCCAAGAAATACCGGTTTGATATTTTTACTGCACACAAACATGCAAGCACACCTGATAATTCCGCAGACAAGTACGAGAAGCATATCCAAAGTAATATTAATAGGATTATTGAAGTCGAAAAATAATATTTCTACTCTATCGATTATAAGCATAAATTATGTGTAAATTGAAATGCATTAGAAACAATGATAAAGTAAAATGGAATAAAGTTTCAAGCTGACCCTGATCGTTTTCATATAATGTTTTATTAACATAGTTTAAACGGGAATTAATAACTGCCCATCGATTATTCAGAATAGTATAATCTTCGTTCTGTCATAGATAATACAGAAATAACATCCTAGGGCCTAAGTTGCTGTATAATGATAACTTACCTCTTTTTGTTGCAAAATGCAATTATTATTACTTCTCAAAACGTAATATTATCATAACTGCCATAGAAACTTGGAAACTATTGGTATCGCTGATGAGTAAGATGATCAGGTATCATAACACGAGCAAACATTTTTTAATTTAAGCTTCGCAACTATTCAATTAAAGATATAACTATTTAAATTAAATTCCTTGCGCATATGACTTGTTAATTTTTATTTATTTGTGTGTTAATTTTATGTAGTGAAATTGTATTTTAATTATATATAAAAGTACTTAATCTTGTGGAAAACAAGAGTTGATTGAATAAAAGTTTAGAAGGTGCTAGTTTTTTCTATGTTCTACAAACTGCCTCTAGGTAAATAATTTGAGTAATTTGAGTAGTACCATTATTAATTTAATAAAAAGTAAAACTATATAATCATGTCAGAAAATACATTTCTCCCTAACCCAAGACCGATTGAAGTCTGAGTTGAAACTGTATATTTTACTTTGTGGTATTATTTCAAAGTGTTATATTACCTAGAAAACCAAGTGTTAAAATTCCATTAAGTGCCGAAACAAACTGATTTTTCTGCGACATTGATTGTCTGTCTTAATTTTATTTATAAATAAAGTTTAGTGAAAAAGATAAGAAGTTAACATAAAAAAGGGTAAGAAATGAAAGACAATGCAATGTTTTTTTACTTCTTTTATAGGATGCATATTTACTAAAGCTAGTGTGTGCTCAGTGGTCAAAATTAGACCATAATCATTATTGAAAATTTAAAAAAAACATGTGGAATTCCATGTTTCTAACATTTGTTTTTCTATTCTAATACATTAGTTCATTATATTTTTGAGACCAAATACTTTTATATGTTCTTACAATACAAAACTGTTCAGTGCCATTACAATTTAATAAAAAATAAATTCAATAAAATAAGAGTAAATCACAGTTTAAAAAGTCTGATTTATTGATATGAAACAAAATTTAAATTTCAATTAAAAATTAAGCTTAAAATTCTTAAAAGTAATTATTAATAATACAAAAATGGACTCAATAACGAATAATTAATTTAAATGTTGATAAGTGAAAGTGAGTAATTTTGATTATTCACAAAATAAATGAATGAAATGTTAAATTAAATTTTGATTTGCTATTTTCAATGCAAATTTAATAAATTTATACGTAAAACTTCTCTATAACCTATATTCTTTGTAAAACTTGTATTATTGTTAAGTTACCTCGACTATAGTCATTATAAATATAAACTTTTAAAATATTGAACGAACGAATTCTTCTTGCAGTAACATATAATTGTCCAAGTGAAAACAATGGACGTCGCATTAATTCACCAATTTTATCAAAAATTTGAATTCGTGACTTGTTTATGGTCATAGCAAATGTAAGTATTACAGAAAACTGTATTCTTTGAAATTGAAATGGAATTACAGTCCCACAAAATGTTAAATTAACTCTTGGAATCCAAAATTATTTTATTTGCAAAAGTTCCCGTTAATACTTCTCAGTTAATCGTATTGTGATGCAAGCATTTTACTCTCATTCGTGTTCCATTAACTAAAGCTTGTGTAGTATTTAACTTACAAACAAGTATAACTACAGAATTCACTTTCAACTTCAATTTATTTTCGGATAACATTCAATTAATTTAAAAACGCAATGGGATAATCATTCACGTTAACATTTTGACTAGAGTTAATTTTATCAAAGCCATAGTAAACTTCTCGTTCTCTTGATAAACGGTTAAATATTTCATCATTTATTAAACCACAATCATCATTTGTTGGTGCTAAAATGTTTATAAGAATTTGTTCAGACAATATAATTTCTCGAATAATACCCTAAATGTCATCAATTATATGATTTCATAATTCACCATTTCCGAGTTAATTAAAAAATTTAATTTAATTTGTCGTAGTGCTCATATTTTGCGTTATACAAATACGATGAATGGATTAAATTGATTTCAGCTAAATGTACACTTTTCAATCAAAGAGCTTGTCCCGTGTGGAATAACCGGCAAAATTGATCTAAAATCTTCATTCAATAAAATGGTTTTACCACCAAATAGTGTATTTTTTAAATTAATCGTTTCCTAAATCCCTTAAAAATGAATCTGTTAATTTAACAGTACACGTATAGTTATTTCATCTATCAAAATGAAATCTACAGAGTTAATATGACGTCTCAAAATGAAATCTACAGAGTTAATATAATTATATCCTTTCGAACTATTTGGCGTATTATTCGGAATTTAATTCTCTAATACTGGAATTGGCAATTTGAACGCATTATGTAATGTTATACCATCAATCAATATTATTGCAGCAATACCAATGAAAGCAGTTACAATACAATGCAAGTTCAATGAATTTAATTTATGTAGCAGTTTGAACAAACGATTTACCGCAAACCGCATGTGAAGTTAAACAGAAAACATTCGAACCTGTATCGTGATATTGCACTTCACGTATAACACGATCAATAACATTTATTTGTGCAATATTTACACTGGGATAAAACTATTGAAATAATCTTTCTTCTTTTATTATAACAATTGCATTATATGTATGAGTAACCGGCAACACAATGATTCATAATTAAATTGCGAACAATTAAAATATCTTCAATTTCTAAAAGAGCACTAATACATGCCGTATTAATATCATAATTCATCGCAATATCTTCTCTTAAATATGATTAAAAATTAATTTCAAAATAATAATACCTTAGTTGGCACATTTAATGTCTATATAATTGGGAATAATTCTCTCATTTGATTGGGTGATTCAAAGTTTTTAGGTTCCTCCAAACATTGCTTCCGTTCATCGTATTAGAATTAGTGTTACTGTTATTACTTCGCAAAAGATAATGATTCCTGTTGCGTTGTCTTCCGGTTCGAAGAGTTAATGTCAAGGTATATTCAATAAATAAAACCAAATAACGTTCTCTTACTGAAAAAAAGAAAATAAAAATGTTCATGCCACCCCATTATTATTGAATAAATTCGAAATACAAATACTCATATTGAATTCAATCGAGAGTTCAAAACGCTAATGCGTTTTGTAATAAACAAACTTACAAAACGTTGATTCGAAATAAAGTTACATGCACCGCATTTTTTATCCCACTTGATATTATTTTAGACATTGCTAGTTTTGAATTGAAAATATATATTGTTTTATTTTGTTTCACTTTATATTGGACGTTTTATTATCGTACATTTTTTGGAAATGGATTAACTGATACCTTAAGATTGATATTATTTGACTTTGCCATACATTTGATGGATTGCATTGTCTCTATTGTTTTGTTTTTAAATTTTTTGATTCTTAATTGTCACATTGTAAAACAGTTTTGGTTTTTTTTGTTGTTTATTATATAACATGATATTATGTAAAAACATATAGGGAATAACATATATTATAATAATATGTAACAGATTTATTACATTGCAAAGAGTGTATTGAGTATTATACAACAATTCTAGATTGTAAATGTAGGCTTCGACTCTACGACGAAGTTGAAAAAAATAAAAAGAAAATAATACTAACAAGTCACCAATTTTTAAAAGTTGAACTTTGAACTTCTATCAACTACTCTAAATGATAGTATTAACGGTAATAAATAAAGGGGTTTTGTTTCCAAATTTATTTTATTTAAAACAATCAAGCTAGTCAATAGCTACCAAATAAAAAAAATGAAATTTTTTTGACAAACAGAGGAGAAAAAGGTATTGAACTGTTTTGTCTTTGCCTATTTATATAATGATACGGGCAGTTAAAAGTTGTAGCATCTTTGCTGAAAAAGAAATATCTCACTTTCCTCTTGAAATAACAAAAAAATTGTAGGATTTTCAGTAAAATTGCTTACAAACCTGGATCTGTAAACCCCTCTACAATGAAGAAGCCAAAGCAACTTTCACAGTGGGCAGTGAAAGTGATTTGAAAGCTGTTTACTCGATGACATTAGTTGTAAAACTAAAATTTCCCTATAAAACGATTTTTCTTTTTTCGTGTTGTTGGAAATAACTGAATATAAGTGAAAAACCTGTGACCATATTTTTAGCAAAATATCGAAATGATATTAATGGTGAAACCATTGCATGGCGAAAGGCTATATAATAATAACAGATATAGAAAATTACAGATATGAAAAGCAGGCGGTATCTAGAATCTTCTTTTAACTGCCCCAACTTTACTTTAACATCGCCATTGCTATGTTGTATTAATAGCAATATTTTTTTATAATTTGTTTATGTTAATGGGTTTATTATGAATAAAATACGATAAAGTGAAAAAAATAATTGAGCTGCGAATATTTTTTATTTTAGCTTATAATATCATTTTTTTAATTATCTTTTAATTTTTTAGGGCAATTATCATCAAAAACAAATGGCCTACTTCTTGTAGCGTTTTATTACGACCCGGCAAAGTCTTATAATTATTTTACAATGTAAGGCTTGGCTCTACATAAGATCTCAAAAATGTTTAAGTTATACGAAAGTTTTTAATCGCGTAGTTGATGAAAAGTTATTGCAGCCAGCAAAAAACTTGACAGCTTAGGGGCGGAAAATGACTTTTTACAAAAATATCTAATAGTTTATTTATAATCACGCAAAATATTAGTTATTGTTCTGTGTAAACTTTTTTCAAAATCTATTCGGTTGAGAATTATTAAAGCAAATGTGATTGTTTAAACACAAAATATCAAAAATTTAAACAAGTAATTAAGACTCAATTAAATGAAACTACGTGATGTAGTATTATTTCTACTATCTTTAATTTCTTTACCACGACCTAGGTTTCGTTGTATTACAACATCTTCAGGTGGGATATTAGCAAAGATCTTTGCTAATATCCCACCTGAAGATGTTGTAATACAACGAAACCTAGGTCGTGGTAAAGAAATTAAAGATAGTAGAAATAATACTACATCACGTAGTTTCATTTAATTGCGAATAATGAATTTCTACAAAATTAACGCCAAATATATTCAATAAGTAATTAAGATATGAAAAAAAACTGTCACTTACGTTATCTCTATTGCACCTATATCGTATTCAAATTTCTATAAATTAGGTTTAATATTGCGCAATTGTGATTATTTAATTTAGATTTCTTTGTGACTATAAGACGTAAGGAAAAAAAATTATCTATTGGTTTGTGTGGCGCAATCTGTTTATTTCAAAACCTTAGTATTCGATAGACATGACATGCGATTATGATACCATTATGTATATCACATATAGAGTAAAAGTTAAATATTGACATGAGTTTGAAATAAAGTTTAATATTAGACTTAATTTATTGAGCATTAGTTATAATTCTTAGCTAGAGGAAAATATTGGGTAATCATTCAATCAAAAATTATATATAAAAAATTGAAAATTTTCTTAAAACTTGATCAATTTTCTTCAAGCTTTCACATCTTTAATATTTTATCATCCGATGATAAGAGGACAGTGCTGTAATGATTAGTGTTTTATGAATTCAACAATACAAACACTATTAAACCTATTAATATACAAAAACAGTACTATTTCACTCTAATAATACAAAAGAAAGAGAAATGAAAGAGAAAGAACATATATATAAATATATATATATATATATATATATATATATATATATATATATATATATATATATATATATATATATATATATATATATATATAAGATCATGAGTTTTGCCAGAAAAAAGTGCGGCGTCGCTGAGCAATTTAATATGATGTAGTTTTTGTAGGTTTGAAGGGATGTAATAATATAATTTGATTACTTAAAAACGTGAACAAATAGGAAAGAACTCGAACATTTTGAAGAAATTTAAGGCAGTTCACATTACAACCACTGAAAAGGCGGATTTTTTTGCACAGCTAATTTAATAAAATTTGGTTAAATTAAATTAATTTAGTTCTCATTTATTTGGCATCACTGTCGCAAATTGACCTTTCCCTAAATTAATGAATATTTATTGGTAGTTTAACTATGGCTTCGTTATGTTCTTAGATCCATTTATATTGGATTAAATTGTAACTACGTTAATATCAAAAAGTGTCCACGTCGAAAATGTTCCCAGTAATTAATGAAATATTATTAAATATTGATTATTAAAGTAATATAAAATTAGATAGTAATAAAACTAATTTCAATGAAATTCAAAAGACGAGAAAAATGAAAGGAAATTTTAATGGAAATTGTAATAGAAACAAATTACTCGTGGATTTTATTTTAATAAATTGTATTATTTGTACTCGCGTTGTGTTGTTTTGCTATGTCCAGTCTTTAACGACATCAAATCATTATGTAACAGAAATCTCTCCGTTTTTATTTAATTTGTTTTGAAATTAAATAAATGTTTTAAATCTGGCAAATTATATTTCTATAAACAATTCAAAAATTATTTGAAATGTTTCCATCTCAACAAATATTATAATTTCAAAATATTGAAAGTTTGATCGGATGTTTATCATCCAATCACACAATAGACGTTTTACTGTTGTAGATTAATTTTAATACCGAGATATTTTATGCAGGACTGGCGTAATTACGGGAAGTGGTGCTGAGTTGTGATGTGAAAGTAATGCTCGGGCATGACCATCAAACTATTCCATATCGATTTAAATTATTGATAATATAAAACAATAGAAAGTTTAGTAAAAAAAATGAATACCACTTTAGTGGCATTTTTTCATGTCATTTAATGTATTTGTGAGAAATATTATGCTTGATATTCACATCTACATTTAACATTGTTCTTTTAATTATTTACCCGTTTAAAGGTTGTGTCATGAAATAAACAATATATTTATTTTACGGAATGGGTTAAGAGTACAATGAAAATATTAGCTATATTTACACGAATGAATTTTACTGGAATTCAACATTACGTTGGATATTAATAAACTTGCAATTTTTTCCAACAATTTCTGGAATTTTACAATAACATCTCGAACATCTTTTGAAGGGTGCATAAAGAGCGTGATGTTAGGTGTTTTGCTGAGTTACCAACTGAGTTTCGGTGAGTATGGAAAAAAATTGAAACTTAGGATGAAAACTGGTAGAAGCAAGAAATAGTTTATATGCGACAATGGGTTGATGTGTTCTCTCCTTTGACATAGCCAAGCCTTAGTCCCAAAGATAAAAAGAAGGTATTTTTTCATATCTCCGGGTAAATTTATCCATGGCACCCACTACATTCGACTTAAATAAATTAAAAAGCCTTACTGAATCTGATCCTAGTATTGATCATTAAATTTCTCATTATCTTCCTAAGTTATTCTCATATGGGAGTATAGCAATAGAAAAGCAATAGAATTAAAGCAATAGAAAAACAACTTCATGCTTTGGAAAGAAGCGGAAATGTTAAATTTTGTCACAACATAAGCTAACGTCGATGAATTAAAATGGTGTATTTATTAGCTGTCAACCTAACTGTAATTAATATGATGCCATTTTTTTTGTAAAGTGTAAGTTGTTTCTATGGACTTGGGTTACGTAATATATTACATTTTTTTAATCAATTAGTCAATCATAATTTATATAGCACTTGTCTCAGGTTAATTTAAGAGAAAATAATAACAAATATGGCGAATCGACAAAGCTATGCCAAGCGTTTATTACTTTACCTGATTACTAAATGGACACTTACGATAATGTCTAAAAGTCTAAAAGAAAATGGATCATGGCAGCACCATTAGCGTATCTGAAATCTGTCTAAATTCACTTAAGAATTTATGAATATTTCCTGTTTTAATCCCTAAAAGAATAGTATTAAGCTGGCGGCTAAAAGTTAAGTTGCCCATGCTTTAATATATGTAACTCTAATGTCAATAGTATGGTGGGAGATATGGGATTTCTGAATATGATAAAATTAGCAAGGCTCAGTTGCAAAGTATTAAAATGTTTAATTAAAATTTTGAATACAAAAGTTATCAAGTAAAATCATTAAACATGTAATGAACAATCTAAAGTTATTTCCCAAAGTAAATACTTTTATAGTTAGTAGCTATCGTAGATAAATTTAATATCTCGCCGTTATTACGATATTTCTAGTCCAAATTCTAGTAAAATTGTATCCACATGGTCTTTTAGAGTCAATCACCCTAATAGGTAGCGTAAAATATGTCTAGCATAACAAGTTGTAAAACAAATGAAGAGTAATGGTTATGCTTCGCTTGGAATTTTTACTCCAAACATCTGTAGTTGAAGATGCAAATCTGGTATCGGCTGAGGAGGAATAAGTGATTTCATATATTTATACTCATCGTGTATTATATTCGACAGACCGTCGCTCGATAAGGCAAGTCCCATTTTAGCAGTCTTTTTTTAAATTTAAGAAACAAATTCACCTTACCCTCATATCATGAGAGAACTAAAAGTTTATAGTGACAAGCATCTTCTCACACGAATACTTAAAATAATGAGTGGCATACACTATAATCAAATAGTATTCGTTAGAAATATCATTATTTAAGTCATCATTTACTAAAACATTAATGCTCTTATAATCGCCCGTTGGCGTGATATATTGGCTTTACTAGTTAAGGGGTAACGTAAACAATAACAGTACTAAACGAAGAAAGCCCAAGAATTTTAACCCCTTCCCTCCTCTCAGTAAAACAATACGTTCAACTTAGCAGAATTCAGCAAAATACACTATGATTATCAAAAAATACTATATCATACTTTTTATCTGAAATGTGGCCTTACAAACGTCGCAGGTAACGAAAATAACGCGGGCCATCCAAGATTTTTTATGCTCATAACAATAACGAAGTAATATTTTCTACCCTTATTTTCTAACTAGGGAACATAAAGATACTATCTATGGCATGCCTGATATATATATATATATATATATATATATATATATATATACATATATATATATAAATATATATATATATATATATATATATATATATACATATATATATATAAATATATATATATATATATATATATATATATATATATATATATATATATATATCGGCCAATTAAATCAATTTAGGAAAATATTTTTCGACAATTCTCTGCCTTCCGCCCGTATCATTTGCCCCACCAATCAAGTTCACATTAATTTATATATTTTGACAATTTCTGCATTACGAGTGAAGAATATTAAATTTGTTTAAAATATTAAAAAGTATTCAATATATTTTGGTACCACGCCGATTACGCAATTGAATGAAAGTCGCGCCTCTGACCGTCGCACAAGTTAAGCTCCTATCAATTGTGTCCCACCGTTTTACTCGCGTAAAATAACGGTTTCACTGTTGAAACTTATTACTGCCATTATTAACACTAATTATTAATACGCATTACTAAAACGCATGTAGATGTCGTTAGCGGTGCCAATGTCGTAATATGCACCAAGTTAAGTGTTTTTTTTTTAAATATGTAATATCTAGATAAAAAGATAATATATGTCGCCCGAGGGTATAAACTATTACTGTCCCAATTTTAATAAAAATATTTTTAGTAGATTTCGCTTCATTGATAGACAAATTAAAAACCAGACATATAGACAGACAGACAAACATTTAAAACCAGGTTTTCTGGCTTCTATTATCATTATTTACTCTTTTCAAAATATTTGGAATTGTTACTCCAAATATCTGTAGTTGATATAATGTTGTTTAATATAACTAAATAGTTACAATTTTATTGTACGTATAGATTCAATACACAGCCGTGTTAAAATTATTCTATGGCTTTAAGCAATCCTTTTTTGTAAACAAATATTATTTTTAAATTAACATTGTTTTGTTTATGGTTTAGAATAGATGAGAATTTACCATTAACCCTTGACCACTCCCGAAGACTTCTGTAGTTACAAATGCAATATCAAAAGTCAGTTGAAATTTGCTTATTTGTATTGCTATGTCGGAGATATTTTATATTCGCTCATAAGTAACAGACCCTTGCTGACAACTTTCTATCGGTAGTAATAATTTCTAACCCCGAGCGTGACGCAAACAATGCGTTTGAGTAGGTCAGCTCCTTTATTTGCTCGTCGATCGATAGCCATTCTGATAGCGAAGGCATGCCACATTCGCGTGCCAGCCGTGCGGGTCACGCCTCATCGAATACAGTTCACGAGTACAATAGTTATCAGAATTCCATTTTATCCTTTATTTATAGCTATTTCCACAGATATATTTTTGATTCTGGCAATGTCTCATCGGGCCATATAAAAGAGGTGTATGCATTGTAGATAGGAAGAGAAGAAATGTTTACCTGAATAAAGATGGTCAAAGTAATGCGTTTAGTGCGTGAAATATATTGTGAGTTTCCCCAAAATATTTTATTGTATGTTTTACCCTCTTAGCTAATATCATTTTTATCCTTATAGCCTTATATATACTTTTTTATTTATAAAAGGGTATCCGTATTTCTTTCATTCTAAATTCCACCTAATGTCATAATTTTTTTTCCTTGCATTTGCTGGTTGCAATGTAATTAAATAACTTTTTCTTAAAACATAATGGTATTTGTATATATACATATATAACATAAGGCATCATGTCTCTGCGTGGAAATAAATATAGTTACATATAATGCATAATTCATGCTGATTCTAGAGAAAATGTTCAGAAACTCTTTATTTGAAAAGACGGAAATATTTAGGTACAATTCAGTGATATGACCATAATCTACAAATATTGAATAGGGATCAGAATATGAAATTTTTGCATATTCTGATCCCTATTTAAATAAAAGTGCAAATTTTTTAAAACTGCAAGCTGGTTTTCACAAATTTGTGAGTAAAATATATATATATATATATATATATATATATATATATATATATATATTTTACTCACAAATTTGTGAAAACCAGCTTGGCATAAGGCATATTTATGAATATTTATTAAGGGCATATTAGTGAATTACCCTCGAATTTGAAGAATGTATAAATGATCTTTAATTTTATCCACACCATTTTATATTAAACTCCTGTGCTGAACTGTCGATATTCCTACAATTGACATTTCTACATCGACGATAACAAAAATATTGGTATTTATACTAATACCAAAAATCTATTAGTAAATTAATGAAAGCCAAGATTTCTAATAAAAATATTAAATTAATTTTGTGGCACTTATTACGTTGTAATTTTGTCTTGCATGAATGTCCATCGCTTGGGGAGAATTTATTATTTGTAGGTGACACATTTATGGAACGTGATAAATGGCAGCTAATTATAAAGTAGAAAATCGAGCTGGTAAGATTATTGATTCCATGTCAGGATAAATAATTTGTAATTATGTTTTTATAGTACGTCATTTAATGTCACATGTGCAATAAAACGATACTTAGTATACTTGGTTAGGTATATTCATATGATGGAAACATTAGAGAGGAGAAATTTTGATTTACCCTATAACCACGTAACTGAAACAAATTTTGTGAAGAATCTCTCATTTATCTTGATTAACTTTATTTAAAAATGTTGCAATTTTCTCTTCTTTACGATAAAACATGGGGATTAATGTGATTTACGGAGGACGTGATTATTATTATTTGAAGCACAGGTTCACCTGTGCACTCTTCTATACTTCTAATAACACTTAGGGGCAATAATTTTACTTCTACAATATACGGAAGAAATTTTGTCACAAATTATACTTGAGTTACCTGTGACAAACACCGGTATTTGGATTTAGCTAGAAACAGATTGGCACTGGCGTCGAAGTAGTGGGTAAAAAGTAATGGGTACAAAGGAATTTATTGACCAAATTGATAACTTTATGACCAAATGCACAGATTACTTCCATGGTTATAAATATTTTTGAATAAATGATTTTTACTTCGTTAAACTGATTTTTATAAAAAAAAACAGTTTCCTGTTTTTGAAACTATAATGATAAAGTCGTATAAAGTAATTACTTGAAGGGAGCCGAGTATCCGGTAGCTGTCATTTTAAACGTCATTTAGTTTTGCTTCGCATTATGTAGTTACGGCTTGCGATGTAAAATGGCGCCACTGGATTTTCTGCACGTGGAGCCATGGATTGCTCAATTAGAGCATAATGGAAAATGATGTATTTTTTATCTCTTTTCAAAAGTATTCATTGCGATTTAACTTGCTACAGTTTAGAACTGAGATATATATGCGTGCCATCATACTTGTGAGCATATTGTGCGAAGGGTTAATAAATACGCTTACTATATTAATGATCAGTGCCTGCAGCTGTGGCGTATGTGGGTACATTTGATACCTATATCCGAGGATTAGTTTTTATATGGGATATTAAAATCAGAAATCAAGTTTCAAGGGAGTCTAAGGCTACGTAATGTTTAAAGAGAAAATTTGAAACTAGATAATATGAATTGGGATTGGGTCGTGAGGAGTGGATTCGCTACAGATTAGTAAGCGCCACGGGAATCGCTTGCGTTCACCTGTGCGAGTCTGTGCAAATTTGGCGGCACAACAGAGGTTGAAGGTTTTTTTCTTTGTGAACGGGTCTCTTGTGTCGATCGTGGGGTCGCTGCGGGACTCGGTGCGGCGGTGTCGGCGGCTGACTCCGGTGATGCGGCAACGACATGGAGCTTGAGCGCTTCGGTGATAAGAAGACATCGTGTTAACTTATGACTAATCCACACGGTCGTATGATGAAACTTATTTTATACTTATTTTATTTTATTTGCGGAGGCATTTGCTCATTTGTAAGCAAATTAGCTGGAAAATGATTTTATATATTATGGAATCGTAACTGGCGTTGGTCAACACAGTGTTCACAACACATAAGTACGTTCGGTGGCTAAAATAAACGAATATTATTTAGAAATTCTATTTTATGCAGTGTCAGACTATTGTTTAAGCAATGACATTATGAGTGGATGCGAGATTTTAGGACAAGTTCTCAATTTGAAATAACAGACCGTATTGTTTTATCTCATAGTAACAGTCCCACATTATGTTACAATGCAGTTTGTTCTTATCAACATGACCCAACCATTATTTTTATACTTTTTACTTTGACCCTCATTTGCATAATATTGATTATTGGTGGTAGGAAGTAGTTACGTAACTAAAATGATGATTACATATGGTTGAACGATTGGATATTAAATGAATGTACGTAAGGTAGTTTTAAGGAGGAATTTAAACTTTTATATCAGAAAACGATCCACATTGGAAATATATAAATTTAACCTAACAAGAAATAAGAATTGTGCACGTTTTTACTTCACATTCAAGATCACTTATTTTATCTCATTAATTTGCTGTGCATTGGGTAATTGGTTCGTGTGTGCGTGAGATTGTAAAAAATATACACTTTCGGTTGGATGTCCGATAGAATCGCAAAAGATGAGTTCAACTCTACTTAATTATTGATGACTTGCATTTATTGCTATGATTACATATAGGGGTGAGCTAAATGATAGCCAAAGTGCGCCATGGCGATAGAGCCAAATGCCCGAGACGGTAATTTTTGGTTATTGGTCTTAATTTAAAATGTATTTGGTGCCTGACTGTTGGATGAATTATGATTATAAATCGTAATATTTATGGAACAGTTTGAAATTATATTAAGTCACAGATGGCTGTTGATATTTATTACCAAGGGAATGACGGTATCATAAACCCACAGATAATTATTGTATTGCATTAAATAAACGAAGAAAGAGATACTATGTAGAGTTGTTGGATGATAACTGTATCTTCAGGATTATAATTTTGAAGTCTTTTAACAATTCAGTGACTCTGAGTATCTAACGGTAGATCGTCATTGAAAATGGGTTACTTTCGATGCTCTGAAATGACACGAGGGCGAGTTCACATTATTCCTTTGGGATTATTCCCATATCAAGAGTTGGACTATGGATTGAATACGGTATTTAAGAAATATTCTGGTATATTACTGTGGTCTACTAGTGTGTGGGCATATTCTTGTCGCAAGGTTTGGACCGTGAATTGAATGGAATAATCAAGGAACATGGTAGATTACGTGGTCAAGTATTGTATGGGCTTATTTCTGTGGTAAAAGTTGGACTATTACCCGGATAGTCAAGGAGTCAGGAATATTTCTCTGTATGTAATTATTCCTGTGGCAAGGGTATGGCCCAGTCAGTCGCAAAGCCAGACAAGTTACAGACTAATTGGTGGTCTTGGTAAGGCTGTTTTTATTAGATTGGTTCTGATTATTTAAAATCTCCCTAATGATGTCTTATTTTCATGAAACTGATAGATTAACCATTTCTTCCTTTTTCTTCCTTAAGTCAGAGTGGCCATGGTTTTGCTGATAAAGACGGGACAGATCACTTTGTCTGGGCAGAACTTACGATTCATGGTCAATTACCTACCTTTGAAGAGTTATAAGATTATTAAAACTAATTTCAATATTTGTAATAATTTTATAGAAAAAACAGGTGAAACAAGTCTAGGACGATTTTCACACTGGAATGGCAAATAAAGTCATATTATCGAAGAGAGCCCGATATTTGGTAGCTGTCACCTTAAACGTTATTTGGTTTTGATTTGCATTTTAGCTTGCAATTCACATAGAATATGTGAAAACTGGAAAATCATGTTTTATTATCTCTTCTCGACAGTATTCGTTAAGAATTTACTACAATAATGAAATTAAGTTTTTCTTAATACGTATCTTTATGAAAAATAAAGCTAGGTTTTAAATTTCGTCGTAGACCTGCGTTCAAGGTCACCCTGTTTCAGCCGGAATAGTCATCAAAGCTGTCAATCAAATATTTAATGATATCGATTCCGACATATCGAGACGATATTCAAATTTCATAAAAAAATATAAGAGCAGTTAACGTATGAGCGTGGTGACATTTATACACATTGTGAACACCAGTCCGCATATGTTTTTATATACTAAAAGGCAGCGGAACACGGGCGTCAATTGATGAAGTGTTTATGTATCTTCTTTGAATTGCAGATACACTGGTTTTGCTATTTTTTGCTGAGAATCTGCTTTTATTTTTATTTACTTAGTTTATGGGCACAGTTGCAAACTTTACATAATATATTCGTGTGTGTGCTACAAGCACTTACTACTTCTAGAATGAAATTACTACAGAATTCGGTATATTCCTTTATCAATAAGAGTGTATAATGTAATAGGGATTGATTTGTTATTTCTGTTCCTTATAAATCTGAAGATAAATTTATTTTCAAGTTGGAGTAATGAAATTCATGACTGAGTAATCATTTAAAATGCTATTATTATTTACAAGTACGGATTAATAAAATGATGTATGATTATATTATTATGACTATAGTTTTCCATATTTTTCCCATTACAGCCAGTACTGGCTAATTCATTTTACATTTTGATAGAGGAAGAAACAAATTTGTTAACATGTAATAACAATGTACATGCGCATATGTAATAGACTTGCGTGACATTTAATTATGTCAGGGATATTCTTGATTTTAGTTAACAGTATACAGCCAGAGGGAGAATTATCGCCTTCGTAAACCTTCGGAAGATTGAACAAAAAAAAATATTCCGAAGGTTTATGAAATATCGCAAATATTGGTACGAGATCCAAGTATACTTGCTTTACATATAACAAACACTAGCATAAAATAAAATAAACACTGCTCGGAAAATGAGGTGTATTACCGTTAGACAGGTTGCTTTAGCAGATATAAAGAAAAAAAATTGGAAATTATAAAGATTAAAAATATTTGATACAATATAGACTGTTTAGTATATTAAAATTTTGCAACATCCTAAATAAAATAGTATGTTTACTATTTTATTTACTAATGAATACATCAAATTACATTTAAGTAACTGAAACCTAAATTCTACGTGTTTATATTACTTTTACTCTTTGAATTTATATTCGCACGATAATTTATTTTGTTTGTGAGATGTAATCGCAAAGCATTTACTCATCTCAAAGTATATATTATGTCTAACATTTACAATAGTCTAGCATTTTCGTGGATGATAACTTGTAGTTAAACATTCGACACTTTACCAATATACTTTTCAAAATTAAACGAGTAATAATAATTGTATATAATGTACAAATGATATTTTCAACCATACATGTATAATATCTTTTGTTATGATAGAGGTACACTTACATACTTTTTTATAATGATATTTTACAAAATTTTACATAGCCTAACTCACATAAAAATGAAATATGTTAAAAAAATCATTTCGCACGGCTCCTTTAATTGATCATAATTTTAGTTTTCATTGTCACAATATTATTAAACCTCGTTTGCGTTACATCCCTTTGCTACTTTTCCAAACGAATGCCAAACAAACAATTGAAAACCAATTGTATCTCTTATATATTTTGGTCTATGTGATCTTTTATTGTTTACAAAATAATAAGAAGGGAAAACACATAAAATTATATTATGGGAAAAAATAGGTAGTTTAATGATTAAATAATCAGAGATGAAAATGTTCCAAACTGTATTTCAAGTTGATGTTGATTATATAAATAAACAGATATAATATTGCGAGAATAAACGCGGTTATATTTCGACGGTAGTTTTATAAACACGGACAATTACATTTTTTGTACGTTCTATTTTATTATATAAACAGATCACATTTAGTTAACCAATGAGTGTTTCAAAATCAAGCCAAGATCTTTCGTAATCTAGATTTGATCCACAAATGTGATATTAGTTATTTACAAACTGCAGTCGTATTCACTTTAATATCACTTATATTAATTAGCATGTGTATAAGCAAATATACTTAGGTCATAGTCTATTAAATCCCTTATTGTGTTCACTTACCCGGTATTCGATGAATGGGCTATGTCAAAGTGTACAGAATACGTAAAATCCAACTTTCAAAATCCACATGTGAGATGTTGTATCGTAGTACAAGAGTTCACATGGTAGATGTTGTATCGTAGTACAATGTTTGTTGTCATAGTAATTAAGTGAATTTACCAAAAAATATTTTAATATCGAAAACATCATTTACAACTTGCTAGAAATAACCTGTAAAAAAGATAGATTTTCGTAACGCTAACTCTACTTGTAAATAAATTAGGAATAAGAAATACCAAAATATTAAATAAAAAAACACATTCAATACGTACAGAAATTGTATTTTATTTATAAGTTAAATAAATAATAACTCTTATTATAAGGCACATTACACTAATATTAATTTTTCATTTTTGGACGTTTATCTTAGTGGATTATATACAGATGACTATGGACATCTTTTGAACTTCCGTGATCCAGAACTAACCGTTCTGGATCACGGAAGTTATTAATAAAAATAAATAAAGAGAAATACTTTTGCGAAAATCAGAACGAAATATTATTTTCGATTAATATAAGAAAACACCATTTGAATGTTTCTATATATCACGTTATGATAAAACACTGATCGGCTTACAGTCACATAATTGAAGTGGTGATAAATTTTTGAGTTATTTTTTGTATATTCAGGGTTTAACAAAGTATGTAGTGCATTTTTTTATCTTCATGATCTATTTAATTAAATGGAAATTAATAAAATTATATGTAAAATTACAAATATAAATAATAATTAGGCAGTTTTAATAAATATGCCCATGGTTAGTTACGAAATGATAGATTTTCGTAAGCTATTTCTGGATAATAATTTCTTAGAAAACTTTAATTTTTCAAGTGTTTTTTTTAAATTTTATGTACGTTTTCTTTCTCAAATACAAAACCCAAACTTCTGTTTTAATCTTTTTACGTTTACAAAAGTTGGCCGATTTCTTGTCTGCTATGTTTTAAAATGACGGATCTGAATCTCGTTAGGGTTGATTTTCTACGAAGAGCATGTAAGTAAATAATTTAGGTAAATTGAGTATTACCATTATTAATTTAATAAAAAGTAAAACCATGTAATCATGTTAGGAAATATATTTTTCCCTAACCCAAAACCAATTGAAGTCTGAGTTGAAACTGTATATTTAATTTTATGGCATTATTTCAAAATGTGTTTTAATACCTACTAAACTAAGTGCTGTTAGTGAATTACATTAGTAGTGTAAACAAACCGACTATTCTTCGAAATTCATTGTCTTAATTTCATTAACAAATAAATTTAGTGAAAAAAGGCAAAAATAAAGACGTTGAAATTTTTTTTACTTTCTCTATAGGATGCATATATTCTAAAACTAGTGTTCGCCCAGTGGTCAAAATTAGACCATAATCATTATTGAAAATTTGAGAAATTTTTTTCTATCCTTATACATTACTTCATTGTATATCTGAGATCATATACTTTAATATGTACCTACAGTACAAAAGTACAGTACAGTGCTCACACTATCAGATCCTTTATAGAAATACTTATACATGTATTTCAAGCTTCTAACAGTAGTACAAGTTTCAACGTTAATGTGACCGTTAAATTTTGTAAGATGATACGGATTATAAGGAATAACTTATTTATTGTTAAGTGTTTTACCTCTGATATCTATGGTTCGACCATTATCACGTCTCATGTAAGCCGGATAACCGTTTACTACTTCATGTGTTACTTCACAAAAACTGGGAAAATTCTTTGAACATTTATCATTTGTCATACAAACTGCATTAGTATTTAATAAATGACATGGCCCGTGCATCATAGATTTTTAACGTATTCATATAACTTTGGATAAGCTTGTCTATTGGGAATTTCACAACATACAATCTCAGATTCAAATTCAGCATCTTCAATCGTAAAAATGTTTTAATCTTCGGACAACAAAATTAAAATATGTGAGTTTGGTAAACCGCGCTTTTGAAATTATATAGTATAAATTCATGCAGCAATTTTGTCAAAACAATTCTTATGTAATTGTGCATCTCAATAATTATTTTACTTTTTATGTAAAGTAAAATAATTATTGAGATGCACAATTACATAAGAATTGTTTTGACAAAATTGCTGCATGAATTTATACTATATAATTTCAAAAGCGCGGTTTACCAAACTCACATATTTTAATTTTTTTGTCCGAAGATTAAAACATTTTTACGATAACTCGAAAAATTACACTAGATCTTTAATTCGAAGCACCATAATTATGAATGTTATTTACAATTTCAGGCCAATACGGGTTGTATATCTTGGACTATTCACATAGCATCCAAATAGTTTTGGTATACGTTCAGTGGTATGCCAACAAATAATCACGGAAATCGACGTCAAACATTTGATACAACATCTTTTAAATAAGGATAAAATTTAAATAATCAGTCAGATTGCTATACAATTCAGACCTCATATTTGCTTAATTTTATTAAATAAAATGCAAACATGAGCCCTCAATACGAACATATACATCAGATATCATCAAATAACTAAAATTACCTCTAATAACAAGTCGATATGCAACATATTGTAGCAATGTAACTCTTACGACCGACATAACAGTATTAGATGTACTTGCTTTGTTATGATTTATGTTATTATGTCATCCAATATCACTATAAGGGAATAAAATAGGCCAATCGCGGAAAAAAATAGGAAATATCTAAAACAGAAATGCTACAGATGGTAGATTTAACTTTATTGAATGCAACAATATTTCCCTCAAAAGGTGGTTTTCAATCCGTGGTACTAAAAGTAACTGCAGCATCGATTTGAATAGCATCATTCAATCTTTTAATATCTAAAGCACTGTTAATCTTAATAACTGATGGGATAATATGTATATTATTAACTCTATCTAATTAAATTGTAATTTCCCGCATAATTGACGCATATTTGCACTTTCACGAAATTTTAAATTGACCGCAAAACCAACATCATAAAATTACAACTACTCATAGCGTGGACTCCTACCATATTCAGTTATTAAAGCACCTGCACGATGATGAAACACATCAAGAATTTTAAAATGATAGAATTTGTACCAATTATTGTTTCTGAACTAACCATTCAAATACTAAATAATAGGCACGAATATTTTAAAAAAAGTTTAGAACAACATGATGTCAAAGAAGTTGTAATGTTTTTCCGATAATCTGAGTTGTTCTTCTACCTTAATCTATTTTAACTGTTTTGGACAAAATTTTCATTATTTTTTCGTGTATTTGAATTATTGTTAATGTTATTATTTCGCAAAAGATAATGATTCCTGCTATGTTGTCTTTCGGTTCGAACAGTTAATGTACGATGCCGTGGCATATTCAATAAAAAAAATCAAATAATGTACTGTAAATGCGATGGCTTGGAGAGGGTACCATTGAGAAATCAGGTTTACTACAGCTTTGGTAAGAAAAAACATGTCTTTGGAACTGGCTCCCTATTAAGCAAAAGTACAAAGCACCTAGATATTGACTTAGTTCTTAATTCATCCTGACTTCGCAAAATTCATCTAAGAGGAAAGTTGTTTAACTATAGCTTTATCAATGCTCGTGCACGCACAGAAGATAAGGAAAAAGAAGAAAAGGAATTGTTTTATGCTCTACCGATCCTGTCCCAAATACGATAATAAATTTGTTTTGAGAGATATAAATGCTAAATTGAGAAAAGAGTTACATAAGTTACATAAGGAATTAAAAAACTGAAGATTGGAAAATGAGCATAGAAATAAGGCAAATGCCTATTCACAAAAATGGAGACGTTTTGGAATGTGCCAACTAGAGGGGAATTTGTCGCCTTTGCGCTTTTTACAAACTGTTTTCCAATATATTTTTTAACAGACTAGTAACCTATACATACAACATTGTAGGCGATTACTAATGCGGTTATCGCAGAGGAAGATCCACAACAGAACAGATCTTTATCATTAGGCAAATCTCGGAAAAAACTAATGAATTTGTCATAACAATATATCAGTTTTTTGTAGATTTCAAGGCTACATACGATTCAGTAAACAAAAAACTACTCATTGAACCCATGACAGATTTGTAATACCAGAAAATCTTATAAATTTGAAAACGATTACTCTAACTGAAACAAAACTTAAGGTCAAAGTTCAGAATAATCCCTCAGAGCCCATTCTTGTTTTAAATGGGCTCAGACAAGGGGATATACTAGCCTGATTGCTCCTTAATATTGCCCTCCAAAAGATTGTGAAAGACTCGAACATAAATATCCGTGATACAATCGTTAACAAATCTGTTCAGATTTTTGCATTTACTGACGACATTGACATTGTCACACGAATTCCTGATGCATTTAGAGAGACTTTTACATCACTAAAGGCTGCAGCCTGCAAAATAAATCTTGCAATCAACCAAAATGAAAATAAGCATATGACCTGTGCCAATATAGCAGCCGTTATTTTGAAATTGGGGATTACAAATTTGAAACCGTTAGTAACTTTAAATACTTAGGATCAGAAGTTAATACTCTCAATTACATCATGCCTGAGATACGTAGTAGGGTCACAGCAGCTAACCGATGTTTTTTTCAGTCTTAAAAAGTACTTGAAGTCTCGCTTAAACAGTAGAAAAACAAAGATTCTGATTATCTCTTTTTTTGAAAGAAAGATTTTAAGAAATATTTTTGGTGGTCTAAAATGTAACAACATCTGGAGAAGAAAAACTAATCTGAACTTTAAAAATTATTTAAAGAACCGGACGTAATCAAATACATCGCAATTGAGAGAATAAAATAGGCAGGGCACTTGAGCAGAATGGACGACAGTCGTGCAACAAAAAAGATCTTCTCAGCCAGACCATTGGGCTCCCAAAAAAGAGGAAGACCTAAACTTAGGTGGCTTGACTACCTAGAAAAAGACTTTAAAATCCTGAGTGTAACGAATTGAATGTCTCTAGCCAAGAACAGGAGAGTATGGGAGTTGATTCTGCGGAAAGCAGGCCATTGAAGAAGAAGAAGAAATAACGTTTTGTTCCTTAATGTTCCTTAATAAGTTAATGAGAGGTGTCGTGAGACACCCGGTTGGAACGTAGTTCCTTTCACTATATATTATGTATTAAATTTATATTATATAGAGGAATAAAAACATCTCGGCTTAATGAAACATTCGCTATATCACTTACTAAATTTTAAAAATTTATAATTATAAGGAATTTAATAATTTATAACTTACAATAAATTGTCAGCATATTCATTTATTTTCATTAATTAATTACCCTTTATTTAGATTGTTTCAGTAAATTTGACAATTCATTACATTAATTTAAATTTTTGAAATATTCAAATTTAAAATCAAAATAAATAAATTTTAATTTTTAATGTAACTAAATTTAATTTTAAAAGTAATTTTAAATTTTATTTCTAAAAAAAATTGGAATAACTAACCTTAAAAAATATAAATAATGTATAACCTTAAAAAATATAAACAACTTTAATTTTTAAGATAATTAAATTTAAACTTTAAATTAACTTTCAATTCGTTTGATTTAATAAAAAAAAATTAAAATAATAAAATAGGGAAAAAATAAATCGATAGGATAATAAAATTTAATATTAATTCATTTTTAAATAATAAAAATAAAAATATTTTAATTTTAACTTAAATTTAATTTAATTTTACTTAAATTTAAAATTTTAATTGAGTTAAATTTAAATTTAATTTTAACATGAAATTTTATTATTCTAAAATTTTTTTTTTTCATCAAACAATTTAAATTAAGTTTAATTAACAATGAAAATAAATGAATAACACATTCAATTTATTGTAATTTATTAATTTTAAGTATTTAATAAATGATAAAGTAATAATGAGAATAAATAAACTTGCAGAAAATTTATTGTAATTTATCAATTTTAAGAATAATTCAATAATGGATAAAGTAATAATTTATAAATTACAATGCAAATAAATATATACCGAATTGCAAAAGGTCTGGCAGATTATTGGCTTAAAATAGAAAGTCGTAACGCTTTTCCTTACGTGACGATCTGCCAATTCGCTCTTACTGTAAGCCGCGTAAAAAAACTTCGTTCCAAAATTTTCATGTAACCCCATTATTATTGAATAAATTAGAAATCAAAGACATTTACATTGAATTCAATCGAGAGTTCAAAACGCTAATACATATAAATAACCTTACCAAACGTTGATTCGAAGCACGCTAACACGTCACCGCACTTTTTATCTCTCTTTATATTATTTTAGACATTGTTAGCTTTGAATTGTCAATTGATATTATTTTATTTTATATCGCATTATACTGGCCGTTTTATTATCGTACATTTTTTTGGAAATGGATTAACTGATACCTTAAGATTTAAATTATTTGATTTTGACATACATTTGATGGACTGCATTGTCTCTGTTGTTTTATTCTTGACATTTTTGGTTCTTAACTGTCACATTGTAAAATTTCTTTTCGTTTCTTTTGTTGTTGTTTATTAAATAATATGATAATGTGTAAAAACACATAGGGAATTATATGTAATAGATGTAGTAATATGTAACAGATTTATTAAATGGCAAAAAGTATATTGAGTATTATACAACAATTCTAGATTGTAAATGTAAGGAGGGTGAAGTATGACGAATAGAGACACCTAAATAAAGGCTTCGACTCTACGACGATAAATTGAGGAAAATAAAAGAAGATAATACTAACAAATTGGTGGAATTTCAAAAAGTTGAACTTTGAACTCTATTAACAGCTCTAAATGGTATCATTAAGGATAATAAATAAGGAGGTTGTCTTTTATTGGTAACAATAAAGCTCATTAATAGTAGAAAGAGAGAGAAAGATGTACTAAATAATGTTGTTTTTGGCTATTATATAATGATATGGCTAATAAAAAGTAGCAGCATCTTTGCTGGAAAAGAAATATCCTACTTTCCTCTTGAAATAGCAGAAAAATGGTAAGATTTTCAGAGCTGTATAATGAAAAAGCTAAAGCAATTGCGCGGTGGGCAGCGAAAGTGATTTGAAAGCTTTTTATTCGAAGACATTAGTTGTAAAACTAAAATTTCCCTGTAATACGATTTTTTTTGGTGTCGTTGAAAATAACTTAATATGAGTCAAAAACCTATGACCATATTTTCAGAAATATATCGAAGTGATATTAATAGTTTAAGCCAAAATAAAAATATTTGATAAAAAAGACATCGAAAAGTTACAGAAATGAAAAAGTTGGCTGCAACTAGAATCTTTTTAACCGCCCCAGTTTTACTTAACATTGCCATTGATACGTTGTACGTACAGAATATTTTTTTATCATTTTTTTGCCTCAAATAAGTGATTTATATTATAATCTATGTTACCAGGTTTATTATGAATAAAATACGATGAAGTGAAAAAAATAATTGAGCTGCGAATATTTTTTAATTTAGCTCAAAATATACTTAATTTTTTCAAATAATTTTTTAGGAATTTATCATTAAAAACAAATTGCCTACTTCTTGTCGTGTTTTATTGCAATACGGCGAAGTCTTATAATTTTCTTTTACAAAAATGTAGACTTGCTTAAGGCTTGGCTTTACATAAGATCTCATAAATTATAAAGTTAAACGAGAATTTTTAATCGCGCAGTTGATGAAAAATTATTGCAGCCTGCTTGATGGCTTAGGGGCAGAAAATTAATTTAAAAAAAAATATCTAATAGTATACTTTATCTATAACCACGCAACATATCAGTTACTGTTTTATGTAAACTTTTTTCATAATCAATTCGATTGAGAACTATCAAAGCAAATGTAATTGTTCGAATAGAAAACAACAAAAATTTAAATAAGGAACTTAGATATGAAAAAAAAATGTCTCCTACATTACCTCTATTGTGCCTACATCGTATTCTATAAAATAGTTTTAAGTTATTTATTGTGCAATTGTGATTAATTAATTTAGATTTCTCAGTGACTTTAATCTGTATGGAAGAAATATTATCTATTGGTTTATATGGCGCAATCTGTTTATTTCAAAACCATAGTATCCGACCATAGATGGCAAGTGATTATGATATCATTAAGCATTCAGAGTAAAACAAAAGTTAAACATTGAGATGAGTTTGAAATAAGGTTTAATTTTAGACTTAATTTCTTGAGTATTAGTTATATTTCTTAGCTGGAGGAAAATGTTTGGTAATCGCAATGCTATAAAATTTAAAAATTTTCTAAAAATAACTTGATCCATTTTCTTCATGTTTTACACATCTTTAGTATTTTATCATCTGATGATAAGTCAAATTTCTTTAAAGCTCAGAGAGGCACGAAGAGAACAGCGCTGTAATGATTAGTGTTTTATGAATCCAACAATACAAACACTATTAAGCCTATTAATATAATAAAACGATACTATTTCACTGTAATAATACAAAAGAAAGAGAAAGAACATATATGAATACACGATCATGAGTTTTGCCAGAAAAAAGTGCAGCGTCGCTAAGAAATTTAATACGATGTAGTTTTTGTAGGTTTGAAGGGATTTAATAATATAATTTGATTATATAAAAACGTGATCAAATAGGAAAGAACTTGAATATTTTGAAGGAATTTATGAGACGTTTACATTACAACCTCTGAAAAGGCGGATTTTTTTGCACAGCTAATTTAATAAAATTTGGTTTAGTTAAATTAAATTAATTTGCTTCCCATTTATTTAGCATCGTTTTCACAAATCGACTTTTTCCTAAATGAATGAAAATTTATTGCTAATTTAACTAGGGCTTCGTTATATTTTTAGATCCATTTATATTGGATTAAATTGTAACTACGTTAATATCAAAAAGTGTCCACGTCGCCAATGTTCCCAGTAATTAATGAAATATTATTAAAGTAATGTAAAAATATATAGTAATAAAACTAATTTCAATGAAATTCAAAAGACGATAAAAATGAAAGGAAATTTTAATGGAAATTGTAATAGAAACAAATGCCAAGTGGGTTTTATTTTAATAAATTGATTTGTACTCATGTTGTGTAATTTTGCTATGTTCAGTCTTTAACGCCATCAAATCATTATGTAATAGAAAACGGAATTAAATGAATGTTTTAAATTTGAAAAATTATTTTTCTATAAACAATTCATAAATTACGCACAGTAAATTAGGTGTTTGTAATTTTGCAGAGAAATCTTTCCATCTCAACTAATATTATAATTTCAAAATCTGCATGATCGATCGGATGTTTGTTACCCAAACCATAAGCGTTTTACTGTTGTAGATTAATTTTAATAGCGAGATATTTTATGCAGGGCTGGCGTGATTACGGGAAGTGGTGCTGAGTTGTGACGTGAAAGTTGTGACTGGGTATGGGCGTCAAACTGTTCTATATCGATAGCGCAAGGTTCTGTAACATTAATAATTCTTATTTTGATAATTGATAACCTAAAACAATACAAAGTATAGTACAAGAAATTTAAGTTCTATATGCTTGTCATTTTAGTGATATGTTTCATGTCATTTAATGTAATTATGAGAAGTATTATGCATGATATTCACATGTACATTTAACATTATTGTTTTCGTTATTTACCCCCTTTGAAGTTTGTGTCATTAAATAAACGGTATATTTATTTTATGGAATGGATTAACACTACGATGAAAATATTAGTTATATTTACACAAATGAATTTTACTGAAATGAAACATTACGTTGGATACTAATAAACTCGCCATTTTTTTCCAACAATTTCTGGAATTTTACGGAAACTTCTCGTACATCTTCCGAGGGGTATATAAAGATGGTTTTTTACTGAGTTAGCAACTAAATTTTGGTGAGTATGGAAAAGATTTGAAAATTTCGCGAATAAAATTTAGAGTACTCTTGCTTCATGAATTTTATTTAGGGAGAAAACTGGTAGAAATAATATATACTTTGTATGAGAAAATGGGTATTCTCTCCTGTGATATAGCCAAGCTTTGGTTCCAAAGACAAAAAAAGAAGGTATTTTTTCATATCTCCGGGTATACTTATCCACGGCACCCCCTATATTCAACTTAAATAAATTAAAAAGCCTTACTGAAACTGATCCCAGTATTGATCATTAAATTTCTCATTATCTTCCTGAGTTATTCTCATACTTCCTTAAAGCAATAGAACAACAACTTCATGCTTTGAGAAAGAAGTGAAAATATTAAATTTGGCGAAATTTCACGTTGATGAATTGAAATGGCGGGTTTATTAGTTGTCAACATAATAGTAATTAATATGATTACTTTTTTTTGTAAAGTGTAAGTTTCTTCAATGGGCTTGGGCTACATAATATATTACATTCTTTTAATCAATTAGTCAATCATAATTTATTTGAAATTAGATATTACTAATTCTAAGTTTATATCTCACGTTAATTTAAGGAAAAATTATAACAAAACAAGGCAAATCAACATAGCTATGCCAAGCGTTTATTACTTTGTCTGATTACTAACTAGACACGTTCGATAATGTCGAAAAGATTGACGTCTGCTATGATGTAACTGTATTTAAATATTTCCTGTTACAATCCTTAAAATAATAGTATTAAGCTGGCGGTTAATAGTTAAGTTGCCCATGCTTTCTCCAATGTCAATGGTATGGTGGAAGATATGGAATTTCCGAATATGATACAATTAGCAACGTTCAGTTGCAAAATATGAAAACGTTTAATTAAAATTTTGGATATAAAATTGATCAAGTAAAATGCCCATGCTTTAAGGTATTTATTTCTAATGTTAATGGTATGATGAGAGATACAGAATTTCCGAATATGATAAAATTAGCAACACTCAGTTGCAAAATATTAAAACGTTTAATAACAATTTTGGATATAAAATTGACCAAATAAAATCATTAAAATTTTAATGAACATTCAGAACTTACTTTTCAAAATAAAGACTTTTGTAATTAGCAGCTCTCGTAGAAAAATCTATTTTCTCGCCGTTATTACGACTTTAACAAACAATTTTTCTCATAGAGAGAGTTTGATTGAGATTGTTTGGTAGTAATGTACTGACTGACCTCCTCTCCTCTACTGAAGGTACAAGAAAAAATCTTATCTCTGGTTCTATTCATCGTCAAATTATTACTTTGCACTTCAACAACATGTACACCGATCGAGAAATGCAAAAATTGATTTCTCAAGACGTAATAACGGCGAGAAAATAGATTTTTTTACGAGATTCTTTGGTAATTCCACATAGCGTTTTCGTTATTATTTTGGCCTGAGAGAATTTTTTTGTAAATTTTATTCAAAAGATTCGGTAGCAGTTGGTGTAAATATTAGCTAAACTTTTGATTCTTCCTTGTAAATCAGAAATGTTTTTGGTAAACTACTTACTTGCACAGTCTGTTTTGCAAGTAAGTAGTTTATATATACATATACATATATATATGTGTATATTTATACGTTATAGTTAAATAAATTGTTAGCACGAAGTGACACTGAAAACTTGTTAACCTTTGGCGTAACGCGCCGTTTCCACTCCGACCGCAAAGCTTCAAAACTCAGTTTAGCGAGGCTCTGGGGAATTGTTGGTGAAGTTTTCGCTTTAGAACATTTGTAGAAACATATTATGACTGTTATAATAAAACATAGGGAATAAGTAAGAAAATTCCCCGTTTACAAAATAAATTGGAACAAAAACCAAATATATTAAGTAAATGAATACCCAATCAAAACGTATAAAAAATTTTTTGTAAATAAAATTTTAGATATGATTAAGAAATTCACTATTATATCAGTTGGTTAAAGGAACTAGCATAAATTTTGAATACTTGTTTTTCTTTACATTTCAACCAAAATTTGATTGATTGTATGAAATATGACCGCAATTTTTTTTTGGAAGCTTTTACCTAAACTGTCATAAAGTATTATTTAAATACATTCAATAATATTTTACGATAAGTTCAAGGTAAGTAGTTTACGATAAGCTCTAAGATATATTAATACTCTGTGCGGAAGAACAGGTATTTTTCTGTTCGCTTTTAAGTAATCTTAAAAGTATTTTTTCAAGCGTTTGCACAGGAAAGTGTAATTTTCAAGACGTTTTCCCTTTTTGTTAAGGCAACGCGCGACTCAATTTTGCAGACGAGCTTCATCCGGCTGGTGCCACGCTCATCATACGCAAGACCAGGCGTGCAAGCTCATAATGAGAACCGTAAAAAAGTACGAGACGGTCATTAATTCAATGAACTTGCGCTTAACGGTCGGGGAGAACGGAGGGAGGATGGATGGAGCTCGAAGGGATTGGGAGAATTATAAGGGAACTGTGGAAACTAGAGCCTTCGTATATATATATATATATATATATATATATATATATACCTATATATATGTATACATACATACATATATATGTATATATATATATATATATATATAATGGCGGACTTATTGCTACAAGAGCAATTTCTTATAGCCAACTGGAACCCTATCCAGCCCCGCTGAACAGCTGGCAGTCAAACCCGGACTCCCCATTGTGCGCTGTGCCATCAATGGTCGTAAGCCTTGTGATCAGTCTAACACACCACGGCGAAAACCAAGACTACGTACGAAGTCGAAGACTACGTCCGGCCTAAACTACGACTACGCTTACAAATTTTTTATAATGATGTACTACACTAATACATAGAAATGCCAGTTTACATATGAAAGTTAATTTTACAAATTTAAAGATTAATTTCAATCAAATGTTTATACATTTTTAGTTCGATAAATTTAAATACGAGTAGGAAAATACCCCTATGGGATTTTACTCATACAAAAAACAAATTAAATCATGGTATTTCGAAAAGCATTTCATCCATTTAAACCTATTAGAAACATCATAATTTGAAGTCGCAAAATTTTCAGTATTCCCTATTTGACATTTATTTTTGGCATTCATATTGAGAATAATAAATTTTGTGTTCTTTGCTTGTGTATCTTTTTTATACTACTTTATAAAAAGGTTTCTCGAATTTCATGTGTAGTATAATGCATATACATTTTTTAGGCTTTTTCAATCCACCAATATTTTGAAGCCTTATTCTGCCTAAGTGCGCCTCCTAGACGAATTGTGCGACAAATATTTGCATATATGTTAATTTAGATCCGTATCTGAAACATTTACTTGCAAAATTATATGCAACACAAGGATATGGAGAATGAATTACATGGAGAAGTTATTAGAATTCCGCGCTTGGATACTAATAAAAACGAATATAGTTTTTTGAAAATTAAATTTTTAATCAATAGTACAATATTATCACCAAACATTTTTCTCGTCATTGAATCTCCTTATTGAACAGTATCTTTATTTTAATAATTTACTATAAGCAAAGTAGGCGGTGACAGTTTTGATTACTGTTTCAAATAATTAGAAATAAAATATTTAATAAAGTTTTATAAACATTAGTACTTGAAAATGTTTCACTTTGGAGGGATATTATCATTACTATCGGATGGAAGTGGTGAAATATTTTTTTTAGATTTTTAATTTTAGTTCTTTGGAAACCTCACGCAAATCTTTATATCTAGGTATAGCGCGACTGAGAATTTTAAGTTTTGAGTTAGATTAGGCTACCGGCCAGACCTTGGTTGTTGGCATATGTCAACAAAGCGATGGTTGTTCACTAATAAAACATTCAATGTAGAACGGAAATTAACTTCTGCTGCAATGTAAGACGATTTTGTACATGCGACTGTTTATTACGAGTTGCTACGGCATTTGCATAATTCAAATTGTATCATCCTTGCGGAATGATTTTTGATATTCTTTTTTTTAATTTTATTTACAGTTTAATAGTATTTGTAACATAGTCAGCGGTTTCACCTGTACAGACGTTGGGTGTCATTAAGAATTCATTGGTGTGATTGCTTTCAAAATAACGAGATTTTCTTTAAAACTTATTTTATTTTTATACCAGTGAATGTGTGTTGGTATTTTTACTGCATTACAAGTACTCATAGGTATCTTTCTTCTTCTCCTGTGATTTCTGTCTGATATCTGATTGAGGCCGAAGCAAGTATACTGTTCCGGAAGCCTCTATATCCTGAACATTTTGAACGTCGTCTCTTTTCTTTTTAGTCCATGGCGCTTAACTTCACCTGGACCCTATCGAACCACATTCACAGATATGAAATGTCTTTATAATGAACAATCGTCAGTCGCAATATTTATTTATAAAACTTGCAATAAACATAGACTTTCCCAGAGACCATTTAATTTCCCTTTTCTTTTCTAAATTATTTTTCTAAATTTTGTAAATTTGCTATTTTTTTACCAATACCTTACTAATTTTTATAAGAATATTTCTTAGTGTTTTTTTTTTGAAAATGTATTATATAATTGTTATATAATTTACTCAACGTAAACATCCCGTTTACTAAAAAGCTTCTACGAATAAATAATATTTTTCAGAAATTTACTGGACCGATTTATATCACCCAAAGTGGTAAAAAGTATGGAATGAGATATAAGTTAAATAAATCTATATTGTTTGCACACAAACGATATAGCTTTCCAAAGAGACAATATTTGAGTACTTTTCCTATTGTACAGTTTTTTGTGTAATAAGAAATTCACAGAAACATTTTCATATGTTAAGAGATTTACATAAAATGTAAAAAAAACATATATAGAAAAAATCTACATACAAAATTATTTCACGCGTAGATGAACGACTTAATTTATGTAGATTGTATTGTGCCGATTGCCTTCAAGATCGTTTTGAATATTGGAAAATACACTCAAGAAAATGAAGGAGTCACTTAAGCTGTAATCGCCCAATACATTTGTTTAGAGATTTAAGCCACCAACTGATTTTCCATTATATTGCACAATAGCAAGTAACCTTAACGCGTTGATTGAAAAATGGGAGTGTCATTAATATACCCTTGTAACAAAGAAAATGTTCATACCCTTGATATAACACCATTTAAGCAGTTTATTAAGATGATGAGGGGTAGAGTTATTTAATATTTACATGAATTCATATTATTTTCTCACGTTATTTTGTAATTGAAATGCACAAATTAAATTGAAATACAGTAAGTCGTAGCGTCAAGTACTTGTAAAGAATATGTGTAATAGGATGTTATAACCGATTCGAGGTGGGGTTAAGTTTAACAAAAATGATTTGACCTAACTTTATTTCGATTATTATTTGCAAACCCTCATTTGGGATAGCAATTGTTGTATATATACATATACATATATATATATATATATATATATATATATATATATATATATATATAATTATTATCGCATGTAGACTAGTTCATGAGGAATGTATAAACAATTATACTGAACATGAAACATCAGTTTTAAAGAGCAATGATTTCGAATAGCAGGAAATAAATATAAAAATTCGGTAAGCAAGTGTTTCTTTGCTGAGCATCATATTTAGGGTGTAGTTTTTTTTAATGGATGTATTAAGCCCGTTGAGTATAGATTGAGACAATTATAATTTATTATTTTTTTTACATTTCATTCTGCACTCGATATACTTTATATAACCATTCACACAAGGATTAAAATGGTCGTCCGGTTCACTGAATGCTGAACGTTGCATGGCACCATTAAACGTTATGACACGACACGGAAACTTTATCGACATTTTAAAGCTGGTATTATTTCCCAAAAAACAAGTATAGATTGTACTGGTACATCAGTGTTTTATTAAGGTTTTTCCATGAAGGTTTTCTTTATAATGAGAGAAAATTGAAATAAAATTATTGAGAAAATATTGAAAATGTGGCTATTTATAC
Source organism: Druceiella hillmani (assembly GCA_039881145.1). NCBI lineage: Eukaryota > Metazoa > Arthropoda > Insecta > Lepidoptera > Hepialidae > Druceiella > Druceiella hillmani. The sequence continues at coordinate 56,526,149 of JAYKKI010000002.1, forward strand.
AACAAAGAAATAAATTATTTCCACATAACCAATGTTCAAATAAAAAAAAAATTAGGTTTCTTTTATTTCATACTTTATAACAGAAAACGAACCGAAAAGAACTCAAATTACCAACATTATAAAATATACAATTTTATCAGCAATGAATTGCTTTATAAATTTAGTGTCCTTATGCATACGCGGTTATAGGTTACATATATGTTTAGTGCGATGACTGAAAATAACTGCTTTTGTTTGTGTAATTCAAAATTTATACATAACTTTGAAATAAAATATTTTATGCTCAAAAGGACTGTGGGTTGCACCATCACGTGGTACTGAAAACTATTTCGGGCGCTTAGTAAATATGTGTGTGCATTCTCGTAACAAGTAAGTCATTCTTATATTTAGGTGAAAGATTTTTTTCAAAATTTATTTTTTTGCTCTGAAGTAGACACAAAATAATCCACAACATTTTTAAAGTTAATCTATAGGCGAAGGTTAGCTTCGCAAATATTACGAAAAATTTTGTAATTGATGTGATATTTTGTATTAATACTTAATGTAAAATGTAAATAGAATTGGTAATTATGGAGTGAAGACTAAGAAGTCAAACATCATAAATAACATTAAAAATTTCTATAGATAAAGCTATTGATTAAATTGGAGCAGATAATGCTGCTCCAAGCTCTCAAGATATATTTTTAATAACTTAATCCTTTCATATTGTTAGCAAAATGATAAATATTAATTTCTTCTATAAGAAACCAAATAATATGTCCGTCCATTGGTCTGTGGTAACATCATAGTTTCTGGAGTTTTAAATCGATTTACATTTTTAAGAGTGCTCTAAAACAAGGTCGATTTTTTTTTATTTAACGTCTCTTAAAATTGGGGTTTCATTCAGCATTTTTATAGCTGACGCATGCAGATAAGAATAACCAACAGTGAGGTTATAAAACATATCAATTGGAAACCTTACTCGTCATTAAAATGTATGAAGGGGAAATAGGTGTTAAAGAAATTTATCATATCAGAATCTAAATAAGTTGAAAAAGAGATGCCAATACAATAATTTGCGCTACTTGCACAATGTTCAGTTTTTGCGTTAATTCCCTATTTTTAAATACACTACTGCAGCAAATTATAAAAATAAATCGAACATTTACTGTAGGTTATGTATCAACAGGATCTCGTGAACAAAAGCGTACGCGCTCATTTCATTTTCTTACGTATCAGTGAGATGTGCGATTTGGTAAAAGAATCATGATTTTTAATAAATAATTGTATTTAGTTATATAAAATTTAAGTCAAAAGAGTGTTATATAAAATTTAAATATACATGGCTGAATTCACTTCCATTTCATGTAATGATTTAATTTGCTAACGGAATATTTTATTAACTCTGGCTCACACTCCTATTTTTCCAAAAATATTAAAAGTAGGCGTGTAAGCATATAACTTCGTTAGTTCGATCAAGCTGTTAAAACGATTAATAGATTACCGGAAGATGAAATATTTTAATCATCGGGTTTAAATATTTTGGGATATAAATATAGAATTTTGTGGCATTTTTGACATCCTCAAAAAGGAACTGAAGCTAATTTCATTAAAATAATTTAAAAAAACAATTAAAATAATAAAAAAAATATCTCAACATTGTTTGGAGTGAATTTATTTAAATATCGCTCTAATAATAAAATTAAAATGTTATAACTGACGTTGATATAAATATGTAGATATCTTCCATTCACTTATTCCAACAACGAGTCAAATATACATATAAATAGAGAGGTTATTTTTAAAAATATTTAATTGCGTTCTTTCTTGCGATATCGAAACTCAATATTTTCAGACATTTTTTGTTGCTGAACTCTCTAAACAGATTTTTTGCAAAGAAATTATTTTTAATGAAAATATCTGGGAAGTTAAACATATTATTTTGGAAGGAGTTATTAGTTTAAACTACTTATTATAAAATTAAACAGATATGTTAAGACAGGTATTTAATGCGGGTCCGAAGAAAATAAGTAATTCTCCCACCCGCCACATTTCATACAATTTATATATAAGAAACTACTCGTGCAAAAAACGCTTTCCCTCACCACTACCTCAAGATAATTACACAGATGCAATGGTAGAGGCTGGAAAACATTACCTACATATTATTATCAATAATACAGGATATATCCGTAAGTTTACGATACGACTACTTAGGGAAAATTGACACAAAGAATGTTTTATAAAAGGAACGTATGGACACCAATTCATAATTTTAACATCACCAGCAATACTTCATTAAAAACTTAAATTTGGTTTGTAAGGTGTCTTATGTACTAATACTTTATACAAATATATTTGGCAATTAGTCTTCAACATATTTTCAGCAAATTTTTTTTCGAACAAATTTAGTAATATATGTTTTTCTTGCAATTAATATTTTGGACAAAATGAATGTGAGGTTAAATTTCAACACAATAAAACCTCTGCAAATATTATTTATAACAGCTATTTTATTCGATATCTCCTCTTATTAAAAAAAAACTTAAAAATTTTAGAGGAGGTGTCCCCGAACGGGGACACGTTGTCTAAAATTTTTAAGTTTTCATCTCTCTTATATTTTTGTCAATTATTTTCTTTAACCTTGTTATTGTAGAGATATTAGCAATAAATGAAGATGTAATGAATTGTAAAATAAAAAAAAAACATACGAGGGTATGGTAAGGAAACTACCATTAAACTTTGTTATTCAGTTATTTTTTATTTCACAGCTTTAAATTAAACAGTACCAAAATAAACATATAAAATTGATCAAGAAAGAAAAGTAATTTCTTTTTTTCTTTAATTTATAGTATTGGGAACAAAGTAGAAAAAGAAGAAGTGGAAGGTGGAGTGTAAAGCATTTCGGTACACCTGGTGGTAGTAGACTACTATCGACGAACAAATTCGCTAAAAAAGATTTTAAAATCTGTAAATTATATACTATGAATATGCAGAAAACTGTCTAGCCTGTGATGCACCACGCAACAACATATACTAAAAAAGAAAATGTTTCACTTCATATAATTATTATAATATTAAATTTTATTAAAATATTCAAATTCGTTATAAAAAATATAGGCATCAAAAATAATAATGTTGTGGTATGTGAAGATAAAATGAAATCAATTGTGTGATGAATATCGAATTGCTATTAACCTTACCGGATCAAACATTACAGCATTCAAAATGTAAAGTCGACTATTAATAATAAGCCGGAACACTCTTTCAAAATGAATTTATGCAAATTAAATATATTGTATTTCACAGAAACCAATTTTCTTGTTGTTGCACGTATTTTTTTATTATGGCATCATTTGGGAAACTAAAAAAAACAATGGTTTGAACACTAAAAAACATCGATAAAATACAATTTTTGCATTAATTGCAGACATATTTCAAACAATAATATCGATATTATTCCATGCGATCAAATTTTAAACGAAACGAAATATACTGGTACAAAGTTTGAGAAATATTTAAAAATTAATAATCATATCAAATCTTGTACTTACTGGCAATATGTGATATCACTTCTTTAAAATTTTTAGTTTGTTTCAGTGTTTGTTCATGTCATTGTTTCTACATACAAGTACTAAATAATTCGTCATTTTGACCAAGTGTTGGAACGATATTGATGCACCGTGATCAAATTATGACTGGCGGTATTGTTTCAAGCGCGATCGCCTTTCCTGATTTAGGCCTATCAAGACGACACGCGCCACGTCCCCCTTGACATATCCCTCTTAATATGTTGTTTAACCAAAGTTTCCGTCTATAGTTATTAAAATAATCGATAAATTGGTTTAAAATATATACTATTTTTGAAGACATTTATATGGAATAAACGTTTAGTATGAGCCTTTTTCATATTATGCGGAGTTAATAACTCTCTAATTAAATCGTGACTGATAGATACGATTTACATTGACTAAAAATAAAACAATTTATTTAATACAGACAGATAATTATTTAGACGAAATGACAAAGAAACTAGATAGACAAAACCTTGTAAATTTATAATACCTTTTATATACAGTACTCTAGCTTCAGGTACCAATTTATAGAGATACCGTTTTCACCCATCACAAAGAAACAAGTTGTGAAATGTTGTGACCAAGCGATACTCTTTCGTATCGGTAGACACTTATTAGTATTAGGTCTGAAAATATTTATATATGTTTCTCCAAGCATGTTGTATTTTGAGAATCTTAAATAATAATAATAATAATAAATGTACATTCAAGATCATGTAGCTGTTGCATTTTTGACTACCAGAAAGCTTTCGATTGTGTAGATAACGATGTCTTACTAAACCGCCTTGCGAGGCAGGGTTCTCTATTCCACTTTAACCAATTTTCTATTCGTATCTCATGGATATAAAGTAACAAGTACGAGTGGATAAATTTATATTCGAGATATACTTTACACGATTGAAATCGAGCTAGGCTCAAACCACTTTTCACAATTCTTGTAAACGATATTGGTTGCGAGGTGAATACTGCTCGTTGTTTGTTATTCGCTGACGATATGAACTATTTTACAGTCATTACTTATGCAGCAGACGGTGAACAGTTGCAGCGTGGAATCAGCATCGTCGTCAAATGGAGCGCAGCAAGCAGTTTATGGTTTAATGCAAGGCAATATTCAATAGTGAGTTATAGCTCAGCGCACGCTTCTATTAAATACTGATATACGGTCAGCGGGATCCCATCGTCTGGATGAGGTCTTTGTTTTGAAATTCACATCTGATTTGCGACTGAGTTTCTCCGTGTCACAAATTTGTTTGCTGTACACTTCATTTGTGCACAGCCATTTAGAATTTGGCTCCAATGTATGTAAGGGAGTATGATTACTTCCCTTCATATATATATATATATATATATATATATATATATATATATATATATATATATATATATATATATATATATAGCTATACTACCTTCTAAAACAGAATCATTTTGAAATTCTCTAGTTCCCGCGATATTCAACTACTCAATCACAATCGCACCACAGTGTGATTTGTTAGAATTAGTGAAAGTAAATTTGCCGAAATGTGTCGTCTTTACATTCTGTAGTTCTTGTTTACTTTTGTATTCATATTTAATTTAAAGGTTTAAAGTTTGTTAACAGTTAATTATTTATCGTTGTGAATTGGTTACACACGAAAATCTTGTCTTTTAGGTATATTTCTATAAAAAAAATTAATTTACTTGTATTTGTTGATTAAAATTCTAATTAAAATATCACATCGGCATGGAATTGGGTAATTTACAGCAATCCAATTAATACTTTGAACAAAAATATTCAGCACGGTGAATAAACAATTTATACAACAACAATAACTATCCGACGATTTGTGGATAATTACCAAACCCAACTTTTACTACTTACGCTGTTGAGTTGTTACGCATTTGTTGAGCTAACCAGTAGTAACATGTTAAGATATGTCAAAATTCTGGTATTCCAATTTCACAACTAACCTAATACCATACGACGTGTAGGTGTCTGATTGTCGCAATGAACATCTTTTTTGGTTATTTCATTTGGATTCCTTAAGAAATACGCTTTTCAGACTAAAAAAGAATAGAATGGACCTTAGAAAAATTACATTAGATCAGTGTATTTTTTTATCTATCGATACAAAATACCGTTCTTCCTGACTCATCGTTCTATTTGCTTTTTCATTCAGATTTATTACATCTATCAACCCTACAAATTGCTTTCTGCTATTTCCAATCAAGTTTATATGGACATAAGTCAAGTAAAGATGCGAAGGTTCACTTCTATCAATCGTTTTTGCGGAAAGTAAAATACTTAAAAAGTATTTACTTTCCGCAAAAACGGAAACCAAAATTGGTTTTACCAAAATTGGAGTTAAAATTTAGCCAGGGACGTAGTCGCAAGTTGAACTAATACGTTCTCGCCTTGCGCAATATCAACAGACGTTAATTTTCGTTTTGCGATAGGTTTATGCAAATAGACGTGGTGCTTTATAAGCGATTTAACTACTGTTTGGTTTTAAACCGAATCGATATGGAATGATTTATGTCTTTTCTAAATCCCTTTTTTACGATAAATATGTATGCATATTTTTTATGATATATATTATAAAGCGAATGAAGCAATTCTACTTCACGAATGAACTCGAACTGAATTGAATAATACAAATATTTTAGTTTTTTTGGCTCTTATTTAATATGAGTTTAACGAAAGTAACATTATTATTTTTTTATTTATCTGAATTATATAACACCTTATCAGCTATTACGATAACTTATGGTTCATCTATAACCAACATACTGTGATACGCAAACATCCAAATACCTACTAATTTTAGCTTATTTACACACAATTAAAATTCTAATCAAATATTAATATCGAGGTCCTTTTTGGATTTTTTAAGACCACAGTGAAAAATTAAATATGAGGACGCATTGCACGTCACAATAAAAAATAGTATTCCGCAAATGAACTGTAAACTTGAAAAATGTTAAATAAAGCCTCGATTTTATTTAAAATTTTCTTTGTCCTCATTAATTCCCCAAATCACTAATTCCCCAAAAAATGTAGTGGGTATTTTTTCGCCTCTCCTTTGTAATTAAAGAGTTTTATTTTTTTTAACAATAGAAGCTGTGTAGACGGGTAGACAGAAATTACAAATTTTACTATGGATTCCTAAAAATAGTCGTACTAAAAGCTACTAGTAACGAATCTATTCACATACACTCCCTACTCGTAGAACTAAAATGTTCATGTATTATATAAAATGATCATTTAATAGCTTACCACGCATTATTTCACGAATATTGAATATATTCGACGTTAATTTAGTAGAAATTCATTATAGTTTATTTTTTCAAAATAAAATGAAACTATATGAATACGTAGAAATAACACCACATTATTTATACTTTATTTAAATTTTTTACCGCGACCTAGGTTTCATTGTATGATAGCACCTTCAGGTGGGCAATTTGTAAAGATTCATATTTCTTTATGTGATATAAATGATACAGCTAGTTCCTTAGGTGTGACACTATATGCCCGCTTTCTTGCATAGGGAGTATTTCGAACCATATTTATTTTTATTGTAACACTTATCGAAGCTTAAGCACCGGAAAGTTGATTGATTGCTTTATATGATAGTGGAGTGCAGGTAAAATGCCACATTTGGTACCATTCAAATAGTGACTTTTAATACAATATAATGTCCATCACTTTTTTAGAATTACCTATTGTATAAGCAATACTCGGCATTGAAAGTAAAATAATTTCCAATTTTCGAGGATGAAAACTATTTCTCCTTAAGACACCACATTTATTTCACTCCCTTTAGAATAAACTTTACAGCTCTATCTTTATTAAGATTCAAATCCCATCGTCCTTTACAATCCCCACGCAAGAGCTACGAAAATATATTTTCTTATTTGCGCGTGATCGATGCGTTTTATACAATGATTAATCTCGCAATCGTCTTTTTGACAAATGGCACACGTAATCAGGCAATGGCACACGTATTTCATGCATATTTTTGCATTATATGCATCGACAACTTTCTGAAATGCTATGGTATTTGGTCATCATATACGGTGAATTTTGTGGTATTCATTATATTCTCTAGTACTTCTTTTGTCATCAACCTCTTTACTACTGATGAAATAAAATTTGATATTAGTAATCCAAAGTTCCTTTTTTTAGACTTTACCTTATATGATGTTTTTTGCAGGAGAAAACAAACCGTTGTTTTTTTCATTGAAAGAAAGGTAACTTTTCATCCAGGAGACCAATATATTTCACAGTTCGCTCTTCCTATGTTGCCTTGGTACTCTGATTATCTTGGTCCCGCATAAATTAGTTTAAAATATAACCAGAATTTATTTACATGAAGTGTATCTTACATTAAGTGTTTTAATATTTATTTACACTAAGTGTACATTTGACTTTACTTTACTTTTGAACTATAGAGAGGACGGTGTACCATTAACAAAACAAACATACCAAATTTTAAACATCTTCAGTAGTAATTTCGATCATTATTAGCAAGCAAAAAACTGAAAATTTAAGTAAGTGCTTTTTATAATACGATATAAATTTATCTCTTCTACTTCTACCGCTCTATTGGATTTTATTATTATTTTTACTATTTATTCTACAGTTTATCAGATCAATTTATGCGTGTTCATTAATATTTTGAACGTGGAGTTTTGTTTTACTTTTTGTGGTCGCTTTCATTTTGAAGCGTGTTTTCTTTTCCTTGTAAATAAGACAAAGATAAAACCGGATTATAATGACCTCTCTAATTACATTTATGTACAGCGTCAAGATATATATATATATATATATATATATATATATATATATATATATATATATATATATACATATATATATATATATATGTATATATCCTTTGATATATTTTTTGCTTTCTGACAAAACTACAGTCAGTTCTTTCCGTTACTATAATTAGTATATTGTAATTTTTAAGTAGTCTATTATCGGCGAAAGTCTATTTTATTTTGGCGTTGTTTCTGTTTTCAAAATTTTTTTCAAAAATTTTTAGACTTAATATCGAAGGCGAAATTATTTATTAATTTATTTACTTGGATAAATATATTCAGCAGACTTATAAGGGTAGTATTTTTTAGTTAATCAAAACACCAGAAGTTGGAAATTTAATGTTGTGCTAGAGACCATCATTAAGACATCATAAAATTTAAAATATACTAAAATGAAAAAAAAAAATTAAACAAACTAAAAATATAACTTCGTAGTAAATGACTTTGATAAACATAGATGGGGAGAAGATATATCTTAACTCGTTGACCTATGTTTACTATATAAGAGGAAGGAAAGTTATAATGACCGGGAACCAAGATCGGAATATTTTTTCAGCTGTTTTTAAATCAATATTGTGTTTAGAATATTAGTATCAATTTTATACCAGAGTTTGGGAGCATATACAGTGAATCAATATTTGTAGGGGGTAGTGCTATATTTAGAAATAAGGAGAGTGAGAGGGACATAAATCTCAATCCATGAGCCGCTAGGATTTTGAATCCAGAATTAGAGGTATCATCTTTTTTCGAACTTCCCACGCACTAACATAATAATTAAATTTCTTTCATACATCGTGATATGGAATGAACGATAATTTTCGGATTGCAAGAGAATTACAAACAATAAACACATGCGTGTGTAATTGTGCGTGATGAAATATTAAATAAAAAAATACTGTTAAAGAGGCGATGCGGTATCAACGCTCGCATCACAGAAGAAAAAATAACACCTCTCCGGTATCATCGTCCGTACATCGTGCTAGAACTTTAACAGTATAGAGTCAGTAGAGGCAAAACTATGTTAATTTCAAGCTGTGCAAAGTTTGCAATTAACTGAGATTTAAATTAATTTCACTTTCCGCTATTTCTGCAGTTTTTATGCAAAGATAAAATTACACGCATGTAAAAATTCAGTTTATAATACTCATAATCAATTGGGGAAAATCTGTGAATAATCTGCCCTTGCAAATTTTGCCCACAGGTTATATGCAAAATTTACTCTATATTTAGTCCACGTCCTAATATACAGGAAAAGCTTGAAAGAAATTTTAAAACCTTTGTAGTGTTTACTTTAAGGAAGCATATATATATATATATATATATATATATATATATATATATCTATATATATATCTATATATATATATATATATATATATATATATATATATATATATATATATATATATTATTTCGTATAATATAAAAGCGGCCGCAGTCTCACTGAATATTAATATTGATAAATTAGTTTCAATTTGGTACAGACATTAATTATGATTTCTTTCAGTTGGTAGTACATTCTTATTATTTTATTTTTTTTTAATTATGTATATTTGTGTATAGAAATTCCGTTTGTAAAACATATTATATAAATTAACCAAGGAAATTGATTTTTTATTTATTTTAAATCTGGCAAGTGATTAGAAATACAGGTTTTATAAGTTAGTTATACTTGTTTCCACGTAACTTGAATAAGACCATTACGTCTTATAGCATTTGAAGGCTAAAACTGCGTCCTCTGATAACAAATAGCGAAGCGCACTATCGGAACGGATCTATGATAAGCGGCCGTCACGCTGTGGTCTACTGCATATATATCGGAGAGGCCCTTCTAATTCGGAGCATTGACGCGTGGAGATTATTCATGTCCACGGATATCACGTTAAGTTGGACGGTATTCCTCGTCAGAATTTTGAGGATAAATCGGTTGAAACCTGAATTATTGTTTGCGGATGTATAATACGTTTATTGTATATGGATTTTATGGTGATGATAGGGAAATATTAAATTTTTCCCAAAGTTTTGAGTTTAACGCATATAAGTATTTGTTTAAAAGTCAATATTAGCTATTTTTAACTGATATCAAAAAAAGAAGATTATCAATTCAATTGGCCTAAATTGTTTTATACCTTGGTCTTTTCTTACTATTTCTAATAACCACTATATTTTTATCTTTCTGTGATGGTCGTCTTGCAGTATTTTAAAAAAAATATTTTTTAAGTCTTAAGATTGATTGTGAGTAATGGCCTATCCTAAGCTATGCGTACATAAACTAAAAAGTCACTTTAAATTCTATTTTAATTATACAGAGTGATAAGCGTTACTTTATTAAGTAATTTTAAAATAGTTTTACATTTTTATTTTGTAGTTTATATTGTTCTTTTTGAATGCGTATATATATAATAAATGTTATATTGATTATAACATTTTTTTATTTGGTAATAAGATAAATATTTATTTCGTCTAATTAAAGATCTACTGAAGTCAAAGGTAAAAATAATTATGCAAATAGATATGAAATAAAAATTCAAATCATAATACAGTTAAGTTATATAATGCAGTTAAGTCACATCAAAAAGCCTGTCAAGGTGAGTGGAGCTTGCACTACGATGGTTCCGTACACATATAGGCATTTGTAAATATTTAAAGTTAAATAATATTTCTATCACACTATTTTCAAAATTTACATTTTTTTGCAATGAAAATATATTGCCTATTATATCTTTAACAGGTGGATATTAAAAAAAAAATATTTTTTATAATTTTTTTTGTGATCTGTGTGACATTGCTTCTTGTCATATTTCATAATTCTAAGCCAAAGGGAAGTACTTTACAGATTTTGATTTATTTGCGAAAGTCAAAATATACTGCATAAACGAACCATATTTTTAGGGTTCTTCTTGACTGCCTTAACTTAGAAGCTTTATTTTTTTACAAGTCTAAACGAGCAATCTAAGTATTTGGTATTAATTTCAAGTTCACACCTCCACGCGTTGCTCAGAAAAGAGGTCTTGACAGACAGACAGACAGACGGACAACAAAGTGTTCTTATAAGGGTTTCTTTCTCGTTCTGAGTTACAGAATTTTAAAAATGATAATTAAAATAGCGTTTCTAATTTCATTTTTGGGCTTTTTGGTTTTTTTTCAAATAGACATTTTGAAACATCATGTTTTTAAGACTAAATAAATGCTCTTAAAAGAAGATACAATACGGGTCGAGAAATATTCAGATGTGTCATTTCGAAAAATAGATTCTTATTTAATTTATTAAATTTCTGATATCTATCTGACATAAATAGAATTATTTCTGCAAAGTGAATTTCTTAAGAACGGGACACACGAATATCGCTTAAAATATTTTCCCACAAAATAAAGTAAAGGGCAATCAAACTATTTACTTTATAGTACACTTTCCTTCTCAACACAATATTTTGTTGAACGATGGGACAAAAAAATTGTTGTTTTTTTTAGGTAGATGCATGGTAGATGCATTGTAGAACAAGCGTCGATTTGATTACAGTTCTAGTGATTATACCACTAGACTATGTCTATAAATTTTTAATATTTTTCTGCTGTTTAGAGAGATGTTATGTGATTATTATTAAATACTAGCGTGACCCGTGCGAAGTCTTCGCATTATTTATTCCGTTATGAAGCTCAGATGACAGATCAAACAAATATTATACTAAAATTGACATATAGAGGCGCAAGTATCAAAAGCATCGGGCTAAAGCGCCACTTTATTTATACGTGAGTGGATTTGAAATTGAACAAAAATTTTACCGACCGTCAATCATATTGACGTTGAGCCGTTAGATGGCAGCATTGCTGTTTTGTGTATATAATTTTAATAATTAATTAATTTGCAAAAACAATAGCAATAATAAATTTTTTAGTTGTGGATGCCGGTAGAGCAAGCAATTATCTATAAAATGATATATAATTTATGTGGATTAGTTGTGAGGTTTTTTCTAAAAAGGGAGAGTAACATCTTAACCTTAGCGTATTAATATATATGATGATGATGATGATTTCATCTAGAGCGATTATTATTGTTAAAATGTAATTAATGTAATTACACTGATAAAAATATTACAATTTTTTTAAATTAATTAACTCTTTTATATATTGATAAAATATATTTATTGTTATGTACTCATCTTATTTTGTACATTTCATTTTAATAGTTTATTAATAATTTGTATGTATAAATTTTTTTTCCAAATTACCATGCGTTCGGTGTGTGAAGACCGTGATCGGTTTAAATATAGTGAAATATAAAATATCTTAGACAAAATATCCATACTAATAGAATTCATAACAAGTTATACTAGTATAAAAACAGATAATAATATGTAAGCTAAATTTATATTATAACTCCTCGAGTTTTAATAACCTCTCACAAAATATTGAGTCACATTAACAAAAGGCACAAAAACTGTTTCAGGAAAGATAATATGAATTATTTAGTATCTGTTTAATAGAGTGAACAATATATTTAGACCGAACACAATACCTTAATTATCTGCATCCATCACTGCTCGGTATGGAAGGCACAATTTCCCATGAGGGCCTCTGACTTTTCATTAAAAATGTAGACTTAAATATAGTTCCGTTAAACCTACACAGCGACTGTCGTATGCTATTGGCGCTATGTTCACTTTAAATAACTTCATCCTCGACTTGTTTTCAATCTGGCACTTTAATTTAGATTTCGTCTCGTTTCAATATGTGCTTAATGGGGATGGAGGGGAGGGGGGTGTCATTGATATCTTATTTTAGTTAAGTCAAAATTGATTAGGCAAGACAAATTAAACCTAGTTCCGAATTATAAAATTCATTAATAATGTTCTACAATTGATATTTCAATATTTTTTTTTATTTTATATAATAATTATATAAATAATTGACAGAAAACATGGATAAAGGCGTATAAATAAATTTACGCTTTATGAATTAATCCTAACAGTAAAAACATTTTCAAATGTATTTCAATTCCCACAAAATATATTTGTTTGAATGTGAACCACTTTTATTAAAGTTATATTTTTTTTACACAAAAACAGTTTTATTTAAAAAAAAATATAGAAAAACTGAAACATATTACTAATGCATTTATTTACTTAATATTTAATTTTTTAAAACATTTCAAAACAGCTATGTATGTTTTGAGTTCAATAACCTTTTGAGGAATTATATAATTTTAAATGCAACTTTTGAATTTTAAGCGGTAGTAAATACGGTTACATGAAATTAAAAATACAATGTGGGTTAATCACTGTTTCAAATTTAAACTTTCTGCAACAAACGGTTTCTGATAAAACTGCTATGATCGACCGAGGAACGAACACTTTTTGTTTGTTTGGTTTTTTATGGTTCCGTACCTTAAAAACAAGAAAGGAATCCTTATGAGATCAGTTAAGAATCTGTCCGTTCGTCACACCTGGTTTTATTAAAAACTGGTTGACGTAGAAATTAGAAATTTGTACGGTATTAAAACATCCCGTACATATTTTAATACCTAAACTTGAAAATATTCCGAAATTCTAGAGGGTGCATGTTAAACTATCCCATTTCTTTTATTTTCGTTTATAGTGTGGGTATAATTTCATCGATAAACAGATATCATTTGAATGAGATGGCTATAAGGGACTCAAAAATATTTTATCTTCTGAGACATACAGAAAAAAATATGAAATTCTCCCTAAGGAAGTAATATGGGTTTCTAAAAGTCCACGCAAATTTCATAAGGAAGCTATAGCGATGATTCCAGATGTCATGTTTATTGAAATATGCGTCATTTTTTTACACCTTTGTAAGAAATTCACGGACTATTTTCCCCGAAACCGTGTGTCGTAGAAATTTGAAATTTGACAGAACAATAAATAGTATTGACTATTTTGCACCATGTTTAGCACTAGCAAATTTTTTTTTAAATTGTTGATCAATGAATAAGGAGTGAGAAAAGTTTTCAAAAATTAATTTTATGTGCCATGTTGGTTAATATTTCAAAGGGCCTGTTAGGAGGAACGTAAAAATATATTTTTTAATAATTTTAAATTGCCTTTCTAAAAAGATATTCAAAAGAATATGCAAAAATACAGATCTAAAAATATTCCATTACATGAGAAAATACATTTCCGCCCTTATTTTCAAAACTTTTGAGCCAAAAATCACAAAGAAAACAACATTGGTGAAATACAACTAGGAAATTTCAGGAAAATAATAGCGGTTATTTTTATCTTATAAATAATTAAATATGCACTCTGTTTTACGACTGTGAAGGATATAGTAAGCAAAATATTTGCACTGTAAAAAAATTATATTTGTAATTAGTTTAATAGAAATACAATATATACGTAAATATTTATATGTACTTAAATTGGAATGGAAACCTCGTAATGTGAGTTCTATTCGCATTTAACAGGTTTTTTTCCTTTTCAGGTACGGTATCCTAAATATACGAAAATAAAAAGTGTTATATAAAAGCCTAGAGCATTTTTAAGTACTCGGAGGTAAAACTAATCGCAGATCTAGTCCTTAAACCATTGGACCAATTTACGTAAAATTTATTATTTAGGTGTATTTTATAAACATCTATAAACACTTTTTCAATTTCTATAACTTTACAATTTTGAGTATCTACCGTGTGAAAAGAATTATTTCCTCAAAAATGGCTGAAATTAAGTATTTGCTGCTTTTCAAAATTTTAATATGTTGTAACTCATGTTCTGAGAAAAATCTATTGATATCCTGTCAAAAAACATTTTAGTAAATTTCTTGCGTACATATCACTGTTCCTTTCAACTTTTCATATTAAATGATTTCAGGGAAACATTTTTAAGAATGTTTCTAGAACTGTCTTAGATAAAATTCTAAAAAAAATTTATAAGGGACAGCGTGCGTGGACCAGCAAAAAGTAATGCTTCATGAGGCAAAAATTATACAAAGAATAAAATTATTTTACTGGCTATTATCATCTGACCGCATGACTGAACTTTCAAAAATATTGTCATTGTAAGTGCATAAAATCTTGTCATGCGGCCAGATGATAATTGCTTATTTATTTTACAATGGTAGTATTCATAAACTGACTGATTAAGTTTATATATAATATATGTTATCCATTATAAAACTAGTTGCATTTGCTGTTACTGCTATGTTGATAAAACTATTAGTCGATCATTTTAATGGTGAATGCCCTCCTCTTAGTTACAAAGGTGCCTGTACGTGACAGTGCAGTAGCTCAAGCAGGTAGATTTATAAAATAATCACCAATAAACGCTCATGCTTCGCGAAGGACATGGAACTACGCAATAATGATTTATTTCTGCGAAGCCATTGTAGACGTGTTGAGTATATACGCATGGAATACCTACCTACTTCTTCAATTGAATTGTTTGCCGTTGATTTTATAAGAGAAGTGAAGACAAAACATGTTTCTATCGGTGTGTCTATTGATTTATATTATTAGCCTCCAAAGATCCCAGTTAAGGCAGTCAGTAGTAATATTAAGCCTTAACTAACTTACGGGGTAAAGTTTTAGCCCAGTCGTGCATTCTTTTACATTTTGATTCCAAAACCTATTATTTATGTAATGCTTTTGTATATTCGGTAAAATCAATTGATCTAAGAAACTCTCAACAATGTCTGTGGATACTCTTAAAACAAAGAAGCTAACTTATGTTGGCACGATGAGAAACAAGCAAAAGAGAAATTCCAAAGGAATTTTTACCATACAGATCAAGAGCAAAATCGTCGCTTCATAGGTACGTTCCTGATAAAACACTAATTTCTTTTGTGCCAAAAGTCAATAAAAGTGTAATTTTGATATCATCTATGCACGATGAAATCAGTACCGATCCAGACACAAACAAACCAGAAGTTATTGTTTTTTATAATTCTACATATTTTTATAGTTCGATCAAAAATGCGCTACATATTATGTGATGAGGTGAACAAGAAGATGGTCAATGATTATGTTTGATGAGCTGATGAAAATTATAACAGTATATAGTTTTGTCATATTCAGATCCTCCAACCCCGAATCAAAAATGAAACGACGAATCTACATCAAAGACCTGGATTTTTCTTTTATTAAACCTCTAGTTTAAAATAGGAAACATGATATCCTCACAGATAGCTCACAAGATAGAAACATGATAGCTCACAGATATCCGAAAGAGCTAAGAGAACAAATTTATGCGAACCAGCAGCAAATAGAGCAAAATCTGGACGTTGTTACCTTTGTACGCGTAAAGATGATAGAAAGTGCATAAAATCTTGTGACAAGTGCATGAAATTTGTTGGCAAATCGTATTCAGTACATAAAATCGAATGTTTGACGTACCTTCCTAGTAAATATGTAACAATTTTATTCCTTAGAGGACTAAAACCAAACTCGACGTTAAATTATTCCAAGAAAAGTATATTTATTGTTATGTCTATTTATTGTTATAATTTTTAAAAAGTTTTTCAAAGTCAAATACAACATATAGTTTTTATCCGTTTTTTTTTGTAATAAGTTTTGTTTCTATAGAGTATATTTCGTTTAATTTAATAGTGATATATTAAGATTCTAACAACTCGATTAAAGACTGAAAGTATGTTAAGTATAAAACATGAAACAATTTTGATTTTTTAAATGTTGATATAAAAAAACACAAATATAAAGTTTTTGATGAAATTTGCATATATTTTGTATTTATTTACAGAAAAATGATAAAATTAACTATAAAAAGTTATCAAGCAATGATATGATAACTATTTTGTAAGATATATAACTATGACCATGTCAGTTAAGGGTTAAAATAAGGATGTTAATGGGGATGACATTAGCTATTTTAATATGTTTTATTCTGTTCTTTATATTTGCGTAAGAATCATAAAATAAAATGTAGATATACTTGTAAAAAAGTAAATATATATATATATATATATATATTTGTACTATGTTTGTGTTGTTAATTTAGTAGAGTGCGACGTGTGTCGTGGCTCTTCATGAGTATTTTTACCTTTTCATGAGTCTTTCTTTCCAAATGAAAGCCATTTTGGCTATCAAAACCTGTCAAGTCCTTCTAAACCTAAAATGCGACGAAGAATTTTGTCTCAAAAAATTTCGTTTCAAAATTGAAAGGAAGCGGTGAAGTAGAGCTTATAGATTTAGAGCTAATAATTGCCAGACTTTGCTAGCGAGTATCATATTCATACAAAAATATGGTTCATCCGTGCTATCCACATACACACATGTTTTCATAGTAAATGGCTTCTTTTTAATGCATACCATGAAGGAGGTTTCTGAAAAATCTGTTTTTACAAATAATGACAAATTTTACAATAGGAAGAATTGACGTAATATTTGATCAATATTTTTAACTTTCTATTAAAGATTATGAGAAATTGCTACAAAATAAAACACTACAAATAGTATACATAGTTTATGGATCTGATCAAAAAGGACCAACAGATTTTAATAAAGAAACGAAGAAGGCAAAGATTTTAAAGAAGTTCAGATATAATTCTTTGCTAATAGTTATCGGTAATAAAATAGTCCCCCTAAATTTCTGGGAATGTTATTAACACTAAAGTAGAATCTTATATTTTTGGAGACACGCCAAATTAAATAATTGCACAAACTATCCTATTATATAAAAATTCTAATTCTAGAAAGAGGTCCATCGAAAAATCCAATTCGTCTTGACACCAAATAATATGAAAATGTATTAATAGATAAATATAAACCCAACTAATTTATATACGTTTTGCAATTATCTATAAAATGCACCATGTAATAAATAAATACATTTGTCTGAAGAGAATATATACATCTTCGATATAAACGCGAACTTTTTACACACTATATATACCAAGCGAGAGAGAGAGAAACAAGCATCAAGAACCCAGCTTTCATCGCGTTCCTTAGATAATCCAGTGCTATACATTTGTGTCAAAGTCTCATTGTACAAAGTGACGAAATAAAAATATACTTACTAACATGGGAGCTATACATTTCTGTAGTTCGGTCGCACTCGATCTAGCGCAAAGTATTCTCGAAGTCCAATCTTTCGGCACACCAGAAATACGTCATGCCGCAAGTTTTTTACATCGAACAAGGTGTTTTGGAGAAGGTGGAGCAAAAGAAGTTTTCATGATTTTTAAAGCATTTTTGTGCATGTACGCCATAAGAGAACAATAATTAAACTTGGTTTTCAAATTATTTATCATAGCTATAACATAATCTAAAATGTAATCGCATGTGCAATGACCAAAGATGACAAATACTTGATGTAGGGATCCTTATTATAACTCAATTGTTTTACTCAAAGACTACCCAGATTTAATGAATTATAATAAACAGTGTGAAGATATTTAAAATTAAATACATTTTTAAAGCACGGAAATTAATAAAATATTTAAACGTGTTTACGTATATTATTAAAAATCTTATGCACTTTTTTGAATAAAAAAAAATTACATTGAAAACACCTATAGGCCATTACAATAAAAAAGGAAAACTAATAATTCAACATTTCCACCCACACAAACGTGAGACGACTCTAATACAGTGTTTACGTTACGTCAGCAAGCTATTGGCGAGGTTATAAATACGTAGGTCCATAAATACTTTTGCTATATTAAATATATTGCCAATAATTTGCCAATTTATGTATGAAAAACTAAAATTTTGTTATAAATTTATCGTACAAATATTTACTTTCTCAAAACTATAAGTTCTGAGTCGGGATACCCGTGTTTTTAGAAATAAGCGTTATTGTGTAATTCTAATAATTTTATCTTGTAAAATAATCATTTTTTCTTTTATAGATAATGGTTATTAATTAAAATAATATGTAAAATAATTAAAACTACTCCATAATATTTCATGTTTTGTTTTTAAAATACGAAAAACTACGTTCCTACAGATATTATATACACATACCGATTTTTGCATTTAATTTGTTTCTAGAGTTGTAATTTAAATAATTGATGAAACCAGGTAACGAATAGTGCAGCAAATTTTCTGATTTTTATAAGATTACACAATCTATCTATCTAGATATATTACTTCTGAAAGGTATTTTTTGGTCGAGCGGCTCGATCTCTTTAACTACTGCACCAAAAAAAGTAAAAAAAATACCCACTTAAAACTTATGTTTTCTACTTTAGGCGGAAAATATAAAAAAATTCGAAAAAAATCTTTTTGTTAATAAAAAAATTAATTTTTATAACAATTGGCATGAGCGCCATCTGTGGGCGACACATCAAATATCTTAGCCAAATTGTATACTTGGAACACGCTAGATGGCGATATAGTGCGAAGACTTCGCACGGGTCAGCTAGTAATAAAATATTAGTTTTATTAAAGCCAGAACTGTGAAAAACGAGCAGTGACATATTTTTTGACTTGGGTGTACTAACAATGTAGAAATTTAAAAAGAATTAGTAGATACATTTGCAAGGAAAAAATATAGTACTATAATTTATATGGCAAAACTTCAAAGTCAAAAAAAATGTTAATCGTATTCTTTTAAAAAAAAACATTAAAATATGAACATTTTTGACGAAATATACTAAAAATGGTCACTGGTTTATGAATCAAAGCCTCAATGCTAAGCGAGAAACTCCCAGGTGTGCCTGGAATATTAATGAAAAGTCTCAAATATTAAATTTAATCGAAATAGGTCCAGATGGTTAGGTTGGTTTTTTTGTTAGTGTAATCAATTTTCATTAAAATATTGACATACATTTTTGTACGAGTACTTTCTTCCCCCAGTTGTCGCTCGAAAAAAAATGCTTTAAAATTATTTGCCCGAATTCATAAAATGTTGACGTACGTCGTAACTAATTATTAAATTCTTTTTGTTCAGTTATTTATTACAATAATTAAAATTGGATATAGCTTATTTTTCATAGAATTTTGACAATAGTGTGGGAATTCGCCAATTATTTATTTCACCGTAAATACGTATTTATGGACATATATACATGGTAAAGTTACATAGAAGGACAGCATGTTGCTAGCCTCAGAGCAAATTAATGGATTGAAATATAATCCACTTTAAAAGCAAAATTTTGTTGAAACGGGTTCGAATCGCGGCGGTAGGTTGATCGGTAATTAATATGCAGAGTATGCTTGTCTTATTTCTCTTCAAAATGGGGCGTATTAATTTCCGATTTTTTCATCTTTCGTCTTGTATTTACAAAATTATTGTGGGTTCATCAGAAACTGCAAAGCGTACCTAGAAGGATATTTAGTATTTGTATGCACGTTTTTAAGTAATATTGACAGCATTTGCTCAAAAATATTTGTACTGGAAGAGTAGACTCTTTACTTTCTCTTAAGGTAATGCACGGCACAATTTTGCAGGTGGGCCCTATCCGGCCGCTCTTACGCTCATCAAATACAGGGCTGGGTATCCCACCTTGTAATGAGCGTTGTAAAAAGATGCAAGACGTTCATTAATCTCAACGAACTTGTGTTCAACGATCGCAACTGCTCGCAGAGGACGGAAGATTATAACTTGAGGTAGCGGTAGGACCTCGCGATTCTCATAATAGAAACAAACTTTAGGTTCTCTTTTGTAACTACATAAGAACTTACGTATGTATGTACTCTACGTAGGCATGTATGTATGTATTTTTCGTAAGCATGTATGTATATAGTACTGGATTGTTATATGCTTACACATTATAGACAGTAATATACTGTACTATTACGTAGAAATTAAAGTCTGTTTGCATATGTTAGTTAATTTTAGGAACTAGAAAATCAAATTCAATGAAACATCAAAGATGTGTACGTTGGTGGGTTGGAGTACGAGAAGCTCTTATAAACTATCCGGGTTTGTTAAGGAGGAATCAGTGATTGAAATATGAATACTAAAGAACAATGAACAGTTCTGTATTGACTAAAATTACAAAATTACTTGAGTACTTTTATGAAATAGGGAAACTTGATACTCTGTTTTTTAAAAAAAGTCAAGGTGACGTATACTTTTGTTGTATAGATAATTCAAATTCACTCCTTCTTAAGAGAATAATAAACAATTTTGTTTATCACAACGAGAAATGTTTGTCAAGGAACAGTGGTTTTTTTTCGTTCAATCCCATAGTGTAGCTGATACTGACTCATTGCATGAATGCATGAACTATTTTTTTATAATTCTGTCTTCTTTTTAAATTGTGAAATCGAAATTACTATGTTTTTCAATAGGACTATGGCTGACATCTTCCCAACAATACCTTCAAAAATGTAATTTATATCTGTAGCCCTGGGCTTGAAATAACATAACATCGTTACATCTTCGTTTTTAATTGACAATTATTTTTCTACATACTTAACCAGTAATTTACTATTTATATTGACGTTTTTTACGTAAAAACGAAACGTATAAAATAGTACTTTACAGAGGAACCGATCGAAGTTCTAAACGATTTTCCAAGAAATTACGCGGAGTTTTTATTCAAGTTACATAATATAGTGTACGGATAGTTTGCAATGATAATGGAGCTAATTTGCTATTGTTCTATTTTTGGCGAGACATTCTGCTCAATCGTTTATAATATAAAACGATAAAACATATATATATATATATATATATATATATATATATATATATATATATATATACATATAATTATATATGTATATATATACATATATATACATATATATATATATATATATATATATATATATATGTATATAAATGTACATCTTTTCATTTAATCATAAAGAAACTTAATTTGACAAATATTGCATAGTTTGTAAATACTTTATATTTTGGGGTAGGTAAAAAGTTTCATAGGAAAAGTTTTATATTGGCAATATTTCACTGTATGTTAATCGGGATCCTCATCTGACGTATCTACTTGCAAAACTTTATTGATATGAAACTGCGGAAGTGTGACGGACGGGCGGTCATGAAGAAGCCATGAAGGTGCAGTGTTTGATTTCTTTTGTTTGATAGGTTCCTAATAAAAAAAAATATAATTATTTTTTAATTTTAAGTTTTTTTAGGAATTTGTTATTAAAATTATTGTTTTGCATTTTTATTCAATATTACAAAATTACTACCAACAACTACTATTTTTTTTATTTAATCTCTTTATTGTACTGTGTCGTCATTCTAATTATTTTCTCTAACTAATGTCGACTGCGATCATCTTATCATAGCTTAAAATACTAGAAATAAAATATTCAAGCGTTACAATTATATAAACCTCAGTATCGAAAATATCTCGCGCTGTGGGACGAAAGGACGCTATTATTACTAGAGAAAGCGATGATAAACATTTCCGGTTTTAAATTTTAGCTCGTAAGTTACCAGCACTACAGCTATATTGAATTAATCAACGATACTCCGCCAAACTTTCGTATTACTTATTTGTATTTTGTGATTAAGAATTTTAACTTTGAATTGGATTAAGTTGATTATAAAAGCTAGGTATATGCATTTCAAAAATAAGAATTGTCATCAGAAAAATTGTAGAACGGAAATTAACTTCTGCCAGAACGTGAGACGGGTGTGTATATAAGAGTACTGATTGCGTGTCGCGATAATATTTGCATATATCGTATCGGCCTTGCGGAATTATTTATATACATTTTTTTAGGTTTTTTTAATGGTTTGATATTATCTTTGTCATACTTGACGGATAGCTCTTATATAATCGTTGGGTATCATTAAATATTTTTCTGTGTGATTGTTGATACGCAGTACTTTTGAATATACGATGTATACAATATAACATTATAATTTAAATACTGCCTCTTTTAATTAGATACAAATTAGATGCTGCCTATTTATTATAACTCAGACACAGACACTTATATTGTTTTTTGTGTAATAACAAATTT
Source organism: Druceiella hillmani (assembly GCA_039881145.1). NCBI lineage: Eukaryota > Metazoa > Arthropoda > Insecta > Lepidoptera > Hepialidae > Druceiella > Druceiella hillmani. Next base: position 56,549,372 of record JAYKKI010000002.1, read on the forward strand.
ATAGAAATATTTTCATATGTTTTTTAATTTTTATAGAAAACATCTAAAGAAAGCAGATCTTATCTCTGCCAAATTACCTATTCATTTATTGTGTTCTTTATTGTACTGAGCCGATTCATTTTCAAAATCGTTTTGAATAGTGAAATGTTGACTGAATTACACGAGACAACGGAGGAGCCACTAAGCTGAAATAGTAAGCTTCGTTTATATAGAGATTCTAGCATACAGTTACTATTCCATTATTTCATTAAAGAGAAAGGAATACTAACATATCTATAGAAATATGTAACTATTATTTACATACCCTTGAATTAAAAATATTCACGCGCTAGACTTGCTATCGGTTATGCAGATGTCAAAATCTTTTTATTTCTTAGTAGATGGTAAGACGCCCAGGTAATACAATTTTTACGTCAATTTACTTTATCTTTGTTATGTAATTTAAAAACTTAAATATAACTAATTTGCAGCGACAAGTACTTGGAAAGAACATGTGTAATAAAGTATTATCACTACTATGAGGTAGGGTCAATTTAAAAAAAACGGCTAGAATTAAAATTATTTTAATTACTATTTAACAACTCTCATTTTGGGATGCACAGCTTTATCGTAACTCAGTTTTAGACCTATGACTTACTAGTTTTTGCTCGTGCGTCGCTGCTGATAGTAAGAAGCATCGTGTATTCCAGTATACGTATGTACAGAAAATGTAAATATACACAATGAATATTTAATCATATCATAAATAAATAGTTATTATATGAATACTCAGGTCACTTCAAATAGAGTCAATGGTAATATTGAAGTAGCTGATTTGACTCTTCAGTAGCAGGGCAAGACGTATATAAATTAATTAAATTGTCGCTATACACTTATTTTTACATCGGGTTATAATATCAACAGAAATTAACAGTGACTCATATTTTTATTTCTCTCTCTGTTTTAAAAACGCTGAATTAAAGACTGCTGAATGAATTTTAATGCCATTTATTGTGTTGAGGCTAGTTCATAGACAGCTTTAAATTTGTGAATATTTACACTAAGCCTAAATTAATTTAAACGAGATAGATAAAACTACATATTGAATATGTCGTGATAGTTTAAGTAAAACTATATAAGAAAAGTTAAGCTGTTGTTCCAAGTTTCCACACGACATTCAATTCTAATATATATATATATATATATATATATATATATATATATATATATATATATGTATTTATAAACTAATTTAAAATGAAAGCAAGTGCGAACGAAGTAAAATAGTCCAGTATCTTACATAAAATAATTAATAAGTTAGATACCAACAGCAAATACAACAGAAATGGAGCAGTTTTATTGTTGAGTTTATCCTAGATCCTAATGTCTGCCCTTTTTTCATGTCACAAAAAGCAACAGATTAATATAAATTTTTACAAAAAATAGCTGCTGGATCAGAAAGTAATACAGGTTACTATTTAAGCCAGAAAATCTTATTGTAGCAATCCTTAATTGAAGTTCCACTGAAAAATACAAAAATGGAACAACGAGCAACGTGACAACGGAATAACAGATCGATGTGATTTTTTTAACGCTGTAAAACCTTATGAATTTGCATTTAATTCGGAGGAAACAATTTTTGTTTTCAATGTTATTTCTATTGTGAAGTCACGAAAATATAGGCTTAATATTTAATAAATCCAGACGATGCTGCATGCTTTAATTTGTCTTACTATAACCATGAGAGCAAAGTCGCGGGTGAAAATGATTTCTTTTTAATAATTTTAATTTTTCGTCGTAATCCGTCTATCCGGGAGGTTATCTGACGGTTTCCATAGTTTTAAATCTAACTGCATGGAAAGTTGCAAGCAGATGCATAAGGTTTTGTCAATTATTATGTGTGCGAGGTAGAATTTTTCTGTCATTTACCCCGTCAATAGGAATATTATTAGAAGTCTTTGAAAATTAAATTAATGTTTTATTCATCAATTATTATTACTTGCGATATGTTATGCTTAAAAATTATATATAACGTGTCCTTTCAAATTTATCTACCATGGATTTGAAAAATCCGAAGAAATCTAAATATTTGCGTCTGATTGAAACTATTCATTGAATTAATTTTGGTTAATTTGTATTAACGATTATGGATAACTGCCGAATCGGTTGTGAATTACCATTGAACCCAACTTTAGCACTTAGCTAGTTTTTTTCTAATGCAGCTACCATTTGTTTAGCTTTACAGCTCTAATTCATTTATTGAGCTAAACTGTAGTAACATTTTTAGTTATATCAACATTACTGTGTTTAAATATTACGACTAGCCTGATACCATAAGACCTATGGCTGATAGATACATTATAATAAAACATTTTTTGTTTAGATTCCATAAAAATACGTTCTTTTATTTATCGGCAAATAAATAGAATTACTACGCTTGTGACAAAAAAATTGAGTATAAAACCATATTATAACATACCTTTTATATTTATTGATATATAACAATGTAGTTTCCGGCTCATCCTTTGTATTCTCACCTTTTACACATTTATTGCCTTCATCAACCCTACACACATACAGAGAGCAATTCGCTCTCTGTTAATTCTAATCCAGTTTATACGGGAATAAGCTAAGTAAAGGCACAAAAGGTCACTTCAATCAATCTTTCGCGAGGAAAGTAAAGTACTTATAATATAGGGTCTGGGCATATCACTAAAACGATAGTTAAAGTTTAGTCAGCGACGCGCTTGGTAGTTGGACTAACAAATTCTTCTCCAATAAAAGATACCTTTACTAAATGCATATATTTTATGATAGTCACTTAACACGAACAAAGTAATTTCATTTCACGAACAAATTGAGGTGGGACAAGGGAAGAAATTATTTTAATTTTTCAAGAAATATTTGATATAACGGAAGTGACGTTAATGTATTTTTATTAATCTATATTAAGTAATACTCCATCAGCTATTACGATAACTGCTGGTTTATTTATTACAAGTGGACTGTGAAACGTAAATATTCAGCGCAAAATTTTTCGCATTATTTTGGAAGTGCAGACGCCAACCTTTTCGTAAATGTTGATTGGAGTGTCAACTTTATGTCAACTGTGATAGAAGTTATATTACAGAAAGTTGTCGATTTATATTTTGTATTTCAAATAGTGTCGAAATTAGAAACTAGTAAATAACAGAAAATATTTCTTTTTGTCTGAAATAATTTAACCTGTGGTTGGCCTTTTTGTTGCATTTCCAGTCCATAGCGAATGTAAATAAATAAGATGACATATTTAAGTGAGAAATTAACAAAATATATAAAGATTTTTTACTTCCAAAATATATACAACAATGTAATTAAGTTATTTTTATATTTGAATCCATTCCGATTTTAAGGAATATTCAAGCATTAAAAGGAATATTCAAGCATAAATGGAACGTAGCTACAGTATTAATATTAAAAGAATGTACGTAGGTACATTGATTGAATGTAGTATATTTAAAAAGGCGATCGTTTTTTAAAGAGTAAACATTAAATTAGGTGGTTTAAACGACACTTACAAACCATAATATCTTGTCGATTCAAACAAGGTTTAGTGCTTACTCGGTTTGCTCGGTTCCTATCGTTAGTCATTACAGCGTGATAAGACTGAAAATCTTCCGAGAGAGATTAAGTGGTCTTTGGTAATCAAAGTTTGCTTTTGTTAGATTCGCACAAAAATGCTTTACAAGACTAGTGATTTATGTAGACTGCTTGGAAATTTGGCTTAAGAATTTTTTGACGTGATGACTCTGAAGCTATGCGATAGTAATTTCGCCTGAAAAGTAATTTCTAATTAAAGTTAGAAAGTACGCATACCCGTGTCATTCAGCATGCATGCGAGTATGTTGTGCCATCTCGTTATAAGCATGAAATTTCTTTAATAGAAATTTTATGAGCAAACGTTAATATTTTAGTAATGATTTTTCAAAAATTCTAATACTTGTGAATTAAACCATGGGTATAAAAATGAAATGCCATATAAACATGTATATTTTTCCGGCAAAGTGAGCGGGTGTGCAAAATCCACACTGCGCAGGTAGTTTCGACCTTGGGCCATTTATTTTCACAAAGATCGATTGTAAATCGACCATAGCCGAGTTTACAAAGATCCATTGTTAGTAGGTTTTTTCCTATTTATAAAAGTTAGTGTCGATACAGCTGAACTAGGGGTGGGCAAAGTGGGATTCTATAATTTATTTGCGAACTTTTCACAAAGTCAAGTGGGTATTATTTTATTTATAAGCTGCGTATGAAAAAAGTTTAAAATTATTGTGTGTCATACAAGGCACACCTATGATGTTTTAAACCATATTTATCTTATAGTGACAGTAAAGTTTTGAAACTGGAAAATCGATTAATTGCCATGAAAGATATATTTCTCATAATCTGGAATATCTTTGACCATAAGAAATTTCATGGCAAGTATTGAATTGATTTTGATAGTGGAGTGCGACTAAAATTCCACTTTTGATACCAAATAAATAGTGACTTTTAATATAACATTGAACGAATTTTTTGGATCACTTTATAACGAATAACATTTGGCAGTCGAAGTAACAGAAATTCCAATTTTGGGTGGATGGAAACTGTTTTGTCATTAAGAGGCAACATTTTTGTAGCTTGCTTTTGAATGAAACTTATAGCGCGATATTTATTCGGACCTAAGTTTAATTGTCCTTTACAGCCCTTAAACAAGGACAGATTTTCCCTTTTTCCGTGCGATATATGGATACAAAGGATTCATTTTACACAGACTCATTTTGTATCAAATTCAATTTTCATTTTGAAAAACCGTACACGTATTTTCATTGCCATCGATAATTTTGGTTTATCTTTCTTCGACAACCTTTTCAATTTCTGAAAAACTTCGGAGATGCAAAAAGTTTGTCATACTATCAGATAACATTGGCAAAATTTATGATATTCTCTAGCGCTTCTTTTATCATCAGTATTTTGCTTACTGATAAATGGGTAAAAGTAATCTGAAGTGAAATGTTCTACTAGACATTGTCTCATATAAATTTTTTTTACAGAAGACTGTTGTCTTTTTCACCCATAGAAACTCAATATTTCATTCTAGTTATTGCAATTGTTTTCTTACGTATAGGTGACCTATATATTTTGTATATAGCAGTTTGCTCTTTCTTAACTACCTTGGCAGCGTAAATATTTTCGTTTCGCTTGAATTAGTTTCAAGCTGGCCAGATTTTATTTACCTTCAGGGCAGTATTGTGGCAAAATTTTCATCTACTATCGAAAATTTTGAGCTTAAGGAGTGACATTAACAAAACATATGTCAATCAGTTTGTAGGTAATTTCCCCAGAAGTTTTAGTCTTTAGTGGGTAAATAAATGCAAATTGTGCGCTTGGTAATTCAATATAAATTTATATTCTCCATTTCAACTTCGGTGCACATCATTTGTGTGCATTAATGGTTTTTGTAACGTCAACATTTTTTTATGGCTTTGTTTTTGAGTGATTGTAATGATTTCAATCGTAACATTTACCTATTAGATTTTGATATTAGTTTTCAATTTATTTTTAACACTATATTTTATACCTAACGAAATTGTATGTGATATTCATTGTGTATCAAAGAATTGTATTTAATATCTTTTTCGTTCTCTGACAACTGAGTTACAATTTTTTGTTCACCTCTACAACTTCATTGGTCATAAATTTTAAATCATCTATGACTGGTGTAAGCCTCTTTCATCTTGGTTCCGTTTCAGTTTTTAGTTATTTCATGAGCTTTTACATTTAATATCAAATAGAAATTTATTTACTTAATCGTCAATGTAATAATATATTCGGCGGATTTATTGCTACACGGGCAATGTTTTTCAATTAATCAAGTTTTCAGACGTTGACAGTTTAGTTTTGTAGAAGATAACAATGCACTTTCAATGTCTCTCATTGTCTTTCAATATCATTAATTTACAATTTATTACAATTAAACAACTATAATAACTGCGTAGCAAAGAATTTAGGTATCAATATGGAAAGGGAAAAGGGAAGGAATGGTAAGGTAAGGATCAAGATTGTAACGGAGAGCTAAGATAGGAATATTTTATTTGAATTCATAAATCGACGTGGCGTTTAATTGTTAAGATCACATTTATTCCGCTCCTGGTGCAACACTAAATAAGGAATAGCAACGAGGAATCAACGATAGTGTTTCCAATTGCGAGAGGGTGACAAACAGTAAACACAAGCCCGTATAATTGCGTCTATGCGGCTCCAGCACTCGCTATGAACACCTTTAGCTAGTTCAGCCGTATTAACACTGCTTATTATAAATTAAGCAAAGTCTGCTAACAACAGATATTTGCAAAGTTTGCTAAGAGGCTCTATGCAAAGGCGACACGGCAGCCGACAGCCCTGATTCTGCTTACTATAATGAGTGATTACTTCCTTTTTCCCAATACATACTAAACGACATAAATGGTCTTAAATAAATTTTAAAATCTTTGTAGATGTTATCTTAGTTTTAAGGAAGCTTATATATTATTCCCATAAATACAAAAGCTGGGCGATAGTCTGACTGGATTTACGCAAATATGTAACTTTTATGAAGATATCAATAGACTTTTTTCAATTTGTAATACATCAGTAAAAACTTCCGATATAATTTATTAAAATTAACTCTTTTCATATTTTAAATAAGTTTCCTATATAATACTTATTTCCATATAACATCAATAAGATTAGTATGTTTTGGAGAGTTTAACAGCTAACGTTATGTATGCTGATAAGAAATAACGAAGCGCGTTATCAAGAGAGTAATATCTGATAAGCGTCTGCCGCGGTGCGATTTACTATCGGATATCAAAGTGTCCGCTCCGGCACGAAGCACCTGACCGAGCCGAGATCATCAGGAACATGGATATCATGTTAAGTGAGACGATGCTCTTCATAGGCAGTTCCAGGATAAAGCGATCACACCCTGAACATTTAAGCATTCATTATATTACGCATTTTATAGAGACGATGGGGAAATATTTAATTTTATCTCAAAGGTTAAAACTTATGTTATTTGCACAATAATTGTCATTAGTTCTAAACGTATTGAACATATAAAATGAACTAGAAAACCCATATTAGAATTTTGTGCTCTTTTTATACACACAGGAATATCTATCTCTTATAAAATAAATACAAAGGAAATTTAACTACATTTAAATTATACAACCTTCATACACGAGCATCATAAGGAAAAGCGAATATATATTTTAAGGCCCTCGCAGCCCCATATATTGATTAACTTCTGGTCCCCAGAACCGACGAAACTTCATTAGCAACAGTTAAGGAACGATAGACTGTTTTCAGTTATCGACAGTTTGTATGGATTTCACAAGCATTTCCTACAATCTCTGTTAAATGTCAATTAGATTCTTGCAACGTATAAGCGTTACATTTAATTATTTTAAAATGATTTTGGATTTCGTATTGAAATAATTGTCTTCAATAGTTCCATATTTTTGTGAGATTAATTATATAATAAATTTTGCTTACATTATGATAATTTTGTTTTATTTGGTAACGAGATAAATATACATTTCATCTAATTGAAGATGTACACAAGTCAATGTCCATACGTCTCACGCCAAAGGCGGAAGAAATATGCAAATTAAAATAAAATATCTTATCACGTAGCCAAGTTTCGAAAAAAGGACAAATAGACACCATTTCCATCTTCCCTTTTATATTTTTTTGCCCTTTTGTCAAACTGATTATAAGTTTTTTAAAATGTGAAAGAACTAAAACCGAATAACCGCCAGTAAATAAAAGATAAAGTAGAAGATGACATAGATAAAGTAGATGATGAGTTTGCCGTACAAAAAGAAAGAAGGCTATTGACGAATTTCTCGTGCTTATAATTTAAATACAACCCAACATTTAATGTAAAATTAGATAAAAGACTTTTTACTTATCTAGATAAAGTTACAGTTATATAGGGTTTTATATAAGACAAAAAAGTCAAAATTTTATTTAATTTGTTCTTATTCTGTAGTTTCATATTGGAACTACTTCTCTTTTGGATATACTCCGAATAAATCAAATTACTTATTTAAGATTATCGTACCCCTTTCTATGGAACTCGATATTATTAATAATTTTTGTGGCGGTTTTCACTGTAAATCACATTTCATAATTTTTTCATGACTTACAGATTTTCCAATAAATAGTAACACATTATTATATGTGAAGTGATTGTTTTCCAGACTTTAGGGGGAGGTTATTCTTTTTCCTAAATTTTCAAGCCACAAAAGAAAACAAAAAAATTGAGATCGACTTGTATATTTCAATTTACATTCTTTATCATACTTCTTAAAAACAGATAAATCTTTAAGTTTATTTAAACTGTAAACATTAAACTGCCAAATTACCACACGGAATGAAAGGAGCCTTTAAAAATAAATCTTGTGAAAACTTTAGGTGAAGCACTTCTAATATTTCTTTCTTTCTTTCTTTCGTTAACACGTTTTAAAAATATTTTTTACAATTTAAAAAAAAAAGAAACTAGTGTTTTACTCAAGTTTTTTACTCAGGTTGAGCTCTTGTGGTGTGAAAAAATATATCTAACGCTGGGTTGCCTTGTATTTTAAAGAGTTACACATTTAGCAGACATTTTAAAATAGTGACGCAATTAATTTTTTTCCATTTAGAAAAAATATTGCAATATTAAGTTTGTGCTTACATTTGAGGTAATCACATATTGAATACGAGAGCATGAAATAAGGTAATACGCTTAGTGCAGCTATTGAAAGACAAGGTACCTAAGCCTATAAACATACACACGCCAAGATACCTGATTTATATTTAATTTACTGATTGCGCTTTTCAAGAGATTACTGATACCATACCATTTTACACTGCACGTTAATTATTTACAAAGTCTTATTTCTTCAATCTAGAATTGGTTACCTTTATTCACAGCACATTTATGTAATTCTACTGTAATTTAAGTCGATGCTTAAAATAATGAGTTAGATCTGTCATATCGAATTTCTGTACTAGTTTATGTTGTTGCTATTTGCTAAATTAATTTCTGTATTTAACCATCGAGGAAAAATAAGAGGATGTATGCATTTAATACGTGAATACTCGTACATAAATTTATTTATATATTTGTAGTACTCATTCTATTAGTTAATAATTATGTAACAATTACTACGTAATTTATTGTTTTATGACCACGTAAGACAAATTAAGTCTTCATAGGATAAAATTTGTTTTATTCGTATGTTATGTAATTTCGAACTTTTTCATTTAGCCTTCAAAAATTTATTTTACTCATAAAATTGGGGTAGGCTATAAATAAACGTAAAAACAAAATAATTTTTTTTGTTGTTATTTTAGAAAGATAATACAATGTAGGAATTAAAAGAAATAAATATTATTTTTGGCACAAATTTCTTGATTTTTTTATAAAAATCAAATATTGTTATTATCTACATTTATTTCCAAAAATTGGTTAGTATACTCGCGTGTATATATTAATGCAAACATCACAAGAAAATTAAGTTCATGCAGTTCGCTCTTAGTGCTGACACAAATTAATTGTGTTTGTCGACCTATACTAACATCAGAAAATTTGTAGGCACTAGATCTGTTTTACATATTCCGTTAAAATTTTGAAAATTGGCATAGTTTTTTAATGCATCTCAATATATTTGACAAAATTACAAGTAAAAAGCGTAATCAATAATAATTTATTTGTTTACTTCACAAGTATGACCACGTTTAATCCTAATAGCAGTTTTAGGCATTGTAAGTATTGTTCCAAGGAGTTTTATCAAATTGTTTCCTCCGTCACGCTTCCGGAATTGCCTGGAAATAATTTTTTGACTAATCTATCACTAAAACATGCTACAAATAGTTATTGGACTTATCCAATTTTACGATTTTAAATGACGCTTCGGTTTAAGTAGTGACTCTACTATACGAAGCTTCTTATTGATAAAAGCTTTTAAAAATGACTATTCGTAATTTTGTGTAGCTGCTGTATTTTATCATTATTATCAGTGACTTATCCCTACTAGTTCTATTTATCTCATACCACATATCCAAAACAACTTAGTAAGGATAATTACATGCATGTCGGAATTCATGTACTTTCCGTTTTTGTAACTCTTTAATTATCACTTTTTCCATATTTCTTAATCTGTTTTATCCATTGCTTTATATCTTCCCTCATTTCAAAATATTTTTCTTAAATTTTTAAAAATTTCTACCATGAAAGAAATTGGATAAAGAATCTCACCCTTTTTCAGCAATATTATATATCCTTTACAGGTCTTAGTTAATTACTTTAACAAATACTTTACGTCACAAAAAATCTCACACTGATGTGTCAATCTTCGTTGTAATAATGCTTATGTTTCATAGATACGTTTGCAATCGCGCATCCCGTTTTGCAATTTATTCATGTTTCGAAAAATCACATTTTGCAATTTATTCATGTACAATAAATATATCATCTCCTGTCAAATATCACAATTATTTTTATTAATTAAAGTGTGGTAAACACTGTTTAGAGAGCCGCCAGGCAACGGCTCACAGAATAGTCCTCACCTCTCATTCGTTAAATTTATAACATTGTAAATTTATCGAAATATATCATAGCCAGAAAGCGAGAAGAACGGTAAATGTGACAGCATAGTCCATTCTAGGGAAAATATTTTTAATTTGTCGCTTTTGCTAAATACGTGGATCAGAGTTCTCTTTTCTGCAGTTGAAGGAGCTTCAGCTCATGCGGTAAACAAACAGAATATATGCACCCAAGGTATAACGTTGCTTCACTTGTTGAACAGAAAAATCTAATGCCTCGCCAAGGTGTATAAAAAATACACATTTGGAAAGGTTTTCAATTAGTTCAGAAATTACTGCAGTAAGTGACGAATTTATTAGTTGTAATCTGATATTATTATAAAGTAACTTTTTGCTTAATTAACTTTAACATATAATGTATAATAATTATTGATAAAAGTTAAATCCTAGATTTGTTAACTGAGGGAATTCAACCGCCAAAGACGTCTTTGGTTCATTTAACCGCGCTGCATTTACATCGCTTTTATTTATAGTGCGCAAGGAAGTATTTTTTCGCATCTAGTCTATTTTGCTTGCATTTTACAATCACTGTGCATTCAAGCTAAAAGAGTATTGCTTTAATATTTGGTTCAATTACATTATTCTTCGCGTTATTCATACAACTCACCTTCAGTTATGTTTTAAAGAACTCGAACACAAAATGGTATGGGGTAGTGATGCTATAAGTTGTTATTACAAACCACCAGTACCTGAGGATGCCCTGATCTTTCCTTTTTAGTTTATACTTTTAATTTAAATTTTTTTTTGCTTTTTAATACTTTTCTTAGCTTATTCAATCATCAGCTGTGTGAGCGACTTCGTTCTCGTGAAATTGGGAATAAAAAATTATTAAGCTAAAATTTCGAATATTTAATTTGCTAAGAGTAAATTCTAAGAGATAATGTATGATGAATATTAAAAGCAAACGAAACTTGATGACGATTGTTTAGAATAACCGTCGTTTATAAAAAATTGAACATGTATGAAAGATACATTGATGAATATCAACACAGTTGTGTTAGATTTGTTATAAAAATCAACATATAGACTTCATTTTCAATGGGCCTGAAATTTACATTTATATCTAATTGGAGGCGATAGCTATGCATTGAACTCACGTCTTTCGTGTACCGTGCTAATGTGCTACTAGCCATTGCACCACGGCTGATCCAACTGACCTATCGATATTATGATTGTTATTAATTTTATTATAATTATTATCACGTTTTTTTAACACAAAGTTTACTAAAAACGCTAATAGTTAGCGTGGGTTTTATCATATTTTAATATATTTATGAGCATAAAATTTAATAAAAACGCTAACAGATTGGTTGACAGGGACTAATATCGTAATACATACAGAGTTATTTTTTTAAATCCATAATATCCGAATAAAAATTATTCTTTGTGTTGCTTGTAGGTATAAACTATTACCATACATATAATTTTAGCAAAATCAGTCGTGATAGAAGAACATTTTAATAGGAAGACAAACAGATAAGAATTTTAAAAACATTTTTTCAAACGGTTTTCTGGCTTCTATTATTGTTTTATCGGTTAAATCAATCATTCTTTTTAAAATATTTCCAATGTACAGAATTTACTCTGTTTATGAAATATATAAGATTTACGTGAATTTATATAAAATATACATCACTTTTACCAAAATATTTGAAAAGGAAAACAAAAAAATACAATGGTTCTCAAATTGTTGATGCCATATTAAGAAAAATCAACAAACTTTTTCTGTGTGCAATTCTATGATTAGTATTTTGGATTATTATTTATGTAAAACAAACATTGCTCACGGTGTGAGTACACATTTTATTTGCTCTGATATGTATATAAATCGTGGACGCTTTCCACCATAGAACACATATACCATTTAAAATGTCATGGCTTTTTCATTATTCCTATTCAAGTCAATTTGTTTTATAATTTTTCTTAAAGTTTATGAGTAGGACTTGCAGTTATAAAATAATACCGAAGTTAAAAAGTGAGATGAGTTTATTAAATGAAGGATGCTTCATTTATATTTTCTACCTTGTATAATGACCGCAGTCACGTTTCGTCTTTTTATGAGCTTTGGGTCTTTGGACATTAGCAGTATACAAGTGAATATAAAAATGTAGACTTCTAGAAATTTTAAGTTCACAACAATATGCAAATTTTGATCATGGAACAAGTGATCTATTTAATTTCCGATATTTTACAAAAAACATTATGTATATTTTAGTTGGCATCACATACTAAAAGAAATAAACTTTCATTTAGTATGTGATGGCAACTAAAATATACAAAAAAAAAACTTTTCTAAATCCTTGCGTAGACAATGAAACCAACATCGCTGATACCAACACAGCAATACCATTAATACGATTTAGTTTCTTCATAAGACAATTGTATATAAATTTTCATGTCTTAGTACAAGGAATTGATTTATAAACGCATTAAAATATAATTATTGTATACCTTTAAGCGTTTTGTTTTCTTGAACTTTATATTTAATTTATTAAAGTGACGAGATATAGGACGTTTTCTCTATTTTGATGTGTCGAACTTATTATAATTTTTCGTATTAATTTATAATAAATCGAAATAAATGTCTAATAATATATAATATTATATATATATATATATATACATATATATATATATATATATACATATATATATATATATATATACATATATAACTAGCTGTTACCCGCGACTTCGTCCGCGTGTGGCCCTAAATTTTTGCGACATTTTAAGAATAAATATTGATTTATGATTTTTAATAAAATTGAGACAATAAAAATGAATAATGTATGCTTAGCTTTAATTATACATTTTTAATTTTAATTCCATTTTGGAAATCTGTACGCTGGAATTTATAAAAATCTTTCATAAAAGCTGTTAATGAATGAGTTAATGATTCGGCACCATAATTTAATAAAGGAAATTAATATATCATTGATTAAACTAATCCACAGAATGTTTAAGAAAGTCAGCGGCACAATTTAATAAATAAAATTAATCCATGTTAATACATAACACATAAAACTAAATTATAGCACGCTTAAAAAAATCAGCATTACAATTTAATAAACCAAATTAAAATATGTTTGATAATGCTAATCAGTAAAATGCTTTTAAAAACAGCCTGCCAATTCAATTAATTAAATCGATATCAATAAATATATCGTATTAGCTAACCTTTTTTCCAACCGCACTCATACTAAAAAATGGGTGTAATGTTTGATCATTAACTTGCTATTGTACGTAAATTTTTTTTAGTAAAGTATTTTAATAAAGTGTCAATGCAGAATTAAACTATATTAATGAAACCAAGTAATTGTCATTTCAGAAATCAATGAATATGTGAAATTAATTAAATTCTGGAAGAAAAAAATTTAAATTCATCAAACTATTTTTAATTATCAGTTAAACTACAATCAAATATATGAATATGAATATAGTTTTATGCAGCACATAATATTTTTTTATATGTCCTTTAAAAAATAAAACGACAGCGTCTTTTGTCTTTTACAATATAGCCTTTGCCTGTTCATTCTGTTGAACACGGTGCGACATCATATAACTATACGTTTAATTTCAAATTTATTTACGCTCTGGCTGATCATTAAATTTAAAATAACCGATATATACATATACATATATATATATATATATATATATATATATATATATATATATATATATATATATATAATATACATATATATATATATAATATACATATATATATATATATATATATATATATATATCAATTCAATGTCAATTGAAGAAAATTGGTTCAGAAGTCTTACTCATATTAAATATTTACTAGTTTTATGTTTTTAATATTGTAGAGTAATATTCTAAATATAAACATAGTTAGATCATGATTTTTTTAACACTTCTTTATAACACATCACAACATTCTGTCATAACACATCTTTATTAAAGTGAAGTTGGGAGTGAATTAAAATTGTTATTGATAATATACATTAATACTTATATCATTTGATATGAGTTAATTATTATTTCAGAAACTTGTACTTGTTAATGTATACTAGCAATCTAAGCCAAAAAGAAGTGAAAAATCTTTCCAGTCTTTTTTTACTTGTCTCTGAGATGCCAAGAAAATATTTTTATTGGTTTTTGTTTTGTTTATATCACTGAATTCTTGAACTTTTTGAAATATTTACAGATTAATTCTTCTCTTGCTTTCCTCTTACTGTTCTTCTTAGTTAAATATTTACTACACTATAATTGTTATTTATTTGCAACCTTAGAGAGTTTTGTTGTGTTATGTGGTGTTCAAATGGCGCAAGAGGTTTTGCGGTCCAATATTAGTCGTAACATTACGAGTCTGTGAATTAATTCCTATGAGGAAAATCCAGAGATTGTCGTTTTATTAAACGTGAACAATAAAGCTACTGCTTAGAAAAGAAGAACTCTATCGTGTTTATTTAATATTTCATTTACTTTAACACTTATTCAATATGTTTTTTTTTCATATAAAACGCTTCTTGACCTTTTTAACTTCAGACCCTTAAATGTGACTTGCGGCCTTGGCAGCTGTCAATGTATTAAGGCGGTATATATCGTCGCATGTTTATGCTTAATATTGCCTGCACTATTTGAATTCTATAGGAACCATGATTGCCTCGCAGTTTTAAAAATCCGTACACACGAGAAGTATATATATTTATTTATTTTAACTTCATTGTTTCTTAAAATTTCACCTTAACTTCTTTCATTTTTTAAATCTTTTCACGTTACTTTCGCACGGTTCCTTGAAAATCGTGAAAAGCACTTTATGTTGAAATTTCATTTGACAGACTATGCAATTTTATTTTAGATAGTTAGAATAAGTATAATAGTTACAACTTCAATTCTGCATTCTTGCCTCAAAAGAAAAAAAATATACTTAATTACATATTAAACAATTTGCTTTTTGTAAAGAAGCGTGGGTATCGTTATTGGTAACATTTTCCAATAGACTATCGTTAATATTCTTCATTTAATTCTTAACAAATATCACTCATACGAAAGTGAATCAAATATAAACAGGATATAATTAAAAAAAAAGTCTTTAATTTTAAAACAAAAGGCAATTATAATTTATTTTACCACATAGTTTCCCGCTTTAGAAATACATTTTTCCCAGTGTAGAATAAAGCTGGTTGCGTCAGGAACCAATTGCGTACAAATTTCTCCACGCGCTCGTCATCTTCAAATCGTTCCTAGAGCTTATTTAAGCAGTCCAAACAAATAGAAATCGCAGGTAGATAGATATGAGATCTAAGGAGGATAATCAAGTTGAGTCCAGTGCATTTCTTGTAATTTGGTTATCGTTAGAGCTGCAGTATAAGATCTGGTATTATCGTAGGGGAGGATTACTTATCGAATCGGTTGGTCTGGTCTGTTGCGGCGATATGCATCTCTTACCTCGTTCAGAAGCTTACAGTAGTCTGCAGAATTGATTGTGCGCTGCCTATGCAAAAAAATAATGAGTTAAATGCCTAGCCGCCCGAAAAAAAAACGGTTAACAGAAACTTGCCATCTGACAATCGTGTCTTGGCTTTCACTGGGGTTTCCTCTCTTTTTCTCCGCCACTCCTTATTGACGTGTGAACCCACGATTCATTGCAGGTAAAGATTCGACTTAGAAATTAATCACCTCTTCAAGGGGTATACCTGTTACTCCGACATCGTGAGCGTTACTGAAAAAGTGGGTAGAAATGTGAAACAACCCACTCGTCCCACTCCTAGTCACCCCGAGCACACTAGAAGCGTGGGTCCTGTTCTGCTAAATGTAGATACTCAGGATTCAAAATCCCGTTTTTACTTGATTCACTCTCGTAGATCAAATTATATCGAAAATATATTGTTTCTAAAATATTTTGTTACTAAAGGTAAGGTCATGGAATTACAGTATTATTATAGTATTGTGTTGAATTAGTGTACCTTCAATAATTTATTTCAATTCTGAAGTAAACAATTTTTATTACCCGTTGCAAATTTCTAACATTTTATAAATTCAACATACTAGTGAGTTACTAATCTTAAAGTTTGTTATACTACTTAGTAATTACAATCACTTTTTAGGTCATTAAGCAAAAATCGAATTATTTTTGAGAATATATTTTATATAGAAATTTGACATGCGATAGACAGTTTAATGGAAGTAGTTTGTACTGAATTTTCGTAAGTTTTCGATAAAATTTAAACATACAGGTAAAGATTGATTAAATAAATTTTTGTTTTTAATATTTCCTTAGGCAAACCATCAGGAAACCCATTTTTATAAGTAACCTATCCGTTTGTTATTTGCCATAGTCTTTAACTTCTAAATTGCTGATCGTATAACGTCAATCTTTACTTAATGGCGAGTATTGAGTTGAAAAAGTTGAAAATTAGAAGGGTTGATTAAAAATTTCATGGACATCACTACTTTTTAAATGAATGTAAAATGCTTTTTCTTGATATTAATATTCAATTTGTGCATATAATAAATAGAAATGTATGTGATTTGGTTGCTTTTCAATCTATTTTTTTTTTAATTTGATTTAATTCGATAATAATTTAATTTAATCTTAATAATGGTAAGCAAATTTGAACAAAACAAAATCCGTTCTAACTTAATAGAGCAGGAACAAAAAATTAAGTAAAGACCTTAAATAATATCATTTAACCGGTCTTTTGAAATATAGCTTCATAATTTCTGTAAATTTTTGAACCTAATTCATGAAAATAACTATTATTATTTGATCGGTTATTTTTATTAAGTTGAAAGTGTTAGTAGAAAATAATAAATGTTTACTTTCTCACAAAACTTAGCAAACAGAAATGTATAGAATTGTCCTAAAAGTAAGGGCTTTTTTAAATTCATAGTGATATTTCTATCCATGTGTTTCGGGAAACGGCATGGTATAAAAACTAATGAATAATATTCCACTACTTGTATTTGTTTTTATTTATAAAGGTGGTAAAGGCAACCAATTTAACTTTCGAAACCCCCTGATAAATATCGAAATAATATCAATTTGTGTGAATTACGCAGTGTCATGCTTTTTCAAACCGTTAAAATTCCACCAGTTTATATAATTGTTACATTTCGGGTAAGAGTAACTACCCAAATAACAGTTTCGGTAGGACAAGGTTTTTGCTGCGTGTAGGTTGGGTGGGAAGCGAGTAAGAAGTGGGTTGTCTGAGATTATATTTAATTTGAATTTTTAACATTTTAATTGAAATTTTGAAAAAAGGGTGCGCATACATTTTTCACGTCATATCTTGAAACTGTGGGTGTAAGAAAAAAATTATAAATATGTTTTTGTGGAGAACTTTATCAATTTTACAGTCAGGACTAATTTGCAATTCAAAATATTGATGCGACGCAAAGAAAGTTTACGATGATTGCTCGCTCCATTATTGTAATTACTCAACCTATTTTTTTATTTCTCCTCTGCTATTTGATTTAGTAGTTTTTTGTGCCAAAATTGTTCTTACGGGACTTGTAGTGATATTGTAGATATTCCTAAATTAATCGTCGAAGAGAAGGTAGAAGATAGGCTTCTAATTTTAACGCTGTTACACGCTTTCACATCCATCAGCAGTACGATATAAACCCACTGATTTGTTCTTGGCCGCAGCCAAGCCCTTCCAAGTGGCAAAGTAAACAAAAAATATTAACAGTAATATAGTCTACAATACAAAATTCAAACAAAAGTACTTTGTTGATTAGACATCAGGATCTAATTTTATTTTAACGAGCAGAGATGGTTTCTTAATTATAATTTTCTTGAAACTGGTAAGCCTTGAAATGGCTTGCTAGATTTTTTGAAGAAGTAATTATAAGAAAAACATTTTTCGTGATAAAAAATTAATAGAGACAATTGCAGTAAACTTACTTAACAGAGTTCATTATTCAAATTACTACAGAGTTTATTATGCAAATAAAAAATATTTAAATGCAAATAAAGATACAATAAGAAAATATTTTAATTAACGGTAGAACTCGCATTACAACGATACCGCATGCATTAAGAAAGTTATGAACATTTAAGGGTATACTATTTTCAATAAACACTTTATATATTTATTATTTTTCACCACGTTCGTTCAAATATTCGCCAGTATATATTTACACACGGAAAAATATTTGAATCTATCTATCTATTTTAGACGGTTTAGAGGAATTTTTTTAATTTTCTCGTAAACTTTTTTTTATCCGGTAATGCTGTTTTCCCCATAATTTCGACTTTTAATTTAGGTAAAATATAGGTAAAGAACATTGTTTTGGACAGTTTCGTTTCCAAATTTATTTTTTTTTTTTAGCCGAAGTCGATTTTTCACCCGCATCAGGGGTATAAGGGTGAGAAATCAATTTTGGTAAGTCACATAGGTTATTGCAAATCACTAGGTAAGAAATATGTGTACCAAGTGTTATCTAGATAGGTCTAACCCTTCGAAAGTAATCGTGAAAAGTTCAGAAAGTTTGTAAGTTTAATTGAGTTTTTCCGTTATATTAATTTGTTTATGAGGGCAAGGACACGGGTCCGTCATACTTTTTGATTAGTTTCTGTAATTTTAAAGTCATCTTAATAATTTGATTCGCATCTTAGCATACTTTGCAATTTTTTTTACAGTGGGAGTCATCAACTATGCAAAAAATTCACTTGCGTTTAAAAAGTTGTCGAATTCTAGAAAAATCTGTAAAAATACAGAAAATTCAAATCAATTGTATTTTGAATGGTAATAAGAAAATCTATTAGCCAAAAAAAAATATTTATTAAACATTTAAATAAATAATTTGATTTTTAGACAGAGAATGGTTTTAATTAGTTACAATTCCATAATAACCAATTTTTATATAGAAAATTCGTTTAACGAGTTAACTTGCAAGTACATGGGACTTTAAATTTAGTAAATGAATTGAACAATAGTATTATTAACTTACGTGCAGAATTGATGTTGCAAATTTAAATCATTATAAATGTAAACAAAAATACAGAATGTGAATCTAAAATTACTTGTTAAAAACAGCAAATTTCTTTAAGGAATACAAATTTTAATTAAACTCATGATTTAATAATGATTTCTTTCCTCCTCTCCATGCATTCAAACTGGGACAAAACATATTTTTAGTAGCCAGTTTGAGGTATGAAAGAGATAAAACTAATAAAACATGAGTTCTTAACAGGAAAATGAATATTCACACTCAAGTGTAGGTCAAAAAATAAATAAAAGATAAAATAAATTTATACAATTTATTTTTCCGGCGTTCACGGAAAATATTATATTTTAACTAATTATCAGAAAAGTTCAACATTTGTATATAAAAGGGACAACTTTAAGTATATAATATATTAAATGAAAAAAATTCCAGTGCTTTATTTGCTCCCTCTAGAATTATAAATTTTTGGATTTCACCTACTGAAATGTCAAACGGTTCTTCAGAAAAGTGATTGTGACAGACGGACAGATAGATACATATGTAAATTATTTTACGGGAATCTATTTTTCACTTTTGAAAATATCTTTAAAAATTCTTCGTAATAAAGTAGTTTTAAGTAAGGATTCGATAAATTATAGTTAGCGGGATATATGTATAATGCGGAAATAAAGTTTCAGTTATCGCAATGGATAGGGAAGTTTGAAAAATCCCGAAATGTCTCCATGAAAATTGAAATAGAAAGAGACGTAAATTTTTGCGTCAAAATTTGTGACTCCATCATTATGACAATAAACTTTTGCTGTTAATTTGACAGTTTTGTAAATAAAACTAATTTAATGTCATTTCTCATTCACCGCACCCATCCAATCTAACCCCTACTAAATTCTTTTATTTTATAAATGAAAACTGCCCTCAAGAGGACTGCAATTTGAAGTAATAAAATCAATAGAAGAAAATCACAGCATCCCCTTAAAACTATTTGGAAAAGTGCGCAGGCTGCTTCTCGAAGAGAAAAGAATGTAAGGAAAAATGTACACAAAGTACTTTGAAGGAAATTAAATGTAGACAAATTCCAACTAAATTTCTTTTCACAAAAAGTTCGATTTTTTTCTGAATAAACAAATATAGCATAAGAGTTTTAACTTTTGCGGAAGAAAATTGTAAATACAACCATTTAAATGGTTTCAATATTGATGACATGGTGTGATAATTGAATGAATTGATTTAAACCGTAAATATTAATGTGCACACATTGCAGAACAAAGAAATCATTTTTAAATTATAGTTTGGAAGATATAATAGTTTAGAAATTAATAAAAATGTAACTTAAATATTAATCCACTATCATTACTTATGTTTGCTAAGTATAACAGAAGAAAAACTAAATGCAAGATGTATTTAATCGTGATTTGTTTACGTTAATTTTCTAATTTTTTCTGAGGTTTCAATTAAATTTAAAAATTATTCCTAATTCTTTAATTTTCTAATACGATCCTTTGGTTAAGCTTTTATAATAGGTGAACTTTATTCTTAAGAGACAATTCATTTTCAATTTTATAAAATTATTTCGCACGTTGAGGATATATTGATCTTTATATATTAACGACGTGAGACTTCTGCGTATAAAAACATAAGTACAGTGCCATCTGTAGCTAATCGCGCATAATAGCTTACACTATATCAAAAAATATCTATCAAGACCCGAATGTGCGATCATCGATAATTACAAAGGCGAGGTAGTTCAAAGAAGGACCACTAGAGGACACCTCATTTATCAAAACATTTATTCAAAACAAAATAACGCACAACTTAGTGTTTATATAAAGGGGAAATTATGAACGCTCGTAAAAACATACAAAAAGGAACTTGACAACCAAAAAATAGAAATTCGAAATAACGGAAAAAATTCAGTGAAACAAGTTACAGAAAATATCAACAAAATTCTAGAAGAAAGATTCTTCAAATGGGGGAAAAAACATAAAAAATTGAAAGGGAAAATAGAAAGCCAAGATAAAAGAATATTTGTCTTGGAAATACAAGTGAGACAGAGGAATATAGTTTTCTTCGGAATCGAAGAGAAGAAAACATTTCATGAAAGTTTACTAAATAACATAATCAACTTTATAAAAGAACGCTTCACTATTAACATGGAACCCAGCGATATAGAAAAGATAAAAATAATAAGGAAATTAGGCGACAGACCTCGTCTAATAATGGTAATTTTCTCAACTCTCGGCACGAAGATTAAATTTTCAAAGACAAAGGTGTTTTAAAGGACACTCAATATTATTTGAAGGAAGATTACCCACAACAAGGATTAGAGAAGAGGAGAGAATTGCTAGAGCAAGTGAAACTGGAGAAAGAGAAGGATAATAATGTGAAAATAAAATTTGACAATTTGGTCGTAATAAAACCCAAAAGTAAAAAGTCTCTTCTCTATTCTCCTGACCACAAGCCAAGAAAAAGAACAACAAGCTGAAAACACAGTTTCCTGCGCGAAAATAGCATAGTGTTTCAGAAGGGTCCTGAAACCAAGCATGTTAGACTTTCTACTTAACAAAAATACAAGCAACACAATAAAGAGGCAGGACATTGTAAACCGAGACAATAACTTATAAAAATCTAGGTCCCCCTCCCTCATGAATTATTTAAACGAACCAATTCAAATAAATAACAATATATATCTTCCAACCCGGTTGGTCAATATGGGAGATCATGACCACAACCCTCTAAAGAAAACAACAAATATAAAAATACCAAACTCTACATGTGAAACAACAATCAAACTCTATATACTAACATACAACCTCTGAACCCTGTCATCTTATGGACGACTATTAGAATTGAGGCAAGCATTAGATACAAAACGAGAAGTAGTTAGTCCATTGGGTACAAAATTAGAAGAATATGAAAACTATATGCTCTGCCATACAGGACTCACACAGGGGCAATATGAAGTCGATTTTTTATTAAACTTACAAAACAAGAAAAGCATAGAAAGCTTCATCGGTATATCTGACAGAGTCGCACTACTAAACCTGAATATATAGGACAATAAAATAGCGATTATACATTCCACACACATTACTTTACACGGCCGATAGATTGAAATTAAAGAGATGACGAGATTGAAATTTTTTATGCAAATCTACATAAAGCCATGAACCTTGCACATAATACGTATATAATTATGGGCGACTTAAATGCCAAAATAGGACAACCTAGAATTTATGAGCATTTGGTAATGAAATCAAAGGGTTATGGTGTAAGAAATCTAAGAAGTAAAAGACTTTTCAACTTCGCTCTCGAAAATAAAATAGCAATCTTAAATACATACTTTATAAGGAAAACAAAACCGAAGATGGACGTGGCGTTCACCTAATGGAGAATATAAAAAAGAAATTGATTAAATCTTGTCAGACAAACCTGGTATGGTACAAAACATAAAAATATTAAATCTCAACTTTTCTTCAGATCAATTTTTTCCGAGACATAGACAGGTGAAAAAAATTTGATTTATAAATACAAAAACATTAGTAATTTTTCAGAATTTTTTAGTAATATAAATATTAAATTAGCGAAATCTAAATAACACTTGTAGAATTTCAGGTTATGAAATATTGCTAAGTCAAGCTAAAATCGCAATTTTTATTTGTATAAATTGATGGAAAGGAAGCTTTGGAAAACTGGCTCAGTCGCTTCCGTGTCCTTTGCCTTATATCGTAATAACTTATTCGAAAATTAAAATATTTATGAAATTCAAATAAAAATATGATTTTAGAAAAAGTTTGTTGTTTACTTTCATTTAACTATGTGTGTATTGCTACATTTATATATTATTGACATTACTAAGTTCCTGCTAAGTTTTCAGCTAAATTTCTCAGTGTATCTTTACAATATACTCAAACCCTACCCGTATCCTTGTTATGTTGCCTGCCCTACAGATTCACAGAGTGACCGACGTATATAGACCACTTAGTGGTTAAGTGGTCCGAGTTGATGTGGGCGCTTTCAAAGTTCTCTTAAGTTTTACCGAATTTAATTCAGTTACTAGTTGCTGACCCTATTGGGATTCGTCAATTCGAACGATCCATTGTCTATATACGAACCTACTAATTATAACTTACGAGTTAATAATGCATATTTAAAAAAAAAATTATTTATATTAATTCAGATTCACCAACACAAGACCTTCTTAACTTCACTATCGAGGTAATAGATGGACACTATAATTTCTGTCACTGATTAAGAAAGAAAAATGAGAACGTAATAAAGCATTAAAGCAAATGTCGCATCAATTCTTTTGATGCCAAAATTCTTAGATACGAATGGGTCGTTGAATCCTATATTTTACGAATCTGTAGCGATGAAAGAATATTGTCAAAATTAATGAAATGAGTAATTTATTATTTAATTAATAATACAAAATTACTTATTAAATGCGAGTAAAATATTCGAGTAGCATATCCATATTTTTTTGCAGAATTAAAATTTAAATACTAAGAAACAAAAGACCAAAGAGGTTTAATTTGTATATTGATAAACAATCTTTTTACAGGTTAAAATTAAAGATAAATTAATATCATTGAGGTTTTTTAGATATAATGTTTATGTACAATGATATTTTAAATTAAAAAAAATTATTATCATATGAAAATAGTACTTATTTTATTGTAGTTCAATTATTATATAAAAGCAAGCGCGCTTTTCGACTCGCACGATTTGATTTATAAATAAAATAGGGCGAGTCGCAAAGCTTTTGCATAAATTTACGGAGACAAAGCTAAATTACATTAAAATAGGAATTGAATGACTTCGCTAATTTAATGTCATCTGATTGTGTTTTGTTGGGAATAGCAGCCCGGCATAAATGGTATTAATATACCATTATTTTACGCTTACAAGATACCGCCTAATTCATTAGTCGTGTGTTCTTGTAATTCGTTTGTGGGTGCTAATGGAAATTTATGGTGAACTTTACAGTGCACAGTAATATACAGCGTGCGTCATACCTTTTTTAAACATAATATATAAACGTTATATTATTTTATGGAAACCGCGTACGAGTGCGACCATAGGCACTGTACTCTTTTATTCGTATATATAAGAGTATATTCTACTCTTACGATATAAATGGCTTATCTTATTTTAAAGTGCGTAATTAGGTTGGAATTTATATTAAACTTCTATCCTGTTTACATTTTACTGGTTCCGTTAAAGTCTTTAGTGCGATTGGTTTAAATAAGTTATTAAGTAGATTTTTTTGATATTAACTCTATCATAATTTATTGGATATTATATGTATGTAAAATAATGACGAACAAATGATATAATTAAACTAAGCCAATTTCATAATTTTGCCAATTTAGTATGGATTTTGTAAACATATATCTGGCTTTTTGGCCCGGATAGTCATCGTTAGAAAAATTGTAGATGGCGCTAAAATTAAAATGTACTAAGAGTTATTTTTGATTGTTTTAGTTATATTTACTCGTATCTAAAACTAAAATTCAGATTAAATTGTTTTTGTCTTATTTTATTTTAAAAAAATCGTGCCGGGATTCGAATTTTGTATTACTGAATTAAAATTCCAGTAACGAAACAAAAATAAATTTATTATGTACCGTTTCCCTTGTTCTAATATTTTGTGGTAATTAGGTAAAAAATGATCAAATTTCCATTGTGTGACTCAACTAAAAGTCTTTGAGTAATACACTTGATCGCATTATTGAGGAACACATTCCATAATGAACGAAACATTTGTCTCAAAGCAAACCACGACTGTTTTTTAAGTGAATATCGTTATCACTCGAAAAACAGAGTGGCTCTCAGTTGGCGCAGGATACGACTTAAAGGTAGTAAGACAGTGCGCGCGTATTTCACTTCAGTGGAATATTTTTATAAATTGGACTATTTCCTTCTAAGAGCCTCAGTTTGCGCACTTAGCATTTCAACAAAAACCAATCAAATATTTTGTGTCTTATTTTAGTATATGTACTTGTTAGAGATTAAGTAGAACTACGGGTTTCTCAAGTCTGAGTTAGTGGGTCTTTCATACTTGTTCCTTTCAATGAATACACGTATTTGCACTTTCTAGCTGCTATTAGCTGATTAAGTTGGAACTGAATATTTGCGCGTTGTTGTAACTAACAACTTTAACCAACCTCGCTACACCAGTCCTGGTTGGTATTGATTTATTAGGTCTAGTTTATGTAATAATGACTAATAAAAGTTATATTTTCTTAAGTAATTAATAATAAAAAAACTTTTAGCAAAGTGTGTATATTTCTATAACAATCCTGATAATATAAAATTTAGAATTAAAAGTATAGTTGCGATTATAACCAATCTATATTCCTATTACTAAATGTATCGTGCGATTTTGCATCACCATAAAATACTATATCCAGATATCATCATTGGGACTTTGGAACACGTTTGTTTAAATTTGGTATTTGTACTTATAGAAATACTTTTCCTATATAGACCGCTGTCACATTGACAATACAAGGTAGGTTCAATGGGTCCCGGATACAGAATAATAATACTATAATCAGGATTGTTTTTTTGAATCTCATCTCGTTTTCCAGATATATATTTCAACATTAATGCACGGTTAAGCGTCCGTCATAGCATACACGTCCGGTGTCGCGCAATAAATTCAGTAATGATAGAATTTAAACATTGGGCTATATGAGTGTTATTTTGCAAAAATAAAAATAAATTTTAGTGGTAATTCAGTGTTTCCGTAAGTTTTCCTCAAGGAGATTCTATTTACGATAATAAAGTATTTAGGTGTAATTATGACTAAGAAAAAGTTGAAAAGCAAAATATTTTTAGTTCTTGAAAAAATATTTGTTTCTCTGTAATATATTGGTAAAGTTACTGTTATCATTATTTATGAGTGAAATTTGAAATATACCAACTGTGCCAATAAAAAAATAGCCTTTATATAAAAAAAAAGATCTTTGTGTTAAATGGCTCTGTATTTGATAGTAGTTTTATTTTAGTATATTTCTATTTTTAATATATCTGAAATACTGAAGGTGACACTAACAAGCTATTATGTACTACACAGCTTTTGATGTGACTAATATTTGACAGTCCCAGCAGTACAGTATGGAATTGAAAACAAGCTAGTAATATATAGTAGGTCGCGTTCAAAATAGCGTTGCAAACTGAGTAACTGTCGGTTGCTATAACATATGGATTGTATGTGGCCAGTATAGTAATAGTTATAGAATTATAAATCGTCGTCAGTTGCCGACAATTTGTATGTATTCCTTAAGCATTTCCTCTTACGAAAAATCTATAGCTAAGTATCAATTAGATGTTTATCGCAGTTTAGCCAGTCATGTTTGTCCTTTCTATTGAAATTATTACTGATGGTTTAATTTTATTTTTTAGGACTTTACTTACCTAATAGATGTTATTTAGATTATTGGCAATTTCGTTTTATTTGGTTACTAGATAAATATCATTTCATTTATTTACAGATTTGCCATACCAAAATATGAGAGGAAATATTCAAATAAAATCTTCTGTAATGTAATTAAGTTGTGTAAAACAGTATAGCTCTGAAGCATGTTTATTTATATTTTTGAAGCATGTTTATTTATATCACTAAAAGAGAATTAATTTCAAAAATAAAATGAGAAAGGAAATTTGTCCAAAAAATGCTATTGCTAAATTTAAATTACTTTAAATACACATGACCTTCAGAAATAAAGAAGGAGACCAAGGAGGAATACATTAAACACATTGTATGTAAGTTTTTTGATAGTCGTGTCCTTGAAAGGTATTCGTGACTTTATGTACAAGCTTCCTTCACTGTATCCGGTTTTCAACTTCCGTTAAGGCGTTGTTACAGGAAGACGAGTGATCGCGGTTACTTGGTCCGACCAACGGCTGATGATCCATCGCGGGATCTCTTTCCTTCCCTCTTGTCTACCATAAACAGCTTAATGTACAATTGTTAAAAGTATCTTTAAATTAACAATATGATATTATACCCCGATTTCACATAATAACTGGCCCACTGCATTTTCATCAATTCGAAATATTGTCACCATACACAAATTATTTTTATTCTATGGTTTCATGGTATAACAATTTATTTTTTAGAAATACTGCAAATTGGATAAATTAATTTTGAAAAATTTCCATATAACTCTCAAGGTTATTAATAACTAGTACAAAATGAATAGAATTTGTAAACGTTTAAAACTGAAATAGTCATGTGATGAAGATAGAAATGTTCATCAGTCGATAGTTTGGGACACAAAAATGCTAACGTTATTGAGACACAAAAACGTCGCTACCGGTAAAATAATTAATCAAAGAATAAAACAAAAGGCGTTCGTGGATAGTTTATGGGATCCAGTGGTAGATCAGTGTAAACGTTTCACTTCAGTGCACTTTGTAAATTAAATCTTACCTTTGTATATGGTATAAAAAAGACTGATTTTTATATTTCTCCATAATGTAATGTAAATAATTGTTATCTTAAAAATACGACAATACAGCGCTACAGAGAAAGATAAATGGTTATTTGAAATTATAGAGCGATACAAAACACTTACATTGTTCAAATGTTCCTCATTTTGACAATGCGAATGATCAATCTTTTTAAAAATGCGTTCTCAGAAATGACAAAATTTTCCACTGAGAATTTTCCTCGTGTACATACATGGTATTGTTTATAACAAAAAAAAAATAAACCAATATTTCTTTTTGAAGCAAAACGATTTTATTTCTAACAGGGGGATAAAGCCCCTTAGGGGTCCCTAAGAGCGTCGATACTCGCCGAAATTGAGGCATCTCTTCTTTTAGCTAGAAGCTAAAAAAAGAGATGCCTCAAGCTTGAAAAAATAAATTACTTTGAAAAATAATAATATACATTTAATACTTTAGTAATTAGAAAACTAAAATAAAAATATTCATTTTACTTACCTCGTGAAATAAAAAGTTGCAAGCCGGTTAAAATACCAATGATCCGTAATAAGCAATTGATAGTCTAAATACGACCGTCTTATTCACGCTATTTGGCGACACGTCTTGTACTGTCCGCTGACTCGGTTACACCGAGGCGTGGAAGTTATTGTTTTTCTAATATAGTATTAAACGTTAATGTATATTTCTAAACATGCCAGACGTGCCACTATTCTAAACATTTCTCGATAGTATCTATCCAGGCATCTATTCTTGTACGGCAGCTATGCCAGTTTTACCCTATATGTGTGTATGTATATCTGTAGGAGCTTCACTAAGATGATGTTTCTTTCTTCACACTGAGGTGATGTTTCCTTTTACGAATGCTAAGGAATTTGAATGGATGTTTTTATTTAGTTCTATGTTAAAAAGCATAAAAGAAATAAAAAAATATATACTTTTTTCATTTTCACTTTTATTACGGTACGGTATCGACATCGCTCCGAGACGATACCGCACTTTATCGGAATGGCATTTGCATGGCAATTGCACTGCACCGGCACCAGCCTACACAGCCATAATTTGGCATTTTCTTTAAGAAACTAGGATAGTCAAAATACAATTTGAAGAAATTTAGGGTAATTGACTACGAACTGTTAAAACGTGACATCATCCAAAAATGATAGAGTTCCCAAAAATGATAGGTTAATTATTCGGCGAAACGGTTTACGTTACATTTTTTTCTCATTTTGATTTGATTAAAAAATATAATATTTTTGTTAAAAATAGATAAAAATATGCTTTGTAATTATTTCAGATTAGTTAAAACACAATTTAATTACAAATTAGTTTAGATAAATTATTGACAGAGAACTACGGTGAATATATCTTACAAATGAAATTTGTGTCATCGGAAACTTCTACTTTAGTTTTGAATTGTAAGTGCGTATGTTCTAAACAATAAGTTTTTTTAGTAAAAAATTAGCAATACTAATTGGATTGTATCTTTTACGTTCCCAAAATTGCAGATACTTGCTTTTCTTAAGTTACACGTATATAAGCATTCAGCTTACTATAGGATAATGGAAAATCAATTTAACTACTTGCGATTCCATGAATATGATACTTCTATTGATCTCAAATTAAGAAATATATAACACTCACCTACTTGATGCTGATTTGAAGAACGGTTATGTAGTCATGACAACAGATCGAATTTCTTACAGAAAAGAAAGAAGAATTTTACATCCTGCAAAATATTTTCACACAATATTGTGGCTCGTCTAACCCCAAGGGCGACATGCATACTGAGTATTATATATGAAACTATTACAATAGACTTGCAGACACCAAATCTTAGTTTATAATAACTTCAAAAAAAATATCGTGTAGAATGCGCATCTAGTTTATATCTACGGCAAGAATAGAAACAGAATGGTTAAATCTGGATCTAAAAATCTCAACGAGGATTCACGTAAGAGGGAATTTCATAGCAATCCAAAATAACTTTGTTTTTTATAAAGTATAATATAAATTCTGAGGTTTACGTTATTTTTTTGATATAACTGTTTGTGCCAAAACAATTGTTTTATTTTTCTGAGCAGAGGTTTTGAAAACATAATTTCGAGACAAATTCATTAATTTAGCAATCAATAAAAAGTGGATACGAATGCATTAGTCGGTAAGTAGACTAGTCGACAACTTCAGTAGTAGGCGAGTAGTCGAAGAATAGTATATATAAACAATTTTAGTTTTGAAATGGTGGTGAATATTTTCGTAGTTACAATCATTTTAAATTAGTTTATTTTTATTAGACATTGAGTATGATTTAAATAGTATTCTAGATGTATCTACAATAGTCAAGTCAATAAAGTACTTGATTGCGGAGGACCCTCCCCCGTGTCTATTTATTTATGGAAGTTAGGCAAAACTATTCAAATTCTATTAAGTTTCAATAAATATTATTGATAGATTTCTCCATTTATAGTGATTTCGCTATTAGTTACTGATATCCTATGCAAATACAGAATGATCGCATCTGGAAAGGTGGAGGAAGGGCGGTAATATACCTTTGTACCCATACAAAGGTACCATTAGATATTTGCCACTATGGAGTACCCTTTTATAGTAGTGTCTTTCCACGGGTCGCAGTTTTTACTAGGTGTGTATTACTTTACGCTTTATTTATTCCCTCGTATCTTTTCATCCTTATACTCTCATAGCACGTTATTTTATTATGTATTTGTGTAAATCAGATTCCAGAGTAAATAAACTATGGGTAATTTATCAGTGGTAGCAATTTAAATATATTGCTGTCATTCTCCAATTATTACCTGACTCAAGTTTATTTATTATCTTCCCAAAACCTAGTCTACTACCTACTACCTGCTCTAGTCTCTAGCCAAAATTTCCCCTACTGAGTTTTTATCGACGACCTGTATCATATCAGGCCCTAAAATATCTTACTTCGTGCGTATTACTTACTGGCATGCAACTGGCGCACGATTTATTTTCTACAATTAGATGACGAGAAAGTTGCGAAAATTGTTTCAAGCGTATGGCAGGGCCTTGCCTTCGAGATGACATTTATAAGTACATGGTTAAATGTAATACCACCAAAGCCTAATACAAATATTATCCTTGTCCTGAGAATTAGAAAAGTTTCAGAATGTCATAAATAATAAATGTAGCAAATGTCATAACACAAGCAAATGCTCATAAATGATAAAAATGCTTTCATTTTAACTTCCATTATAACGTACACCTTTCTTAACGTTAAATTTCTTATTACGGTATTTTGGGTATATACAGTTTGCGTGAGAATATGGCAGCAAATATAGAAACGCATCCACGCGCGTACGCACGCATGTACGCATGCACGCATGCACACACACCCGCACGCACGGAAGCGCGCATGCACGCACACACACCCGCACGCACGGAAGCACGCATGCATGCACGTAGGTAAGCACATACACGTACGCAAGCATGCACGCACGCACGCAAACAAGCACGCACGCACGCACCCACATATGGAAGGAAACTGCATTCTTGGCTCAGAACCCATGATTTTTTTATTTACTGTTACTGAACAGTGCGGTTATCCCGTTATCTCCAATTGTAAAGCTTTTGGTTTTCTGATCGATCAATTTCTTAACTGACAGAATCATTGATTTAGTCACTGAGTTTTCAGCAGATTACACGGTCTGAAATGTCTAATATTTCATTCCCCTTGAAATACAAATTTACCTTAAAATTGTTATTTTCTCTTATACCGAGACCTCTCATCTTGATTCTCCAGAATAATCACCTAACAATCTTCAATGATAAGGTAATTGTTACATCTTTTGCATCAGAAAAAATTATCACATCTTTAAATGTAGGTGTCGACTTAAGTGGATGGAAATTTTAATCGACGCCATTCAAATTATTTCTCTGTTTCACAAAATCTCACTAAATCCTTACATTCCCCTTTGTCTTGTGCCCAGAATTACAGCCTTGATGGTCCATTTCCACAATCTACCACTCAGAACGTTTTTAAGCTCTTTTTTATAATGTATAGTATTTTTGTTAAAAATTGCTTAGTAATATTTAATAAAATAAATTTGATTCCGACACCAGAATTTCTCTTCGCTTGAAATATTCAAAAATCTTCTGGAAAAATTATATTTTTCCTTGCTTTAATTTACACATTCCATTTTTTTCGTTTCCCACTTTTTATCATGTTAGCGGACAAGACGCGAAGTTGGCTGAATTAAGTCAGAGAGAACTGACAAGACGCAAAGTTGGCTGAATTAAGATGGGAAGAGCCGACCAGTTGTGAGGCTGGCTAAATGAAACGTTGCGACGTGCCATCAGAACCATTTAACGTTTTCCCATCCAAACGCACCGTTAGATGTTTCACATCAAAAATATTCCCTTAAGGCTGTCGGATATAATGTATGATTCTTTTGAAATGTTTAACTGCCTTTGAATAAGCTTTGATAGTGGCAAGTTTACGAACAAATATTGTTCCACCAGGACTCATTTTGAAGTCTCTACCTTTTTCCACGACCAAAATTCATATTATTGCTTCCACTCACTTCAATATCGTAGCTTATATTTATATTTCGATATAATTGTAAATTTGACCAAATAATAAATAAAATTGTTATTATGTATGAAATGGTTAACCGGTTTTACTTAATACAATAAATGACGAGCGAAAGGCAAGATGTTATTTTTCTTTAAAAAAGTAAAACTATAACTATTGGATTCTCATATGAGGATTTTCTACCTACCTTATCGATGTAGTAAGCTCTGTGCTACGATAGTAATAAATATGAGAATTGCTGCATCCAAGGGAGTTAGCGGCGGGTTTATGGCAGTAGTGTTAGTAACTTTTCATTTATTCAGTTCGAACTGCAATCAATGTTTATAATATGAACAATAATATAAGTTGCCAACTTTTGTAGAGTGACCCTTTTAATAAGGGTTCTCTTTGCTAAAATACCTGTAATTTAAAATTCGTTTGTGTGCTGAAAATGCTATTCTATGGAATAGTATTTTTAGCACATAAAAGAAAATAAAAAATGCGCCAAATCAGCATTATATATACTAAAATGATCAGATTGGCCGTGAGCAATGGATGTAGAGACGTGTGACTGCAAACGATTTAGAAAATTCCATCCCTCGAAGACAGGTATACGCGTAGAATAGCTCGATGTTAATCAAATGATAGCATTTCTCCGTCGCTTACTAAACGCAATACATACAGGTGCTGCTTTTTTTCTCAATATCAAAAAGGAAAAGAGCAGTACTTATGAGTATCAATTTTAATAAAATAAAGGGAAAATATTTATGAAAATCTACTCTGTTTCCAATTAACATCCATCGGTGGTTTGGAAGTTCTTATAATTTTGTGTATTTCATGACTAACCAGTATTTTAGAAATATTGTTTTTTTTTCAATTATAATTTATAAAATTACGATGCGTCATATAAGCAATATAATCGAATACATAACTGGCAAAAACTATAAGCTGGTTGTGATTTCATCCAACCATCGATATTTATTTTCAGTCGGTTGACCCACAGAAACATAAAATCAACCGAATTTCTCTAGGGTTTTCTAGTGTGAAATCCGTGGGGAAGGGCAACGCGAGTACGCGATGTATAAACAGATGGAAAAATCAATTCTTTGTCTCCGTACGAGTTTTTCTCAACTCTTTTGTATGTAGAAAGTAATAAAAGTTACTTTTTTTTGTTGGGCCTATATTTAGATATATTCTCTTTATTATTACACGACATAGTTTATGAAACATTATTGCGCAGTAATGATGAAAAGACCATATCAGCTAAACATAATAAGCTATCGGATATTTTTAAGTATTAAATTCTGATTATATAATTTGTGAGGTTTCCTTAAATTAAAACTAAAGTTTATAATTATTTTGGCATACGTGTTTCATACCATTTGAATATTTTCGTTGGATACCAAAAAGACAAGAAAATATAAAATAGAAAGCGACCGTGAAAACTTCTGATTGCTCATCAGCTTGAGTTATTGAATGTTCCCTTAAAAATAAGTTTTCAAAATGAGATATTTTTAGAGGTCATATTTCATAAAAGTCTGAAATTGAAAGTAGAAAAAATTTAAAGTTTTCAGCTTTACAAAGAAATATTTATGAGCCTCAGAATTATAGCTTGAAATGATTTGTGCAAATGTTACAGATGAAATGTACTTGCGTGTATGGTTAATTTCGTGGATTTAATGTGAATTTATTTTTCTGCGAAAAAATAAACGCAAGTTCTATTTAAAATTTAGCGATTCAAATTTTCTTTCCGAAATTACAAACATCAAATATAAAAAATTGTATTTTAGATACATACGGGGATAAGAAGTTTGAGAAGAAATAATTTAATAAAAAGTAAAGTAAAATAAATAAAAAACATGATTAGATAAAATGAAATAAAGTTGGGTGCAAGCCGATCTATGTACATATTTCTTCATAAGCTTAGACGTATCTTTCTGCATATTCCGGTTGATTATTAGGATCACCACATTGAAAACTACTTACTTCCAAATTTATTTTAACGCATTTTTTTCTCATTTGACAGATTAAAATCATTGAAAATTAAAGAATAAGTGAACGTAGTTTCTTTTTTTAAATAATTTTATTTTTGATCTGAGACTGAGTAGTTAATTAAAATATGCCTTAAATATAAAATTTAAAAACATATTTGAAAACATTTTCTCTTAATTTTGCAGATAAATTATGAAATACTATGGATGAGACCGTAAATCTCAGTTCAGTTCGCAATAACGAGTGTAGATTACTAATCTATTACTCGTATATTTATACTTCCGGGTAAACTAATCCCATTGAAGCTGGGCTTTGATTTTATTTGAAGAGGAAATGTTTTTCTACAATATCGGGTTTTGCAAACTTTGATTAAGGATTAAATAAATTCTAAACACATAGCTATTGCTTTTTATCGATTTTTCATGGGAATAATATCTTCAAATGCATGCAGATATTTACTGAGGATATTTGAAGGCCTCACTGATGCCTAAACACATCGAGGGAATATTTATCTTGTACTATATTAAAATATAGTTTCAGTATTTTTAAGACATTTCAAGCCTAAAAAATTAGATATTGATCGCTTAATATTTCAATGGATTATAATGATTTTAATTTGGCATCCGCACAAGTAGTGTATAGTAGGATATAAAAGATTTGTATATTGTTATATTTTAAACTTAAAAAAAATCATATCCATTATATTAATAAGCATGCAGTGTAAATATTTATTATACTTTTAAAAATTAAACAATTTTGCAAACTTGCGTTTGAAAATTCAGTTTTATGTTACACGTCACAAAGTACATTTTAAATTCAAACCTACGTACATCAAAATATATTACGTATTTTATAGAATGATAATATTTTTGGTTAGCAATTAAGAAGTGGTATGATATACATATGAATATATTATATTTTTAGTGATAGATGGCTGAATATTACTATTTATCGGTTTTACTTAGGAAAACCGATATTACTTTTGACCTTGCTTGCTAGGTTATATAGACGTTTTATTTGAAATAAATTTCATTAAAATAAAACCTTTAAGGCACAACTCTTTTTGATCTAATTATAAAACATTTAAATAGGTAGGAGTTCCAAAATATCAAAGCCAGTCTGGCTTTTTATATATAGTTATTAGGACTACCATATGAAACGTTCAACTACTGCGAAATAACATTCCAATTTCTCGATTAATCATTAGAATACTGTATAAGAATATTTATATAATGTGTATGATGAATTGAATGCCTTGCGTCTATAAATAGCAAGTTAAGAAAATTATTTCCTTTTTATGTACAAAAATGCGGCAGTCCTGATAGCGATTTAATGCCTTTCAAAATTAGTTTAAAAAACATAAATAATAATACGATTTTATTTTATTGGATATGACTGTTAAAGCAGAATATTTGAACAGGGTTATTAATAACATGGTGGTATTTTTTAAAAATAATGTAAACATACAAATTATTTTTGCCAATCGTATGTATATACACTTTGTTGGTAGATACTAATGTGCGATAGAAGTTGTTACACTTAGCTCCAACTGAAGGATAATAAGTATTATTAACATAATAATTCATGACAATATGGTGGCTTGAAACCGCATGAAAAATGTATAAACTGTCAATTATTGCTTTATTATGTATTATCTATAAAATAAAGAAACGAAATAATTAATGTATCTTCGGTCTATTTATTTCCCCTAATGAATATGAGTACCAATAAAAATTCTGTCGTAATAATAGAATGTTAATACTAATACGAGTATATTATAAAAAGTTTCCACATCTTATTTGCCATTTAAAACAATACTTGTAACATAATAGTATTTATGGTGCGAAAGCGACTTCTTACATAATCCCACTAATCGTATAAATGCGAAACTTTGCATGTTTGTTAATGGTGATGTTGAAGTATGAGTACCTTGTATCAAAATAACATATTTCTTTTGCGTTTCATGTGCGTCGCGTACTTTCTCTTCTGCTGCAACTTTTGTTCTTTTTTCTTTATATTGCACGTTATATACGGTCATTGTGGCTAAGTATATTTTTCTTAAAGCGTTTGGTACGGTAAAGATAAAACAGAGTTATTAGACTAACTTACTTACTTAGAACTGAGATATTTTCCTGATTTCTTTCATCGTTTTATTTATTTCGTCAAGTTCTCTATATAGTATTTTTTAAATGAGCGATAAACAGGTACTGATAAAGAATTCGAAATAAAGCTTCATTTTTATTAGTTGTATACTTATTGCTTATTGGCCTATTTGTGGCTAAAATGAGAACTCATCAACACGTTTTCCTGCTGTAGTCTTCTAAAGTTCATTGAGTGCAAGAAACCGAGTATTCAAAGAGAGACCTTGCATTCGAGATTCATCATGGTTCATCATGCAAAACTGTTGACTACCATGTTCAGTTGAGATCTTGAGCTATCGATAAGATAGCGATATTGGAATTTTGAATGTATTATTTATAGTTTACCAGAAACTGCATATAATAAACAGTCCGGTTTTCATTTCCATGCATTGAGGCTAGCTGTAAGAATGTAACGTCAAAACGTTTTTGATTGTTAAGCTTAATTGTATTAATGGCGGATGAATTAAATTTTAGGAAAAGCGAAAAATCATTTTTAATATAGTGTTGGGAAAAGAAGGTTTTATTGGCCTGTGTACGTGACTATAATGATTGAAGATCTTTAAGCCGTTTAATATTTACTAATATTGACGTTGCTTTATGTTACATGTGGTGCCATAACCAGCTCAACTTACGCCCGATGCCACCTCTCATTATTGTGCCTTGTTATGCAGCTCAATAAGCATTTTTGATTTCTTAAAGTCTACACCATGTACCACGTTACCGCTTGCACTGACCTTATTAGGGTACTGCTTACGTGATAATACATATTTAAAAAATACGGATATAACATATTACATCTATATTAGTCATGTTAGCGCAAATACGCTTTGAAATTTTGTATTAAAAAATAAACCTATATAGTTTTTCTATAGATATCATACTTTGTTAAGTTATGATGTAAAATTTAGGTTAGATCTGCAAGAATTAATATTGAAAACTAAAACAAATAAGTATATATAAATTGTATTGAAATATAAACGCCGACTTTCAAATATATTGTATATATCGGATATTTGGTTCACATATTAGGCGATGTGTAGGGTTGGGTGATTGTTTTTATGTTTGAAGGAGCGTACTAAGGAGATGGTCCCATAAATTGCGGTAATTATCTGATAAGGAAATCCGGAAATGAACTCTTCGATGAATGATTGTAAATCAAATGTAATACAAGATATTTGCTATTGATAGTTGTTACTTTGTAAAATAACTACACCATCTCCTAGGTAAGAATCTGATTGTGAGTTCCGGAGATGAAAAGT
Organism: Druceiella hillmani; assembly: GCA_039881145.1. Taxonomy (NCBI): domain Eukaryota; kingdom Metazoa; phylum Arthropoda; class Insecta; order Lepidoptera; family Hepialidae; genus Druceiella; species Druceiella hillmani. The sequence goes on from JAYKKI010000002.1 coordinate 56,587,327, forward strand.
AAAACTCCTTAACGCGTGGTAGTAAATAAACCGTCAATCAAGATGTTTGCTACTGGTACTTGTTAAATTGCAAAATAACTACACCATTGTCCAAGTCGGGGTCTGATAATGAGTTCTAGAGTTGAACAGTGCAACTTAGAATCGATCAAGCATGATTCAAAATATTTGCTACTGGTAGGTTACCTTGCAAGATCTGATGACGACTTTGGATATAGAGAACGGAATTCCTCAATGGCTCACAGCTAACCACTTACGGCTACTGCTATCGCTTCGCTTTCGTGTGTTATTGGTAACCATCTTTAAGACAAAGCGGAAATTATCTACTTACCAGTATCTACTTACCTTTTGACCGCGACTTTTATTAATTATGTATTAATCTAAGAAAGAATATAATGGAATGTTAGGTAAACTGTGATGAATAATACTATTAATTGCTAAACATTTAAAAAGAATCTTTTTTAAAAACTAATGTCAGAGAAGGTAGATACAAAAGAGTAAACAATAATTAACTCAAAAATAGAGTTTTAATTAATCTCAATAAATAACTAAGTTACTTATTTTAAAGTCAGTGCAGCACCGTCTATCAAGTTAAAAAAGTGCAAATTTTATCTTATAAATACGGCCTTTATAAAAATGTTTCGTACCGTGACTACATTAGAAGTTAAGTATTTAATTTTAAATTAAGTAAAATTATAAATTTCTTTAAGCTGGTCGTTAGTGGTGGCACCGATTTCAAACATAAATAACTTAGTTATTTTTTAATTTTTAATGCTTACTTTTTTGAAACTGGTTTAAAAAAGTTTTGAATATAAATGAAGCACTTTATACAGTAAAGTATTATTCATTTGAAAAGATAGCGATATATGATAATTTTTATGAATCACTTGAGTTTAAATATCTCTATAATTGAGTAGATATGGTCGTGCAAGTATAGTAATAAATATTTGTAAACAGACTCATTGTAATTACAAAACGTTAATGAGCTACATTAAAAAGTTTAATGTGAATATAATTTAATATGGCAAAGATTAATAGTAGTGACATCTATGTAATCATTCGGTTTTATTTATGAACAAAATGTTAAAATTATTGCACCCATGTGACAATTAGTGAGTGAAATTTAATTTTTTGATTACAAAGCAGATTTAAATACAATATTTTTAAAATATACTCTAGAATATTGCAAATTTAACGGAAGCATAACAACTTATTTTATGTTTTGTTTTTAACATGAGCGTAATACGAGTATAAAACAATTTGTTTTTAGAATTCCGTAGTTACGAAATGAATTCCGTTTGCTCGTGTTTCATCTGTTTATCTGCGTCTATATACTAATGCTTAATTACCTTTTTTCACCTATTGGGACAACATTTGGTACGGACACAGATATCTTCAATCCAGAATTAGTAATTGGACAAAATATGGTCCGCCTGCCTCATATAAGCGAATCACAAAGTGGGAAAATAAAGACTTTTACCTACCCCCATCGAGTATGATATCGGATAAGTCATTTAAAATAGAATAAAAGCAAGCCTTTGGAACTAAGTAGTTTAATGCTCCTGACTCGATTACTTGCGCTCACATTCATTACTAAGGAATCTTTCCCTTAACTTTTAAACAATGGCTTAAGAGAACCTAAAAAATGTTGAAATATGACTCATAGCAAGTACTTTTAGGAAAAATTATATCGGATATTGTAGCTCATGTACTTTGAGAAAAAAAAATTAAAATTACTTCTTCATGGGATGATGAAATTTTTGTCAAGGTGAAGCACTTCTTATATTTTAAGTATTGCATAAAGTTTGAATTTCAATAAATAAATGGATAATTTTATAAATAATAATTACATATATAAATATACTACTGAATAACTTACTTATTTGGTGCATGACAAAATAAGTATCGTATTTATTCATTATTGATAAAGTGAAATAATACGTCCTTAAAATAAGGTTAAAAGTAAGTTAAGGTAAAAAGTAAGCTCCCGGGAATAATTTAATTGTTCACCTAGTTTGAGAGCTTTTCTCTTCACTTATGTGGGATACAGGCCCTCCTCTTTCATGATATGTGTATGTCATCTGTCCCAAAAAAAAAGAGATGACAATAAAAGGACGACCATCGAGAAGGTGATCAGGATCGAGGTAGTTAATCATAAATTACGAAGAAATATTCAGATGTTCAGAAGTCAACATTTGGACATAAGTTCTAAATAAATTTTATAGTTCTACCCACAGGTTTTACACAAATCAATTAGTTTATTATTTACTTACTTGTGGCCTGTGTTACGTTTACATATTTATGTTGAGTATTAAAATATGATATGCATATCTCATATTTTTATTTTAAAGTGACCGAGAATTGTCCAGTTATGCAATAATTAAATAATTAGGTGCAGTGCAGTAATCATAAATTTACTCTAGTTAAGTTTACATATACGCTCTACGCGAAATATAATGAACTACGGAAAAATAATTACTTTTTTTGATGACGTTACAGATGTGTTGAGTGTACACGCTCGAGCTTCAATTGAATTATTTGCCGTTGGTTACATGAGAGAAGCAAAGGCGAAGAAACGTTATTATTTGTGCATCTATTTATTTACTTTTAACCAAAAAACATCTCAGTTAAGTAATACAATGCGTTTTATTCCGTTTTACATTCTTCTATCATCCCTACGGATTTGAAAATAAAATGAAGATATGACTTGTAAAAAGAGGCACATTAGCACTATGCGTGTTGTATCAACGCAGTGTAGTACTGTGGGTCTTGAAGAGCGGCGTGGCCTTTCACGAGTATTTGCCATGAATATTTTATATCTTCATAGGTAATTTCCTTCATTCGGGAACCGTTTTGTCTGTCGACTTTACCTGCAATATAAAAACTAAAACTAATTGTTATCGAGGTTTTAAGGATATTACGACTATCATATTATTAGTTTATACGTTAGTGGAATATGAAATATGTGGAAGAATTTCGAATAAAAACATTTGGTTTAAAAATGAAACGAACGCGCTGAAATAAAGTTTGGAAAAAGTCAGTGGCCGTTCTTTTTTATTGTATTGTAATGAGTTTCATATTCAGTTAATGAATACTGTTCGACATGGTATATGTAGGATAGAGAGTAGGATTCTTGTTTGTTAAATGCAGAATATGAACCTGAAGTATGAATTTGACTTATTCGTTCCAGTATGTTATTTGAGCAAGGAAAATTTATTGGTTAATTTTTTATCATATTTCCATTAGTTTGGTTTGATTTGAAGTGCTAATCCTATTTTCTTATTAAATTTTAAACCAATATATCATTCCAGAATAACACTAATTTTTTCGAGGCTGATATATAAAATGTCTGAAAGAGAATATGTTCTCTGAGGAAATAAATGATAATCCGCTTTGCTTTACTTGCAAATTCTTAAATTCAAAGACGCGTTACCCTTTTAGCTGCACGCAGTATAAGAGAAATATAGAGGTAAATGTATATCAATACTTTAAGGTAAGTTATACTATGTAAGGCAAATTACTAAAGCAAAGTGATATTTTTCAACATTTGACCTATGATGATGCATTACCTGATAGATAGTGGTAGGAAGGTAGGTTGTATTCCATAACAATATCCTTGAATTAAAACACTAAGAGTCATATTTGTTGTCCCTACAATATCAGCTTATTGAGATACTTTATCACGATCCAATAGGACATATATGATGTTCTAATATATATTCGCATTATAAGATATACTATTTTATAAAAGGCAACCCCAAAATTACTTGATTCTCAATGTTACATTTCATATTACAAAATATCGCCAAAGAGCTTAAAAAATTTAATCCGCTTTCTGTTCTGCTCTCGCAAAAGAGATCTAATCGCAGATTACATAATTCCAATTGCCAGACAGTTTTAACACTTTCATTAATGGATGAGTAAAAAGTTGTATCATGTGAATAGTGAATATTCTTTAAAATTTTCAAATCGCTGCTCAAAGATAAAAATTACCTTGTTAATGTACTTGAACTGACGAAAAAGGTTATTTTCTTTGAAATTTTTCATCTTTGTGTAATATTATATACAACCCGAAAAAAAGGTTATAACTCCTGTTATTTTGTCAATTGTTATAACTGCTTCTTTTTATTAAAACTCAATCACTTAATGTTTCTTTAGCTTTAATGATTGTAAAGAAAGTTCATAAGAAGAAGCCAAACTTTGTTCGTTATCTGTATTTCCTTAAAAAAATACTTTTTCGTATCGTAAATTTTTTCTCATACTCAATTACAACAAATTTTCTTGCATACCCGATACGTTTTTATACTGTTCTTCAATTATAGCAATGTAATGTCACTTAACTTTGTATACTTTTTTCGTAAATAGAATTTGCCTAAAAATCATATACTGATAATAATCAGTATTATTGTTGCGGACAAAGTAACCTAGTTTTAATTTCTCATCAAAGGGACGATTTTCATCATTCATTTTCCGCTTCTTTGCAAACATTAAGAAGTTTTTTACTTATTAGAAAGGTAATGGATACAATCATGAATATGAAACACAAAGCGGCGATTTCATGTTAGTATATACTCATTTGTTTCTTTGATCAGTTTAACAAAACTTAAAACTGATCAAAGATACATACGAGTAGAAACTAACATAAATAATCGCACACAAACACGCAACCTGTACTACTCACCTTCTATGCACCACACATTTATTTCTAAATCTCATACATTTTTTTACTCAGAAATTCTCTTAATAATAGAGAAAGAAAACTATCTTGTTTTCATACGAATGATTATCCCATTCTTTATTTGCAATGCCAGAAAAATAAATAAAATAATAAAAATATTTTTTTGTGAAATGGGCCGCATACTTTTTGCATTATTCGGTAGATTGAAAATAAAATTCGCGGGCCGCACAAATATAAGTCGCATGCGGGCCGTGGCTTATTTGGCCAGCCCTTATCTAAACGATAAATTGATAACGAATCTTTTTTTCTGGGGAAGACACCAGATGGTCAGTAGACAGACGACATTGCTGAAATTAAATATCCACCATCTAGCTTTAATTTACCACCAGATGAAGCAAGGACAGGAAATAAAAAATGAGCTTTGGAAATACGATTATGGTAAAATTAATGTCAACAAAAATTGTGCTTTTATCGAATACATGGTTAGCTTCATTTAACCTGCCATGTTTGTCTGCCTTTATCTGCCTTAACTTGTCACTTTTAGCTGCCTGCTGCTTTCTGGACTCCTATATTGTGTAGGACGACCAATTCTGGAGACAATATGGAATCATATTTCGTAAAATGTTATCAAAACTTTTCTTCCATAATTCGTAGATTTTTGACAATAAAAAATAATGAGATTACTCATTACATTTTGTTAGTGATAAGATCTTGAATGCAAGAAACTAGAGAGGATTAGATTGAAAGTTTATCATACTAGGACACCGACACTTTTAAATATGTAGCCATTTCTTCCTACAACTTTCATTTGCAAAATGAACAAAAAAACTACTAATGATTATTTCATTAATTAAAGTGGATAATAAATTAACAGTTTTTATAATACCAAACTAATCTAAATATAAAACAAAGTTGTTTATAGGTAATTTTTGCGTAAATAAATTTAATTTCAATTAGAAATATTCGGTTTTCATCAGGCGATCACAAGGAATTGATTGTCTTCTCTGATCTGAATTGATCTCTAGTCTTTTGAAAGTTGCACATTGCATATGAGATGATGAGAAAGGAAAAGAAATTTGTATATTTCGTGTTTTTTAACAATTATCATAAATCTCATGTTTTATTTACGCATTTATATAATTTTTTTTATGTTTAGTTTGCCCCCTATATAACTGAGCTCTCTTTTCTCGGGAGTCTACCGATCGTGATTATAAAGATCTTAAAAATATTTCCCTATTGATTATCCCATTAGTTCGTCTTTTACATAGTAGGTGGCTGGAGAAGATCGGCAACGTTACTAGTTACTACTGCTTTCATAAAATCGCATTTAAAGTTAAAATCCTATTATACAATCACTCTGCTTAGTTGGTTGGTCAATGGATAAAATAAAAATGAAAACTGGAATAATACTAATATTTGCCAATGTTATTTCGACTAAATTTTAATAACATTAAATAAATAAAACAAGCGAGTGGGCTTAAAATTTGTGGTATACCATAACCGGCGTCGTTATGGGTTATTTATATTTTATAAAATGCTCCTACTTGAGAAAGTGCCCTTTCTCAAGTAGCAACGTTTTATAAATACGTCTATAAAATGTGGTTTTTATCATTCATTCCCTTTCGTTAGAACTCTGTTCTTATGAACAAAACCGATAAATATGCACTCCTACGTTCAGCAACTTTTGATATCAACACAGTGATATAAAAACCGATATTTTTGATTAATAATATCCTGCATAAATTCAAAACATTCTATGAAAATTATCTTTAATGTAGTCTATAGCGCAATACGTATTTATGTGTAGACACTAATAGAAAGTTCTACATAGTCTTCAGTTTTGTAAGCAAATTTGTAATTGTAACTGGAAACGTATTCTTCTAGGCTGATATGCAATTCATTAGATTTTTCCGCAGCCATGTTCCTTTTCTCAAATTTGACGACGCTTGCTGGCATTTCGTCAATCCTTGACACCTCAGTTTGGCGAAATGCCAATAAATGTCGAAAAACTAGTCATTCAAAAGATTTTTGTTATTCATCAAGTGTTGTAGAAGTACTCGAACTTGATGAATTTTATCTATTATATGTAAATCATCGGCACTTATCGGAGAACCTAACTTAAATGGGCCATCTTTCTACAACAAACACTGAACAATTTAGAATATTTATGTGCAATAAAATATCTTTTAAAAAACCAACTTCCAAAGAAAAAACTAAAAAGTACAACAAAGAAGGTACTAGAAAGTACAAAATAATTAACTCAAAATAGGCACCTACTTATTCGCAATGAATGAATAAGTTAATTATTTTGAAGTTGGTGATACCACTGCCGACCAACTTAAACAAATTAATAAATTAATTCAAGCTATAATGTAAATTTAAAACCTTAACCTCCATTGTACTCACAATATGAAATAGATTTAAAACGGTAAATCTATAATACAACATTTTATAATTGTTTAAGTTGATCGGTGGTGCTGGCACCGACTTCGAAAATAAGTAACTTAGTTATTCATCGCGAATAAGTAGGTGCCTATTTTGCGTCAATAATTTTATATTTCTTAGTACCTTCTTTATTTGGAGTCGGTTTTTTAAAAAAAGTTATTTATTGTTTATTTCATAGTGTAATGATTAATAATATTAATCATTACACTATAAATAACATTCGATTATTTTATTTCTTAGAGTATTGTACAATACATATATAATTTCCTATTTGTCTAAAGTTGGCCATCAACAACACACAGTAATGAGGTGACACTAGTAGCCGCAAGTGATCAGCTGTTAGTCGCTGAGGAGTTCCGTTTTCCATATCCGAAATCCAATATCAGATTTTGAAAAGTTATAATTAAAGTAACAACTAACCAATATATTACCTGAGACAGTTGAATCCACAAACGCCTAGCCAAAACATGTTCATGTAGCTTCCCGAAAGCAGTAAGGAGCCTAATGGGTAGGTAAAATTTTGGAGCGCTAGACGATTTCCTATTACCTTTCGAGATAACCTATAGTTTATCCACTTTCCAAACCTTCGGAAAGTGACACTGGCGCAAACAGCGGTTAAAGGCCGCCAGAGTCTCGTACGACGCCATCCCCCACACTGTCTTTATAACCTTATTAACGATACTGTCAAACAAAACTGGACTTGAATAAGGCCCCAGAGGATTTATTCAAGTCCAGTTTTGTTTACAATAAAATCTAGCTCTGAGTAATCTATCTCCGGGTACAAACTAATAGGTACGGTATGGAGGTACACTGGAGTTAATCCTGTTTTGCCTTTGCTTGACGGTGTCGATGTTCGTGTCATCATCAGGGATAAGGGTGTCTAAGAGATATACAAAAGTATCCTATGTTTTCTCGGCATAACTTCCATCGGATCTTTTTAGAACCATATAAGTAAAGGGCTTTCCCGGTTTTCAGACTCTTCTGCATACAGCACCCCAGGAATCAGAAATACTTAACCAGTTCACAAAAGAACGTATGTGGGAACGCTGAACCCGCCTAACTTCTTTATTATTATTACGCTGGGCTACTGCTAAGGCCACCCGACTAGGGCTCAATTAAAACCCCGTTTAGCGTTCCATAAATTTTAGCACGTTGTTAGTCACGGCTCTTTCTTTTGAATATCCTTCGCAGGGCTTCCAGGGGTGGATTATCTTCAAGATACTAGGGGTGGATTTTCCTCAAAGAGCCGGATGGGCCTTACCCAAACCCTCTTCGACGCTGATGAGAACCCTGGTTTGGAATTCCACCCCCATGTCATCGGGGAAAGCTACACGTTTTGAACATTTGCTGAAGGCATCGAACTCATAGGCATCGCAACCCAGGTTTTGGTGTGGAGTGCACCTAATCGATAGAGAATAAAATTATTCAATGATCACTGGAGAAAGCATCTCCTTCAACCCTCCAACCCCGCGCATTCCTCGTAAGAATGCATGAGACAAAGATAATATAAATGTTACTCTCTCCTATTAGGCTCGAAAGAGTTGCGGGCATATGGGGCAGATTGCAAAGCAGGAAGTCATTCTGATAGATAAAGTCCCAAGGATTTCTTCTCTCAAATTTGGACGTCTTGAGAACAACACAGGCAAGATTGCCCGTTTGCGTCTGCAGATATAATTATAGAACTTCGTCCAATGGCGCAAAGGGCGATGTTAAGCTACTCAAAAAATATTCGGTGAGCATATAATGTGTATACACTACTCACAACAAGTTGTAGCTGACCGTAGACAATCCTGGCCACCACTCAATGTTCGTTCGATAAGTGCTCCAGGAACAAGACTCCCATCCCTTTCGGTCCAAGATGATAGCGGCCTTGGGAATTGCCCCCTCCTCCCCTCCAGAACGAGGATGGGTTCCAGTCCCAGTCTGTTCCCCCTAGGGGTGTACTGTTTCTGTACAAAAGCTACTTTGGTCGCAACTCTAGCAGTGGTACGCAACTCTAGGGGTAATTTAGCTTCCTCGATGTGGCCATTCATATATAACAATTCCCGGCTTCCGCTATTGTATTTGAAACATATAAATGCTGTTGAATGTTCCTAAGAGTTAGTCTTTGCTAATAGCCCACCTGAAGATATTGTAATACAACGAAACCTAGGTCGTGGTAAAGAACTTAAAAAAAATATAAATAATACTACATCACATAGTTTCATTTAATTGTGAATAATAAATAATTGTTGAGTTGGGTGACGTGAACTCGTAATAGTGTTATGTTACGTGCTATTCTCCGGATAACAACTATTTTCCGGAGAGCAGTTGTGTTGAAGTTATTAGAAATTACCAGGTAAGTGACTATAAATATTATCTGGAAAAAATTATAATAACTTCGGGGATATAATCAAAATATTAAAGAAGTAAATACTATATTACCCTCATAATTGAGTACCTGTGCTGCTATAACTTTTAGTACAATTGTCTGGGGAATAATATAATACATGTCCAAATAGTACTAGAGTTAGTTTTAGACCAATTTGGAATTGATTCCTTCTTAATTTAATATATTAATAACCACGTGCTCACGCGTGGTGCCCGATCAAAAGGAACTAAGACTAGAAGAATTTAAAATGTATGTACATTTGAGATATATTATATGTAATGATGGTAATTTTAGCAACATAGGGAATGGATATGCACGAATATGTGCAGGGTGCTATTACCTATGTGCGGAAATATAATATTTCTGATCTTTTTATTATATTTATATCTAATTCAGCATGGGAGGAAATAAGAGTCCCTACTCCTAGAATAAACACTTACTGATCACCACAACATAATAGCATGCGTTTTCAAACAAAAACTAAAGACGTTAATTGGTTTCGTCGCTTCATTAAAGGTTTTCGGAGAAACACTATGTTGTACATCGTGCAATATACATAATCTAATTTAAAGAGCTTACTATTAATTAATTTTATTTATTTATGGATTAATATCTTATCTTTTTTATTCTGCTTTGAGTATTGTGATGATTAGCTTATATATAAAACAATTATTGCCAATTTTTTGGCACTTTAAAAAATACTTTAAAACCTACTTTACTTTTTTAACGTTATGTTAAAAAATAGTTAATTTGTAAAAATAGTTACTTTCTAAAACGTTTACTGTGAAGATAATGCCAAATGTAATCGATAAAGGAATATTTGCCGAAATAACAGATCCACAATTAATAATGAGTTTTATGAAGTTGTGACCAAGAACGTGATACACGAATCACGAGGAGCAATGAATATAAATTTACCATGTATGATCGAATTTTTTTTAGAAATTGCTCTAAACGGTTTCCTCGAGAGTTGTGGAAAGACACATTTAATGCCAATAATTCTTACCCACTATATTAACTGAGAAGTACAGAAGACACTGGAAAAGAGATTACTTTGAAAGTGAGGGGAAATGACATTGATGTCAATTATCGTTGTGTTGTTATATATTCACCACTTTAGTAAAAAACTTTTAAAACATATGTCAACAATTCTGTGAAATCTATAAAATACATTTGTCTACAAATGCCGTGTTGTAGTTTCAACAAGTAATTTAGATAAAAACTATCAATATCAAATCGGCATATATATTTGCAGCAATGAAACCGTGTGGCGTATTTCAGGATTTCCAATCCGCGAGAGGTCAATTCATCTTACTGTCCAGCTAGATAGCGGAAAGGTAAATGTAATATATGGAACAAAATATATAGGACAGATTAAACAAATATTAACACAATATTAAATGTGTTTTTTCTAATATGTCAAACAGGCGATTTTGCAATAACTTTGATGTATGCAAACATTTCAATTTATTACATTGGGAACGCAACATGAAAACAATTTGAATGAAGGAAGAGAATCAAAGCGTTAATTGCACAACCTGGAATATTTTCATCAAATGCTTTAGGGTGAATAAACACCGTACACTGAATGCTTGTATTCACGATCGCTTTACCGTTCGTAGTTCAACATCATTTAAATATTTACGGATATCACTATCCGAATATTACATATACGTATCGAATACTACATATACGTATCGGACCGCTTGTGAAGCACTTCGTTTGTTGGAAAACGACGATTATCGGGACAAGTCAATTGAAGATTGATTCACCACTTCCAATCCATTTCAAATACATAACCTGTTCGCAATTATTTTATCTACGTGTTTTCCATCACATGCAGTAAAATTTTGGGAGAAGAAGACTACAGGGCCATGGATATTCTGCAGAGAATGCGTCTAAAACATAAAATAATGGTTTGAATTTCACAGAAGAAATATGCAATGAAATGTCTATCTTCACTGGGGATCTTTGTCTTGAAACATGCAGCAAGTTATTGGCACAATTGGAAATGACAGCACCAAATCGTTCCATTAAAGCAATATTCGACAGAAAACTGCTCAGAAAGAAATCATACAACGGAAATGACTTACAGTTATTTGTCGAAGAAAATATACTGAAAAAAAGATAACATTTGATACCATCATACAAGATGTGGTCAATCTCCGGGTGGAACTGGAAAAATGTTCTTAATTTTTGCGATCTTGGCTAAAATCTGTTAAAGTAAATATATTAGCTAATATATTAGCGAGTATATTCTGCTAGCTCTCGCTTCTTCAAGCATTACTGCTAAGTTGACGAAAGGAGGGAGAACAGCGCATTCAGCTCTTAAACTCTCACTTAACATGCAATTCACAGAACACCAAACATATAACATTCCAAAAGTATTAGGAATGGGAAAGGTTTTTCAGACGTACAAAATTATTGTCTGGGATGAGGGTACAATAGTTTACGAGAAGTCATTGGAAACATTAGACCATACAAGAGAAACTTGCGAAATAATCAGGTTTAATTTGGCGGAGCACTGCTGTTTTTATTCGGTGACTTCGGGGAAATACTTTCTACTCGCTTTATACCTCATTCAACGCCAGCATTGCATGTTTGGTTGATATATTCTACTTTTTGGAGCACAGTAAAAAAATTCATTTAACACAAATAAGCGAGTTTATCGTTAAATCGATTCAACAGCCGACCTATTTTCAAAACAATTACTGGAGGCTGGTAACTATACAGTGATTGTAAATCTAAAAAGGTGTCATCTTCTCGTTCTAATTTCTGCAACGTCGTGAAATCAAAAGAAAAACTAGTAGACCAGTTTTTCCACAGCGTAGAAAAAATTAAATTATTTTATTAAATTTATTATTTGAAGAAGTGCTTTTTCTAACGTTACATAATGAGCACAGTTTTGTTTTTTGGAGATTTGCACAAAAACTGCTAATTCAACTGACATATAACCTTCGCAATATAATAGGTTCATAGTTTTCCGATTGCCATTGGCTATGTGGTAAATATGTATGTCATATAATTATTGAGTATAGCTAATAATAATTCAAAGCCAAAATGATAGTTGCCGAGATGGATGTTTTCGTGACGAACTCTGATACAGTTATTATAGATGCACTTATACTATTAATGCGGGAAATATTAGGTTTAAATAGATTCATTGAAAAATCCGTGACATCATCTATCAAAAATAATTTTTGGAACCTGACCAATTTTATTTAAAAGTAGAAAAAAAAAACAATTAACATGAGATTTAGTTCGATTTTACAAATTAATCATCATCAAAATTTTGAGCAGAGTTTGGTATTCAAATACAATTTTTGTAGATATTCACTGCCATTCTATAGTGTTAGAAATATTGATTACAAGATCATCAAAATAAACCCTCAGTTGATTTTGCAGCAACTACATGCACAGGTGCTAAATAAAGTGAAATTGAGAATTTCTCTCATCGTTTTTAATTCTGAACGTAATTTTACTAACTTATTTGGCACATTTCAGTGATATCCCGGATAAAAATCAATACTCTGTTTCTAAATTTTGAATAATATCCTTATGAAACGTGTTTAGGAATTATTTAAAACATGCATAAAAATTAGAAAAAAAACAAAATTGTTTTTAAAGTAAACAAAAAAATGTTTAACAAAATTTGGATAGAAAAAAAATTTATATTTTTTGTCATTTATATTAATTTGTTTATGTAAATTATTCAATTAACCCCCACCTAACATAAAAAGACACAGTAATATTTAATTTCAAGTTTCAACAGGATCGGAGTACGAATCCGATCCAGCTGCAGAAGTATTTAAGACAAAAAGCCATAAACCTCCTCGAAACTTTTCATTTCAGCGTTTGAAGATGTTTTCACGCTCTTACTTTGGAACGGATTTACCATAAATATCAATGGCAATACTCACCTGTAATATACCGACGATTTAACGGTAGTGACAGAGTTGGATGAGAAACTTCGCATAAAACTCAGGAACTTCAGTCGAGTTTTCCAACAGACAAGTCTTAAAATAGACAAGGGCAAGACAAAGATTATGTCTATTATCAATGTTGTTAAATGTTTAGAATGCTACTCTCGAAGTTGTTGATCATTTTGTACATTTACTAAGGAGAAACTGTCTTTTAAAAAAATCCAAAGCCAAGAAAATATCTAATACCAATCGGAAAATTCAACACGTCTGGACAATATTCGGCCGAACGTTGCGATGCCTTATAGTTCAAAATTTCCCGGTATATGAAGTCAAAAGTCTTTGTTGCGTTTATTGCCCGTGATTTCTACAATTGATGATATGAAATATGTCACCTTACTATTGGCCTCATAAAAAGATTCGAAGCCACTCAGGGAGCTGTGGAAAGGGCTATGTTCGGGGTTTCTTAAAAGATATGATCTGTAATGAGGAGATCCGTAGGAGAACTAAGGTCAATCACATAGCTCAAAGGATTGGCAGACTGAGGTGGCATTGTGCAGATCAGGGAGCTTGCAGAACAGACGATGTTTAGGATAGAAAAATTGTGGAATTCACGCACCCTAAAACTCAGAATGGGATGTCTCTCGCTAGGTAAATAGATAGGTGATCTGGTAAAGGTGGCGGGAAATTTCTCCGCCCAAGATAATTATTGGTCCATTAGTGAGTTCAAAGTAATAAGTTTACCGTTATGAATAACATTTCGTTTGTTATTTAAGTATTGTATTTATTTACATACATAGGTGTTTATATGTATATCAAATATCCTTTACATATCCATGTTGAAAATTATTAATTTATTTGTGCAGAAATTATCTTCGAACAAAATTAGTTAATTTTTGCAGGCTACCGATATTCATAATTATGACGGACAATATAAACATAGTTTTAATGGAGTAGATACCACAGACTTCAACAAGAACTTATTGAAATATTCATGTATATAAGATCGTAAATATTAACATTATTATTTTAGTTACGTCGACCGAATTATTTGCCGTAGACTCGTACAATCTGGAAATGGCAGAAGTTTGTGTTGATAAAGTTTTGTAAAGTCAACCCTAATATTATGAAACTCGCGCAAAACTAAGATAAACGTGTCGGAAAATCACTTAAAATTAATTACGCTTCAATTAGTTATCGATGGGAAACAATGCGTAATTTCGAATGCCTCAGAAAGATTAACTCTATATATTTATACGTATGTGCTGAATACAATACGAACATCCGTTAGTTTTAAACATAAGTATGAAACTATAGTCAATATTGGGATAAAATGTAACCAAGACTAATGTTTAAACAAGCCTCTAAAGTAATTGTTAATGAACCAAATATCTTGATATTATTAACTAAAAATATTTTTCCCTTATAAACAGAAAATACTGGAAATTAAAATTAATTTAATGAAATGAAAGGCGCTCTAAATACTGCCATCTCATTATTATTTCACTCTTGCTTTCTAGACGATTCGATATACTGGTTAAACTCCTCCAACTGATATTCTAAAATATTTAAAGCATTCTCATTATTATTAGTAATATTAAAAGTGCAAATAAAATATAATTGGCTTGCAAACCAAATGTTGTTTCCATATTTTTTCTGGCGGTAGTAATATAATTTAACCAACTTTTTATTAATACATAATGATATTTATGTGTACAGTTATATTACTTAAAATATCATGTTTCTGAGTTGAAGTAAATAAGGTTATATGAAGAACCAATAAATAATTCATGCTAATTGTAGAGGAAATATCGAGAACATACATCGATTTTCAAGCTTTGGCAACATTGCTAGAATTATTATTCAGTAAAAGGATAATATTTAAGTACAATTATGTCCTATGATTGTAATCCACAAATATTAAATTCAGATCAGAATATTTTTGTCACTGAAAATTTTCCAACATCTTTAAGCTATTATTTAGCTTTTATGAATAAATTTCGAAGAAAGTGGCAAAAACATGAAGACGGTTACGACTAACGTAATACTATGATTTCTAGGTAAATTTAACTGGACAACTATGTAAAAGTAAACTTTATATTAAAACCAAAAATCCTATAAAAACTGCAAGCTAGGTTTTTAAAAATTTCTGGGTAGCTCCGTACGGCACAAAAGAACTATATAATATTACTCCCAGATCAGCCCGTCTGTCTATCGATTACAGTCGTATATATCAATCAAGTATATTATTCGTTTATATCCTTTGTCATCACTCAAAAATATTTATGTGCAAATGTTATAGCGGACAATTAGTAATAATTTTTTTTAAATTTTTTTTGTCTTGTGGGGTGTTATTTTAGAAAATAATAAGGTTCATAATTAAATGAAACTACGTGATGTAGTATTATTTCTACTTGCTTATGTTCTTTACCACGTAGTTGTATTACAACATCTTTAGCTGGGCTATTAGCAAAGATTGAATCTTTGTTAATAGCCCACCTGAAGATGTTGTAATACAACGAAACCTAGGTCGTGGTAAAGAACATAAAGAAAGTAGAAATAATACTTAATCACCCAGTTTCATTTAATTGTGAATAATGCATTTTTACAAAATTAACGCCAAATATATTAATAACAAGGTTTTCAAAAATATTATTTTTTAATAATTTTACATAATACATCCTCAGATATATGTCAAGAGTCGATTGAGTTCATTATTATCAAAATATATTATTTCTTAAAGTTAAGTAAAAATACAGTGATTATTTTAAATGTTATGATTTTTAAGAAATTTGCTCCAATTTTACGCCTGTGAAAGATCTGTTAGGCAATCTATTTTGATTGCGAAAAATAATGTTTAAGAGAAATATTATTCATTTTTACGCTTGAAGTTTTGTATGTGGCTAAGTGGGGAAGAAATTCTCGAAGCGCTAATCGCAATCATAGTTCACAGGTATAGGATTTGTGCATATGTATATATTATCTCCATGAATGGAGACAATTTATTGCAAATTATCGCAAGAAATTGAAACAATTTTAGTCTAAAAGATTTCATGTAAAAATTCACTATATTACTTTTATGTGATAACCCGTATCGCCATCATTACCAATGATAAATTGTCCCTTGCTGTCACAAATCACCAGGAATTGAAATTTATTTGACTCCTTTGAACAGACTGTAGAAGGTCAAAGTTACCTTAGTTGTAAATTATTGTCCTTCATGTATATCATGCTGCCCGATAACATGAATGATAACGAAGTAGAAAAACGACATTAAGTATAATTTAAAAATATGTAAATCGTATCATATCATTTATAGATTTACATTGCATATTTAATTACGTGAAGTATACTTCCGTACCTCAAAAGGAAAATGGAACACTTATACGGTCACTTCGTTTTCCATCTGCCTGTCAAGGCCCTTTTTCTTAAGAACGCGTGGACATATCAAGTTAAAATTCATGTCAAATACTTAGGTCTATGGTTTCTTGAAGCTGTAAAAACAAGCTTCTAACTAAACCTGCAGGATAATTCCCGTTGACCTAGAATCATGAAATTTGGCAAGAAGTAAGGGATTGAAGAGAAAAATCCAAAAATCGTTAATTTGTTAGAAGAAGAGAAAAATCCAAAACCGTTAAATCGTTAAATGATATAGTACGCAATGTATTTTCGTTATAAAAAAAAATATTTTGTGAATAGTTTAATAGGAATATTACATGCCATTAAATTTTTGTAAATGTTTAAATGTGTACAGAACCCTTGTAGTGCGGTTTCCACTCGTACTTGACAGGTTTTTATCACTTTGAAATATGGCGACTAATGTAGTTTACAGAGGGATCTGATTGTTATTTGTGGAATCGCGACTGATGAGATATTCTTTTTCGAGGAATCCGGACAAATAGCTACCGCAACTCTTGTTGTCACCGAAGAGAAAAAGGAAGTGGGGTGATTGAGTTTATATACCTCCACCATAGACTATAAGGATTAAACATGAAGTCACGGTATTAGCAAAACCTAAAATATATTTTCACCTTCCCTTAATTAGAACCTTTCTGTTAGATGAAAAATTCTAAGCTTTTAAGCTTACATTGTGAATCTCATTCCAAATTAATCTAGGTTTAGTTTAATTTTTCTTTAAACAACATTTTATATGTTACGAGTTTCACATGTATTAACATAATTACATTACACTAATATACTCTTTCAATTGGAACAAATTTTACGGGTGTAAATTCATAATATGAGATAGTGAGCTGATATTTCAGGTGTTTGTTCAAAATTACACTTTTGCAGCAATTCTTCTCAAATTTTACAAGCGTATGCATTTAATTTCACTGAAGTTTACATTTTATTAGTACATTTAACATTTTACTAGTTTACGCTTAACATGCTATTTACATTAAAATTATATAATCACTCTTATGTCTTTTGTGAACGCATACATTTCTGATGAATTTACATTACAATAGAGTTATAAAGTAGACCTTTATTTTGTGTCGACATTTATACATGTATGTAAATACATTTGTTTATCGACTTGTATCTGAATTTCTTTCTTATTCACAACTTTAATCTTTATTTCAATATCAATTGAGAACTTGAGAACTAGAACATATATTTACACCAGATACATTCATATCGGAATAAAAATACAGAGCTATTAAATCATAGTTTATATTGAGAAACTGTCAATATTATTCTAACAATTATAACATTTAATGAGACTACTTAAACATAAACATAAATAATTGTGTTTGACTTTAACATTGCATTTCCACCTTTCCTTAAGGTAAATTTTGTATTAGGTAAGACTTTTGTGAACATATTTACATAGTGATTGTCTGTACACAAATAATTGAACTCCATTAAATTCTTGTTTACGAATTATATTTAATGCCTCTATGTTCGGTTCTTTTGTAAAACTCAACAGTTTTATCACATTTTTAACACTTTTGTTATTGAAATACTTAAATACACAACATTTTGCTTAAATTCATATGTATCACGTGATAATTATTTTTGAAATATGGATTCTTTGGTAGCGGAATAGACCACCAGTACTCTGCGATGGTCATACCTCATTAAGGTGCTAGGCTACGTTGGTCCGTTTTGGGAAGTAAACAAGCATGACTGACCGACTTGACTGCTTAGGCCGATTGTTTGCCTGATCTGACTAACTGTCTGCTCGTGTCGACTGATTGCCTTAGTCGACTTTCTCTGTGAGACCACTATCTGTCCGGGCCGACTAATTACATTAGCCGACAGACTTTCTGAGCTGACTGCTTTCATGAGATGACTGAATAATTGAGTCGAATGATTTTCTGAACCGAAGATTTTCTGAGCCGACCAAATAACTGAGTCGACTGAATAAATGAACCGACCAACTTTTTAATGCGACTCGATAACTGAAACGACTGACTTCCCAAACCGAGTGAATAAGTGAGTCAACTAACTTCCTAAACCAACTAAATTAAAAACTGAGCGGACTGAATAACTGAGCCGAATGAATAACTGAGCCAACTTACTTCCAAACTGACTTCCTTAGTTGATTAAATGAATTAGTCGAAGGACTTTCTGAGCCTGATATTTGCACTAACTTTTTTGAGCTTTCATTTATGAATGTTAAATGGTATCTTGCACCATCGAAAGATACGATTTTCTTCAGACTAGATATATCTTAATGCGCCAACTCCAGCACTTTCAATCTTCCAAAACCTTTATATTTTAGAGGTAACCGCATTAGTTTGCTTTCTAAATATCTTTCGCATGCAAGTCCGTTATATTTCTTGGATAATTGCACTCTTTTCGTATTTTTTTAAATCATTGAATTTTAGATGACCCAGATACTGATGCCACAGGTATATAATTTGTTTATCAACCTCGGATATATATACGCCATAATTGTACATAATTAGCTGGTATATATTGTTCACTAAACCTCACTGATCAATGTAGGATACGTAAATATGGCCATTATATATTGTCTTTCGGTAAATATTGTTGACTAAACCTTGTTCATCAACGTCGGGTATGAATTCATGGCAATTGCATATAGTCAGTAAGTACATATTGTTGACTAAACCTTGTCGGATTTGTAAATATGATATTCTCTCCCGATTCATATCGTTGACTAAACCTTGCTAATTAATATCAGAAATGTGACTATTGCGTATTGTCCGCCGGTATATAGTGTTAATTAATTTTTGCGGCGATTTGTAATAATTTGATTAACTTATAGCTAATTTGTTGATGTAACTTTTATTATGTAACATGAAAATGTGAGTATAAAACATTTAATAGGTAACATTGAAATTTTGTAATAATTCTGAATATTTAGCACAAGGTGAAAATTACAGTATAACACAAAAACTTTAATACATTATATTGAAATTTTGTTACATAGTACCATTTTCTAGTAAAATTGGCGTTTGCCACTTTGTTTGTATAGGCAACTTCGGTGCTTACATTTGAGTTGCGGTGGCTATTTGTGCTTTCGGGAGAAATACAGTTATGCTTTATTATGTGCATGAATCCAAGACTATGTACCGTGCCTCGGTACGATTGGTCGAGGCAGTATAAGCGATAGAGTAACTTGCATTCTCAATATTTAAATTGTTTTGCTTTGGCTTCGATCTACATTCGGTTCTTGTGTTAAAGAATTTGTTACAAAAGATGAACCGGAGTCCTTTCTGAGGATAGTTTCCACATCTTTTCCTTTTAACAATTCTGTTTATCGAGAACGCCCTATTAACGTTGTCATTTATTTTGTCGCTTTTTGATTGCTATGACTATTGGCTTTTATGATTTTGGTATACTGGAGAATAGCATTATTCCAAGTCACTATTTAAACACGTACACTTATTAGTTTTGAAGTTTATGTGCCTTGGTCATTATTCTTTTAACTTAATACTTTATATTTTGACATTTTGCAGGAGCTGTTGTACACAAACCTGTCAACAATTCAACACGGCGTGATAAATCTACACCCGAAATAGTCATAGCAGCCCCTTGATTTTTCAAACAATTTTAGTGAATTTTTGAAAATATTTTACCCCGCTTTCGTTGTTGGTACGTTTAACATTTCATTGACATGATCGTAAATGATTACCTTTCGACAGCTTACTTGGTTTTTAAACATTGAATTATTTTAACGCTAAAGCTACTGGCCCATAACTTGTTGATTGTCGTTATTGTTGCGCTGCTGGAACTGGGTAGGTGATTGATGAGGTATTCTTTGGTTCGGAATAAATAGCTACAACAACTCTTAATATCCAACAGAGAAAGGAATTGCGGAGATACATAGTTATGGTTTCTGTACTCTTCATTACACTCTAAGAATTGTACAGTAGGAGCAACATCACGTTAAAAAAATATTTTAATCTTGTTAATATTATTAAAAGTATATTCACATTTATGTTTAAAGTATGAATATATAATTTAACCTTATGTTTTTATAATTCTATTATTTTTTCAATGTAAATGTATAGCTGCAACTACTATCTTATTTAAAGAGACATATAAAAGTCCAGGCAAGTTTGTTCTTGATCAAGAATCAGACGTAAAAATAATAATTAATTTGAAAAAAAAACATGAATATGATAGCGCCACGTCGGTTTTATAAATTATTTGTAAGCCAAGTCATTTATTTCTCTAAGATAAATAGAACATACCATGCCTATTTATGATATTTATATTTCTAATAGAAAATATTTTCTAAAAATATACAAATATAATTATCATCTCAAGACCTAGACGAACGACTTACTTTATTCAGATTGTATTAAACCGATTCGCCTTCAAAATTATTTTGAATATCGAACAATCCACCGACGAAAAAGGAGTAGTCTCTGTAATCATACAATACGTTTTTTCAGATATTCCAGCAAACGATTACTTTTTCATTATATTGTGTAATAGAAAAGAAAGCCTAACGTGACGGTAGAAAGATGCGAGTGTTATTTAAATATATACCCTTGAACAAAAATATTCGCGCCCTAGACATAATATTTCAAACTCATTTATGTTATTATTGGTCACTTACGTAACTTTGTAATTTAAATGCTCAAATTGAATAAGTCGTAGCGACAAGTACTCGTAAAGAATATGTGTAACGGGACATTGTAACCAGTTGAGAAAGGAACAAGTTTAGTAACCACAACGTATATAAATACTAGTTCTAATTATTATTTATAGATTCTTATTTCGGGATGTCAATATTTGTCTTGTGTCGCTTTTAGATCTGAAACTTAGCAGTGTTATTGTTGGATGAAGCATCTTGTATTTCAGTATCAAGTTTAATGACTACAACGTCTGATAAACTAATTCTAATTATTATTTATCAATTCTTATTTCGGGATATAAAGACTTATCTTACATCAGTTTCACATCTGCAACTTAAGAGTTTTTGATCCCGCGACGCGATTTAATGGTGAAGCATCTTTTATTTTCAGAATAAGTAAATATAAAAAGTGTAAACATGCACATTATATATAAGTATTTTAAAAAGAGACAAGTGTTGTATAAATACTCAGGTCACTTAAAATATAGTGATATAAGCAATCGGTTGATTCAAGGGCGTGTGTAAACGTGCTAAGTACGAGTGTAACTCGAAATACAAGGGTTCCATAAACATTTAAACTTATGTAGTAACATTACTTTTAACACTAAATATATATATATATATATATATATATATATATATATATCTATATATATATATATATATATATATATATATATATATATATATATATACATACATGAAAAATATATTTTTAACAGATTCAACTACATGTCATAAGTGGGTCAACTATTACTCGTCAACTAGTAGAACCTTCTAAGCTGTCATAATCATTTTAATTTTGTTGTACATACTGCTATTGTGAATTCTTTCAGATATTTAGTAAACGGATGTCTGTATCCAAAAAGTGCTCTTTATATACCCCCAATATTTTTGAAGGATTTAATAATAGGTATATACTTAATAAAGGAGTATGCGAATAAAAAAATCAAACCCAATTTACATTTAATGGAGGAACCCTAGATTTAAAAAAAAATATGTCATAGTTTTATAAGGTTTTACAAAAATGTATAACTAAAAATTTAAATTTTACAGAATCAACAGTAAATGAATAAAACGGCTATGACACACAGATAAGGCAAGGATATAAGGGTTCCTAATCTGACTACGAAGTTCCAACGAAAGCAAACCTTGATACCATCTGAAGCAGATACGAGTTAAGATGGGAAAACAATGACAGTTGGGGAAACAGCAGGAAAAGTAAGATTAGCGACCTATCGCCGCGAATTGTGTGCATTCCAAATACACAAGCTATTTTGCAAAAGAGAGGGATATTCATGCAATTAGAACCATATTTATTAACTGAATTATATTATTGCTTTATATAAACAATATTCTATTTATGAAAGAGAAAATAGTGGACTATTTATAAAGGAATCAAAACGACAGGTTTTTTAAAATTAGCTTCATTGAGTGAAGATTGCAAACAGCAGGATATAAGAATGAAAATATGGTAAGCAAGTGTATCTATAATACACTATGTACTTACGACATAAAGGTTAATTAACCATTTTTGAGATTTTAAAGCCAATTTTATTTCTGAGAAGAATTACTGATTGTACCGGCAAAACAGTGTGTTTCTGATGGTTTTTTTATGAAGGTTCTGTTTGTGATAAAAACATTTATCAATAAATGTATATAAAGTAATATTGAAAATAAAATATTTTATGATAGAAAATCCGATAATTTCTTTGCAATGAAGGTTCAAATAAAAAAAACATTAACTTTTAGATTATCTACATTTAATTTTTATTGAAAGTTTTCCTCCAAAAATATTTTTAATTGACTAAGTGTAATAAGCATTTACAATTTTTTATTGCTCTAAAATATGCGCAAAACAATTAAAATTTGATTTTTTTTATTTTGGGAACAAAAATTAACATAAAAACCGGAGAGGCTGAATTGGCAAGTATGGAGTCAAGTAAAAAAATCAAATTTCTTAATTAAAAAATAAAATAAAGTATGTATCAGAAGCAAATGTCTATAGATAAAGTTTTTGATTAAATTTAAGCAGTATCATAATCTTTTTTGCCTAATATTTTATTTTAAAATTTTTTATTTATTTTACACACACGGCAACCTTATAATTACATCACGGCAGCGATTGTGTGTACCTGACAATTTCCATAGTTTTAAATCTGTCTGCATGAAATTTTGCGCACAGGTGAATCAGGTGTTATCAATGGTTAGGTATGAAAAATAAAATATATTTAAATGTGAAATATTATGCTTCAAAATTACCTGCAATGTGTCCTCCCAATTTTTCAAGCATGAATTTAAAAAAAAAACTGAGAAAAATAATATGTACTATTATTTTAAATTATTTTGGATAACTTGCATTAACAATTACCAATAATAATCAAGGATTGCCAACAATTTCCGAATCAAACTTTAGTGTCTCGAGGGGTATTTGGTCATTATTTTTTGTTGCAGCTGCCGTATATTAAGTTACAAGCACTTTTGAACTATTCGCTAATATTATGTCATGTCATATTATAATAAAATTATGATGTTTAAATTTTACGATTAGTTTATTTGCAAACACATAGAAAGTATACGCTCATTAGAAAAAAATCTGTCAAATACGAGTAAAACTCAAACTACCAGAATTCCGTACATATTTAGGCACTTGTAAATATATCTGGGCGCGTAGTATTAGTATTAAAATATATTAATTTTTATACATTATAATTAAATACGACATTTAGAATAATTGTTAGAGTTTTTCTACAACATTTGGGTAGACTTGCAAAACCTAATATTTCGTAAATTTCTGTTGAGTAGTTACGAAAAGAGGAGTGGAAAATATATTTCTTGCCTATTTTTTAGTACATCTCTGAGGATAAACTACCTAAAGTGGTGAAAAAATATTTTTGAGACCTGATGGTCTCAAAAATATTTTTTGATGATTCATTAACCTGTTCAAATGATGGGCCGCACTAAATAGGAAATAAAAAAAAGTCGTGCAATTAATTTACCCTTCCCCTAAAATTTCCATCTAAAGATTTTTTCAGGTTAGCAATTGATATATGTGTGTGGGTTAATATATTTACTTACTATGCCTGAAGTGGTTTCTGAGAAAACTTGTGACAGCAGACAGGTAGACAAGTAAGTGGTCTTATAAGGGTTCAATTTTGTCTGTTAAGCTATGGGACCATAAATACGAATATAAAACATATGACATCCTGTCAGTATATTTTATATCTATATATGTATTATAACGTTGTTCCAGTCTCTTCCTTTGTCTTCTATCTCTTTACAGATTCATTATATTTATCAACCCTACGAATTGCTTTCTGTTAATTACAATAAAGTGTATACGGGCATAAGATAAACGAAGGTACGAAAGGTCACTTCAATCATTCTTCCTTAAAAATACTTATATCTTAAGGTCTGTGTACGTTATTAAAATGAGAGCTAAAGTTTAGCCAGCTACGTGGTCGGTAGTTGAACGAACACATTCCTGCTTTACGCGATATAGACAGACGCACATGGGTCAATATTAATTTATTTTTGCGGCCAAAATTGGATTTCAGAAATTTACGATAAACACATAAGACAGGTTGTCGAGGACTAGGAGACCCTTCCGAGAATCCTAATCAACACCCTCCACCTACCACAGGCACACTGCGCGCACACACAGGTAGGCGGTACTTGATAGTCGTTTCCGTGATCACAGAGTTTATAGTAAAGAAAGGTTCAGCGTCAATATTTCTTTATCTTTGTAATTTTTTGAAGTGAAAGTGATGGATATCGATAACTCAGGTATGTTTCTTTATTTTTGTTTATACTCATATAATTTGGTAGTGCCAAACATAGGATTTTTCCTTAGACACATTAAAATTTCCTTAGACACATTTAAATTACCAAAGTTTATAAAAATTGGCTACAGAAGACTGCAGCTGATAAAAATAGGAACATTTTACTAGTCATAGATTTTTTGTCAAAAAAATTAACTTTCTTATTACTAAAAAAATCATTGCATTTCGTTGTTGTAAGAACTTCGAGCACATCAGATGTAAAAATTGTATCCAAAAGATAGCTTTGTGACATAATAGAAGACCAACATTTATTGAATTTCGACGCAAAAATAAATTATTTAGAAAGTCAGGTATTATTGAACTATGGCACTATTGATAATGATGTAAAACAATAAAACATATATTTTCTGTATTTAAGTCGACATTAAAAGAAAGATGGCCAAAACTTAAGGAAGGGTAACTTAAAAAACAACGAGTCTTGGTTAAACGGAACTTTTGAATTACTAATGAAATCGTTCAATCGACCGCCTTTAAAATATCTTTTGACACATCAAGTGAATGAAAACTCGAAGAAATCTGGTCAACTGTAGGTAGGACGTTATTGTTCACGCTGCATAAACATCCTTAAGCGTACAAGAAAAAAGAGAAGTGTCGAAAATTCTTAAAGAAATAATAAATTATCCTACTCGAGTACACTTATATAGAAAAGCATTCGGTGAAAAAGGAAATAAAGATTGTGTTATTTCCTTAACACCTCTACAAGCTTTGACAATGTTCGTTGAGACTGACCTAACAAGACGTCGGTACGAGATACGAAACACAAATAAGATATTTTCTCTTTCATTTCACCTTTCTCCTCCATATTATCAATTGGTACAAGCAAAACAAGAATGTTATCCGCCAAAAGAGTGTTTATGGATCACGGGTACCTGTGTGGAAAGCAGCTTACAAAACCTTATTAACAATACCGTTACACGATTATCAATCATTCTTGGAAGAAGTGCTATTAACGCTTAAAGAAAAAGAAATAAATTCTTTAATTGTAATTTGTAAGTGGAGTCGCGATGGCTCTCAGCAAGCTAAATACAAATCATAATTTAAATCATTTTCGCCAGTTCAAGTAGTGTGTGGAAGGGATAGTAAAAAAGTCATGTGGCAAAACCCCATGCCTCCATCCCCACGATTTTGCCGTTCAATAAGATTTAGATTTTGGAAAAAATCAATTGATGTGACAAAAGAAGAAATAAGCTACGTTGAAAAGTTTGTGAAAGCACTGAAAACAACAGAAATAAATTTGAACAAAATAAAATTCTCGTTTAAACATTGTTTTGAGATGATTATGGTAGACGAAAAAATATGTAAAGTTGCAACCGGAACGAAATTTACTAGTCAGTGCTATATTTGTGGCGCAACATAGAAAAACTTTAACAATATTGATAAAAAGGAAACAACCAGTTTAACTGTAAAACCATTTAAACATTTTTGGGCTCTCTGTAATGCACGCCAGAATAACAATGTTTGAAAGTGTTTCATATTTGGAATAAAACAAATTTTGGGAATACCAATAATGGTAACACTAGTAGAAGGTTTTTCGAAAATCCCCATTTGGCAGCAGACACAACCGGGATTTATCCCGGTTGTGTCATGACTATGAATTCAATTATTAATCAAAGGCCATATTAGAAACTATTTCAAGTGGACATAGAATTTATTCACAAAAATTCGACTATTACGCTAAATACACAGCAAAATTGTGCATAGACCTTTATGGATAGCACTTTATGACTTCGACCGTGCATAAAATATTAATACATGGGGCAACTACAATTGAAAACTCTTCGTTACCAGTCAGTCAGTTATCGAAAGAGGCAACAGAGGCTCGAAATAAACATTTCTGCGTATATCGCGAAAACTTTGCTAGGAAGTTTTAGAGAAAACAGTTTAATCTAGATGTGTATGACAGATTACTACTAAGTTTGGATCTACTGATAAGCAGTCTGAGGCCCAAGAAAACATCTATTTCAAGAACATTTTGCCCTGAGACAATAGCAATGTTAATGTCGGCAGATTCTAACACCGAACCCGATTCAGATAACGAGCAGCAAGATGACTATTATGGAATAAAAATAAAATTAGTGTACCTACATCATTATTATATATTTTTTTTATGTTTGAAATAGTTATAAATTGTTAAATCTTACTACCTATTTTAATAATTTTGTATATGACTAAAGTATCACCAAGTTAAAAATAATAAAGTTTTATGTTTGTCTTGAATAACACTGTTGTTTATTCTGTGATAGAATGGCCAGGTTTTAAATTTCTTCTGTATTTTGTCGTATTAGCACTTAAATGAAAATATCTCCAAAAGGCCGCTGCAATGTATGTCTTTAAAAGGTTCAGGGAAAGTCCCGTGGAAGCCGTGGAGGCGATATTTTTTTAGTATGAATATTTTTTTTTACTTATTTTTAAAAAAAATAGTGTTTAATTATAAAATACACTTTTATCAGGCATATAATAACGCATAGAAACAATATGAGTGAAAAAAAATGTTTTTGGCCAGATAAATATTGAATATTGACCTATATGAGAAGTTAATTTCCGTTCTACGATATAATTGTGTAAACGGGTGTGGCATTGTATGGGCATACAACTACTGTTTTGTTCAAATTGAATCAATACCGAAGCATTTGTTGCTTTTCTAAATGTACACATTTAATATGAATGATGAAATTTCATTTCACGAACAAATTTGAAGTGAGACAAATGATGGACTTTTTGCTTTTTGGCATTTATTTAATATAATGAAAGTAATGTTAATATATTGTTTTCACCAGTCAGCTATTATGGTAAGTTATTTTTAATCTATCGATTGCGGTACACAAATATTGAAATATTAATTTTATCGCACTGTTTTGAAAATGCAGATAAATTTACGTCAACTGTACTGGGCGTTATATTTCAATGATGTGTTGATTCAAATTTTGTATTTAAATCGACTCTAAATAAAAACTAGTACAATAGAGAAACAATTCTTTTGGTCTAAACAAAAATTACTTATAGTCGTGGTACTACAGTACATACTACAGCGAGCATAAAAATTACGAATATTTTCTTTATTTAAGCAAGGACGTGACACTAAATATTAAGAGTTCTTACTCCCAAAGTACAACTAACAATAAAATGAAATTATTTTAGTTCTTAAGCCTGTTTTAAATACACGAGGAAAAAATAAAGCAAAAAGAATCATCTAGACCGTCTATCAGCATGGAATAGTGAGGTTTCGTGGTATATCTCTTGAAATTGTTGGTGCAAATAAACTGAAAATATTTTAATTAATTTTAATAGAGATAATTTCTATCTCTGTTAGCCGGAATTTTTTCTTCGGACTTTACAAACTCATTGCAGTAAATTAGAAGTTTGGGGCATATTTACTAACAAGTCAATGTGAAGTATAAATATTTTGCAAACTCAGAGATGAAAATGCTCAGATATGGAAACGGTGAACAAATCCTCAATTTAACCTTAAAACATTTTCCAATACTCCAGTTCATGTGGTGTGGAAAACATGATAAAGTAACTCCCTATGATTTTTTTTCTCCCACTTAATATTTATGGGAAGATACATTTAACAATTTCTTTTTCTAGGGTTCCGTACTTCAAAAGAAAAAATGGAACCCTTGTAAACTTAGTCACGTGTCTGTCCATCTTTCGTTACAGCCTTTTTTCTGATAAATCGCTTGATGTGGAAACTTTTAATTTGGCACAGTAATAAAACATATCAACCAGCATAAGTAATAAAACATATTAACCCGCATACCTAATACCCGGCAATTTTTGTTTGGAAATTTCAGAGTTGGTAGTTGAAATATCCGAATTTTTTTACTGTTTAAACATATATTGAGGGGTATCGTTTGAAAATACCAGTTAAAAGGGTCTCAAAAATAGTTTTTCCTTAATTTTTGGGATTACATATTTAGAAATTTACTGAAGAATATATATTTATATATATAATTTCCATAGATAATTTCTCTCATATTTCCGAAAATATTGAGTGAAAAATTACAAAGAAAACAGTGTCGGTAAATTCTGACTAAGAGATTACACGGAAACTAGGACGATATTTTACGCTCGTAAAAGATATAGTAGGTAGTATATTTAGGTTTTAGATAAATTAAAATTTGTCAATATTTTAATAGAAACATCTCTTTCAATGTTTATAAGTTCCTTAACAGTATAGAACCATCGTAGTGCGACTTTTATTCGTCCTTGACAGATTTCTTTTATTTTGCTAGATTTTAATTGAGATCTTCATCCGATACACCTACTTTCGAAATAAAGAGAAGAAAACGTTAGTTTAAAGCAGTGTAAGCAGACGGATAGACATCACGAAATTATAATTTTTTTAAATTTTAACATAGGCCCCTAAAAATAATCATATTAAAAATACTCATGTACTTCTAAAAGTAATCGTTAAAAATCTTATTATTCCATTAACATATTAAGAAATAACGTGAAAGTGGCACTGGGATAAGACAGTTAAACTATTTATGATATTCAAAATACTCATTTTAAGTTCTTTTCGGAACTAAACATATTTATTTTATGGCTTAAAATTACGATGAATTTACGATAGTTATATAAATTACGATAGTTATAGAAATAAACTTCATTCATCAATTTCGTGAGTTTTATAGAATTTTTTTTATCATTTTTGGAAACAAAATATTGAAGTTTTAAGAATACATTTAGAGAGCTTTTTTTCACGAGTGTCCTTTAGGTCGAAGAGACGTGCACTATAGGCATAACAATGTAGGAAGATATACTCTCATGTGACATTACTAAGATTTGGTTTCAAAAATAAAAACAAGGAAATCTATATCATGCTCGTCAGAAGGGTAGCCCCTGCATTAAAATAAAACAAAAATATTAAGAAAACCGTATAGAAACCGATCCTAGATTAAGTACCCGTGACGTGATTACGTTACCCTCTTGATGTTTTATTGCAATGAAAAAACTTTATGCTTTGGGAAAGAAGCGCAAGTATTTAGTTCAGCTCGAACATAAGCTGATACTGATGAATCAAGACGGAGTCCAGCGAAAGATAATATGCGTTTACTCTACGTACTCACAGATGATTGTTTCTTCCGTGGAAAGTAATGAGAAAAACTCCTTCGGAGAGATCAATTTGATTGTAGCTAGCAAAATATTTCGTAAACTTTTGGTCTAAATAGTCTCCAATATGAGTTTCCGTCTAAAAATGTTGGTTCAAAACTTCATTAAAAAGGTTCGGAGGCAGTCGATGTCTGCAGTGGCTGAATATCTGGCTCTTCTATGTAAATCACATTTGTTTTATTTAAACGAACATGTTTTTCTTTGGCTTAGTATAATAAAGACACTCGTCGTCGGCCACAGCTTTTAACAATCTTTTTATATCACATTTTAAAAAGAGTGCCTAAACTTTTTGTCGCTTTTCTAAACTTATGAAGTAATTTGATGTGGTCTTCTTACCAGCTTCTATTAATGGTATTTCTATCTTCAATTCAAGTTTGTTCACTGTAATAAGCGGTTTATGGATTGGGTTCCTATTGCTCTTATTAATGCTTTCTAAAATTTTTAATAGGCTATTCCAGCAACATGGCAACACGCTAGTTCCCCACTGTTATTCTTCTCCTTGGGATTTAATTATTTACCTAGAATAATGCGTTTTACCTAGAGTAATTGTTATCTAGAATAATGCGAACATGAAGCCAATATAAGGACACGTCGCTGTTTTGTAAACCGAAGACATTTTAAACATTTTGTTGCATTCCTCAAAAATGTGATTTATTTTTGGTATGTCGTCACTAGTTTGAATTGGTATAAATTAAATCGACTTTAAAACCTCTCTGTGTTGGATAATTTTTGTCCTTAAAAATTGACCAAGTATCTACCATTGCTTAAAACTTAAATGGCTAAAGATTATTGACTGATGCAATCTCCATCTTCCATGAATCCTTCATTCTATATGCTACTAGATAATAGAATGAACTGACTATCAATGCAAAAAGTGCGCTTTCGTTGTCTGCATTTAAAAGTGGTCTAAAATTACGTTATTTATCATAAACGACTAATTGTAATCCCTTATTTAACCCATGCTTATCCGTCCCTTCCCTTAAAATATCGTTTTGCCTTTTTTTTTCTTAATCTTATTTTATTACCATTTTATTATCACAAAATATAATTAAGTGCCGTTAAAAATCACTTGCAGTTTGCATGTGATTTTTCGAAGATTTAAATCTGTTACCGGTTTCATCGATGAGAAGAAGAATATGTGATTTCATATTTTCATATTCATAATTTAATTGTATTTTAGAGATCTTTATTTGACAAGGCAAAAACCTCTTTTTGGAGTACTATTTTACATTTACGACACATTACGAGAAAAGATTAAACGGTTATTTTGGGTTATATTTTCAGAATATTAATTACTTCGAAAGAAAAACAACTCCTTGTGAGTGGTTTTCTGTTTTCTTAACGTCATGTTATCATGTGCATTTGTAAAATTTCATGCTGTAACTAGAAATAATGAAATATCACAGAATTCAAGTCAAGCCGTAAAAACCCATAAACTAGTAGTATTAGTGAGAAAACTTGTCATTTAAAGCATAGATTAATATAACAATAATTTTCTAAAAATTTCGTGTTCATATATATATATATATATATATATATATATATATATATATTTTTTTTTTTTTCAGAAATCATTCTTTCCAATAGGGATCATTCACTCG
The DNA here is from genome assembly GCA_039881145.1 of Druceiella hillmani. Lineage (NCBI taxonomy): Eukaryota > Metazoa > Arthropoda > Insecta > Lepidoptera > Hepialidae > Druceiella > Druceiella hillmani. The sequence continues at coordinate 56,619,355 of JAYKKI010000002.1, forward strand.
AGAATAGCGAATACATAAGAGTCGAAGCTTACGACTACTGATCTACTGGTTAGGTTATAATTATATAAACTCATCAATATTTCCATTATTGTAAAATATATCGTCAATAAGTGGTGAAGTAGTGCGAAAATTATTTTCTTGTTGCTTTGTGAAAACGAAGAGTTACTTGTTTTTTTAAGTACTTGTTTTTGAGTTAACGTGACATAAAAAATCTTTGATCGTTTGACATATTATAGAAATAAAAATGAAATGTTAAAATAAATCATTACACTTGAAACACCAGTAAAGTTTTAATTTTTTCACGTTACCCCCTAAAGCATATATAAACATATTTTGCGTACAATATTCCATATTTTATTGTTAATTCTTTCTTTATTTAAGAAGGAAATTCATGTAGAATAATGGATGAATACTATTCTAGGCCTTATTCATTAGGTTCATTGCAAATTAAACTTTTAAAATGTTATCTCCTTTTTATAATAACTTATATTTTATACAGGTTCCTTGCATGACATTCACAGTGATAGTAATTTCGTTGAAGTGAATTTATGAGTATATATTATCTTATTATCTTATTTATAATAATTATTTAAAATTTAATAACAAAAATAACTATACGAACGTAATAAACGTATAATAACGTATAGAACGTATAATAACGTAATGACTATACGTTTAGTATTTCTAGTTACACATTAATAACTTTTTGTAAGTAAGAGTAGAAGACAGTTTTGATTATTTTGGTAAAATTGTTAATAGTTTTGTTAGTTAAAAATGCTTTACAGTGTCCGGCAATTACAATTTTTCGCGGCATTAACAAATTCAAGAAACTATCCATGATATCAGCTAGAGCTCTATGAGGTTTGGAAACTTAATAGAATAATTTAAAACATTTATTTTTGATTATATAATTTCGAATGCTTAACATGTTAATAAATAATAAAATATTGATTTGTATAATTTGTTGAAGGGTATTAATATTTCTTGGCTTAATATTTACTTTCATTAAACTAGAAATATAATAAAAAGTTTTAAATATAAAATAAAATGATTCGTAATTCTACATATGTTTAGAGTCCACTTTTAAATTTTATGGAGAATTAATATAAGCGTGAGATGAGAGTAATAATATATTTTGCTTTAAAAAAGGAAAAATGTTCACCAATCGTTAGATTATCGAATTTTAGATATATTTCAAACATAAGTTTAAATGGCGTATTACCAGAAATTTCGTGTTATTTATAAAACCAACGCCCCTAATAAATGGCTTAGAATGCTACTTGCATTTATATCCTCTGGGACTACTAATTGTAAACTTGAATTGAAAAGGTACAAGCAAAATTTGCTATCCATTAGCCGCGCAGCAAGGCGTTAAAATTTATTGCGACAAGCTACGAAGGGTATATTCCGACATCCGGTCGGGCATTATATTGACTTCTGACATGCAAAAGAGCTTTTACAGCCTTTGGATAGGACAAAAATAATAGAAGAATTTCATTTTATCCCATCTTTATATGCAAAATTTTTAAGTGTGAAAGTTAACAACATCCAAGGGGTGGTATGACACCATTACACATGACGAAGTCACGAAGTACCAAACTTGTTTTGGTGTCAATGTAACAGAAGAAAACCCATTCAGAAACTGTCATATATCACATTTAGTTGTTAATGGTATGTTAGAGGAAAAAGAGAAAGTCGTGAGGAAAGATTCTAATCTTAACATCAGAAGGGAAAAAGTAACCCTCATAAGATCACTTCGTTGTCGGTCTGTCTGTCTGTCAAGATTCTTTTTCTGTTCCTTGGAACTGCTTTTCTTGAATTTTCTGTTCCTTGTAAAAAAATCAAACTTCCAAGTCAACGCAATAAAAAAGGACCCTAAATATACAGCCATTTATGCCACATTTTTAACCCGTGCAAAAAGAAAAAATTTATGCGGTTGAATTAAAATCATGAAATTGGCATGACGCACGGTCTCACAGCAAAGTAAAGCAAACATTCGATGATCGTTAATTTGTAGGTATATCACATCAAAAATAAGATTAAATATGCGCTTGTCAAAGATTTAGTAAGCGATATATTTTCACTCTGGCCATTTACACACGAAAATGCTTGTAAATCAATATCTATAGGACACTTCCCTTCGACCTAGAACCATAAAATTTGACAAATAGCAAGGTTTTTAGCACAAGTAAAGGAAAAAATCCGAAAATCGTTAATCTGTGTAAATATATCGCACAAAAATGTTTTTTTATATATTCGCCGGTGAAAGACATAGTAGGCAATATATTTCCGTTAAAAAAATTAAAATTTTGTAAAAGTTATGTACCATTAAATGTTAATAAATGCCTAAACGTGTATGGAGACTTCGTAGTGCGAATTCCATTCGCGCTTGAGAGGTTTTTCCCTTTGTTCCTGCAATTCATGGTTTTAGCTAAAATAGTAATTACACAATTTTTTGTTTGAAAATTTAATTAAACAACAAAATAGTGTTTCATATAACATAAATTTATAGACGCAACTTGACGTATAAATTTTAGTTGAAAACACTTAAAGCTTTAAATTCAACTTTGTGAACGTAAATCATTGGAGGCTATATTTGATGGACAAAGTTAATAAAACTTCGAATTGCATTGTACATTACATTGTTAAATACATTTCCCACAACATCCCACCTCCGAAGGAATGGTCGAAGAAAAACCTCAATTACGGACCTAATTTAAACTTCATTTGCCATAATTTCCTTTATTTTCGAGTTAACGCTGCACCTGCTGAAGATAACCGTCTTCGAAATAACTAAAAGCGCATTTAATTATTTTACCATGAAAGATTGAGAAATTATAAATTTATATAAGCCAGTGAGATGGCTGTATCATATAATCAAATTACAATAGTTCCTATTTTCTGTGAACTCTAAAATAGAGGTTAAGGTAATACAATATTCACATTTCCTCTGTAAATTATCTTCCAATTTAAATCACTTGATATAAGCCATGTGAATTAATTTAATGACACAAATAATTTTAATAATTTCGATTATATAGTTCTTTTAATGATAAGAAACGATTTCCTAAACACAGGCTATTTTACTATGATGTCATTATAACGATTATTAATAATGCCATTGACCATTGAAAAATCAAAATCTTGAGTAGGAAAAACAATTTAAGTAAGATTGTTGTAATTATTTCATTAGTAATATTGATGCACTCAACAGAGGGATCATATGTACACACCTCGAAAGCCGAAAAGCCCAAAAATAACGAGGCAAACAATGGGATTATTACATCTCTTTATTTTTTAGTTCGCCAATATTATCCTAAAATTACATTTTCTGTCTAAAATTATGGCAAAGCGATATAAATAGGAATCTCATAAGACACACAAAATAGACATTTTCTTGAAACCGAAATACAAAAAGAAAGGTTGCTTGTATTTGATGTAAATATTATTTATTTGTACTTTATGCAAGATCTATGAAACGATTCGATGTACCAACTGTTATAAAAGGGCTCAAGTAAAAGAAAAGGTCGAATTACTTTCCTTTGGAAAAATAGCGTTCTCGAAGTAAAAAAGAAAAGTTCATTGTATTTCATCTAAATGTCAAAGTGAAGTTATCAAAGTTTATTATGTGGATGACATGTCTACTTACTTTTAAATACATTTTTTCGTGCTGTTTGCATTATTGATTATGTTTATGCATATGATTTAGTTAAATAAATTTTTAACGCAAAATAACGCTGGCTCAATATATTGTAACAAAAAGAAAGATGTAATAATCCCATTGTTTGCTCCGACTGGAAAGCCTTTGAAACCTTGTTAAGCGAGACTTTGTGAATTGTTGACAAAACGTTTAACTTGAAATTCTGTACGAACATGCTAAGGGGGGTAATAATAATATACGGAGAATAAGTATTAAAATACCCTACTTGAAATATATAAAAAAAAAATTAATACTCCGTAATTTTATAATAATAAAAATAATCATTTCTACTTACAAATTTTCTGGAATATAATCTAGATATGAATGATATATTTATTACTATGAATTTTCATTAAAGGAAATGGAATGAATTTGAATAATTTGCTATTTTTTACTTCACATTTTGAAAGTCGAAATTTTATACATTTTATGAAATAATACTGCAATTTTTTTCAGAAGCTTACGTACGGTATTGCTGTATATAAATAATTGGTCATGGTAATGATTGCGGGTTTTGCCCCAAATTCGTCACATATAGAATATTCTGTGTCGAAAAATAAGGATTTATATCTTTTTTATTATTGGTTTTAAATAACCTCAAGCGTAATTCTTCATTAGCCTTTCTTTTCTAGCAACATTTTGCAGACGAGCTCCATCCGGCTGCTCCCACGCTCGTCAGAGTCAGGGCCAGGTATGACAGCTATTAATGAGTATTGTAAAAAGTTGCAAGACCTTCATTAATCTCAATGAATTTGCTCTGAGTGGTCGCGACAACTCACAGAGAATGGAAAAAAATTATAAATAAAGTACCGGCAGGAATTAGTGCTTCTTATACTGATATCAATCTTTTGGCTGTCTTTGTGCATATTTAAACATATTTATGTACTCGTATAATATGCACAAATGTACGTTTGATTGTGCTGGAAATTAATTTCAGAAATGACAAATTTGTGTCAAATATCTTTGATGTCTTGACAGAGTGACTAGCTGTTATAAACTATCTCGGTATGTTAAGGAGTAAATGAGAGTGAATAACATACGAAAGAAGATAGGAATATTTAGGAGAAACTGAAAGTTTTACATCGGTTAATATATAAATATTATTTGAATATAATACACTGGAATACGTACGTGTAGATAGTGTAATACATAATAAAATTAGATTTATGAAAACACTCAGATCACTTAAGATATAGTGAACTGTAGCAAGAAAGAAAGATTTGGCTCTTCTGTAGGGCATAACTCAGAAAAACAGGCATTTTTTATACCGTTATACTTTTTCATATCCAACAACAGGAAAAGTAAGCTGAACTATGTATCGTTGTTAGTTTTGTTCATTCCAAATGCATGACGTGTTCCGCAACAGAGAGGACTATTAATACAATGGGAACTAATTTGGTTATATTGTTTGTTGGTTCCTTGAGTCTATTACCAAAAAATAAACCATTATTTAGTGAGGTTGTTTTTTTCAGATTTTTCACCAAAAAAAAGTACCAACAGTATTAATATTAGAACAGTATACTTGATATTCAGTAAAGCGATTGTTGCGGAAACATAAAAATGTGGAATCAGGTAGTTTAAATAATACTTGAAAGTCGCAAAATTAAGTCGACTCAAATAAAATTTAGCGTAATTGATTATCCGACGCCTATTGAATGTCATTACAGCGCAATGACGTTCAGAAACTTCTGATAGAGATTAAGCGCTCTTTGATATCCAAAGCTTCCTTTTGTTTAAATTTTCGAACAAAAACACTTTATGAGATGAATTTACGTAAGCTATTTTTGAAAGTGGGCTTAATAATTTTGTGACGTGATAGCGTAACTATACGGCCGTAATTTTGTTAGGAAAAGTAATTTTTAACGAAATTTGGAAAACAGGCGTATCCCTATCGTTTAATATTCATGTGTTGCGTTTTTTTACCATAGTGATTAAATTGTTTTTACAGAAAATTTATTCTTTACACATTAATATTTTAGTGGAGAATTTTTAAAAAATTCCGATATGTACGGATCATACGAGTATCATCGGCATTATCTTTCGGGCAAAGCAAGCATGGTGTGCGGAATCAACCCGGTCGGGGAGTGTCAACTTTGCTCAGTCTGTTTTTGCAACGATCGCAATTTAGAGGGTTATTCCCATTTCTAGAAGTTAATGTCGATATTAAACTAGCAATAGCTAAACTAAGGGTGGGTGAGGTTGAGATCTTTTTTTATCTGCAAACTTTTCACAAAGTCAAATCAGAATTATTTACTTTGCCAACAGCGCATGAAAAAAGGCTGAAACGAGACATATCTAGTTTTTTGGATGGTAGAAACTATTCCTAATTATATTGTTTTTTGATAATTTTTTCCAATTTGTGTTTATCACCATGTATTGTGTCCAAGTTTCTACTGTATGTGGTTTCAAACAATAGTCAAAGTGTGATTAGTATTCAATATAATATATTTTTTATTCTCTGACAAAGGACATATATTTTTTTTGCCTCTATAATCAGTACGTCGCAACTTTTGAGTTCCCCGTGGTTAGTTTCTTTTTGTTTTATGTTGTTTTTTTTTCTGCTTTTTCATTTATTTCATAACTTTTGCAATTTGCATCAAATATGAATTATTTATTTATTTATGTATTTATTATTAAACGTAAAAATACATTCGGCGTACTTACTGCTACATATTCAATCATTTTCAGTTATTGAAACATTAGAAGTTGACAATTTAGTATTGTGTTAGAATATACCCTTAACGTGACATTATAAAACTTAATAATTTATTACAATTAAACCACAAAAAATATAATTTTGCAGCAAATAATGTAGAAGTAAACATAGATAGAAAAAATGTACAAGACAGGATAGAAAGGAAAAGGATAGTGATGAGGAATCAACATTGGAATATCTTTCTTAAACACTTTGAAAACATAAATCGACTTTGAATTTTGAATATTAGAATCAAGTTTATTTCAGAGTTTGTAGCGTGTACAGTGAAGGGAATGTTATATTTAGGAATAAGAAGAGCGAAGAAGGATTCGGACCGTAATTCAAGTTAATGCACCCAACGTTTTAAAATTCAAAATTATATTTAAAGATTCACCTCTCGTTCATTTGAATAATAACTCATTTATTCTCATTAATCTGTTAAGGAATTGATGATAATTTTATTGATGCGAGAGAGTAATAAACAACAACCCTTGCGTGTATAATTGCGTGTGACGAAACGCTAAATAAAAATAGACTTTGAAGATATTCGACGCGGACTTGCTGTATCCACCTAGCCATCGCATGTATTCCGTACTGACATTTTGTCCACGTAGAATAAGCGGAGTCAACCATATCTATTTGAAATCGTACAAAGTCCGCAATTAAATAAAAGAATTAAATTTTACCTTTAAATAGAAAATGACAGTCGTACAAAAAGAAATAATGCTTTTATGAATTTGAATTTCTTATACTTTATATTTTCACTTACAACGAAACATCTAATGAACAACCAACTAAACTATTTTGTACTTATTTAGGTAAAGTTATCCTTAGATAGGGTCATATTTTACGCAATAAACTGGATATTGTCATTTTTATCGACGTCAAGAAAAGGACTGCGATGAGGACAGTTCAGCGGTAATGCTTTACCAAGTAGATCTATTTCGATGATTCCTTTTAATTTGAAAGAGAATACTTTAGCAGTGGTCCCATATAAATATAATGATTATCTGATAACGTGGTCTGGAACTGAACAATGGAAATAATTAGCGAATGGCAGAAAATCAAAAACGATTCAAGGTATTTGTTACTAGTAGTTGTTACTCTGAAAAAAAACTACACCACTTACCAGGTCACGGTCTGATGATAAGTTCTGGAAATGAACAACGGAACTTTTTTACGGTTGTTACTAAATAAACCGCGATAAAACATATTTGCGGCTAGTAGTTGTTACTTTGCAAAATAACTACGCTTTAACGGATGGTAGTAAATTAAACTGGATTCAAGGTATTTGTTACTGGTAGTTGTTACTTTGCAAAATAACTACACCATCGACTATGCCAGAGTCTAGCGATCTATTCTAGAGATGAACAATGGAACTCCTTATTGGATGGTAGCAAAACAACCGTAATTCACGATATTGGCAGCTGGTAGTTTTTACTTTGCAAAATAACTGCACCATAAATCAGATCAGGGTCTGTTGATGAATAAGGTAACTCCTTAACGGATGGTAGTAAGTCAATCGTGATTCAATATATTTATTACTAGTTAGTTGTTACTTTATTCATTGCTTTGCTAAATCTGATATTGGGTTTTGGATATCGAGAACGGAACTCCTCAAGTGGTAGTTGTTATTTTGCAAAATCTGATATTAGAATTTGTATATGGAGGACGGAATTCCTAAACGGCTAATAACTAAGTACTGGTGTCTATATCATCACTTCGTTTCACTGTGTTGTTGATAATCCACTTTAGATAAAGAGGATATTATCTATATACTAGCTTTTGCCCGTGATTTTTAATAATTCTAAGATAAAATAATTAAATTTTAGTTATAGCGTGATTATTAATATTATTAATCACTAAAAATTCTAAAATAAAATATCTTTTAAAAAATGGTCTTCAAAAAAAGTAGGTACTAAGAAGTAAAAGACAAATAACTCAAAATAGGTACCGCAATAAATAAGTTATTTATTTTTATAAGTTTGTGCCAGCACCGCCAGACAATATAGTAAAAAATATATTGTTTGAAAACATTGCTACAGAATTTATTTGTTTGAAAAATGCACGCAATTGAATAATTTAATAATTTAAAATTTACAAATGACTTTCGCCCTGAACTGTACATTATCAGTAAATTGCACAAAAATAATGCAATTTATAGCCGTAGATAAATGTCAATCTTATCAAATTGAGCCACGGCATATTTTGTAACAAAGGATATCGTTGATAAATATCTAAATTTTATGGGAATGCCACGAGCTGTATTTATACATTGCTCATATCGACGGCTATTTGAAATCATTTGAGGGATTTTGTAACTAATTTTCTCTCAATGAGAATCATTGAGAGAAAATTAGTTACAATTAATTAAATTTTGAACGAAGGTATAAATAAAATTGGGACAAAAGATCATCAATTTTGTTTCTAATTCTCTTGTCCATATCAAGAATACCGAACAGGAATCTTAGAAGCTTAACTATTTAATTGGTCGTAGTAATATCATTTATAGGCAAAAGTATGCATGTACATGTTCGGTGGTATACTACGAACCGTTCCGATTCACTCGCACTTGAAATATTGTTCTTTCACCCTCATTAGGATTCGTATTGCCGTTTTTCATTCAATATTATAATTTGCAAGAACTGTGTACTGGTGCTATTTTACGATGGCATTATGTTATCGTAAGAACATATTTTTTGACAGAGAGTATTACATTATCGTAATGATATATTTATGCTTTTATAAGAAAATTATTAAAAGAGCGGCACATGTAACTGTGGAATTATAGGTAAGTTTGTTTTCCGCCAATCGTACCTGCATACGATACTATACTCGAATATTGATAGCAATGCATAGTAAGGAGATAAGACCAGGGAGTGAGAGACGAAAAGTAGTAGCTTGTGACCTGTTGGACGTTTTAGGTATACCACACCGTTTCCGCACCGTTAGTGTGCCCTTTCGTACTGTGTTTACTAATCGGCGCACTGGTTGTACCCGTTTTTCTTAAAACCGTTGGTTGGGGCGAGTGGAAACTACTAACACTCAATTGTATACTTTTAAAAAGCTATTAAATGTAACTATATTATGCAAACTTTAGAAGGAACAAAAAACTTGTAAATTTTTTTGTTATTTATTTTCTAAGGCAAAATTAGAAACTTGGTTAGTTCACCTTTGACAACATTGAAATATTTAAGAACTATTTTTTGGCCAAGTTTAAAAAACGATTTATCAAAAATTGTGAAATTCTGTCCTTATATAAATGCCTACGTATATGCATATATATACACACGTATATATATATATATATATATATATATATATATATATATATATATATATAGACGAACAACATATAAAGAGAATCATGTTGACTAAATAAATTATAATATTAAAAAAAACAAGTTTCAATAGTGGAATCCAATATATATCAATACGAAAATTTTAGAGGAGGCAAATACAGCACCTACTTTTGTTAATCGCTTGTGTCATGCGGAATTTAAATTCGAAAACCTAATTTCAAGGAACCCGAAATATTAAATTATGAAATACTTATTTTCATTATTAGGGTACAATTTCATTCAACCATTTCGTGAAATGATGCACACTATTTAGATTTTGTGTGTGAAAATGATACGCAATATATATCATAGTTATTAAATATTTATGGTAATTGTTATAAAAGTAAAATCTGTGCTGAGCCGTGTTACGTTGTAATATTCCTGATCCAATTTATTTCGTTAATTGCCTATATAAGAGTTACACAAAATAAAATAGAACATCAAAGTACCAAGTGTGAATCATGGCTAATTGATTATTTAATTTAGAATTTGTTTTACTTGGTCCTGAACGACATTTTTTTATGACAAGAAAACTTAATCAAAGACCCCCGTTACGTATATATTGAAATGAGGCGACATCTAAATTAAACGACCAGTTTGAAAACAAGCCGCACCTGAAATTATTTAAAGTGAACATAGCGCCAATAACAAACGGCACCCGCTGAGTAGCTGTAATGAAAGTGTTGGTTTAACTTTTTAATGAAAAAACCTGTGGCCTTCGCCGGAAATTGAGCTTTCCGTACCGGATAGTGAGAGATATAGGTAGTTAAAATATTATTTTTGGTTTAAATATATAGTTTCAGTTTTAACTTAATAAATCATACTATTGTTCAAGAGAAAGTTTTTGTTCCTTTTGCTACTGTGGCTCTTGTGTTTTGTGATTGGCGGTTTAGGCTGAAAGAGTTTTAAAGTAAGTTAAGCTTACTTATTTTTTACGTATTTATATTAGTTCAATTTCGGAGAAATACGTTTATTGCGGATATTATGAATTTTGGACTTTGAAGTGATTTTAATATATCCTAACCGATCATCGTCTCTAGGCACCAAACGCAAGGTGACAGAATATTTATATATATATAAATATAGCTTTTTAATTAACTAAATTGTTCCATTTTGTCCTATGACAAATATAATGAATGCATTTTTCAATAAACTATTTAAATGATCAAACAAAAACTTTTTTTTTAATAAATAAATTATAATTTCTTTCAACTGTGAGATGTAACAGCTTATTCTTGTTGATTATATGAATAGAAGAAATGCGGAAATATTGCACAAAATAAAATCCGTCCGATCTGTCCGTTTCTAATGTTAGCAGAATATATTACTTTACAAGTCAGGTCTTATGAATATTTCAATTACAGATCAAAAATGCTTGGGTCGATGATCGAGGTCGATGAGACTACAATATCGACACTGATTTTCTCGATTATAGTTTTTCAAAATATCAGTCACGTATCTATTTAGTCAACCTTAAAAACTATTAATTTATGGACAAAAACGGGGTATTTTTGTTCTGAACGCAAAACAACTTCAAAGAAATATTGTTGTAAATACCAATACATTCAATTTCTTGTAAATATATAATTATCTCTGAAATTATGACTGAAAGGGGAAATTTGAGCAATTATAAATCTAGGAAAAATTAAAAAACATTTACATTTCAGCTAGGAAATTATTTAAAAAAAACCCTATTCCCATTAATAGGAGAAATATATGGCGTCTGTTTAAACAGTAACAAATTTTTAACGATAATTTAAAGATATTGTAGCCTTGTGGTATAATCGCTAGAACTTTAACCAAGTTGACGCTGGTTTCATTCAATGACTAAACTAATAAAAAACAATTGTTTTGGTTGTATCTTTCAATGTAATATTACGTTGAGAAGTCTAATACCACCACTAGACTATATTTTCTATCACTATTAAAAGCCTGCGTGCTTTAAGTTCTTCTAAATTATACAGTAGTAGTATGTATTTCTAAGTCGCAGCCGTTCGGGTGATATCGTCAATAAAAGCGCGCACCACAGAGTAAATGGCCCTTCTATCCTTTACTTTATTTAATGGTTAAATCTACTCAGAAAATATTTTGTAATGAACAGAAATTTATTATTTTTGAATTCTTCATTATATTATCTTTTATTTTTTACGTTAAAAAGAGCTTGTGGAACAAAAACGACAACCCTGTTAAGTTTGGCACAACTAACTTTACGAGAGTTCTATGCGAACTTTACAGTATTTTTATTATATCATTATTAATTTATTTAATTTTCACTTTGTAAATTTATACGTTAATGAAAACGCGTAAGAAAAGTAAGTCAATTGTGTACGTCTGTATAATTTTATATGTTTGATAACAAAATGAATTTCCTTTTGTTATATCTCCTAAATGCCTAAACCAAACCAACTTGTGGTTTGGTTAATTTATTTTTTTTGTTTATAGTAATATTACTCAAAATGTTTACGGAAAATATTCCATCTTAAAAACGGTTAAGCCAAAACCATAAAAGAAAATCATTATTATAGAACAGTTTTATAATTAAAGCCGACCAGAAAACTATCCCAATTATACTAAATTTTACAGTATTGCGAAATACACGATAATTTAATACTTACGACAAATAGATACTGGGCAATATCTTTACATGGTGGTAAAATAATTTTAATATTTGTAAGTAATTTCAACCGAAATATGATTTGTCCCACAATCAATCATAATTATATGTTCTGAAGTATTTACTGGGTCTTTATTATGCGAGTTCCACTTGTACTTAACATGTGTGATTTTAGTTCATTACTAATAGTGATTGTACAAAATGTCACTTCTTTGTCTCAAAGTTTGTTAGAGTAAAATACTGTCATTAACAAAGAAACAAACGAACATATATCGAGTTGATAACATGAAAGTTGGATTTTTCAATTTGGTACGAAATATTAAGACTTTTTCATACTTCTGCAGCAGTAAAATTCACCAACATTAATTTGATCTGCATACATACATCAATATACGACATTCAGTTGACAAATAAAAAGTTCTCAGGAAAAGTCAAAAGTTTTTTGAGTGAACATATAGAAACCTCAAACATCTGCATATGTTTCTAATATTCGAAACTAAAGACTTAGAATGTGTATTTTGTTGCTATATATGCCGTTTAGTATATGATAATTTATAGGCATTCTTAATTTTAATGGCGCGCAATAAAGAGTTACTATAATTTTGAATTCATATCGCAAAAAAATTAAGTCAGATTTATGATTGAATAAGAGAACGAATGAGAAGCTAAATTACAAAGTGTTAAACTAGATAGTCCCAACAATGCTACGTGGTTAAAGTGCTGTCACGACGAAACTTTATGCAAAATCCTGTTAACTTTATCCTGTCATCTCCACCCCTATGTTAGGAGCCTAAAACAAGTCGGTGATATCACCTTGTGTCGTAGGGCCGTCAGTTTGCTGTCATTGTAGCATTAGCGTGTATTTCATAGCACGAAATGTTGGAAACAAATGAAATATCAGAGGTAAAAATTACATTATACGATGCGCAAAAAGTGAAAGTTTATAAAATATTTCAAAACATTGAAATATTTTATAGAATTTGAATAAAATCAAGATTAAGATCTCAGTTTAGCCAGAGTACTCATATGTATAATATATTGTAACAGCTCTGGTAAGTTTATGCTTTTAGGAATAGAAGTAGTTATTTAGAATTTTTTTTTCCAAATATTTATTACTACTATTAGATACATTCGTAAAATTTTGAGACAATTTGCAATGCATAAAAATGTGCCAATAAGGCCGTTCTTGCATCTCTTTCGGAGGTTGGAAATCATGAGACACACAAGCAATAAATTTACATTACATATTTCTCCATTTATTAACTTGTTAAAATATTATTTTTTAAATTTATTATTCAGTTAAAACATTGAGTTCCATTAAGATATTTCTCTGGTTAATAGTAACCGGTGTAGAAGTTTTGGATTATGAAATATGTCTGAATCAGGATCTATGAAAATGTGTGTATCTAATTAAGCACAAAATTGACTAATTTGCATATAACGTAGTAAAATAAGCATAAAGTTGGGCTAAACTAATATATAGTTGCAACTCCTATGGAGTTTTTCACCTGTCGTAGATAATCTAGAATTTATTATACCCATTAATGTGTACCCATAATTCACAATTTATGCGATCCTGTTCCCTCCGCTTCAGTATCTAGAACCTAAGTGATAGTGCATCGACTGATTGTTCACCCATCACATTCTAAATCACTTGTGATTTAGGATGTGATAGGTGAGTTCGAATTGCGAGTGAGTGTCTTATATTCTTGTGTATTATTCCAATTTCTATTATTTTATAATGTAATATTATATTTTCATTTGTACTTTTTTACATTTATCTGTCAACAAAAAATACTTTTATTGTAACAAAGAATAAGGCAGCTTTTGGAAGAATGTCCTTCGAAAGAAAACTACCAGTCGGGTTCGGACGCTAATGAAGAACAGTGCCTACGCCTACGACAGTGACATTTCTACATACTATGTATATCTGTGGTAAAATTCAAATTAAATTGAGTAAAAATATCGCTACAGCACTAATATGAGAACTCGGTCCAAAATATTGTGAAAACTCAAATAACATCATTTATTATAACAAAAAAAGTGTAAAAGAACGTACATAATTTAAAAAATATATATTAATGCTTATAAATATTTCATACTTTGTAATAATTTTATGTAGTTTAATTACCAAAATATTTTTTAGATATATCCATAAAAATGTTAAAATTAAGGGAAAATGATCCTTTCCGAATAACTATGGTAAAACAGTTGAATAAACTCATCCCAATATTTATTTTCTTATATTTTTTGCAGGAAAAATTTGTCATACCTTTACAGTAGTTTATACTGATTAAAATTTACAATATTTTACGGAGATAAGCAAATTGTCCCGTAAATAATGGATAACTTTTCAATGGTGTATAAAAAGATCAAACTTTGTCAGTAAATTGAATGTTACATTTAGTAACTGTCCCATGTAGTTAAAGATATTCGTAAAATTCAGAATTTTTGTTTTGGCAACTTTTTAAGTAAGAATTTTTACATTCTGTTTTTTCCTGTCAGGGTGTATAAATATTTTTGAGTAACTGCTACAAATTAAAAAAAAATATAAATTTAAAACTCGTACTCGTTACAAGTTTTTATGGCAAGAAAAAATATATATCAATCTCTGTGTGGCCTAGTAATTTCAAAGGTTGCACTTTTAGAGGAAATTTTAAAATGACGAGACACTTTGTAATTATCTCAAATGTAAACCTACAAAATGTTATGCTTACATTTGAGGTAATTAAAAATTAAATATGAAAGTATTTAATAAAGAAATTCATAAACTTAATAAGTAGGTGCAAATTCATTCACCTTAGTAAATGTAGTTGTGCAAATTTGGCGTAAATATGGCAATAAATTAGTTTCACTTAAAGTATGTTGCAAGTTTGAGATCGTGAGACATACGAGCAATAAATTTACGATACATATAGCTTCATTTGTAGATTTATTATAAAATTTTTTTTTAAATTTATTATTGAGTTAAAACATAAAGTTTCATTGGGATATTTCTCTGGTTAATAGTTACTGGCGTATGAGTTTCGAATTATGATACATCTCTGAATCAGAATCTATGAAAATATAGCTACATAAGGACAAAGTTAACTAATTTGCATACAACGTAGTAAATCACACAAGTCGTTTATTATCGTGTTTATTAATGCTATTTGGAAATCGTTTAGTGAAAATTTATAGTAGATGTATAAAGTCCTCTTTTACTTTGCTTATTTTTTAGATAGTAATACTATATGTGCAAATATTGTAAAGTAAATTTCTTTCTGTCTGTTATATTTTTAATAATAAATTATTCTTTTGATTTCTGTACCTTAGCTGCTGTATATTATTTATTATCTTCTATATGACTTTCTATTTTTTCTAAAAGAGTTCAGTAGTGAATTTTAAAATAGGGCAAACTAAAAAATCAAGTCATTTGGGTTTCTTGCACTAAAAAATTTGGTCTATAAAGGTGAGTGTGCAAATCGCTTGCATTTTTACACATATATTTAACAGAAAGATAAAATATTACAACATCCATTTATCTTATTTATATAAATATCTAACCACAGTTTTATGATTGAAAAGATATGAGTTTCAATTCAAAACGACATACACAAATTTCATTTTAGTTAAGTTAAGGTGCCATTGCTACTTGGTAATAATTAAAAAAAATTAGTTCATCTGAATTTAATTACACAGGTTGTTTCTCATTTTTATAACAAGGCAATGAAAATAAAAATTAAATACTGCAACTACTACAAAATACATTAAAATTAAAATTAAATACTGCATTTAAGGATAACGTTATACGCATACAATAATACGGGACAATTTTCATTCAAACTCAAATTTAAAATATACTTAATTGAAAATTGTTTTATTCGAGCGAGTGACTAAAAATATTAGAGTTAGTTAGTGACAATTATTAAATATACATAGATAATGGTATACAATAAGGGTAAATATAGTACAGGCTAAATGAGCTTTTGAGAGACAGAGCGCCTAGGTGTATAGATATATTCGTACTAAGCTATATGACTTATATTTACTTAATTCCATATTTATTTTAAACTCCAATGAAATATGAAAGGCCATTCATATTTAATACGTGCAGCACTCGTACATAAATTTATTTATATGTTTATAAACTTTTGTTTTGTTTGTAATTATGAAACCATTTTGATGTAAGTTACTGTTTAATAAATACATAGAAAAATTAGAATCCTTGTGGCATAAAAATTATAACCATTTGTATACCATTCACAGCCATGTAATTCCGAATGTTTTTATTTGAGTTTATGAAATTTATTATTCTTATAAAAGAATCTTGGGTTATACATATACCTGAGGAATTAAAAGTAAGTTAGAGTCTTTATTGTTATATTGGGGAGTTTACACGAGGTAGGAATTAAAAGAAATTAATATTATTTTTGAAGCACATTTATAATTCCTTCTTTATAAATGTAAATATTCTCGTCTCTTATATTTATTTCTAGAATTTTTCTTGGTATACTCGCATGTATATGACGAAGATCAGAGAAAAATTATGTTCATCCGGTTCTCTCTTGGTACAGATGTAGATTAACTATGTTAGTCGATCTACACTACCGCAAGAAAGTTTGTAGGCACTAAATTTATTATTATTCTGGTAGAATTTAAAAACTCCGCGTAGTTTTAGAAAGTATCTCAATAAATTTGTTAAAATGACAACAAACGTAATTACATTAAATAATTATGTATTTATTAATTTCACAAATATAACCACATTTAACCCTAATTTCAGCTTTGCAGATACTGGGCTAACGCCCAGAAAGAGATTTGTTTAATTATTTCCTTTAATGTGATAACAAACTTCTTTTGAATATTGGCTACAATGGTTCAGTGTTTTTCGCTGTACCGTGGACGAAAAAGTAGAGAAAAACTCTTATTTATTCAGTTTCGTAGCTTGGAGGTGGCGATTATATTTAAATATCGTTGCAATACGAAAGAAGCCAAGAAAAATTATTGTTTATGCGACTATCTCCTGTTTTCTTACAATTCCTGTTTCTTAATCAAAAGGATAGTGCACACCATTTCTTTAATTCATTAAATTCATATTAAGGTTAATTTATTTTTTGCTTAAGAAATTTGCTTTTTTAAGTAATTTTCGTGACAAGAAATTAAACGCGTTAAAGCTTAAATTAAAAATGATGTAATTATTTGCAATTGGTCACAAATTGGTTTCCTTGCATTTTAACCAATACCAACGAGTTAATATCAATAACAAAATGTGACTATTGCGCAGAACGCTTTGTTAAATTACGTTTATTAAATTTTAGGAAGTGACTTGGTTAGGATTTATTTAATATTGAGCCTCCATCGGCTCAATCTAACAATTGTAAACAAAAAGTCAATATATTTAAATGTAATACCAAAAGTAAAATTTTGCTTGGCATGTAAAAAATATTGACTTTCCAAATTTTTTGACGGGGGCGTAATTTCTCTAACATATTTAAATTTATATCACAGTTATAAACTAAAATATTATCATATATATTATAGTCATCTACTTTGTAAAGATAAACCCAAAAATATCCACTAAAAATGATGTTGAATGGCGATATTAATACAGTTTCATTACAGTTGATATCTTGCATTTTGTGAGTACGTTTATCCTGAAAACAGACAAAAATGTCCGATTGCGTAGTAAACATAGGTTTAAATTACAGTTCGAGAATTTTAAGTTAAGTCCTTTTTAAAATATTTTTTTATGTTTATTAAAAAAAGTTTTGTTTTAAATACCTATGTTAATTTTAACATTATGACTTTGTAAGGACGTGTTTCCATAATTTTTTTTAAATATTCCTTTTTTTTGTTTTCAATTTGAAAATGTACTAATGAGCTGGAAAAACAAGGAAGCCGAAGTAATGTTTGTTCATTTATATGTAACTTCAATAACCATAAAATTGGAAATATAAATATAAAATATTCGTAGGTTTGAGTCGTTCATTGGTTAGATATAGTTAAAATATCCGTATCCGTATCCGTATGCTGACACACTCGTCGTGTTTTAAATTATTGCAAATTAAGTTTACTATACAGGATTATGAAGGAATTATAAATCTTTTAAAACAACACATTAAAAAAATTGTTCAGAGCATATCTAGGGTGGCGACTACAATTTGTGCAAAAGAATTTCGCAGACATCTTATCAGTCGAAAATCTTGGGCAATCTACTCTGTGTATATATGTAATGTATGTAATATATATATATATATATATATATATATATATATATATATATATATTGAGGTTCGCGTGCGCTGTAAAAATTTGCAGATTTCATACATTTATCCCGATTATGAATATTTAATATTAAACAATTTTCGGTTTTAAGTGCAAATATATAAGTATATATAGAATATCAAAATAGTTAAATAATTGAAAACCACCAACGTGTTACTCCTGTCAATAAACTGCCACCTATTCAATTCATGAATCAGCTGCTAACTCGTGGCGATGCAGTCATTACTGGCAAGTCCGCTAAAATTTAATAATTTATTAAGAACAAAATACAATACTTATAGAAAATATTAAATTAAACTAAAGTCAAGTAGTTCATAAAAAATTGAACTGAAGACAGCGTAACACAATTGCAATATTCACGGTCCATATCCTTGTATTCTGTTTCTTGCTTTGTCCTTATTTTTTAGATTCAGCGGCAATAAACTTTTAATTAGTTGTTTTTCAAAATATACACATTTTATAGATGTACGTTGTCTATTTAAATATTTTTCTGGATACTACCTGTGATAATCTGTATTCACTTCGAGAACAGTTTCTTTGATACTCAGATTTAAACCATGTATTTTATATCTCTTGTGATACATGTACGTAGCGTAATGCCTTTGTGTATATTTATTAGCTTGCGGCTAATTGATAGACACAAAGGCATTAATTGAGTTGGTACCACGAAGGAACTTTGACGTAGGATAATTGCATTTTGAGTTTCAAATAAATAAATCCCTCAGTACTAGAAAGAGACGCATTTTCGAGATTATCCGTGCTCACTAAGATGCTACGTGGTTTTCGCTAAATTCCACGGGTGAAACAATTAGGAAGTTGTTCTCCAGTATTTTGGAGCGGATCGAGAAAACTTGGCTCAAACCCGACTATTATACGTCATAATTTCTTACGTGACATGGCACCTTTCACGCATACACACATAGATTCGCACTTAGAGATAGCTTGGTCGACAACTTAAGATATGGAGTACATTTTGTTCAACTACAGCGAGCACAATGATGTACGCAGAGTATTATTGAACAGCTTGCTGGGAATAGTAGAGTGCGTGGTTCCTTGAGTCATCGAGACTTGGTTGAGGATGTCCAACCTTTGAGGTCTCTGAAAGAAGGTCGGAATAGCATATCTGCTAAACCTTTCATAATTGCCTTTTTTGTAAATAATTTACAGCATTCGCAAGATGCGTTCTAGAAAAAATGGAGGCGATAAATGGCTCTTTGCCCAGGGGTAATCTTTAACTCTGTTGGGTGGAATCGTTTCTGGTAGATTTGGGATATAATTAGGGGATCATCTGAAATGAAGGATCATTCGTTTGTATGAGGAGGAAGTTACAGAAAGAAAGAAAGTCGGAATAGAATATCTGCTAAACCTGTCATAATTGCCTTTTGTCTAAATAATTTATCGCGTAAATAATTAGACAGGCAGCGAAATCATATTGACATAGCCGGAGGACGAGAAAAACGGTAAATAAACAAACACAGTTCATCCCCGTAAAATATTTGTATGGTAAAGTTCTCTTTTTATTTTTTTTATAAAAGGGACGTTAGTAACATAAGATATCCACTTCTTCCCTAACGCATGAAGTTATTTTTCTATTGCGGTATGGAGGGCATAAAAATAGTTCTGCGACATAACCCCAACTAACCTGGGATAGTTTCAATAAACCTTTTTAATTTTTTCAAAATTTATTACAGGACTGGAATATCAATACAACACGAACACAACAGGACTAAACTTTTTATTTTTTCCAAATTTACTACAGGACAAACGGTAGGAATTACTAAAGGTATCAAAATTTCCTTCTTTGAATATTTGACTCTGTCCTATAAGAGTAAACCTTCGTTCAACTTTGTGCCATAAATTTCTTGTTGCTTCACTATTTGAAAAGAAAAATAAATCAAATTCCGGGCGAAAGTGTATAAAAATACACATAGGGAGAGATTTTCAAAAAGTTGCTATTAAAATTCAGAAATTATTAAAAAAATGTGGCATGTTTACTAGTTACAACCAAAGACTTTTTTTTAAAATATCTGCTTTGCTTAATTAGCTTTCAAGTAAAATATATAATAAATTGTTAAAAATTAATTTAAAGGCTTGCTTTATTGAGGGAATTGAACCTCCCAAAATACTTTGCTGTTCATTTTACTTCTCAATATAAAACATTTGCTTACCAACGAGAGACTCAAGTATTTTCTTCGTTTTTATTTATGGCGTGGAAGAAAGTTTTTTTTTGGCATCTCGTCTATTTAAATTGTATTTTAGTATCACTGTATATTCAACCTAAAAGAGTAAAAATTAGTATCACTCTGCACTTAAGCTAAAAGAGTAAAAGAAACTGGTTTAGCAAAAGAGCGTAGCTCTAATATTATTTCAATGTATTTTTTATTTGATTCAATTATTGTTGGCGTTATTCTTACAACTAAAAAATTAATAAGACGAATAATGTTTTAAAGAACCCGAAAATAAAATGATATTGGGTAGTAGTGTTATAAGTTCTTCCTACCAGCCACCAGTAACTAATGATGCAGATTGTTTCCTTGCGTTTTACTCTTCGCGCCATATGAGTCCGTGTTTTTCTAAATTCTTCTGGATTTCAGATTAAAAGTTTAAAATATTTAGTACCTGGTTCTTTGTGTTCTGGTCGCTATGTAGTTTTGCATTGGAATCTATAAGAATTGGTTAAGGAGTCTTAAATATATTAAAGATTTGTTTTTTTTTTTATTTTTATGTTTTTGATGTCGTAAAGTTACGTTCTAATTGTACATCTAGTCAGATGATCATTTTCGTACATAATGCATCTTTACAGTTGGAAGTGAATTAAAATGATCGCTGATATTAAACATCAATATTTACATCATTTGATAAAAGTAAATTATTTTTTACCTGTAGAAACTTGTGTATCTTGATGCCTACCAATAATCCAAGCACGAAGCAGTTAATACAGCCCGCAGATCTATTTCCTGTTTAGTCTGTCACAAGTCAAGGAAATATTTTTATTAGTTTTTGTTTCATTTATACCACTGAGTTTACAAACTTTTTGAAATCTTTCCAGATTAAATCTTCTCTTGCTTTCCCCTTTCCATTTTCATATGTTAGATAAAATCTTACTTACGTAGACAGTATGTACCTGTCTGTCGTAAAAAACTATACTACAGTATTGATGGTTCAAGTCAGTGATTGATGGTTTATCGAAAATAAAAAAATGCTATTTTGTCTTTATGTAATATTTAAAATTTATTGGTTAAAATATAAAATTTTAAATCAGTGGGACTATTTAAGAGGTTCATGTGCAACATGATTTTACATATAAACGCTTTTTGATCTCGGATCCTTAAATCAGACTTGCAGCTTTGCCAGCTGTCAAAGTGTTAAGGTGGTAAATATCGTCATATATTTGTGCTTAATATTGCCTGTAGTATTTGAATCTTTTAACGAAATATATTAAAAATCATATTATTTATTAAGGAATTTCCATTCTTAAAAATCCGTGTGTCAGAGAAGAATATCTTCATTTTAGCCTATAGCCTTTTTCCTATAGCTACCTTTTAATTCCTACCATAATATTTCTTCCCGTTTTATAAGTTACCTACGCAAGGTATATGAAAATCGTATAAAGCTATTTTTATCATAATTTCAAGTAACAGGGTATGGAAATTATTAAATAAAATAAAATATGGAAATCATTTTTGATAGTTAGAATTAGTATGATAGCTCAAAACTCATGGCTGTATTATTTTCTGGAAAAAAAACAATTTTCTTTCTTTTAAACATGTGTAGGTATCGAATTGTCAATACTTTCCAAGGGCACGTCATCAATATTGTTCATCTGCTTCTTAATAAATATGAGGAATAGATTAAATTATATCAGAAATATCACATTTATTCTTAAAGGTAAAATTATGGAAGTAAAGTATTATTGTCGTAGTGTACTGAATTACTTTAATATTCAAACATTTACTGTAATTCGGAAGTAAAAAATTGTAATCGCCACCCACGAATATCTAATGCTTTACAAGCCCTCCATACAAATGAGTTATTCCCACGCAACTTAACGTTTAATACACTTCTTAATAATTACTATCTTTTAAATAACTAAGTAAAAAATTATTAATTTTCTAAGACCATATTTTGTGTAGAAATTTATTATAAAACAGAAAGTTTAATAAGAAATTTCGAAACCCGTGCAAATTAACAAAGTCCGAAACTATATCGAATTTTACCAAAGTTTGAAACAGAGTTTATGAAAGTTCTTGGTAAAAGATAAAAAGTCCCTGATTTTAAAATCTTAATAGGTGAACCATCAGGACTCTATTGATTTTACAAGTATACCTATCCGTTCGTTACTCGTCGTAGTCTTCTAGCTATTAATGCTATAACCACAATCCGTATTTGAAATAATGGCGACTGGTGTTTACTTTCAAGGGTGAATAATTAGAAGGGTTCATTTAAATGTTTTACGGATGATGTAAATTGTTAAACGAAGTTTTAATCTTAAATATGTAACTACGGTATAAAAGTATATGTAATTTGTTTTTTTTTTTAAATATTTAAAAAATTTAGAAGCGCTTATTCCACCAACTATCGACTTAAATAAAAAAGTAATTTTGGAACCTCTATATCATTTCTTTTAAGACCTATTTATCGATACCCCATACGTCTATGTGCACTGGATTCTTTTCATCCCTCAGTTATATATATATATATATATATATATATATATATATATATATATATATATATATATATATATATATGCAGTTCCACTCCTAATATTATTTTTTTCATAATTCCACTATTTAATTGTACAGAGATTCATGGAAGAACACCTACCACCCAAATTTTACCTACATAGTGCTAATAGTCTTGTTGGCCGTAAGAGGTTGCTTTCGTAGCAATGAGTATGCTATATGTATTACTAGTATAATCATAATAACTAGTCTCCGAGTAACATGGCTGTGACATACGAACGGACTGACGTATAGACGAACAGGCGGACAGAACGAAATTACATGGATTCCGTTTATGCCTTTGGCTGCAGAACCATAAAAAGTGGTTTTAAAATGTTTGAAAATTAAGAAAATCTATCACTGTTACCAAAGTGTGCAACTGAGGTTTTGAAAATTCTTGGTTAAACATAAACAGACAGGTAAAGGCGATTCAATAAACTTTCTGTTTTTAAGATTTTAGTAAGTAAATTTTCAGGAACTCTTTTAGAAGTGCAACCGTCCATTTGTGTACTTGGTGCAGCAGATTAATTACTTGTTGCAGTTTTCTAGGTATTGGTGCTATAACCATAATTTATGTTTAAAAAATGGCGAGTGACATTGACTTGCAACAAGTGGAAAATTAGAGGGGTTTATTTAAAACTTTCAAGGATAACATAACTTCTTGAGTAAAGGTAAAATATTTTTTCTTATTTTTTTTAATAAATATACAGTCGTGATAAATAAAAATGTATGAATTTTTCAGGACAGCACTAATTCTCTCGTCAGTTGGCTGCCATGTTAGGAGTGACTTTTTATAAATATGTTATTGGCACATTAAAAAATTTATAAGTATACTGGTAAGGTAGTTAAAATTTAATGTTTACATACAGTGAGAGTGAATATTTAAATATATTAAAAGGAAGAAAATTTTAGCCGAATCATTATACAACCAGCATTCATGCTTTCCGCATAAAGTTACCAGAGTATTGCATTCATTATGTAAAATAAATCGAGACACCTAATTACATTAAAATGAGAATTGAACGACTTCGCTACTTTAATATCACCCCTTCGTACTTTATTTAGAAGAATAGCTCGTCATAAATACTATCAATATGTTTGTATTATATACTTATAGGATACCGCGTTTATATACATTTTATTCATTAGTCGTTTCATATACTCATTAGTCGTGCGTTCATGTAATTCACTTGTGGGTGCTAATTGAAAATTATGATAAATTTTACAGTATATAGTCATAGTAATATATAGCCTACATCATAGCTTTCTTAAACACAATACATAGATGCCACAATACATAGATGTTTTATGGAAACTATGTATGAGTGCATACATTCTTCATTTATTCAAGAGCACATACTTTGATATATAATGTTTTTATTAGGTTAGAATGTGTGAATTCGAAACGTGCATATACGGATCTAATAGTTTTCGTTGGAAACATTGCAGATGACACTGGAATTAACAAGTTCAAAAACTGATTTTTGATTATCTAAGCTATGTTTAAAACTAGAATTCAGATTAAAGGATTTTTTGTTTTATTTTAATTTTGAAATATAATAAAAACCCACGTCAAGACTCGAATCCAGTACTTCTTAATTCAAACTCCAGTGCTTTACTGCTTCGCCAATTCTTGACAAAATAAAGGTAAATTATTATGTACATTTTCAAGTGTTCTATTTTTTATAGTAGTAAAATAATAAAAAAATTGCTTGAAGGATAGTAAATGTACAATTCGCAAAACATTCTGCTAAAAAATGTTTTCAAAATTAAAGCATATCTTAAAGCAAGCCAACGATATTCTTTAAAAATAATAAAGGTGTTATATAATACTCACCGTTAAAGTTCCTTTTATTTTAAACACTATGACATTTTTGCTCAATTTAAATAGGAAGACTTCTTAGATATACAAAGATAATTCTAAATAGCTGCCATTGATTTGCCATATAATTACAGGTAGGTAAAAGAATAATTTCCAGTATGTAAAATCTCAGCCAGCTGATAAACGAGGATATCGCACTTATAAATGCGATAACTCGTAACTGTAAAATTTGTAAGGCACTTTAATGTTTAAAATCGTAAACGTAAAGGAAATTCATTTAAACTGTAGTTAGGAGATGTCTCAAATACTTAAATATTTTATAAACTAAGCACCGTATAACGCCAATAAAGGAAGATACATAATTATTTTCCACCGACCATATTGTAATTTTGAAGAGTAATTTAAGTTCAAATAGAAAAAAAAAATTTATAAAACTTTAGTGTCCCGCATAGATTTAAAATCGATTTTTTTTCAAACTTTTTCTCACTTATAACAGATATTGATATTATGGCTGAAAAAGTGATACAGAGATTATTAGATAGGTTTATTATTGTGAGTAACATTTATAAGTAACACACAACACAACAAGTTGATAAGAATTTTATCTACAAAATTAAAAGATCGCTCATTCAAAAATAGATATAAATAAATATAAATTAAATTGACTAAAAAGTACTAATAAATTTTCTTTTACAAATTTTTACATTGTAAGTATTCCTGTATGTTAACTATTTACGTGCAAATACTGACGACTAATATAAACGAAGTATTATGCTCGTTTCTATGGGATCAATATCTAAATCATGTTCCCATTGGTAGATTTTAGTATTGAAATGGTATTGCCCATGCAATATCCACAAGTGAGAGTACAATGGAGACCTAATTTTTTACAACTACAACTTGCATTGTAACCATTGATGCAGTGGCAAAATATTTTAAAGACTTATTACGTATATGGCAAGAGCTTACGTTTGAGTTTGAGTTTACTGTCATGATTGTCCACTCTCAGTTTTGTGAATTTACTTCATTTCAGATCCATTATGAAAATATGCTCTAAAGAAATGATGTTGTGATGCATTGAATGTGGTTGGAAGATTTATCAATTTGACAGGTTTATTAAGCCTAGTTGCTTTTATAAATGAGTGATATCTATACTTATCAATTGAACTCTAATTCACTGAAATGTTATACTTTACTAGAAGTAAGCAAATTATGAAAAGAATTATAACAAATAAAACATTTGATATTTATATCACTTTTAGAAATTACACACAGAATATTTTAAAAATAAAATATTAGACTAACACTATGTGATTTCTACGAGAACTCAAGTACTGAGTATAGTATGCTTAGGAATAGTCTAGCGTTCGAAAAATATACTTCTATTGAAACTAACACAGAGAAATATACTATCTAAAGGCACTAACTCAATGAAAAACAGGTTGGTGTTTTTTTATGTTGCTGTTTCTTTGTATGCCAGCCATCTGCCTCTGATCTAACCCAAGCATCAGAAATATTAACATGAATAGTGATAAATTCTTCTATTGATATATTTAGACTCTTTTGTAATAGTAAAGTATTTCCGATATAATTATTTTACACTTAAAAATCATATATAATAATATACCAATGCGCCATGCGTATCTTTAAAACAATAAATTTTACGAAAGAAGTTCAAGAAAATTTTCATATAAAATATTATAAGCAAAATTTTGTTTTCCATTAATTCACTCGAAAAAAATTTTATTTTTCCAGATAATCGCAAAAGCTACCCCTTTCCTAACCAAATCAAAGGTACTTTTCAGAATGTGTCTAGAATTCTAAATTAAAGCTTTGATATACTTTAAATTTTGACTGTGTGTTTTAAATATAATGATTCTACTGTATATAAATTTCATGTATTCGATATGTACGTCATTTAGCAAGGCTTTGTTTCTAAAGATATCTATATGAATTACTAAATTATTAAAAAAACATAATAGAGCCAATCTAGTTTGGTATTACAAATAATTATACCAAAGGATATCGTGTTTAAGAACCAAGAATATAATTTTTATAATAATTTACATGGTCGTACAGAGACGAGGCAGAAATGCGGGGTTTTTAATTTTGAGTTAGATGTGCTTAAAACATGTTTTTTTTGGATGTAAATTTATTTTGATTTGATTGTGTTTCATTGCTAGAATTATCCCGTTTTATTAAGAAAATAATCTGTGAAGCATATTTATAAACATTTAATGGTACATAGTATTTTTATTAAACTATCGACAAAACACTAATTTCTTAGAACAAGTAAATATATTGCCTACTGTATATTTCTCAGGCGTGTATTAAAAAAAATCCACCTAGATTATTTCTTGTACTTGTGATATTATATTGACTATCGTTTTGCTCGCTCCCATTACACCAATTTTAAAAGATTATAGGTCGACCAAAATGACTCTGTAGATTTCGACGATTAATGGGTAATACTATGGTATAAAGGATTAAATATTACCTGCTATATCTTTTACAGAGCATATTTAGACAAAATATTTAGTTCCACATAAAATTAAAAATAAATGATTTTAGAATTTTACCCTAAATTTATGCTATACATAGGATCAATCAGTATGCCGACATTCACGATTGTAGGAATCATCCAATAAATGTTCATAAGTGAGTAAGACTATGGTAAAAATAAAGAAATGACACGCTTTAAATAGCCATAAGTTTTCGTAAACAAACGTCAAAAAACGTTAGCAGCAATAACTCCAAATCTTAAGGTTCTGTTTATAAAGTGCACCGAAGTGAACAATATAAATTGAACTCTATCGTTTGGTGGAACCTAGTGCACATATTTTACATTTCGGGGATCAGTTTGAAGTAAATGCTCTGTATTGGATTTCAAAGTATTTTACTCTCTAACACATAAACCGTACATCGAGAGCGTCGCAAATCCTTCTACAAAATGGAATTTACCTTCGCCTATTCCGTGATTTTTCAGAAACATTGAATACTATATCCTCAGCCGGTACGATAAATCGTTTTTGCTTTAAAAGTACAATAATACGACGTTACAGACTGTGCTAAATTTTTATTTGGAATTACGCCGCAACAGGAAAGGTACTATTTATACGCATTTTAAATAAATGTGAAAATATAATACAAACTTCCCATGTTATATTTTAAAATTGTTACTTACAAACTGAAAACAATGATGTTCATTGTATTCTATTTTCAGGTATTATATACAGTATTATTTACAAAAACCACTTATTAAGCGTGATTCAGCCTTGTTGTATGTAATATTTAGAACTTTCAATGTGGGATCATTTTTAATATTGGAACTAGTTTAGATATTGCGATATTCATTTCTGAATTCCAAAACTGACTCTTGCATTGAAAAAAATGGTATGAAAAAACATTGAGATCTAGATAAGGTAGTTTTATATAAGTTATATTAATCGAGAAACGCATAACTTTATCTTCAAAATTAAAGTAACAAAAACAACATCTGTGTCAAACTGTTAACTAAGAGATCCAAACAATATTGTTATTATATTATCGTAAAAGAAAATTACTTTTTTTAAATAAAATAATAAATAAAAACTAGTTAATTGAACGTAAACATTACTTAGATGCTCAAATTGTTTGACGATAGAAACATAATCCAAAATATAATCTAAATGTTTTTTTTTCACTGAAAAGAAAGCTCTCTCAAATTTCACTCACTTGGCAGGCTCACTTGAATTGCCGTAAATTACCATTTCAATTCTCACGAAAGATTCAAGATCTAATTTAGTTGAGGTGAAGGTACTTCGTTTCTGGTAATATGTTTTTCTAATTTATTAACTGATTTGCTTGTGTACAGACAGCTTTTCACATTCTAAAACCCATATTAGAATGTGAAGGGCTATCTCTAATGGCACCGACGAAAGTTACGAAGTTACTTTTTGTAAGGTCATTGTGTTATAGTTCAATAATTTCAGTAACTCAACGAATATTTCTTAAATTTGGTAAGAAGTTGGCTTACAAACGGTCTCAACTGTCTCTTTCGCAAAAAAATCTCTGTTTTAGGTAAAACCAGAAGCACATCAGTAGATAAAGCCTTCTTTTAACTATCGTGCAAGACTTTGACTTAATTGATTTTTTTGTTCATGCAATTCTTTCAACGCAACTTCTTATTTCATATGTATATCAGTTAAAATTTCGATGTCTTTGTCAAAAAAATAGTAGTTTGTTTTTGTGTCAAGTAGCCCTTTGCTAATGAAGTTTTTTTATAATTTCAAGGAACTAATTATTCCACCAGAAGTTTTACCTAACCCCGGTTTTCAATCAAGAATTAAATTTATTTGATATGTGTGTCTTTTACCACACACTTTAGAGAATTTTTTTTAAAAGATTTGAATAAACAGCGCATTATTTCTCTACATATATCTTTAAATATTTCGTTTGGTTTACGAAGATCATCTAATTTCGAATGGTCCCTTTGACCTTTCCTTGCTTTCATTATCTGAAATATTTTCACTTTCGTCATGGTTCTTTGATTGTATTACACGTTTTAATCATTTACTGTCAGTACTGTCAGCTACTGAGTCAGTAATTTAGGTTTCTAATGAAATCGAAAACAGCGAGAGGCTCTTTTATTAATATTATATCCATGTGGGCAATCATGGTGACTCTGATCTTAATAAAAGCCAAATTAAATAAAATACACTAGAATATTTACAAAGCGATATAATTATATTAATTTAAATGATAATATAAAATATTTGTTATATAAATTAATATTGTTGTAACGTTTCGTAGCGAAAAAGCCCATTCATGAAAGGAAATTGTAAACATATATCCAGCCAATTCCATATCCGCAACAGTTTCATTAGCTTAAGCCTGTATTATATTCGAAACCCTTGCTGGTAAACTAGGTAAGAGTAAGTCAGATTTCTTGAATAATAGTGGAATTTCTCCAGACTGGGAAAGGAAGTAGTGTAATGGGGCATCTAAAGGCGCCATTATAGTAATGAAAACATCTAAAGGAAAGTTAGATTTAAAGAAACCATTTCTTTATTAATTCATATTTTTTACTGCGAAAATATTTATTTTTATTTCTAGAGAATCCAGGTAGAGATTCATTCGTTTGTATAAACTTATTATTTTCAGTGTGATAATTACTGTAATATTTGATTATATCATCTGAACGTAGATGTTTATGTAACCCGGTTGAAGCTTCGTCAACAGTTTATAATATTTAATTTTACAATGTACATTTCACACACAGGGCGTATTTCGCGAGAGCAATTTTTTTTAAATAACCGATTACCGAGATTGCTTATAGATCTGATTAAACTATTTTTTACCCGAATTTTACCTCAACAAGAAGAGAACTTGGATTCAAAATATTAGTTATAGTTGAATAAACTTCTAATGGAACGGAATTTCCAAGAATTGAATTACTATCATTTTCTCATATATCATTTTCCCGAGCGTCAATCTTTTTGGGTTATTTTTATACTTGCTTTTCATTCAAAACAAATCCGTATTCTAAGAAGTTTGTATATACTTAATAATTTTAAAATAATAAATTAAGTGCCAGTACCTATTAAAATAAATGTACTTATTTGAACTTGGGTCGCGTAATTGTTTTGTTTGTTAATAAAACAGGGGCCACTGGTCGTAAAGTATAATGCAGCGGGAGAAATGAAACTTGGTACAATTCATCATATGATGTTAAAAAAGCAAGTAAAACTAATCAGAATGTATAATCTACCATAAATATATTTATCTTTTCCATAAATAATTTGTGATGAATATGTTATAGATATATCCGATATATTATATCTGCTACAAAATATATTTATTACTATATAATTTAAAATAATATTATATCGTTTTACTTATACAGTTAAAAAATATTTAAAAACAATAAGCAGTGCAATGCGTTAATATTTGGAGCATGAACGCAAAAATAATGCATGCTTGTGAAGAAAGCTGTATCAAAATTTGAATTTTTGTGACGAAATATGTAAAGATAAAATGAAATAAGAAATTTTGATAGAATTTATTACATACATGAACTCTGTGATTTTATGCACATACTTCATAATAAATACATACGAAAGAGATGTTTCCTCCTACGATTACTAAATAACTTAGGTATTGATGGCCTATGCGAATAGGCAATGATCGCATCGAGATAGGTGGCGGCGGCAGCAATATATTATTGTATTCATGTAAATGTAAATAATCCTCAAACATACATATGCACTGACTAGTAGTATTTCTCCGTTATTAATTGTGTAAATGCTCTTCTAGTTCTTTATTAAATTCTAAGTTATAGTTTTTGATTACATAATTCTAGGTTTAGAATCCCCGATTTACTACAACTGTCTTTATACGGTGTAGTTATCCTGTTCTCTTCAAATGTATATGATTTTTATTTTGTGATCGATACATTATTTAACTTACTCCAAGTCAATGATTTAGCTACCGAGTTTTCAGAAGATTACATGCCTAAAATGTTTTCAACGTTATATTCCCCTGGAAACAGAAATACACTAGTGTCAAAATTGCCTATTGTCCTTGTTGTTGAGATGTAAAACCATGATCTTCCAGAATAATTGCCTAACAAACATCAACGCCAATGTTACCATATTTTTTTTAATCTCAGAAAAATTTATCACATCTTTAAATGTATGTCATGACTCAAGTGAATAGAAATTTGTGATCAGCACACCTTATCTTGCAGCCATATTTACAGGTGAGATCTGTCCATTTTATCTATTTTGCAGAACTTTTCCAAGCTCTGTATTCCTGACTATAGTATTTCTTTCATGAAAACTTTTGTTTACTGTTTATCGCCGCCAAGTTAAGGAATTAAATCGATTTCGACACCCGACTTTCATTGTCTTTTCAAATATTCAACAGTCGTTTGAAATATCATGTCCCGTGCTTTACTTTCCATTTCCTTTAGTTTTTCTCTTCTTAATCCTTGTTTTTTCTTTTCCTTCCCCTCAACCCTGCTACTAAATTACCTCCCGAAACTATATTACTCTTGCTTTTTTTTTTCTTTTTCCTAAATTATTTTATCATATTTTGTTATCATCACATGTTGTTGTCTACTTTGTAATATTGTAAATATATTGTAATTTTGATTGACAGGAAGTGATTGCTCCTGTACATATACGTTTGCTAGATTCATTGAAGTAAATAAAGAAGTATTTGAAACTTGGAGTTGCATGGTGATAACATTTTTTAAAAATTCTGTCGAATATGTCGAATATGCTGAAAAGTAAAACAATGCTTAACTAAAAAATTCTTTTATTCTACGTCGATATTCAATTCATTTTCATAATTCGAGGTATTTCCTTCCAATAGAATATCTTACGTAGTCTTTAGATAAATACAAAAGCCACCCTCGATAAGACCTTGTTTTACATATATAAGACATGCCATGTGGTCACTTATAAATTTATTTCGTTGTTTTGTCTTAAATGGCACAAAAATAGGCTTTGGCATTACCTATTTGAATTTGGGAGGGACATTAAACATTTAGTTAAGTGTACATCTAGTCACACAATTTAATATATCGAAATAATTTTTTTTAATAATTAATATTGCCCCCTAGACTCAAAAATTTTCAATGTGTATTGTGCTCCAGGAGTTCTTGCACTTTTCTGGCAAATTTCATTTTAAGATATTCTTTATCAATTTTTTATGAAAATCAGATTTTATTAAAACGTATTCATAATTTCTTTTAATGATGCAGCCACTTGCGAATTAAAAACTTTGAACGATTCTTTCATTAACGCTAAATCATGTTTTAATTTTACATCATAATAAGAACTGTTTCATTGTATTTGACATTACAATACTGAGAAGGCATGGCTGATATTTTTTGATGCAGTAAAGCCAAGGGAAAAATCGTTTAAGTAAAAAAAACGGTACTGTTAGGATTTTTTGTGTAAATATCTGAGATATTGTTATCATACAGCAGCTTTAACTTGTAGATAAATCTTTATAAAATTTGTGAACAATGCAAAAGTTGGCTTGAAAAAAGATATTAAATTCATTGACAGTAGGTAAAATGGAACTTAAAAGTAAAAACCAGAAACTTTGTTATTTTCAAAGTTTTGGTGTAAAAAGACTGTAGGCAAGTCGTCAAATTTACGAAATATACATGCTTTTTGCACATTCTTCTGTTTTTTCTTTCCTTTTTTATTGTTATTGTATTTAGGTAATAAGCTCATTTTAGCTTATGTTAACATTTTTGAGCTGATAAAAATTCATTACGTAATTATGCGTAGGTAATTACGTAAATTATTATGTAAGTATGCAATATTATTACGTAACTGTCAAGGTATTATCTTACTGAGAATAAGATAAGTAATAAAAGCTGATTAGTTATTTATTAATTCGATCGTAGTGGCTAGCTAGGAACGCAATATTAACAAGTATTATACCCAAAAAACAGTCATCTGTTCACAAAAATATATGGTCCTAGTGCGACGTTTAACTGATTCTGAATGAGTTTTAACCGAAGCAATTATACTAAAAAATGTTGTTCATGTTTTAAAAAATACATTTGCAGAGATTTTTTCCACCACAACAAGAATTAATATTTTTGCTCCCACTAACTTCTCGTAGCCCATATTTACGCTGATAATAAAATTAATATATATAAATTTTCTAATCGATTAGACTCCGAATGATAAATTATGAGTGAGAGGCAAGATGTTACTATTTTTAAAAAAGTAAAATGAGCCCAATGCGATTCTCATACAAGGATTTTCTATACATATTATAGGGCAAACTAACAAACACTTTAATATGGTAGTAAAAAATCCGTATTAGATCATTCAAAAGAGTTGTCGGCGAGTTCATAGTAGTGGTGTCGGTAATTCTCCCAAATATCCAGTGCTGCTGGCAATCAGTGTACACAAAAACTGCAAAGAAATTCTTCTAACAAGGGTTTTCTCTGCCAAAGTATGTTAAAATTCTCCAATATGCTAAAAATATTGTAAAAAGACAAATATTAGCGTCAAATACTCTAAAAATGGTTAAATAGGCGCAGAGATTTTTGACTGAAAATTTGTAGGGGAAGGGCCTATTTATATTATTCACGTCATGGAATTTACGTAGTAAGTTAGAACGCGGTATTTTTGAAGTTATGATTGATATTCAGATGTAAATGAACGCACCTTCAAAGTCACTGAATAAAAATTAAAGAAAAGTTTCGCTTTCAGGTAGTAAATCATCATAACACATTGTTTTATTCGTGCATCATACTCATTGAACGGTTTTTAATTGTTTTGTTATGGTTATCCGTAGCAATAGAAAAATGCCAAGAACAAGTTTTCTTTGGTCCTAAAGACACAGGTTATGTTCAAAATTTAAGAGTAATAATTTTCTGAAAATAGGTAATATAATAAATAGAGAAGTAAAAAATTTAAAACACGACTACGTAAACAAAGAACTAAAATCCAGTGTAAACCAATTTGGGTACATATTTCTTCTATACATACATAAGCTTCTTCTATCTGCCTACATGTACCTACATATTTTAATAAGGTTTTGTCTCATTCGATAGAATTAATAATTAAAGTTGAAAGATTAATTAAACTAATTTTTTTAAAATAATTCTTTTTAGCAAAGACTCAGGAATTAAAAGGGGCGTAAAATGAAAAAAAAATTGAAAACGACATATTTAGGTTTTACAGTTAAATTATAAGATAAATATTACAATGATAATGGCAGCATATCAAAGACGAGATAGTAAATCGCAGTTTAGTTCATAATGGTGAGGGTGGATTTTTATTCGGCCAGTCGCATATTTCCATTTCCGGGTAAATTAATCTAATAGATGGTGGACTGCGTTATTTGAGGAGGAAATGTTTTGATAAAATGCCAGGTACCGTAAACTTGGCTTAAGGATTAAATCAATCCTCAGCGCATAGCTTATGCCTTTTACAAATTTTTGATGGAAATAATATCCTCTTTTCCCTGCTGAGTCATTTTTAAAGTCTTTGAAGTCTCACTGAAGCTTACAACTTCTGGTATAATGAAATATAATTAAATACGCCGAGGGATTATATTAATTATGCTACATTTAAAACTTATCTTATTATTTCTGGGGCAATTATGAAATATTTCAATAGGTGAGTATTCAAAAATATCGAAGCCAACCCAGATCTCTATATTTAATTACTACGATCTTTATATGTAACATTTAATCCCTATTAAATAGCATATTCAGTGTCACCATAAGTTTTGCATTATCAGTAATACCGAATAGAGGCATTTATTCTTATATGCTTTGTATTTGTAAGTTGGAACTTTAAAAAACTTATTAATTAAACATTATTTCAAAAAATAAAAATAATAATATGATATTAATGCACTGAAGATTACTTGTAAAGAAAAATAGCTGAGTTTAATAATTATCTCTTTTTTACAAAAGTATTTTTGGTAGCATATTTTGTTTTTGCAACTTGTGTCAGTGTTCATATTGTGTATTCTATTATATAACAGAAGGACACTTAGTCTCAACTAAAGGACAAAACATGTTATTCTTACTAAATCAATACAATATGGTGGCTTGAAGGCTCATTAACAATGTATGAACTAACAAATTGGGATTTATTAGTCCTTTAACTATGAAATAAAAATAAGAGAATATTAATTTACTTTAGGTTTATTTATTTTCTTTACATGCGGTATTAATATGATTATTTTTTTTAATAAAGTATGAGTGACAATATGAGTTCTGTTTTAATAATAGAACGCCAATAATCGTACATAACAAAACGCGTCTGTACCTTATTTGTCTCTATCAAATATTCCATTATTTAAATTTGATCCTTAAAATAATGCTTTTAAACAATGTTTCGAGCATTCCTCGTTTTGGTTAGTGTAAGTCATTTAAATTTAAGCCAGAAATAGATTACTTCTGTATTATTTCAATAACTATAGGCTCATTATTAGTATTTAATATATATGCTGGTGTATATTTTTGTTGGTAATCTGTAACTATTGCTAGGGCAGGCTGCCAGGTATCTTCATAGAATTATTTACTTTCTGGTTGAAACAGAATATTAGTAATGATTTTTCGTTCATACTTTTCTAAAATATATAGATAATAGAACGATCTACTAGTTTTGTAATTTATTATGTGCTTTTCAAAATTATCTCCATGATATTATAGGTACCGTTTCATTTGATGGAAATATTGAGGGACATTATCGGTCAACTCTTCCTAGGATATCTCTTCCACGGCCTTTTTAAAGACAGTTTTAGCTTCTTCAGCATCTAAGGATCACTTTCCCCGTATTTTATCTCTTATTCTTGACAATAAATAAAAACCGATTACTTCGAGACCAGAGTTTTATAGAGGCTGCTCCCTAATTTATTTGCTCAAAGTAGTCGGATATTCAGGTGTTTATCGGGCTAAGTGATCCTAGGGTGAGATCGTTCCTCTTGATTTTTTTTCCACTCTGCCATAAATATTGTTTTATTTTTATAGTAATCTTGCACCATAACGTATCCATCTGAAAAATAAGGTGACTCTCTTTCCTAAAGCACTGCCCTTTCTTTTGCAGACAACTCTTCAGAAGGTAACACTGATTGCTCTATAACTAAAATGCTATATTTGAGTTATTTACGTAAAATTTGATCCAAATTAACTTAATTTTAATTTAAAATATACCTTTCTATTGTTAAGTTTAAAGCATATCATATTACGAGGTGGCATAATAGTCATATCATTGATTTATGATTAATTAAGGAGTTGGAAACGATTAAAGAAAAGCTAATATATTTCATTGGACGTTTTACAATTATTTTCGTGTTTAAACAATGAATAAATTTTGAAATAAATTTTGAAATATTTATGGTTTTAAAATATTTATTAGATATATTTGCTGTTCCATAATCAAATACCAATTTGGGTTCTGGATTTCAACGATAAACAAAAGCTCAGGTATGTCGATGAATTGTACCAATATTTGAATCCCCGTACCGATATTGACCTTGTGAAATGAGTGTTTATTTAATATTGAGATTTAAATTAATGGTAGTGAATCAATTAACCTAATGCGTACATGCTTCGCTTGTCTTTGCTATTTTAAGATTTTCTTATTTTAGTTATTGTTCTAAATATCAAGATATGGTCAAAGGAACATTAAACCAAAAAGAAACTGATAACATCGATTAATTTGCGTTATCTACTGCAAACAAAACTACTTCATTAGTTACGTGGCCGGCTGTATGCGACCGTGGATATAATCTTGTTATGGCGTCATCTTATTTTATTATTTTTTAACCAAATAAAAAAAATGATTATCAATTTGTATGTAAAAAATGATTCTCAATTTGTATGTTTATTGATACGAAAATGCCTAAGTAGCTTGGAATTTACGTAAAGTAATTTAAAATTTAATTTTTTTTTACAAAAGGTAATTATAATATGTAGATACAATACATAGATGTAATTAATAATTAACAATTCTAATCTTTGAAAAACAGTTTTATTTGTTTCCTCGTTTGGGAGGTTGTTTATTATATTTTAAAAATCAAATTTATCTCGAAGTTCAGGTTCATGTATACATATATATTTATATTTATATATATATATATATATATATATATATATATATATATATATATATATATATATATATATGTTTTTGATAATTTTTTACCCCGTTCTCGTTTTATACTATTTTAGTTTAAACTATTTGTTTATCACTTTAGTGCAAAACTGGTAATTTGCAAGATACCAACTCATTCACAATTAGATCTAAATTGTATCTAACCACATAAGAAAAAGGGATTTTCAATATCTCTGTCAAAATACAATTCAAATATTATACCTAATATTATTAAATCATCTTCAATTACGTTTTTTCCCGCTTTATTTACCTTAAATTTAGTTTTGCTCTTGCCTTCTTTAAAAATTAGTCAATATTTTGATATAATTAATTTAAATTGGTTTTAGAGTGACAAGAAAATGTTGAGTTGTTTGTAAATATTTCAAATAAGCTGTGCCTACGACTTCGTTCACCTGAAATGCAAGATAAGAGAAGTTATTTAAATTTTTCTCTCTCTCATAGGTTGCTGTCTAGGTATAAACTATTACCATTACAAATTTCATAAAAATTCGTCCAGTAGATTTTGCATTATTGACACACCTATTAACAGACAGACCAGACAGGCAAAAATTCTGAAAGAAATTTTTTGGTTTCTATTATCATTCTATACGTTGAATCAATTACTCTTTTTAAAATATTTTCAATCTCGCTCTGTTACAATTTTATTATAAGTATAGGTAATTATTATTTGGACGGTTAAATGTCCAGAAAATTTGTCGATTTTATTTCCTAACGAAAAAGAGTGGTTTCAAAAATTAGTTATTTTAATGCTCTTTGGGCGCATGCATACACCCACGAATAGTTAAAAGCACAAAATTCTTTCGAAAACCAACAAAATATATTTTTAAAGAGAAAAAATAAGCAAAAGTTAACTAGAGAACTTTGCATGTCACAGACCGGTAAAATAAGAATATCGGAATATTCACAGATATTGGAATGTATTATTTATTATTTGCTTGAAACAGCCTAAGCTATTCAATCAGTTTGTAGTCTCCGTAAATTCAGGCCTGCTATATGAAATAGTATCAGATCAAAATGTATTTTGTTATTTAGCGTAATTGTATTGAGGATGCATGAAATCAATTTTAGGAAAAGCGAAAAATAATTTTTGTCACACTGTAGGGGAAATAAAGTACTGATGCGACTGTAATTTTTGAAGGCCTTCCAATACAGTCTCACATTTTTGTTGTGCCCTATTGCGCCCCACACTGCTTATTTCTACATTCCTTAAAGTCTGTAATACCTTGTACCACGGTAATCTGCACTAGGTCCAAGCAACCCTAACAAGTCTCTTTGTCCGTCGATGCGTTTGTGAGCCTAAGCTTAAATACCCTCTCATTTTTGCACCGATTGGGACAAAATCTAATATGGAGACAGATATTGATAACTCAAAATCAAGAATGAGATGTATTAGAATAAGATTTTTGACCACCCGTCTTCTCTTATATAATGAAAAGGAGGGTAATATCGGATAAGTCTTTTAAAATATAATAAAATATCCTTTTGAATTAAGCATTATAAAACTTTCCATTCGAACACTTGCGCTCAATTTTTTTAACGGAGTGTCCTCCTCTTGCCTTTTAAAGAATGGTTTAAAAAAGAAACTAAAAACGTACGTCTATATAGTCTGTAGTACAGTATACGTTACAATTTTCACAAAAAGTTTAAAATGAATTTTTTGTCAAGATAAAGTAGTTCTTATGATCTAAGTATTACGTGAAGGTTGAATCAATTTACCTTTCAATAAATAAATGGATAAATTTAATTCTTGTCAATGAATCGGTACATAGGTAATCAAAAAAATTACTTATTTAGTGCATAACAAATAATGTTATTGTTGTTAAAAGCAAAATAATACGTTGTAAATAAATCATAAGATATTAGATTAGATCTAGTGGTTTTAAACTACAACAAAATGGCTACTGAACTCCATAGTGGGCGTGCTCGACATGCCCTTGGCCGATGTTTCGTACACAGGTATCCCGTAAGCCACGTATCAACCGAAAAATAAAGTGTACCAAGCTATGACGTTACTTACAAAATTTGACCCTTATAAAGGTCTCATAGTTTTTGAGATATAGACACTTCTAAAATTTGTAAAAATCACTATTCTATGTTGATCTTTTGGGTGTCGATCTTTGGGTGGCTACAAATTAAGCCTGACTTAACTTTTTTGTACTTAAGTATAACTAAGTAAAGAGCGTTTTGAAAAAATAGAACTATTTTACGACAAAAAATATTTTGTATGACAGAATTTCCACCCAAATGATATATAAATAAAAATAAAAGTTAAACCATTTTATCAGATTTTTTCGAAAAATTACAAAATTCAAAATATTTTTTAAACTATGCAAAAACGAATAATACGAATGTATATTTTCTCATACTCGTACATGTGCTCCTGACGTGGCAACATTTAAAGAATATGATAAAAGGACTTAGTAAACGTTTAAACTAAATTTAAACGTAACTTGACATTCTTTAACCCTAAGGAAAATTATTTCTAACCTTAAATTACTTCTATTGCTTAGATGTCGCACGCGCTTAATGCCATTTGCAAGCATATGAAGAAATATTAAAACTTAATTTTGTGAAGACGAGAGAGAGAGAGTTTATCAGGTTTCACGAAAAAAAATTGAAGAAAAATACATGTACATTGAGAATTGATACCTTATAATGGGTTAATGGGTTAGTTCTGTGGTTAAGTATGAATTTCTTTTTTTATAGTCAAAAACGGTAATATTTTTATCACAATGTTTTTTTGCATTCAATGCGCCAATTTTTCAAACGGTTTGTTAGTTCCTTGTAGTGTAAAGTACTAAAACGTATGTTTTTCAATTTTTATTGAGAGAACCGCATTAATTGTTGTAAAATGTTTTAATTTATTTAAAAAGTTTTTGCAGTTAAGTGTAGTTGAGTAATAACTCAGCTATACTTAACTACAAAAAATTAACAATCAGACCTAACTTGTAGCCGTGGCACCCAAAAGATCGACACAGAGTTAGTGATTTGCACAATTTAAAAAAAAAGTGTCTATATCTCGAAAACTAAGAGATTCTTGTTAATATAAAACTTCGTTAGTAACCTAATCATAGCTTGGACTACCTCCCTTTTTTGTTTGGTCTATGACTTACGGGACAACCTGTACTGTTTGTATTGTAATACAGCCAATAGCATATGTTAATAAAAGAAAAGGTTCAACGTTGTGTTTTTATAAATTAATTGGCTAAAGTAAAAAATTAGCTATTTTCAGCCGAAAAATAACAATTTCAAGTAGCCAATATTTTTTGGGGAAAATTAAGAACTAATTTTCCAAAAGTATATCTAGATGGAATCAGAAGAAAAAATGTGGTAATACGTTTAGTTTTAGAGAGAATGATTTAATTGTTCACTAAGTTTGAGAGCACTTTCTAATTACTTATATATCCTCCCTTCCCCTATTCTTTATGATATACCTATAAGCTTTTCTATCCCGAATGACAAGAGATGAAAATAATAGGAAAAAAATCGAGGAGGTGTCAGGGAGGAAGTTAAACATAATAAACAATTAAATATTTATATGTTCACAAGTCAACATATGGACATAAGTACTACACGAGTCTTATAATTTTACACACCAGTTTTGCACAAATCAATATGGGTCATATTAATTCATATGTAGTCTATTATGATATTTACATACTTGTAAAGAGCATTTATGCATTTCATATTTTGTAAACAAAGTGGTTGAAAATTATTTAGTTGTACAATGAAACAATTTTTACTCAGTTATTTTCGAAGTACCTGCAGTGTAAGTAGTTATAACTTGACTCTAATAGGGATACATGTACACCCTTGGCGAAACACTATGATCTACCTAAACAATTTTTTTTTGATGCCGTTATAGATGTATGGATTGTACACGCCCGAGGTTCAATTAAATTATTTGCCGTTGTTTTAAGACATTTTTATTTATACGTCTAATTATTTACTCTAAAAGTCCCAGCTAAACAAAAGAACGTATTTTCTTCTGTTTTTCATACTTGTATAGTGATTGCAAAATAAAATGAAGACCAAATATAAAATGTGAAAAATCAAATGATGTAGATGATGCTAACTTCAGATATAACATATAGTTTGGCTGCGTGTTAGAATCAGGTTATACGTCTGGCTCTTTCAATAAATAAATAAAAAAGAATAGTTTGCAATAAATATAGAGATGGTTTTTGTTCTAGGTGGAATTCCTGAAAATAAGGTTGTATCATAATAAAGTTCACATTTAAGTTAATTTGTTCATTACATGGGAAGCAATTTACACAGAATGAAAGTTTCATATAACATTAAAGTAAGATTAGAATCTTACCAATTCTCGATCTGGCGTTACGTCGCACATGAGTTTACGGACAACCATAATCCTTGACATGATTTATAGCCTCGATTTAAGATATTCTCCTTTTTGTCTAATGACTCATTATAATAAGTGTAGTTCTTACGTCTTGTGTGTAAAAAAATCAGCTATTATCAGTATGTAGATAATTTTGGGAAGAAGTGATAATTAAAATGTTTCAGGATATTTTTATTAGTTATAATATTTTCACCATATTTTTTTAAGTATGCATTTCCTATGCATCGTGTTTATATTTTTTTTGCAGATTTGAGAGAAATAGTACGTCGAATTAGTATTGTGATTAAAAAATACTACTCTATTTGTTTTAATAATGAGCCGACTTCGCTTCTCATTACTAACAAAAAGAGTTCTTCCTACCGCAAATAATTTCGAAGGTATCTCCCATGAATCCAAAATGTTGGATAAA
Organism: Druceiella hillmani; assembly: GCA_039881145.1. NCBI lineage: Eukaryota > Metazoa > Arthropoda > Insecta > Lepidoptera > Hepialidae > Druceiella > Druceiella hillmani. The sequence continues at coordinate 56,661,937 of JAYKKI010000002.1, forward strand.
TATCGACCATACGATAAATAATAAAGTGGTCACATGAAAAAAGTACAAAATAATAATATAATTAAAAAATATATCAGAATTGAATATGCATTACATTTTACTGTTTTGATATATTTATTTAATTGCTTTCATCGGCTTTTCATCTACAAAAACATTATTCGCCAAAATCGCTAAATTAGGAAAAATTTGGAGGATTTGTTTTAGACAATTATACTTAAGTAAAGGCTTAGCTTCCAAATATTCGGGGAAGGTTATCGACACTGTAAAAAATAAGGCAAAATGTATTTATGGGTAGATACAAAAAGTTGAATAACAAGTTGTATACAGTCTTCAGTTTTGTAAGTAAATTTGTAATTGCAACAGGAAACACATTCTTTTAAGCCGATACGCAATTTATTAAATTTTTCTGCAGCTTTCCTTCTTTTCCCAGGTTTATTGACGCTTACTGTTATTTCACCCAATTTCTCGCTTGTCAATTTGGCGAAAAGGTAGTAAGCGTCGATAAATAAGTCGTTCGTAGTATTCTTGTGAATCACCGAATTATGTAGATATACTTGAACCTGAAGTTTTATCTATTATATATAAACCATCGACACTTGCCAAAGAATGTCATTCAGTAAGATTACCTAACTACGATAATTACTGAAAAATTTAGAATTTTTTATAACTCCAAACCTTTTGTAAGAATTTTCCTATTGATTTTTTAATCACTGATAGACCTTAATATCAAGTAAATGTAAGAATATATTAAATGAACTTCAGAAATCTATAAAATAAAAGAAAATTACCAAAGCTGTATCGTGAGACGGATGCTAGTTTGAAGACGTAAATATAATTAGTATGACTGCATGGCGAATAAAAATTGTATCTGGAACTGGTTCAACTTGAGGGCGTGACCCAAATCTGAGGCGCTCCCATTGAACCTATTGACGCTCGCCATGGAACATTTAAATCTTATCAGATTGTTCATCTCTTCGTCTTTATTTTTGTTAAACTCTAATTCTTCTCTTCTTTATTATGTACATAACGAATATATTTACACATTGTGGAAGAGTGAGAGGAAATGTGAAGTATGACCACTATTAGGACGGTCTTTGGTAAACTACTACTGCGCAACTGGTGACTGGCTGCATGTGATGATATAACGGCATATGAAAATATTATAATATATACTGTTCAAATTCTCGCCAAGAGTGACATATTTTCATAAAAAACTATTTATTAATATTTTTAAAATATAATTTAGAAGAAAATGTGTTAAATAATTTCTTCATTTTTTTATATAATGTATATTTAAGTACAGTATGAATGAAAACTTTCTTACTAACTTTTACGTCAATTTTTATATTTAAAAATTATAAAATGTAAGTTAAATACCAGACATTTCTTTAAGAATACTGAATATTCTAAATTTACTATTTTAAAAAGTGTATGTTATAATGCTATATAAAGAGGAAAGTTTTAGTTGTTTATTTCTTTGCTTCTTAGGGATTTACACAGGAACTTTTAATTTGCTTAACACACAACTTGCAGAACATGATAAGCTTATAGTTTCCAGACTTTTATAATTTATATAGTAAATATATATCTTGTATAATTATTTAATATACATAATAATGTTAACATAGTCAAAACTCGCTGTGATGAGCCCTTTCGTTACAAACTCTGATGAAACTAATACAAATGGACTGATAATATAGATGGGGAAACCATGGGTTTTAAAAAAGTTTTATAGAAAAGCCGCTATAGCATTTATCCATTTGCATGGAAAGTTTTCACAGTAATGGTTTTACATGTAATAAATTTTACGTAAAAATAGAAAAAAAATAATTTGTTGTTTAGAAGTTTAGTTCGATGTAGAAAATAAATGTATTTATCTTTTTAAGCATTCCTTTGGTAATAATTTGCAATTTTTATGTACATTCACTCCTTTGTTTTGGTATTGAATCTATTAATTACACAATCCTTAAATTAATTAGTTTCAATTTATTTTACGACAACTACACGCACTGGATCGATGCAAAATTGCTCTAAATGGTATCCTTGATAAGAAATAATTATTAAATAAAGAAGTCATTAGAAAGGCGATTACTTTGAAAATAAGGGGAAATGACATTGAAGTCGATAATCGTTGAGTTGTTTCATATTCACCACTTAACCAAAAACTTTTAAAGTACATGTGAACATTGAGTATTGCGATTCCATGAAATTCATAAAATACCTTTTTCAACAGAGGTCGTGTTTGTAGTTTCAATAAGAAGTAATTTAGATGAAATCTGTCAATATCAATTTGGCACATTTATTAGCAGCATTGAAGCCGTGTGGCATAATTTACGATTTTCAAACCACGAGAGAAATTCAACTGACGTTAATTTTGCTGTCCATCTTGAAAGCGGACAAAGAGTGTATTTTATGGAAGAAAACATATAGGACAGAGCAACAAATCTACTGAACACATCATTAACAATGTTTTTTCTGTTATGTCAAACAGGTGATTTTAGAAGAGCTTTCAGAAACATAAAATTATGGATTTCACATGAGAAATATACTATGAAGTGCTAATTTTCATTGACGAAATTAGTCTTGCAACGAAAACAGTTATTTGCACAATTTGGATTGATAGCACTAAATCGGTCGGCCAAAGCAAACATTCGACTTAGAACTGCTCAGAGAGCAATCGTGCAAAAGGAATGACTTACAGTTGTTTATCCAAGAACGTATATCGAAACCACATCCAGAATAAAAGATAGAATTTGACACCATCATGCAAACTGTGGTGAACCAATATGGTATATTATACTTTTTTGGGCGCTCCAGATTGAACTAGTAAATATTTTTTAAATTCATTGATCCTGGTTAACATTTGTTAAGGTGTTAATTATTTGTTAGCTCTTGCTACTTCGGACATAACTGCCACATTTACGGAAGGAGGGAGAAACCCAGTGAAACATTCCAAATCAGAAATGATAAAGATTCTTCAGGCGTCCAAAATTTTCTGTGGATTGAGAGTACAATGGCTCACGAGAAGTCATTGGAACCATTAGGCCATACATGAAAAATTTCGAAACAATCAAGTTCCGTTTGGTGAACCTCACCCGATACCAGCTGATGAATTGCAAGGTTGCTTGAATGTTCAACTTCTTGGAGTATAGTAAATAAAGTATTCAACAATAAATATGAGAATTCAGCTTCAAGCGGATCTAACACATGACATACTTTCAAACCAATTACTCGAGTTCGGTAAGGATACTATAATTATAAATCCAGGAACAGGAAAAATCACCTTCTCATCTTATTTCTGCAACATCGTGAATTCAAAAGAATTAGTAGACAAGGTTTTCACAGGGTCGAAACTAATTATCGAAATCACGTATGGTCGAGCGATAGAGCCATTCTAGCGGATAAAAATGTCGACCTACATGATATGAACAACATTATTCTATATGGAATCGCAGATGAAACAGCGATATACCAATCCATTAACTCACCAAAGTGAAGTAGTGAATTATCCATTGGAATTTCTTAAGTTTCTCAATGTTCCTGGATTACCTTCAACACTCTTAATTTGAAAATAGGAGTGCCAATTATATAATTTCGAGACATTAATTAGAAAAATTTATACGTTGGCATATGATTAGTAAAAATAAATTATTAACAATTTAATTGAAGCAACAATTCCGAATAGACCTTTAAGGTGAAGACATTACTTCCATGACTTCTAAAAATTCTCACCAACATGGCGTTCGAATTCAGGCAATTTCAAATTCCAATATGTCTTATTTTTCCTATGATCATCAATAAAACGCGAGGATAATCTTTGTAAATGTACGGTTGACATTTAGAAAACGATTGCTCCTCTCATGGGTTATATTTTCATTATACGTCGTATGCTCCAGAATTAGTAAATCATCTGGTCTTTTTTGTGTACAAAACGTAGAAACAAAAAATGTAATCAATCCACTAACTTTACAATAAAGAATAATTTTCTGAAAAAAAACGCCTTTCTTCTCCCTTTCTTTTCATTCCACATAGCCACCGAAACGCAAGGTGGGTACTGAATTGAATGTGTTTTTTCAGTCAATTTGTGTTCGATTGAATACTTTTGTTTACTTTTCCATTCTTTTTGTATAAGATTAAGCTACAGCAAATCATGGCTGTATTTAGCCAGTTTATTATAGTTTTAATACTCGTTTGCCACGATTTCTTAATCCGTGGTCTATTATAATTAAATGTATATTCATGAATTTATACAACTTCCTTAAATAACTTCAAAAATCACAAAAAAATCAAAACAACTAGGTGCTGCATCGGGACACGACCGCTATGTTTAAGACATAAATACAATCAATATGTCTACATGACGAATAAGAATGGTAACTTGATCTAATTGGTTCAATTTAGCTTCGTGATACAAATTTGAGGAGCTTTCATCAAATCTCAACATCGATTTGGAAAAAATAAAAGTCGTTCTTGTTTTTCCAGTAAAAAAACGTCCAATAATTCCTTTGTTTTGTTTACATACAGTGCAATAAATGCAGTACAAATATGTACAGAACTTTTAATCAACTTTTGAAGAATAATTTTGAAATAAATGTTTCAAAAATTTATGATTTAAGATTGAATATTGTATATTATCTCATACAATTTTCTGACTAACTTTTGACGTCAAACGTTTTATTTAACAATTATTAAATATAATGAAATATCAGAGATTTCTTCAAGAATAAACATCATAATTTTTTTATTTCAAAACATATTTGTTATTACGTTTCATAAAACAGAAAATGTTGTTTGTTTCTTTTGAGGATTCACATGAAAATTGTTAAATCGGTTAGAAAACAATATTCACAATATGTAAAATTCATAATTTTCCTATCGCCATAGGTTATATAGTATGTACATAATATAAGACGAATAAAATCACTATATGGACCGTGGTAAAATTATTACAATTGCGTTGCTATTATTAATGGGAAAAGTGTAGGTTTTAAATAGGTTTACAGAAAAATCCGTGATAGGATTTGTCCAAAATAATTATTATAAACGTGATAAATTTGATTTGAATATCAGAAAAAAAAATGGTTTTCAGTTTAATTCGATTTAACAACATAAACATCATTGAAATTTAAAAAAAAATAATTAGAAAGCACAGTTTTGGTATTACAGTGCGGTTTTGTGTATAATAATAATATAATGAATAATGTTCTTAATAATTAAAATATTATCTATTAATATAGCGATAGCTTTCAAAACTAGATCTGTAACGTGTTTCAGTTGTTTAAAACATAAAAAGCTACAGAGACATGCATCATCAAATTTCGACAGAACAAGAGTACGAACTCGATCCAGCCGCATAAATATGTAAGACAAGGAGACATAATCTCCTCGAAACTTTTCATCCCAGCGTTGGAGGATGTTTTCATATTCTTATATTGATTTACCATCAATATCAATGGTGAATACATCACTCTCCTTTAATCTGCCGACGATATAATGATTGTGAAAGAGTCGCACAATAAACTTCGCTCAATGTTCAGGAATCTAAGTAGAGTTACCCAACAGACAAATCCTAAATATCGACAAAACAAAGATCTTGTCTAACATCAATATCGCACCTATTTTGGTTTATGTTGGGAATGCTTCTCTCTAAAGTTGCTGAAAATTGTGTACCCTGCTTAGGAGAAACTCTTCTCCTAAAAAAAAGACAAATTCGAGAAAGATGTCAATCGAAGAATCCAACTCGGCTCGATAGAGTTCAGAAAATAGTACCATGTCTTCACATGCAAAATTCTTCAGTGTTTGAAGTCAAAAGTTTTTGTTGTATTTGTTGTCAGAAACTATTCAGTTACCAGTGAAAACATGGTGGAAGTGAAATGTAGCACATTATTATTGGCCTCATAAAATGAATCCAAGTCACTAAGAGAGACATGGAAAGGTCTATGTTCAGGGTTTTACTACAAGATATGAGGAGATTCATAGGAAATCTAAGGTCACTAACAGAGCTTGTAGGATTGGCAGACTGACGTAGTAATGTGCATGTCAGTTAGTTAGCAGAATCGACGACATTTAGGAAAGAAGGGTCTCAAATGGCAATCACGTACCGTAAAACTGACAATGGATTGCGCTCAAGATAATTATTGGTCTACTTGTGTGTTTAAAGTATTAAATTTATCGTTCTTAATAACATTTCATTCACTATTTAAGTATTATATATATATATATATATATATATATATATATATATATATATATATAAAACATATTATTCATATTTCGATGTTCAAATTTGTTCATCTATTTAGAAATAATTTATGAAGCTACTTTTTAACTTTAATGGAAATTTTACTGATCGGAGAAGAAACGCAATATCCATTAATTTTTGCAGGCTACCAATGTTTACAATTATTTGAAACAAAAGGGTCGATATTTCTGTCGGCCTCGGGTCGATACGATTCTTAACCAGTAAAACTAATAAACATAGTTTTAATGGGGTGGACGCCGTAAACTTCAACAAGAATTTATTCTAATATTATTGTATATATGATCGTAAATATAAACATTTAGTTACGTCAACCAAAATATTTGCCACAGACCCGTGCAATCTCGAAATGGCAAGAATTGGTTTTGGTCAGTTTTGTGAACTCAATCATAATATAACGAATCTCTTGTAAAATTAAGATACGCGTTCTGAAAAATCATTTAAAATTAATTGCGCTTCAATTAGTTATCGATAGCAAACAACGGACAAATTCAAATGCCTCAGAAAGTTTAAATCTATATTTACTCGTATGTGCTGATGGCAATGCGAATATCTCTGAATTTTTACTATCATATTTAACTATCATATGAAGCTTTATTTAAACCATTTATTGGGATAATATATAAGTAAAAATGTAAGAGAAAAGTAACAAATGCCACTTGAGGAGTTCCGTTCTCAATATCCGAAATCCAACATAAGAATTTGTAAAATAATAGCAAAAGTAACAACTAACAAGTAGCAAACATTTTAAATCACGATTTATTTATTGTCATCCGTTGAGGAGTTGCATTATTCACGTTTAAAACTCATCATCAGACCCTGACCTGGTCGATAGTGGCACTATTCATATTCAGAACGATAACATGAGTGATAACGATGTAGAAATATAACATTAAGGAAAGTTTCAAAATATTTTAAATTATTAATTATTTTAAATAAAAATATAATTAAAATATTTTTAGTTTGCAAATCTGTGGTTCACATTTAATTACGTAAGGGATTCTTTTCATTTTATTTTTAATACCTTCAAATATTAATTAATGTAATTTACAGAAAGATATAATGGTTATTTTTGGAAGTACAGAACTTAGTGCGCCAAATTATGAGTGAAGTGAGGTCAAACTATTTTGGGAAAAATATTCCAATTATTTTTGGGAGTCTGTTAGAAAACTATAATTTTTTATTATTTTTTCAGGAGTAGAGTGATCACTTTTGCTGCACCTGTGATATAAATATACTCGTACTTCCCTAATGATGCGATAATTAAAGTGAAGATTAATTGTATATTTCCCGATATCTGGTTGCTGATCCTACTTAGAGAAGATGTTTTCCATCGATCCATAAATTACAATGAAAAACGAGTGTAACTTTCTTTTTATTTGGCTTCTTTAATTTTAAAGTTCAACAGTTTCAATTTACCTCAGCCCTACTCATTAATATCAATCTGGATCTGAAACATTAATATCAATCTGAACTTCGGATTTTAAAGGAAATCATTAATCTTGATTATGTATCTTAAAAAAAAAATTGCTATTAACATCATTAGAAATATAATTAGATTTGCAGCAAGTAACAAAGATGTTTGTATTGGTATTAAAATAATTCCTAAATCACTTCTACCTTGTATTTTTATAATGTCATTATTTACCTTTCAATATAAATTATAGCTCTCTATTCACAGAGTAATATATAAAAAAATCCAGGTAAGCTTGTTTCTGATCAAGATTTAAACGTAACAATTTTAAATGTAATAATTATTTTGAAACAAATAGATATACTAGCATATATCGTTCCTTTTTTTTAAATAATTTTCAAGTCTTTATTTATTTCTTTAACGTAAAAAGAATAAACAGACATGTTATGAATATTTCGAATTGGGAGAATTTAGAAATCATTGGATTGGAAGAATTTATAAATCATCTTTATTTTTATAACACTGTATTATATTAAATAATTTTGCTAGAATATCAATATTCCTATAATTAATATTTATACATTGATGATAACAAAAATATTAGTATTTATACTAATACCAAAAATCTATTAGGAAATTCATGAAAATCTAGATTTCTTATAAAAATATTTAATTAATTTTGCGGCAATTATTACGTTGTAATATTGTCTTGGTTATCACACGGTCATATGACGATCAATGGTGAGAAATATCTGTTTTATTTTTATTACAGAGTCTAGTGCCCACTTGTAAAAGAAACCAATGCGAGCATATTAGCTGGCAAACGATTTCATAATATTGGGGAACATAAACGAATATTGTTGATATTATGATTGGGTGATATTATGATTGGACGCGATATTATAGGACAAGTTCTCAGTTTCAAATAGCACACCGTATTATTTTATATCAATGTAATAATCCCATATTACGTTACAATGCAGTTTGTTCTTATTAACATGATGAAATTTAACAATTATTTTAAATTAGGGTCAAAGTAAGAAGTACTTTGATCCTAATTTGCATAATATTGATTAATGATGGTAGGAAGTAGATCGTACTAAGACTTTACGTAACTAAAATGATGATTACATATGGTTATTATATGAATTTTGTATTTCGTATTGGATAATATATGAATTTTCGTAAGGAGGTTATAAGAAGAAATATGGCCCTTTACAGCCAAAAACGCTCCACATCGTGAATACACATATTGTACCTGTCAAGAAATAAGAATTGTGCACGTTTTTACGTCATATTTAAGGTCACTTATTTTATGGTTTTCCCCACCTTTTCATTATAATTTCATCTCATTAATTTGATGCGCATTGGGTAATTGGTTCGCATGTGCATGAGACAGAGATAACCTACGGTTAGGTGTCCGCTAGGATCGCAAAACATGAGTTTAGGTCTGCTTAATTCTTGAAGAACGATAGAACTCTCATTTAAATTGTTAAATGTATATGCCGCTGGTGCCGCTGTTTAATTCAATATCGATTTGAGTGCATGCTCTACTTGCATGCACTCAAATTGATATTGAGTTGCTATGTATTAAGTACACCATTTTTGTGCCCGTTTTGTACATGAATGATCGCCCACCGAGGACTTGGGCGATTTTATGTTTTTTTTTCTTTTTATAACTTATTGGTAGATTCGTTAAACATAGTTACCATTAAATTAGATAAGGTAGAAGATGAAGAATGTAATCTAACAAAGTTAAAGGTTAATTAAACATATGTTTAAAGGAATTGAAGTATTAGATTCGCTTGAAAGTCGAGTACCTACCAATTTTTATCGAATTATTTGATGTTTCGGGGTATGTTCTCTATGGTCCGTGTTTTTGTTGATGATGTAGACCATATCAGTATCTATGTAGTGTTCGCGTCCCGGTGGAAATCAGTGCCTCTCGAGGTATTTTGAGTAGTCCGATGGAGCGCGATGCATGACTGACGCTGGTGCTGGCGGAAATCGGGTCTCGAGAAGACCATACCGCATGCTTATGCATCGCTATGTACACTTCTCGAGACCCAACCTTCGGGGGAGGGGGGTGCTGTGATTTGGCTAAATGATGTCTAAAGTGGGCAATGGCGATAGAGGTACATGCTCGAAATCTGAATTTTTGGATATTGGTATTAATTTTAAATGTAGATAGTGCCTGACTATTGAATGAATTATGAATTTACCTTGATAATGAATCGTAGCTTTGTGAAACAGTTTGTGATTTTATTTTGTTATTAAAATCACAGATGTTTGTTAATTTATGATCACAGGTATGACTTTATGATTAAACCATAGGTAATTAATCGTATGTTGCATTATATAAACAAAGAAAGAGATATTATCTAGAGTTGTTTGACGATGATTTTATTTACAGGATTATAATTTTTAAGTCTTGTGTCGATAATTCAAATGGAATACTTTTGATGCCCTAGAGTGACTTGTGGGGTGAGTTTACATTATTTCTTGGAGTTGGTTATTTCAGATTGAGATAGTACCATTGCTGATAGCTTGATGGAACTGGCTGGTAGTTGCTCAGGGTAAAAGCCTTGAGCAGTTTATCAGTTACTGAACAACCAAGCTTTCGACTGACTCCTACTGTTAAATGAAGGTATAGTCAAGGTGTACGGTATATTAATGTGGTCAAGTACTTTATGGGACTAGTTCTGTCTCAAGGGTTGGACCATGAACTGACCCGGATATCTAAGGAATATTATGGTATATTACTGTGGTCAAGTAGTGTATGGGTATTTTTCCCTGGTAAGGATAGGATCGAGAATTGAAGCGGATAGTCAAGAAATATGATACATTACTGAGGTCAAGTAGTGTTTGGGCTTATACCTGTGGTAAGAGTTGGACCATGAATTGACTCAGATATTCGAGAACATGCTACATTAATTTAGTCAAGTAGTGAATGGCCTTATTCCTATGACAAGGGTGGGACCATTACCCGGATATTTAAGGAAGCTAATACATTTCTCTGTATTGGCTTATTTCTGTGGTAATGGCAGGGCCAAGGCAGTCACAAAGCCACACGAGTTACAGACTAATTTGTGATGATCACCATTAAGTTGCGCTTGGTTTTGATAAGGCTGTTTTTATCAGGTTGGTTCAGATTATTTCATATGAAGCTGATGGATTAATCATTCCTTACTTAAGACTATCCCTAAGACTTCAGAGTGGCCATTATGTTGTGGATTTCGTTGACCAAGGCCGGACTGATCAATTTGTCTAGGCAAAACTTAGGATTAATATTCACTTATCTACTCTTAAAAAGTGTAAAATGATTAAAACTAATTTAAATATTTGTAATAATTTTACAGACAAAACTAGTGAATCAAGTCGATGACACCTTTAACATAGGAAGGCCAAGTGAAGGGGTATTATGTAATCACTCGAAGAGAGGCCGATATTTGATAGTTGTCATCTTAAATGTTATTTGGTTTTGCTTCACATTATAGTTTACAATGTAAGATGTCTTCAGGTAGAACTATGAGTTATTCACGTAGATTATGAGAAAACTGGAAAATTATGTTTTACTTATCTCTTCCCGATAGTATTCGCAATTAATTTAATACAATAATGAAAGTAAATTTTTGTTTTGCTTAATCGCACTTGTTTTAAGAACACTTATCTTTATCACAAATAAAGATGAGATTTAAATTTAATAGCAGTTAATATTTCATCTTCTGCAGTCGTATGTTCAAGATTGCTCAGGTTAAGCAGGAACAATCATCAAAGCTTTAAATTAAGTATTTAATGATATCGATTCCTAAATATTCAGACGACGTTTAAGTTATCGGAGAAATACATCATAAGATTGTCAACGTATGCTAGTTGTGACATATATACACATCGCACACACCAGCCTGCATATGTCATTTATATACTAAAAGGCAGCGAAACACGGGCGAAAATTTATAAAGATGTTTATGTATCTTTATTGAATTCAGATGCACTACCTTCATTAATTGTTTGCATAGAATCTTCTTTTACTCTTGTTTACTTAGTCCATAGGCACAGTTGCAAACTTTACAACATAATCGTGGTTGTATTAAGAGAACTTAGTACTTTTAAGATGAAATTACTTCTGAATCCGGCATATCCCATTATCAGTAAGCGTAGTATAGTGTAACAGGGATTTCTTTGTTGAGGTTCTTCATAAATTTATTTTCAAGTTCGATTAATGAAATTTATGAGTGAGCAATTATCGATAACGCTATTATTCTTTACAAATACGGAAGTAATAATATGGTATATGATTATATTAAAATGACTAGTTTTCCATAATTTTCCGGTTGCAGCCAGTATCGGTTAAAACAATTTTCCATTTTGATTGAGACAGAAAAAAATTGGGTAATATATAATAATAATATATATGCGCACATATAATAGACTTGCGTGGAATTGAAATATATCAAGGATATTCTTGATTTGAGTTAACACTATAAAACCAGAGGGAAAATCATCACCTTCGTAAACCTTCGGAATATTGAACAAAAATAAATATTCTGTAGGTTCATAAAATATCGCAAATATTGGTAAGAGATCCTAGTATACGTGCTTTACATAAAACAAACGCTGGCATAAAAGACAGTAAACACTGTTGGGAAAATGAGGTATACCGTTAGACAGGTTGCTTTAGTAGTTATAAAGAAAAAAATGGAAATTATAAAGAATAAATATTTGACATATTACAGAGTGTTTAGCATATTAAAATTTTGTTTGATTGAATGTCATTTTGAACCAGTTACATTTAAAGAGTTAATCAAGAAAAACTCAGATATGTATTTTTTTCCTTATTTTCCATTATTCTTTTCAATTCTTATTTCATTTATTTCACACAATTTGTAAGATATGAATCTAATTTTCTCATCCTACTCCTATTTAAGAAAAAAACAACTCGTAGGGCTATACATTTTACTAAAATATTTAATATAAATACAGAATACTTCCAAAATAGCAAAACGCTCTGGAATCCATTTTTGTACAAAATACTGAAGAATATTAAATTTGTTGCATGTTCCAGAGTAATTTTTTGTCTTCGCAATACTTTGGAACTGAGACTAGCCACGAGTTGGATAAACTCGGAATATGAAAAAAGTGAAAAGTCAAGTTCACAATATGTAAATGTATCGCGATCGATTAAAATAAATTAGGAATTTAGAGCACGTATCACGACAGAGAGGTGTTGAAAGAAAAGCTTACGAAAAAGATCAAAATAAAACAATGAAATTACATGTCAAGCCGGGCCAGTATAATTAATATAGTTTGGTCATGGTGTGATATCATGAAATTAATACCATACTGAGCTGTCAAATCACTTCACGTCGACCGACTAAACATTGAGTGTATTAAAAACCATATTGTTTCTTCCTATTTTATTTACTAATGAATGCATCAAATTACATTTAAGTAACTGAAATCGAAATTCTACGTGTTTATATTAACTTTTACTCTGCTTTTATACCTTATGACCATTTATTTCATTTGTGAGAAATATTGTTAAAGTATTTACTTAACTCACAGTATATATTATATCTAACATTTACAACTAACTTAACTCAGAGTTTATATTATGTTTAACATTTTCGTGAATAATAAATTGTATATAAACATTTGACACCTTATTAATATGCTTTACAAAGTTGACCGAGTAATAATAATTTTATATTATATGCAAATAATATTTTCAATCATACTCGCATAATTTCTTTTGTTATGTTAGAGGTATAATTATATGTTTTTTTATAATTACGTTTTACAAAATTTTACATAGCCCAACTCACATAAAAATAAAACGTGTTAAAAAGCAAATTTGAAAATTTCAGCAAAATAACCAATTAAATTATTTATTGCAGTATATATCAGAAAACAGTGCTCGGCAGTAGATATTTCCATAGCCATCTTAATTTTTCATAAGCTGATTCCAAAATAATTCTAATGATGTAAGCCCTACTTTTTTTATTTCAATTTCTGTCATATTTAATATTCTATAAAGTGATATTGATATCATATATAAGGTAAGCACATACTTCAATTTTGATAGGTATACTTCAAAATTATTGGTAAAATTTTTTAAAAAGGTTACAGAAATCAATATAGAAATTTTTTATATCGAAACAATTGTTATCGGATACTGTTTATCAGATAGCAAAGATTTGTTTGGAATTATCGCGTTTTTAATTTCAAATTATGTTCACTTTACAAAAAATAATATTATAAACTTAACCACTCTGTTACCTGTAACAGTAAATCTGGTATCAAAACTATCGTTTTGATATTTCGCCAGAATAATACACGTATCTTAATTAATAATTTTGAAAAACATTACATATGTGTATATAAGAAAATTTAGAAACTTTATAATATTACACGATGAGATATTTAACAAAATTACTAATTACATGAATTCTGCACACAACGATAATTCTTTTAGTATATTATTTCATTGTTTATAAATAAACATTAATTTATTTTAAGGTTTCGTAACCGTTACGATTTTGCTATGTTCATCCGTCCGTCTGCCATAGTTCATGACTTGATAATTTTTCAATCTTTTTTAAGTTATAAATTTAGTTAATAGAAAAAAAAGGAGAAAGTGATATTACAAAAAGAAAACAAATATTAAGGGCTATGTGATAAAAGTTGGGATGATATTTTTTTGCATAACCTACCGATTAAGATGTCATTTGAAAGATCTTTAAAAATTCAATAAAATCATATCGCACGGCTCCTTTAATTGGTCATCTTATTAGTTTTTATTGTCACAATATTATTAGAACTCGCTTGCGTTGCGTCCCTTTGCTACTTTTCCAAACGAATGCCACAAAATTAAAGAAGATGAGAGATGATGGCTTTTAGCAAATTGATGTTCTTACAACAGGTATTCGGTTTATTTTTTAACTATGATTATAGTACCAAAATAAAACGAAAACTCGTCCCACAAATAATTTCCGAAATGTACATTTAAAGACAACATTAAGAGAAATGCGAAGATCAAACAACTATTAAAAGTTCATCAATGGCAACCTGATTCATTACTAAAAGCGTAACGCGTGCGCTACATTTATTTGGTCTTTTTTTTCGGTGCCAGTAAACGTGATGACAAATATACGTTAGGGTAATAATTTTATAAAAGGATTATTCATTAAAACCACACATGCAACGATACAATAATGGATTTTGTCGTAACGTCTACAAATGTTCTTACTAATTAAGGAAATAAAATGACTTGTACATATTTTGCATAATTTGTCACGGCATTTAGTTTTGTCCGAAGATAATAAAGAAATAGCAGTGTAAACCTTAGAACTTCGTCAATAATTCACAATATTACCTGTTTGCAACAATTATATAAATTGTTGTCTGTTGGTTGACCATTGTATCTCTTGTATATCTTGATTTATTTGATTTTTTATTTGGTACAAAACCATATTAAGGGAAAACACATAAAATTATAATATGGAAATAATATGTAGTTTAATTATTAAAAAAATCAGTTTTAAAGAAATAGAAATGATTACAAACTGTATTTCAAGTTGCGTGTTGATTATATATATAAACCGATATGATATTGCGAGAATAAATGCGGTTATATTTCGAAGGTAGTTTTATAAACACGGACAATTACATTTTTTGTAAATTCTATTTTATTGTATAAACAGAGCATATTTAATTAACCAATAAGTTTTTCAAACTCAAGCCAAGATCTTGTACAATCTTGATTTGATCCGCAAATGTGATATTAGTTATTTACAAACTGCAGTCGTATTTACTGTAATATCACATATTGATTAGCATGTATATAAGCAAACATACTTAGGTCAAAGTCTATTAAATCCCTTATTGTGTTCACTCACACGTCAAAGTGTATAGAATACGTAAAATGCAACTTTCAGAATTCTGAGTCCACGCGGTGGATGTCCTATCATAGTACAATGTTTATTGTCATAATAATTACTTGAATTTATCAAAAAATATTTTAATATAAAAAACATCATTTGCAGTTTGCCAGAAACAACCTGTAAAAAAACGTTAACTCTTCTTCGTAACGTTAACTCTTCTTGTTTATAAATTAGAAATAAGAAATACCAAAATAATAAATAAAAAAAAAAAAATACGTACAAAAATTATATTTTATTCATAAGTTAAATAAATATTAACTCTTAATAAAGCACATTACACTCAATAATAATTTTACATTTTTGGACGTTTATCTTAGTGGATTATATATAGGTGACTATAGACATTTTTTGAACTTCCGTGATCCAGGACGGTTATATTAATGAAAATAAATAAAGAGAAATAGTCTTGCAAAAATTTACGAAAATCAGAACGAAATATTATTTTCGATTAATATAAGAAAAAAAAAACACCGTTGGAATGTTTTTATATATCACGAGATGTTAAAACGCTGATCAGCTTGCAGTCACATAATTGAAGTGGTGTTAAAATTGTTGAGATATTTTTTGTATAATCAGATTCTATCAAAGTATGTAGTGTATTCTTTTATTTTCATGATCTATTTAATTAAATGGAAATTAATAAAAATGTATGTTAACAATTATTATTCGGTTTTAATAAATATGCCTTTGGTTAATTATGAAATGATAGATTTTCGTAACGCTATTTCTGGTTTATATTTTCTTAGAAAACTAAAATTTGTGTTTTAGTATTTTATGTACGTTTTCTTTCTCAAATACAGAATCCAAACTATTGTTTTACTCTTTTTTCATTCACAAAAGTTGGCCGATTTCTTGTCTACTATGTTTTAAAATGATGAACCTGGGCTTCGTCGGCTTCATTTATTGATAACGTGCAAAGATATTGGAAATGAACCTGAAAAAATATTAGATAAAGTTATAAAAACAAAGACGGAACAGTTTCGCAAGTAGAAAAGATAATTTTCATATATAATTTCTGTTAATCAATACAGCGTAATGATTTGAATCGTAATAGTACTCGCAATACATCATTTTAAAAACCAAGATCTCTCCTTGCAGCTTATTTTCACTTTTTTTTATTACTTGATCATTTGGTGAAGAAAGGAACAGTTTTTTTTAAGAATGTTTAAATTAGATGCCAGCTGACAGTGAAGTAATTCCTTTTAAAAGGATTGTTGATGCTGACTGACAATTCAGCGTAGGATTTTATTATAAATTCACAGCTTGGCACCACCTTTAATTACTAGCAGGACAAAATAATAAAAAAACACGGAATCGATACTAATATGAATAGAAGATAAATTAGAAAGGATAATTGGAAATAAAAACAAAAAGATGAAATTATTACTCTATTATGGTAGGGAATACTTTTCAGTATATAGATAAAAACAACTAGGAAAAGTATTAAGACCGGCTTGTGTTATTAGTAAACTTAGATTTGACATAAAAGTTAGACATTTTGGAAGACAGATAAAGATTTGACAGATTTGGTATTTTAGATGGTCACAAAAAACTATTTACTTTCTATGCAAAAAATACAGAGTTTTTCATTAAGAAATATATACGATTAAAATTCAATTTTACAATAATTCGAGTATTTTTTATTTATAATTGGCTTAAAACGAAATAGGTAATGAAACTAAAGTATGTAAGATAATATTCATAAATAAAAACTGCACTACAAAGATTTTATTTAATCTGGTTTTTACAAATGTGACCAAACTGGTTTGAAGGTAGAAGAGGTCTTAACATGAATTAAGAAGAGATAATGAAATTAATCAAAAATATTTGTGATGGCGTACGTTCATAATAGGTGATAAAATTACACCATACAAGAAAATATTCTAATCAAAATATATTACAATCACATTCAAAATGTGGCTGGTTGGAATTAAATATGCTTTTATATTTGATCAAACTGTACGATGATATTGAGAGATTATTAATTATTTCATGAATGATGCATAAATGTTGCAGTTTTTATTTCCCAAGAAATGCCAATTTGATATTTGTACTGCACACAAACATGCACGCACACCTGATAATCCCAAGACAAGTACGAAAAACATATCTAACGTAATATTAACAGGATTATTGAAGTCGAAAAATAATATTTCTACTCTATTGATTATAAGCATAAATTATTTATTATTAGTCGCAACTAAAATCGAATCCACATAAAATTTTGCAAGTAATTGTTAGCTTCCTAAAAATTTCAAGTTAACATTTTCACAGATTTTTTAGAAAAACAGATATCCAACAAAAACACATTAACTGAATGCGTATATAAACCAATATTCAATGCCGAGGACAAAAAACTGACACATTTGTTTCAAGTTTTAGGTCACACATGAAATACTTGAAATTAATTAGAAACAATGAGAAAGTAAAGTGGAACAACATTTCAACCTGACCCTGATCGTTCTCATATAATGTTTTATGTACATGGTTTAAACCAGAATTATAAACTGCCCATCGACTATTCAGAATAGTATAATTTTCGTTCCGGGAGTAAACCACAGAAATAACGTCCTAGGTCCTAAGTTGATGAATAATGATAACTTACCTCTCTCTGCTGCTAAATGTAATCAGTATTACTTCTCAAAATGTAAAATTATCACAACTTCCATAAAAACTTGAAATATGTTGGTATTGGTGATGAGTAAAATGATCAGATATCATAACACTAGCCTACATTTTTCTTTAAGTTCCGCAACTTTTCAATTAAAGATATAACAACTATTTAAATTCACTGTCGTTGACGTTCCTTGTATATATGAGTTGTTAATTTTTTAATTTGTGCATTAATTTTATATACTGAAATTGTATTTCAATGATGTGATAAAAATACATAATTTTATAGAAATAAAGGGTTGATTTAATAAAAGTTTAGAAGGCGTTTAGGTAAATAATTTTGGTAATTGTGTATTACCATTAATAATTTAATAAAAAGTATAACTATATAATCATGTTAGGAAATATATTTATCTCTAACTCAAGACCGATTGAAGTCTAAGGTGAAACTGGGCATGTTACATTGTGGTATTATTTTAAAGTGTATTATAATACTTAAAGTAAATATTATAACACCATTAAGTACCCTTAGTAAATTATAATGGTGTAAACAAACCATTGTTCAAAATTGATTGTCTTAATTTCATCTACAAAATAAATTTTGGTGAAAAAAGGTAAGAATTAAGATAAGAAAAAAGGCAAGAAATGGAATGTTTTTTTTACTTTCTCTATAGGATGTATATTTACTAAAACTAGTGCTCGCCCAATGATCAAAATTAGACCATAATCATTATTGAAAATTTGAGAAATTTTTTTTCTATTATAATTTACTTCATTGCCTATCTGAGACCATGTACTTTTATATGTACCTACAATACAAAACTGTTCAGTGCCATTATAATTAAATAGAAAATAAATTCAATAAAATAAGAGTAAATTACAGCTAATAACCTTGATTTATTGATTTGAAACAAAATTTAAATTTCAATTAAAAATTAAGTTTAAATTTAATTTTTAAAAGTAGTATGCTTAAAAGTATTTATTAATAATACGAAAATGAATTCAATGACAGATAATTAATTTAAATTTTGATATGTATATATAATTCTCTAAGTAAATGAATGAAATGATAAAAAAAAATTAAAAATTAAATTTTGATTTGGTCTTTCCAATGCAAATTCAATAAATTTATATGTAAAACTTCTCTATGGAAATTGTATTATTATTAAGTTATCTTGACTGATGTCATTATAAATATAAAATTTCAAAATACTGCATGAAAGAACTCTACTTGCAGCATAATTGTCCATGCAAAAACACTGGATGTCGCCATAGTTCACCAATTTTATCAATGACTATGTGACTTGTTTATGGTCATAGCAAATGTAAATGTATAGAGGAAACTGTATTCTTTGAAATATAAATATATAAGCAAATGTAACATAAGCAAACAAATGTAACATTAACATAAGCAAATGTAAATGTATTAGAGGAAACTGTATTCTTTGAAATATAAATATATAAGCAAATGTAACATTAACATAAGCAAATGTATTAGAGGAAACTGTATTCTTTGAAATAAAACTGAAATTATAATCCCACAAAATGTTAAATTAACTTTCGGAATCAAAATTCTTTTATTTAGAGCAATTCCTGTTAATACGTCACAGTTAATCGTATCGTGATGCAAGCATTTTACTCTCATTCGTGTTCGTAAAACTTATGTAGTATTTAAGCTACTCAATTAATTTAGTTAGTCAATTAATTTAAAAATTCAAAGGGATGATCATTCACATTATCATTTAGACTAGAGCTAATTTTATTAAAGCTATAATAAACTTTTTGTTCCCTTGATAAACGATTAAGTATTTCGTCATTAATTGAACGACAATCATCATTTGTTGGTGTTACAATAATTGTTTTAAGGATTTATTCTGACAATATGGTTTTACGAATATTATCACAAATGTCATCAACTATATTATCAATATTTCCAATCATTCGCTGTTGCAATTCTATAATATCTTTATCAAACTTAGGATATTTTTTTAGTTCACCATTCCCGAGTTTATTCATGACTCAGAGATTATTTAATATGTTGAATATATTTGGCGTCAATTTTGTAAAAAAATATTATTCACAATTAAATGAGACTACGTGATGAAATTGTATTCAAACGTTTGATACGTTACCAAATACTTTTCAAAATTTACCTATTAACAATAATTTTATTTTATTTATAAATAATATATTTTATTTAATTATACTATTATATCTTTTTTTTGTTACGTTAGGATACAATTATATTTATTTTTAATAATTATGTTTGATATATTTTATACAATTTTACACAGCCTAACTCATATGAAAATAAAATTGGTTAAAAAGCAGATATGAAAATTTCAGCAATTATAGAGTAGATATTTTCATAGCAAACTTAATTTTTTATAACCTAATTCTGATTCATCGATAATTCGTATTTTCAATTACAGGAAAAAATCTTGAATATCATAGTGGACATTTTAAAAGTTAATATCCAGAAATTTTAAGTGAAAGCTATAAGGAGATTAGGCAAAATGGAAAATAACACTAGGCCATAGCTTTTGCTCTGACTACACTACAAAGAAAGATTGAAACATTAAAGAATAAAAAGTTGCTGCAAGACACAAGAATTCCCGCCTAAAATTCTGAAAATTAGGGAAGAATTAAAAATACAACAAAAACGAGAGACATACAGAAGGAATAAAGCATTTATACGCTATAATAAACTCGTATTAACAAAAAACGCTAGAAAATATAGTAGTAAAAGACGGCCATCGACATCTCCACCCGACACAAACTGCAACACGGATAAGGAAACTTCTACAAATATTATGACAAAGAAAAAGTTCAAAACCAATAACCACATGACATTTGGGAAGAAATCATCACAAAATACCATAAATTTAAATACTCCCTCCATAACTAGTCATAAACACTTAAAATTCACACAATTGTCTCCCAATATGGCTAGTTCCTGCGGGAGAAACCGACCACAACCCTCCATGGGATATAATAAAAGTAGCGCGAACGGACGAAACACTTACATAAATATTTGTACGCTGAACACTAGATCTTTCGTATATGACGTTAGAAAGGCTGAATTGATACATGCTATGAAATATATAAGATGAGAAATTCTGCAGCTTTCTGAAATAAAACTAGCAAGCATAAAATAATAGTAGAAAAAAATATAATTTTTATGTACAAAGGCAACGACGGAGTGGGTTTTATTCTGAAAGACCATATGAAATCTCATATTACTGAGTTTCAACCAATTTCTAATAGGCTTGGTAGATTAGACTTACAAATAAAAAAACGACATAATTAACCTCATTCAAGTTTATGTGCCTACAGAAAAGTTTAAGGAAGAAGAAATTTGTACAATCAAGTTAGAACGGCTTTAGAGAATACAGGATCAAACACTAATAGTGATTTCAATGCCAAAGTTGACAATTCTACTCCTGAAAATATGAATGTGATGGGCGCTGGGGTTATCGCTCCAAAATAAGCAAAAGAATAATGTTACTTATAGAATTCTGTTTGGAAAACCGATTTTTTTGAAGTAAAGATTTCAAAAAACACCAGTAACCAAAATGGACGTGGTTCTCACCAGATCATAAGACTTATAATAAAATTGAATATAATGAACAATAAAAGTAGATTTCAGGATAATAATATAATAAATACATCTCACCCCACACATTATAAAATAATTCGTGCTAAGTTCTCCATAAAAATGCAAGCAAAACTCAGACAATATTTTCAAAATAAAATTTACAGTTTCACTACGGTGGAAAAAGAATTATTAAAAAAATAATTTTAAGAAGCAATTCTGCCATTAAGTAAAATGAGGCATGTGCAAGAAACATACTCGAATTTATTTAAAATCATCAAGGAAACAGTCTACATCTCTAACAAGAAAATTTGTAATATAAAAACAAATGTTCAATATTACTCTAGATATTGCAACCATTCTAGAAGAAAGAATACTACGAAAAATCAGGAAAAATGAAACAAAGCATGAAAAGAGAATATTGTCGTATTGATATAAGGAAATCAAAAGAAGGATATTAAAAAGCAAAAACAAAATATTAAAAAGCACCTATTGTTGAAGAATTGAAAAACTATAACTAAATAACCTATTATTGAAGAATTGAAAAACTATAACTAAATAAAGAGAGGAAAGAGACGCTTAGGAACAATTTTAACATAGATCCCCCTCATTGAAAACCTCTACAAGCAGTACTTCTGCCTGGAGAGAAGAGCTCGTGGGCGTTGCTTCAAAATTTTACGGGAGATTATACAGCAACGCATACAAGCATGAAGAAACTATATCACCCAAAACTACGCATACAATGAAGATATACATATTACTTCCAAACGTATTTAATAAAATCTTATTATATGAAAATATTTCAACTCATTGGGAGACCTCCATTATAAAAGTATTATACAAGAAAGGTAACCCAGAAAATACTAAGAATTATAGGTTCATTAGCATACTTCAAAGAACATGCAAATTATATACACAGATGATATTAAGAAAAATAGTACCGATATTAGAATTTAACCAACCAAGGGAACCACCAGCTTTTCGTCCAATTACTTTAAGACTGATTAAACATTCACTCTAACTTATATTCTGGAAAAAAACATTTAGAGCATGATAAATCATTACATATCGTTGATTACTCTAAGGCATTTGATTCAATAATGCATTCATTATTATGTAAAGGCCTAAATGAAAAAGGAATAAAAAAAGTACATAAAAATTTTACAAATAATATAGAACCAAATAAAGCAGTTGTAAAATGGGAAAAATAAGGTAAATCCTTCTAAATTGAACACCGTGTAAGACAGGGTGACTCAATATCTTCTAATTTATTTACAGCCTTATTAGAGAATGTTTTCCTTAATTTGAGTTAGGACAAAATCGGCATAAATACAAATGGAGAGTACTTAAACCACTTACACTTTGCTGATGATATAGTACTATTATGTGAAAACAATAAGCTTGTGGATTATATGTTACTATCCATTGACACAGAGAGTAGAAAATGTGGTTAAGAAATGAACAAAAGCAAAACATGCGTAATGACAAATAGAGAAAGAATATTCATAACAATAGGATCAAATATTTTGAACTACGTCGAAAAATACGTGTACCTAGGACAGCTAATCTCATTTATGAATCAGATACTTACCAAAGTAAATATAAGGTTATTAAAACACATATTCAAATCCAAATTACCGACTTCCCTAAAGGAAAAGCCTGTTGTTATACCTACTTAATTATATGGTTGTCAAAGCTGGGCTCTGACTAAGGAAATAACCCAAAAATTACAAAGATTCCAGAGAGCAACCAAGAGGAGCATCATGGAAGTGCACCAACAACTTGTGTGTAAATATTACTCTATCAAAAACTTGTTCAGTTATTGAAATTAAGTATATTTATATTTTTTTTTTTTTTTCTACATATACAAAAATATCTTTGTTTGATGGTTAATTAAAGTATTTTAGATTAATATTAATATTCCCTTCAATGTAAGTACCATTTATTCATTCAAATATCGTAAACTTTTTTTACTTTTCTCTTTTATTGGGGAATAAACAAATAAATTACAAAATAATTGTACAGATGTGAGCTCCATTTCTTTGATTTTAATTTCTGTCTTAAGTAAAGCAATATTGATATCACATATAAGGTAGGAATTGGCAACATATTTTAATTTCGTAGGTAATACTTAAAAATTATTGTTATAATTTTTTTGATAAGGTTACAGAAATCCATATTGATGGTTTTTTACATTAGAACTATTGTTATTGGATCTTGTTTATTTCAATTAATAATAAAATTGTAGTTAATTAATATTTAAACATAACCACTATGCTACCTGTACCAATAAACTAGCATCATGATTATAGATTTGACATTTCCCCAAAGAATACACGTATTTTAAATAATAATTTCGAAAAATAAATGTAAATAAAAATTAGAAGTTTTATAATATTACACTGTGACATATTTAACGAAATTAATCATATGAATCTGGGGTCAAGGATAATTGTTTTATTGAACTATTTCATTGTTTATATTTTAAGGTTTCGTAATAATTTTGATTTTGCCATTTTCATCCTTCTGTCTACCGCAGTTCGTAACTTTATCATCTTTAAATCTTTTTTTTTAAGTCTTTGAATTTAGTTAATCGAAAAAAAACAAAGTGATTTTAAAAAAAACAAATATTAAGGTTATGTGGTAAAAGTTGGGATGATATTTTTTGCACGACCTATCGACTCTTCGTAACCGACTTCTAAAAAGGAAGAAGTTCTCAATTCGTCGGAATCTTTTTTTTTATGTATGCTCAGCGACAATTCGTTTCCGAGTAGACCGATTTTGATTATCCTCTTTTTATTTGAAAGAGGATGCTATAGGTGTGGATTCATGTAGATATGATGGTGGTATGATTGAGGTCCGAAAATGAATAAGGGAACTCCTTAAAAAATGGTAGTAAAGTAATTATGATTCAAGATATTTGCTAAGGATACTTGTTATATTGCAAAATAACCACTCCGCTTACCAGGTCAGGGTCTGATGATAAGTTTCGGATATGAACAATGGGACTCCATAACGGGTATTAGTAAATCAACTGCGATTAAAGATATGGGCTACGGGTAGTTGTTACTTTGCAAAATAACTACTCCGTTGACCAGGTTATGGTCTGATGATGATTTCTGGAGATGAATAGTGGAACTCCTTAACGGATGGTAGTAAATTGAAAGTGATACAATATATTTGCTTCTGGTGGTTGTTACTTTGTAAAATAACTACACTATCGATCATGTCAGTGTCTGATGATGCGTTCTGGAGATGAACAACAGAACTCCTTATCGGATGGTGGCAAATCAAATGTAATTCAAAACATTTACTACTGGTAGTTTTTACTTTACAAATTAACTGCACCATCGACCAGAGACCTGGTGTCACTGTGCGATGATGAGTTCTAAAGGTTAATACTGTAACTCCTTAACGGATGGTAATAAATTGATCGCGATTCAATACAGGTTAAATGTTACTTTATTCATTACTTTGCAAAATCTGATATTGGATTTCGGCCATGAAGAACGGAACTCTTCAAGTCGTAATTTTTAATTTGCAAAATCTCTTATTAGACTTTGGATATGGAGAACTGAACTCCTCAACCGCTAACAGCTAACCATTAGCAGCTACTACTATCGCTTCATTTTTATGCTTTTACCTATGACTTTTAATAATTAGTTCAATATTTTAAGTAAGAAAATAATTGTGATAATTAATATTAATATGTTAATCACTAAATTTTTTTAAATGAAATGTCTAAAAACCGACTTGTAAAAAGTCTACAGTCTAAGTCTTGTAAGCTGCCGACCAACTTAAATCAATTTATAATTTGATTTAATTTATAATATAAATTTAAAACTTTAACTTCTAACGTACTTATGATACTAAATGAATCCATAAAAGGCTTATTTATAATATAAAAAATTACATTTGTCAAATTAGTCGGCGTTGCTGGCTCCGACTTCAAAAATAAGTAATAGTAGTTATTAATTGCAAATAAGTAGGTACCTATTTTGAGTTAATTATTTTTTACTTTTTAGTATCTATCATTTTCGAAGTGGTTTTTTAAAAGATATCTTATATTATTTAAAATGACTTATTAGTTTTCGTTTAATCACATTTTTAATTAAACTCGTTTTATTTCTAGTTTTACAAACGCATGCCAAAAATTTCAAAAACATGAGTGATGACAGTCTTTAACAAATTGATGCTCTAACAACAGGTATTCAGGTAACCATTAATATGGTACCAAAATACAATGGAAACTCATTAGACCAATAATTTTCGAAATATGTATTTAAAGGCAACATTAAAAGAAATGCGGATATCAAATAAATATTATAAAAAAGAAATTATCGTAATCTGATTTATTAATAAAAGGGTAGCTTGTGCTCTCAATTTATTTGGTGCCAGTAAGCGTAACGATAAAATATACGTTAGGTTAATAACTTTATACAAGGATTATTCATTGAAACCAATCATGCAACGATACAATAATGGATTATGTCGTAACGTAAATGTTCTTATTAAGTAAGGATGTAAAATAACTTGCACATATTTTGCATAATTTGTCCCGGAATTTACTTTCGACCGAAGGTGATGAAGAAACACTGTAAACCTTGGAACGTATTTATAATAATAATTTTAAATATATTATCTGTTTATTCGGCAACTATATCTCGTAATCTATGTTATCTTTCATTATTACAAAACAATATTAATGGAAAATATAAAGTTGTAACATGGAAAAAATATGTAAATCATTATTAAAAGAAATAAACTTTAGGGAATCAAAAACGATTTTGAACTGCATTTCAAGTTGCATATTAATTATATTTTGCTAAAAAGGTGTAATATTGCGAGAATAAATTCGGTTTTATTTCGACGGTAACTTCACAAACACGAACAATTACATTTTTTCCAAATTCTGTTTTATTATATAAGCAGAACACATTTTGTTAACCAATAAGTCATTCAAATTTTATACAGGAATTAATATGAAATTTTAATATTTATGAAATAAAATTACACACAAAAGTCAACAATTCGCTGAATTGACCAAAGTAGCGAGCTCGCCGGACTACTAACTTCATGGTTGCATAGTTTGATTGGATGAAGATTTTTTTTGACTATTTCACAGATATTTCCGGATTCTATTTTTTTGTTATTTATATCGCCAAGATTTTTCACAATCTTGATTTGATCCGCAAATGTCATATCAATTATTTACAAACTGCAGTCGTGTTCACTATGATGTCATTTATACTAATTAGCCAGAGTATAAGCAAACATAAGTATGTTATGTTATGACCTAAGTACTTACTTAGTAATGTTGAACTAAGTAAGTACTTAGGTCATAGTCTATTTAATCCGTTAATGTGTTCATTTACGCGGTGTTCACTAATGTGGTGTGTCAAAGTCTGCTGAATACTTAAAATCGAACTTTCAAAATTCTGAGCTCACACGGTAGATGTCGTATGATCATGTAATATTTATAGTCATAGTAATTACTTGAAGTTGCCTAAAAATATTAGAATATCGAAAGTATCACTTGCCGTTTAACAAAAACGACCCGTGAAAAAAGGTAGATTTTCGTAGCGCCAACTCTCCGTGTATACATGTTTTGAATAAGAAATACCAATATTTGTATTTCATTTATAAGTTAAATAAACAATAGTACTTGTTATGCGACACATTAAACTCAATACTATTTTTAAATGTTTGAAGGTTTTTCTTAGATAAAATTAGACTGGATTATACATAGATGACTATAGATATCATTTGAACTTTCTTGAACTGGGACTGTTATATTAATCAGAACAAATGAAAAGAAATACTCTTGCAAAAATCAGAACGAAATATTATATTCGAATAATATGAAAATGCGATTTTAATGTTTATGCATATGAATTACATGATGTTAAGAAGCTAATCAGCTTGCAGTTACATGATTGAAGTGGTTACATAACTTTTCATATATTTTTGTATTTTAGGAGCCTATCAAAGTATGAAGTTCATTTTTGTATTTTCATGATCTATTCAATTATATGAAAATTACTAAATTTACACATAAATAATTAAATAATTTTAACAAATATGCTCAAGGTTAACTTTAAAAAGATAGATTTTTGTAACATTATTTCTGGATTATATCTTTTTAGGAAATTTCGAATTTTTCAGATTTTTTTGCATTTTGTGATATGTTTACTTTTTCAAATATAAAACGTAAACTACAGTTTTACTTTTTTTAAATTCATAATACTTTGCCGATTACTTTTCCGTTATGTTTCATAGACCTAAGCCTCGTCGGTTTCATTCATTGATGACGTACAAAAATATGGGAAATGATATTTTAATTTAAAAAAAATTATGATTCAAAAATTTCTATTACTTACTTTGTTGACATTATCTTTCTCCTGAAAAAAATATTAGATAAAATTATAAAAACAAAGACGAAACAATTTCGCAAGTAGGAAAGATAATTTTATATATAATTTCTGTTAATCACTACAGCATAATGATACCAATCGTAATGGTACTCACAATATATCATTTTAGTTTATTTTCATTTTTTCTAATTGCTTGATAATTTGGTGAAGAAAGGAACAGTTTTTTATGGAACGTTTAAATTATACGACAGCTGAAGTAGTTCTATTTATAAGGCTCGCCGATGCTGACTAAAAGACAATCTAGCGTAGGAGTTTATTATAAATTCACAATTTAGCGTCAACTTTAATTTCTAGCAAGAAGAAATAAAAAAACGAACACCAAAACGACACTATTATGAGAATATGATAAATTAGAAATAATAATATAATATATACAAATATACACATGAAATTATTATACTCTGTTATGGTAAGGAATATTTTTCAGGGTATAGATAAGTACAACTAGGGAGTACAAAAATATTAAGGCTGGCTTTTATTATTAGTAAACTTTGATGTGACATTTTGAAAGATAGAAAAAATATTTGACAGGTTTGGTATTTTAGATGATCACAAAAAACAATTTACTTTCTATGCAAAAAATAAAGCAATTTACTTTCTATGAAAAAAATAAAAAGCTTTCCATTGAGAAACGAATACGATTGTAATTACAAATTAATTCGAGTGTTTATTTTTATTTATAATTGGCTTGAAACGAAGAGGGTACTATAATTAAAGCATGGAATTTAATATTCACAAATGAAAACTGCACTAGCAAAGATTTAATCTGGTTTTGACGAGTATGAACAAAATGGTTTGAAGAGAGAAGAGGTCTTAATATAAATTTAAAAAAAGTTAATGCAATTTAGTGGCGGCATATGTTCATTACAGGGGATAGAATCACATCATACAACAAAATATTCTAATCAAAGTATATTACTCTCACATTCAAAATGTGGCCGGTTGGAATGAAATATGCATTTATATTTAATCAAGCTGTACGATGATATTGAGAAATTATTCTTTTATAAATGATGCATGAATTTTGCAATTGTTTGTTAACTTCCCAAAAATTTCAAGTTAACATTTTCACAGATTTTTCAGAAAAAGGACATATCCAGCAAAAATAACTGGACCTATTTATAAACTAATATTTAATACTCGAGAATTCTCACAAAGACACTGAAGTGTCTCAAAACTTTGTTTTAAGGTTTTGGTCACACATGGAACAGTGGATATGGATTAGAAAAAATGAGAAAATAAAATTAAATCAAGTTTTAAGCTGACCCTGACCGTTCTCATATAATATTTTATTAACACCATTTGAACAAAAATTCATATCTGTCCATCGACTATTCAAACTAGCATAATCTACGTTCTGGGAGTAGATTTCACAGAAAGAATGTCCTAAGACCTAAGTTGCTGTATAATTATAGCTAGCCTCTCTCTGCTGCCAAATGCAATTATTAATATTACTTTCCAAAATGTAACAACTTCCTTAGAAACTTGGATAATATTGATATTCTTAATGAATCAGGTGATTAAATATTATAACACTAGAATTTTTTTTAAATTTTGTTAAGTTCGGCAAGTATTCCATTAAATATATAACTACTTAATTTAACTATGCCGATAAATTAATAACTCATAGGCACAAGGAACGCCTTTTTGTGCCTACGAGTTGTTAATTTTTTAATATATGTTAACGATAATAATAAGGCTGTTTCCATTTTTTTTATTTATAACAATAAAACTCATTAATAGCTACTAAATAAAAAAAATTGGTGAATACAAAGTTACTGCACTGTTTTGTATTTGTAATATGCTACCTAATATCATCATTATTAATATCGTCTCCACTACGCGGCTGTACGCCGTTTTGTAAGTACGCTAAGAAATTTTACAATGGTTTGCTATTATGTAGCATGTGAAATAACGAAGTTACAGTGAAAATTAACTCGGAATTCCGTTTTGGGTTTAAGATGACGGTTTATAATTACGGTTTTCTTTCATACATCATAGAAAAATGCAAATATTTTCAAATTTTGATGGAATTTAAGGAGAAAATTAATTTTCAAATTTTGATAAATGTTTATGAAGCGGGTAATTTTGAAAAAAAACCAGTATAAGAAATATGTCATAAAAAAATGCTCAAATTAAAATAAATCTTTTTAAGTGACTATTTGCTCTTAATGTCTTTTTGTTATGATAAACCGTCCTGGAGTTTTTACCATTAGAATATAGTAACAACCCTCTTTAAACTCTTTTTTTCGCTCCCTTGGGACTGAAATACGAATGAAAAAACGTCTTTATCAGCTCTTTGCTTAAAGACATTAGTTGTAAAACTAAAATTCCCTCTAATACGATTTTTGTTTTTTGGTTTCGTTGAAAATAACTGAAATGAGTGAAAAACAGGTGACCATATTTTTAGCAATAAATCGAAGTTATATTAATGGTCTGAACCAAAGACTACATAATGAAATTACGGATATGAAAAACCGGCGGCATTTAGAATATTTTTTTAATCGACGAACTT
Source organism: Druceiella hillmani (assembly GCA_039881145.1). Taxonomy (NCBI): domain Eukaryota; kingdom Metazoa; phylum Arthropoda; class Insecta; order Lepidoptera; family Hepialidae; genus Druceiella; species Druceiella hillmani. The sequence continues at coordinate 56,692,710 of JAYKKI010000002.1, forward strand.
TGCCATTGATACGTTTTATGAATAGAAATTATTTTTTTGTGAAATATTTAAATTTTTATCATTTTTTATCTCAAGTAAGTGATTTGTCATAAAATCTATGTTACTATGTTTATTTTGAATAAAATGGGGTAAAATGAAAAAAATAGCCGTCAATATTTTTTATTTTGACCTAAAATCCATTTAATTTTTTAGGACACTATTAAACACAAATTGCCTGCTTCTTGTCATGTTTTATTACGACGAAAGTAGTAGTATTCCGGCGAAGTCTTACTTTCTTTGATCAAGATCTAGATTTACTTAGATGAGATCTCATAAATTTTTAAGAGTTAAACGACAGTTTTTAATCGCGCAGTTGGTGGAAAATTATTACAGTCAGCTGGATAGTTTAGGGGCTGAAAATGACTAAAATAATATCCAATATTTTATTTTATCTATAACCACGCAACATATTAGTTATTGTTTTGATGTAAACTTTATTCCCAATCTATACATTTGAGATCTATCAAAGGAAGCAAAAATATGATGGTAATTTTTTCCACAACTGCTTTACATTTACGTAAATAAGTATAAAAGAATTTTGCTTTTTTTACACCTTGATGTGTATTAATCGAGATATTTTTTCTGATATATCTACTTCAAAATAAAACAAAAATGGATTTGAAACAGTAGAAGCTGTACAGACAAAGAGACATAATCTCAAGTTTACGATGAATCTCTAAAAATATTTTTACTAAAATCTGAAAGTAGCGAATGTATTCACATACAATCTCTACCCGTAAATTAAAAATACTCCCATAATCCGACAAAAATCATTTAAGTAGATGTAATACATTTCATTAACATATTATGAAGTATGGGATATATGAAAAGTTGTATTATTTAGCAGAAAAGTTTAAAACGAATAACATTTTACTATATTGCGGAAGTCAAGTGTGTTTTTACAGTAAATTTGTTATTAAATCGGAAAAGTGATCTTTCAGTAATTTCATTTTTATGCCCATTCTTTATAAGTTGTTTATTTTCGTATGTAATATATTATATATATTTGATGTTCTTTTTTAAATTTGACGGTATTTGAGATATTTTTTAAAAATAAAATTCTTATTTTAAACATTACAGATACTTGGCGTTAATTTTGTAAAAATTGATTATCACTTAATTTTCATTTATAACTAAATGAAACTACGCGATGTAGTATTATATCTACTTGATTTAAATTCTTAACCACGACCTAGATTTCGCTGTATGACAACATCTTCAGGTGGGAAATTTGAAGAGCCATTTGATATATATTCTACAATTTAATAAAAAGTAAAAATGTGATTTTGTAGCAAACAACTTGGTATAAAGATACATAGGAAGAAGAGATAAGATTGGAGTGGAAGGAAAAAGATAATGACAGCGAACAATGATCGGAATATTTTTTCACCGGTTTTTAAAACATAAATCGATGTTGCGTTGAGAATGTTAGAATCAAGTTTATTCCATGATTTGGCAGCATGCACAGTAAAAAAATTGTCGTAGAAGGTACTATATTTAGATATAAGGAGAGCGAGGAGGGATTCAGATCTTAATCCAAGGCCATGCGCTAGGGTTTTGAATCCAAAATTAGGAGTATCACCTTGTTTCGAACCTACAACGCATTAACATAACAACTAGTTTTCCTTCATAGATCGTGATGAGGAATGGACGATAGTTTTTGTGATTGCGAGAGGTTACATACAATAAACCCATGAGTGTGTAATTGTGCGTGGTGAAACACTAAATAAGAAAATACCGTTATAGAGGCGATGTAGTATCAGTGCTCGTAGCACAGAATAAAAAGTATAACCTATCCGGCCATGATTGTCCGTACTCCGTACTGAAACTTTACTAATACGTAGTGAGCAAATCAACAATGTCCACTTCAAGCTGTGCAAATTTTGCAATTAAATGAGATTTTTAAATAATTTCATCTTTTGCTAATTCAGCAGTTTTTATACACATATATAAACACAAGATAGATTATTAGCATATTTTGCTCAGTTTATAATATTCATTATAAATTGGGCAAAATATGCTAATAATCTATCTTTGCAAACTTTGCCCACAAAGTGACTCCGTACTTAGCCCACGTCCTAGTATACAGATTTTAAAACATTTACAGACTTTGCTTTAGGGAAGCATATATAAAACAACCACATATCACTGCATCCACGCGGATAAATTACTTTCAATTTGATAAAGACATTAATTATGATTTCTTTCAGTTGGTAGTACATTCTCATTTTAGTTTTTTAAAATGAACTATTTTTGTGTATGGAAAACCCATTTGAAAAACATATTATATAAATTAACCATAAATATATGTTTTATAAGTTAGGCACTTGTTTCCATATAACCTGAATAAGATCATTACATCTTGTAGGATTTAAGTGCCTCCTCTGATAGCAAATAGCGAAGCGCAGGGTAAGAAAAGAGAAAGCGCGCCATCGAGATAGATCTATGATAAGCGGCCGTCGTGGTGCGGTCTACTGCGTGTGATTCTGAGAGGCCTGTCCAATTCAGAGTACCGGACGGCGCGGAGATCATTCAGGTCCACGAATATCACGTTAAGCTGGGTGGTATTCTTCGTCGGCATTTCTAGGATAAAGCAGTCGCACCCTGAATATTTATGCATTTCTTGTATTACGGATTTCAGGGCCATGATAGCGAAATTTTCAATTTTATCTCAGAGCTTTAAATTTATCGTATTTGAGCATTTATTTTATCACTTAGAGGCAATATTAGCTATTTTTAGCTGATTTCAAAAAAGAAGATTATCAATTTGATTGGCATAAATTGTTTTATTTCCTGGTATTTTCTTACTGTTTCTAATACCTATTACATTTTTTTCTTTCTGTGGTGGACGTAGTACAGTATTTTAAAAACAAATATGTTTTAAGTCCAGGACTGATTGTAAGTAATGGCCTGTCCAAAGCTATGAGTGCATAAGCTATAGAGTGAATGTTAAAATTCTATGTTGCTTGTATTTATACACAGAGATAAGCGTATAATCTAACAAATACAAAGATAAGCGTTACACACAGTTATTTTACAATAATTTAGCATTTTTATTTTGAAGTAAATATTTTTCAAAATTTCATTTTTACTTTTCTTTGTTTAGATTATAATTTTTTCGTTTGGAAATAAGATAAATATTCATTTCGTCTGATTAAAGATGTACTAAAACCAAAGGGGAAGAAAATATGGAAATATAAATTCAAATCAAAAATGTGCAAATAAAAAGTCATAATGCAGTCAAGTTACATACACTAAACAACCTGTCAAGCACGAGTAGAAATCGCACTACGATATTTCTGTACACATTTATACATTTTTAAACATTTACTTGTACATGATATTTCTATTAAACTATTTATAAAATTTTTATTTTTTGCAACGAAATCAATTGATTACTATAATATAAGCCGATATTAAAAAAAAAAAATTTTTTCAATGTGATATAACCACAAATTAACTATTTTCGGATCTTTTCCTTTACTTCTGCCGTGCAATCTTGGTTTTTGCCAAATTCTTAATCAACCGGAATTACCCTATAGGTTTTGATTTAATTTCAACTTAATACCTTCACGCGTTCCTGAGAAGAGGGTTCTTGACCGACAGCCATACAAACGGACAAGGAAGTAATCTTGAAAGGCTTCCTTTTTTTCTTTGAGACACAGTACCTTTAAATTGATAACTAAAATAGCATTTCTAATGTATTTTTTAACTTTTTATGTAATTTGAAACAAAAAATTTAACAAATTAACTATTTGAGATTTTGATATCACCTTCGCTGGAACTCGCCTATAGATTTAAATCCAAACAAATCCAACAAAGTCAGTAGATTATACACGAAAAAATGTATCCACCAGTGGATACTTTATTGGGACACAAATATATTATTAACGCCAAAATCCTTAGCCAACAAAAAAATAAGCGAAACGTATTCTTAAATAGTATATAAGGGGAGCAACAGTATGTTGTTGATAAATATAAAACGTTATCAACAATATTGGCGACATAGGTTGCTAAACTTTGTATCTTATCTTTTACTTATAAGAAAAACGACGTCATTGTGTTATTACATTGATGACGAAGCTTTAAAAACAGAAAATTATTGAAGGGAAGTAGATTAAATTATTCCCATAAACTCATTAATAGAATAATATGAAATGCCACTGCAATTATTTTTACAGATTCCTCCCAATTAATTATGAAAAAAATATATAAATATTTGTGATATACAGGTGTCCCGTAAGGAGTGGACCAACGAAATGCCGGTGATAGAGGGTTTATTACACATACGAAATAATAAGTTTTATTATCTTATTAAATTAAAAAATCATTTCTCAAAAATTATTAGTTTAGTTACTACTCGTATTTTTACTTTTTTATTGTCCAAGGTTTTCAAGACAGCATTCGCCTTCCTGATTAACATATTATGCATTCGTTTTTATCGGCAACATAAAAATTAAACGCTGAAATATGTGAATTTTTTGAATTACAAAATATGAAAAGTATGGAAAGCTTGTGGAACTTTATTTCAAAAACACCTACAGTTCACACAGATTCCAAAAAAACTATTATTTTCTGGTACTGAGTCATGTCGTAACATGTTTTTTATTCCTAAACCAATATCGTTGATCAGTTTTTCGGTCATGGTAAAATAAAACAAGTGTAGTATTTATGGTCATTCCCTATCATCCCTACCTCAACCCTATTGATAATTCCTTTCTTGCCACTTAATCAGATGCAGGCATGGCATAGCGATAAAGCGTAATAACCCTAACGTTTTTTTTTAAATTTCAAGTATCGTGCATAACATAAATTTAAAGAGCGACTTATAAATATTCCAAACTTATTTTTTATTTAAGGTAGTTCCAAAAACATAAATGTAACGGAAAATGCTCACAAAAAAACTCAATCCCGAAAACTGTTTAATCAAAATTACGAAACAAAAATATTAATAGATTTATGTATATCTAAAGTTTACCGGAAAAATATAGCGATTATTCTAACCAAAGGGGAAGAAAATATGGAAATATAAATTCAAATCAAAAATGTGCAAATAAAAAGTCATAATGCAGTCAAGTTACATACACTAAACAACCTGTCAAGCACGAGTAGAAATCGCACTACGATATTTCTGTACACATTTATACATTTTTAAACATTTACTTGTACATGATATTTCTATTAAACTATTTATAAAATTTTTATTTTTTGCAACGAAATCAATTGATTACTATAATATAAGCCGATATTAAAAAAAAAAATTTTTTTCAATGTGATATAACCACAAATTAACTATTTTCGGATCTTTTCCTTTACTTCTGCCGTGCAATCTTGGTTTTTGCCAAATTCTTAATCAACCGGAATTACCCTATAGGTTTTGATTTAATTTCAACTTAATACCTTCACGCGTTCCTGAGAAGAGGGTTCTTGACCGACAGCCATACAAACGGACAAGGAAGTAATCTTGAAAGGCTTCCTTTTTTTCTTTGAGACACAGTACCTTTAAATTGATAACTAAAATAGCATTTCTAATGTATTTTTTAACTTTTTATGTAATTTGAAACAAAAAATTTAACAAATTAACTATTTGAGATTTTGATATCACCTTCGCTGGAACTCGCCTATAGATTTAAATCCAAACAAATCCAACAAAGTCAGTAGATTATACACGAAAAAATGTATCCACCAGTGGATACTTTATTGGGACACAAATATATTATTAACGCCAAAATCCTTAGCCAACAAAAAAATAAGCGAAACGTATTCTTAAATAGTATATAAGGGGAGCAACAGTATGTTGTTGATAAATATAAAACGTTATCAACAATATTGGCGACATAGGTTGCTAAACTTTGTATCTTATCTTTTACTTATAAGAAAAACGACGTCATTGTGTTATTACATTGATGACGAAGCTTTAAAAACAGAAAATTATTGAAGGGAAGTAGATTAAATTATTCCCATAAACTCATTAATAGAATAATATGAAATGCCACTGCAATTATTTTTACAGATTCCTCCCAATTAATTATGAAAAAAATATATAAATATTTGTGATATACAGGTGTCCCGTAAGGAGTGGACCAACGAAATGCCGGTGATAGAGGGTTTATTACACATACGAAATAATAAGTTTTATTATCTTATTAAATTAAAAAATCATTTCTCAAAAATTATTAGTTTAGTTACTACTCGTATTTTTACTTTTTTATTGTCCAAGGTTTTCAAGACAGCATTCGCCTTCCTGATTAACATATTATGCATTCGTTTTTATCGGCAACATAAAAATTAAACGCTGAAATATGTGAATTTTTTGAATTACAAAATATGAAAAGTATGGAAAGCTTGTGGAACTTTATTTCAAAAACACCTACAGTTCACACAGATTCCAAAAAAACTATTATTTTCTGGTACTGAGTCATGTCGTAACATGTTTTTTATTCCTAAACCAATATCGTTGATCAGTTTTTCGGTCATGGTAAAATAAAACAAGTGTAGTATTTATGGTCATTCCCTATCATCCCTACCTCAACCCTATTGATAATTCCTTTCTTGCCACTTAATCAGATGCAGGCATGGCATAGCGATAAAGCGTAATAACCCTAACGTTTTTTTTTAAATTTCAAGTATCGTGCATAACATAAATTTAAAGAGCGACTTATAAATATTCCAAACTTATTTTTTATTTAAGGTAGTTCCAAAAACATAAATGTAACGGAAAATGCTCACAAAAAAACTCAATCCCGAAAACTGTTTAATCAAAATTACGAAACAAAAATATTAATAGATTTATGTATATCTAAAGTTTACCGGAAAAATATAGCGATTATTCTAACCAAAGGGGAAGAAAATATGGAAATATAAATTCAAATCAAAAATGTGCAAATAAAAAGTCATAATGCAGTCAAGTTACATACACTAAACAACCTGTCAAGCACGAGTAGAAATCGCACTACGATATTTCTGTACACATTTATACATTTTTAAACATTTACTTGTACATGATATTTCTATTAAACTATTTATAAAATTTTTATTTTTTGCAACGAAATCAATTGATTACTATAATATAAGCCGATATTAAAAAAAAAAAATTTTTTCAATGTGATATAACCACAAATTAACTATTTTCGGATCTTTTCCTTTACTTCTGCCGTGCAATCTTGGTTTTTGCCAAATTCTTAATCAACCGGAATTACCCTATAGGTTTTGATTTAATTTCAACTTAATACCTTCACGCGTTCCTGAGAAGAGGGTTCTTGACCGACAGCCATACAAACGGACAAGGAAGTAATCTTGAAAGGCTTCCTGTTTTTCTTTGAGACACAGTACCTTTAAATTGATAACTAAAATAGCATTTCTAATGTATTTTTTAACTTTTTATGTAATTTGAAACAAAAAATTTAACAAATTAACTATTTGAGATTTTGATATCACCTTCGCTGGAACTCGCCTATAGATTTAAATTCAAACAAATCCAACAAAGTCAGTAGATTATACACGAAAAAATGTATCCACCAGTGGATACTTTATTGGGACACAAATATATTATTAACGCCAAAATCCTTAGCCAACAAAAAAATAAGCGAAACGTATTCTTAAATAGTATATAAGGGGAGCAACAGTATGTTGTTGATAAATATATATATAGATATTCTAAATTTCATAATTTTTGAGAAATACACAATAATTTTACGTCTGTGATAGATAGATACTAAATACTATCTTTACAAGGTATTGAAATAATATTAATATTTGTAGTTCTAATAGGAATAATATGTGCCCTGCAATGTTTATATATTCTTAAGCGTGTATCATACTTTCGTAGGCCGAGTTATACTGGTACTTAGCAAGTATTATTTTATATCATTTTCAATAGTTATTGCACCAAATATCATTCATTTTCCTCAAACTTTGTTTTGTAAACAAACTTCAATATAGGCAAACAAATAAATGTATAGATGTTAATTTGATTACATGAGAGTTTCGATTTTCTATTTTGGTACGAAATACAAAAAAAAATTATACCTCTGTAGTAGTAGAATACACTAACAAAATTAGATTGGAACATATATGTCCACAGGCGTCAGTTAATCGAGGAATAAAGGCTTTACTGGAAAACAGAAGATTTTGGTAAGTATATTTGTATCTCAAATATTTGCATATACATTTCAGCTATAAATATGCATTTGATATATATATATATATATATATATATATATATATATATATATATGTGTGTGTGTATATATATATATATATATGTATGTATTTCCTTCCTTAATATACCGACTAACACGAATTTCGAATCCATTACGTACAAAAAATAAATCAGATTTAAAAAGTGAATTGAAGAACAAATGAGAAGCTAAATCACATGCATTTACACTAGACAGCGACTGGATCAGGGAAGCTCAGCGAGTTGGCAACGATGCTACGTGATTAAGATACTGTGACACCGAAAATTTAGACAAAATCCACTTTACTATATCATGTCATCTCACCTTTATACAAAATTTAGACAAAATCCACTTTACTATATCATGTCATCTCACCTTTATGTTAGACAAGACGAAAATAAGACGGTGATATCGCAATGCGACGTAGGGTTGACATTTCGGTGATGTCCTTGTATTATCGTGTATTTCACGATGTATATTGAAACAAATTGAATTTAACATAAAAAATTATATGAATGTCTCATATAATTTTTTGCTCATTTTCATAAAAAGTGAAAAACTTGTTTTGAAATAACTCGAGTCGAATAAATGTAACGATTAAGATCTTAGTTTCAACAAAGAACAAAAACACTATCTTTTAGAGGAGATCTGATAAGTGGATTGCTTCGATTAGAACTGTTTCAAAATATTCATTTATGAGACTGCGATATGCATAAATGAAACAGTGCCAATAATGTAGTTCCTATATTTCTTTCCAACTTTTATTATTTATTGTAAGTTTTGTCCACAACTTTGTATAGATTTTAGCGGAAGTTATGTAGAAATCATACGTAAATAATGTAAATTTTCGAAATTTTCCTAATAATGTAAATTTTCGAAAAGTTAATACCATATATATAATAGACTGAAAATATACATAAAATAATAAAACATAATAAACTTTATCAATAATCCTAATTGATAAAACAACAGTGGGATTTTCATGGCATGAAAAGCCCACTCTTTTTAAAAGTACAATAATCAAACATATAACGTAAATTTAAATTATTATAATGGTAATTTTTGTCTTATATTTAAATTTAATACGTATAAAATATCATACATATGTATATATATATATATATATATATATATATATATATATATATATATATAGATATATATATACATATATATATATATATATATATATATATTTATATATATATATATATATATATATTTAAAAAAAATATAGTTTACATTTATTTGCATGTTTATTTTCACGTATATGGCTTTAGTGCATTTATTTAGGTGGAAAGAAAATTTCACAAAAGAGGACAGGTATTTTATAATGTTACACGCTAAGGAAACGGCATGATATTATGGTTTAACAGGGAAGTAAAATGTATGGTATTGCACGAGTGCGATTTTAATTTTCCGTCTACGGTAACGGCATGCCGTGGATGTTAACCACTTACCGCGGCCCCCTATTAATATCAAACTTTTGTTCGAATGTATAATTAAGTCTCCGTATGAATTTTTAATATATCTTAGTTAAATTTGGACCGGAAAGTATATTTATAAATAAAATATATGCAAACACAAAGTTCGTCCGATTTTAAAGTAAGCAAGGTAAGCGGCGTCGTTTGTGAGGTAAGTCCGCCTAAAAATTAAATCATATAAAACTGTCTATCACACACAAAAAGCATGAATAATATATCATAGACATGTTTGGTTCTTCTATAAACCAGAAAGTCATCTAATAAGCGATTTACAAGTAAAAATGCATAAATTTGAACTCTATGAAGCAATTGTATTTAGCTAAAAAAATAGAAGAAACAAACATCTGACAATACATAAAATGTAGAAAAACAGTTAAAGAACTTACAATATATATGAAATGGATTTAAATTAAATGGAATTAACAAACTGTATCAAGAAAATTGGACATACATTCGCATCCTTGATCATTTATTATTAGCACCGGTTTTCTATTTTACCGACACAGTTCATTTTTATACACCTCGCGTCTTGTAATTTAAAGATCTTCTCTAATATTTCATAAATAAAAAAAGGATTTTCTGCCTTTTTAAATTAAAATGTTTTTAATATTATTCTTTACATTATTTCAATTTCGATCAAAACATATTTATCTACCTAGGTGTTATAAATATATACTATGAATTTATAAATAATAGTTAAAATTCGTTGTAACTAATACATAAAGTGCTAATTTTTAATCCAATTAAACCACGAATGATAAAAAATGCATCACATTCAATTACTCTTGTTAAATTCTGTTGGCATACGTATTAACTGCATATGTCAAATTTGAAAACGATCGGTGTTGGGAAAGTGGGGAAACAAGTAATAAAATTTATATCCGGATATAGTTATAGACAGGCAAGTAAAGAGTAAAATATAAGTGTGGTGAAAATATACTTTCTCTATTAGCGACTTGAGGTGGTACCGTATCATGGTCTATAGTATACAGATTAATCAATACTACTTGAAACTCTATGATTTTGGTACATAAAAAGAAATCGTTGAAAAGAAGTAATATGTTATATAAAAAGTGTTGCCTGTTTGCCACTTTGTGAATAATATGTGGAAACTGCAAAACTGAAAAATAAATTAAAATTTTTTCGACGTAAAATCAACAATGATCAAATAAATTGTATTTCAATCGTACCTACGGGGAAAAAATTGTGCGTGTCAACTCCGACGCGCGACTGGAGTTTACTCCTTCAGTACGATTGTTTTGGAATGTATAAAATAGGTAAAGGGGGAAATAAATGCATCTCTTATGATAGTAAAAGCATGTATGTATTTTTACTTTAATTCATATTAATTTGATTTGTATTAATTTTTATGAACGGGAATGACATTATTCATAACTAATATTTGCATGTATTGAAAGGGTTTGAAAACTGTATTATTTGTGACCTTTCTAATAATCCCATCTCTCTAACATTAATAAACACACAATTCATTTTCAAATGTACAGATAATATCACAGATACTTGTATCCACAGAATTTGTATCATTGTATGTACCCACAGGAAAGTAGCACCGATTAGAAATCAGGGATAAATTCACAACTTCCTAATTTTAAACAGTGCTATGTTTAAAATTAGGAAGTTGTGAATTTTTTTTCACATTTGGTAATTAATTAACTTCTAATAAGAACATATATTGTATTTTGAAAAGTATTATATTAGTAATCTAAATCAGAATTCAAAAATTCTATTATTGAAATTCAATCTGACTGGCGACATAATTCTTTTATTTGTACCTAGAATATCAGAATGTGCATTAGAATTAGTTTGCACTGGGTTGGTTCACTTTACCTGTAGCCAGAATGATAAAATGTGTATTCAATTAGTTTGGACTAAATCATATAAGCCAGTGACTGCTATAACTCAGAAAGTTATCAATACATATTTATTCTTAATATTTGGTAATTTCACAAATACTTGCAAAAACATATTGTATTCTGACAAATTGAATTCGACTACAAAGAATGGCAGATGCTATATTAATTAAAGATTCTGTTATTGAAATGCAGCTCAATTTGCACATAAATGAATAAGAAAAAACAATATTTAAAAAGACAAAATAGAATAAAAATATATAAGTCAACAAAATTAATAATTTAAAAATGCATTTCACTTAATTTTCAGTTCCCTCTCTGAAACTTCAACACGAGCCTTTGCTTCTTGAGCTTGACTTAAACAAATATCCTTGGATTTCATGGAGCTCGTCTTCTCTTCGTTGTCTTTGCTCCACCATTTCACGGCTCATGCAATTTATTTTTAATTCTTTCGTTTGAAACAACTAACGTTGGCTGAAAATGAGCCAAATATCCCAATGCTGGCTTTTGGTGCATCTCCTACGTATTGGTACATTCGTGCCCACATCCAACATAGTTTCCTGTACCTCCCTCTTAGGCTGACCCGCAGGAACCTCTTCCGTTGCCTCGGACGATATTGGCAAAGTTCTTGCAGCTTCAGCAAAAACTTCATTTCTACTAGTCGTTTGTTGCTGAGACGGTTTTGAATTGAATTGACTCTAATTAATTCAATATCAATTCATGAATATCACAAATTTATATATTTTAAATTTTAACACATTTTTGTACATTACTAGAAAGAAAATAAAAATTCAACTGGAAGGTTCTTAAATTAATTTTATAATTTATACTTTTAAAGGTGATTAAATTACCATCTACTTTCATTTGTAATACTGCTTCTTCAGCATTAAATACAAATTCGAGTAAAATTCACTTCAAATAAATCAATCTAAAAACTTTCGGTACCCCGTTATTGTATTAATCACTTTTTAAAATACACTTTAAATAAAAGATTAATGGTACACTTATCGAAATTTACGTTGTTTACTTCGATTGAATTGTTGGCCAGAATCATTCGGTGGGACTTCTACAAATAGCCCTGGCGTTATTAAAGAACGACAGGGTCAATTTGAATGTCGCTAATCGCGTCTCCTCCGCTGGTGGCCATGAGTTGCTGCCTATCCCTTGTTAACTCTCCTCTTTGCTTGGCTATTATATTAAGTTAAAGTGTGCATAGTTGAATTCCTTTTGCCTAGAGAACAAATAAAGTACACGTTTCTTATTACATTATTAAAAAAAACAACTTATATTCGTGTAAATTAATTCCGTTTTCGTCAAATAAATTAATTTTGACTTTATCTTGGACGAGAGTACAGATCCTATGAAATTCAACTACGGAGATTTAATTTGTCATCACTAGCTTCAGAAAAAGCGCTGGTACATTATATTGCTATACAATTATACATTCGCATGTTGATTGTTCCTATCTCCTATCTCTACTCGACTTCAACACTCGACTTGGATCCCGTATACCATATATACTTTATTATTCATTACATAATTTGAATGTGTCTATTGCATAACGACAATGTGTCTCAACATTCGTCCTTGGACATTATTGAATCGAAATTATTAACATTTCAAAAGGAAATACGAAATACATTTTTTAGAAATTAAAACCAAATACGATAGAATTAATGTTTTGTTTTTTACGTAGAAAATAATATATTTTTAAGTTAATACTAACTTTAATAATTGATCAATACATTTTGTAATATATTTAATAACACAAGTAACCCTTGAAGATACTCTAACCATTTTTAGCACACATAATTAGAGTTATAATCTAGTTTATACTCTATTCTTTTCACCATAAATCTACGTGACTGGGATTTGTTTTATGAGGCTTTCAATAAATAAATTTTATTTTCATTATAAACGTAAACATTTGACTATACTTACCCTTTCATTAATAGTACCACTAGTATTTTATGGGTATCTCGACATTTCTTTCATCTTCACGTTTGCTCCGTCGGTGCCTTTATTTTATATTACAACTTTGTAAGAGACAAACACATGCAACGATAACCTTCTTTCTGTTTCCGTGTAGTTTCTTTTTCTTATTTTCATTTTACTACTTTTGTTAAACGCAATACTTTCAGTTAAAACATACGACGCTTACAAATGTCAGTAAATAATTCGATATGTTAAATAAATATGTGCCTGTAATTAGCCCATTACTTTCTTTTACCACTCTAAACTTCGTACGCTCTGAACTTCTGATTTTACTACTCCTGAAACTTCATACCGAGCGGTATAAATGAAAATCGATTCTTCAGCAGGAAATTCCAAAAATGACATACCGATTTTTTTTATTCTTATTATTGTCAACTGCTTATGTCTTTATTTATAGAATCCTTAGTCTGGAAAGTAATCGAAATGTGTAATAAAATAATATTGCAATTAATCCTGTCACTTTCGACAAGTGTCTGATGACTTAACCTAAGTCTAGAAAATTACCAAAAATTTATTTTAATAACCATTAAAATAAAAATAATCTGTGGAAATCATATTCAGGTAAAAGTCATTCATATAAAAGTGATGGAATGCGAAATATGGATAAGATATCAAGAATACATCTTTGTTTAAAAAAATACACATAAATAAATTAAACAGAACTGTTGAATATTTTCGAAAATTTTATATTATATTCTAATTGATTATTTACGACATTTTTTCGTCACACGTAATTATGATTTTATATAACATTTAAACGGTAATTATTTTACAGAGTAAAAACTTAAATAAATAAAAAAGCATTTTGCTGGATTGGAGATAGTAAATAGCATAGTTTGTTGAAATATCGCGTTCACGGATTATTATGTGTTGCATAAAATATAAAAATAATGTATAGAAGAATATCATAAAATGACAATCACGTTATCTGCCTAGTAAATTTCACAGCATAAATTTGACATTTATTTTTATTAACGGTACATTCAGAATAAATAAATTTCACTTTTTATGTTGCTTTATACCAGATATTTATTGTTACGTTTATTGACATTACTCGAAAATAAAAAAAAAATTGTTAAATGAAAATTGGTAGTAAGCTTGTAAAAATTCTCATTTAACATACTTTTTAAAAAAAATGTAACTGTGTTGTTTGTAGAAATATTATAAAGTTAAGACTTTTTTCTGTTTACTTAATTACTCTTTATTCTACTGAGTTCTGTACTTAGGCTAGTGTTTATTACGTCTGATCTTCTATACGTCACCGCACTTTTTTGAAAGGTATTAGCAGTGATCGTTAAAATAACAAAAACAAAGGAAATCTCAGGCGACTTATTCAAGCGACTTATATTAAAAGAAATTATAAACTCAGTCCATAAAGTTTTTGCTAATTATTTTTACAGTCCAAATATTTCTATTCCATGGTGAGTAATGTGAACTGTAGGTGATATCATCATTATATATTATGCGGTTACATAGTGATTGCTTTCCTATATCAAATATATGCAGAAAACTTGAGGCTGTTTCTTCAGAAACTAAGATTGCTCAAAAGTTAAATCCGTGGGAAAACATTTAATCGATACTTTGCGAAACCTCCACATAAAACTCAAATTTTGTATGATAAATACGTACATGGCTGCACGAAATGTTTGCATCAGTTTCTTTGTATATGTTTATTAGAACTATAAAAATTCCAGCATATACTTTTATTGTTTACGTAATTCATAAACTGCAATTTTACATTGAAAAAATATTATTACCGAAATAATATATTCGATACCGACATATCGACAAAACGATACGAAAAATGTATTTCGGATAAGAACGTATGCCACTGCTAGTTCAAAGTAATTGAAAAATAATTAATTTATCAGAACCCAAACGGACAGGATTTCCTTAGTTTTACAACTATCTGATAATAAATAATATTTTTCTATAAATCCACTACTATACGATCATAAACATCCATAACAATTAAAATGACTACTTCATTTAAGAATAATATTTTACATACGCTAAAAGCAGGAAAATTTTCATCAAAACTAAAAAAAAAATTGAACTTAATGCCAAATCCCTGTAGTGAAAAGAACGATACCAACGTCTATATTATTTAGTTACAACCCTTATTTATCCCTGGATAATGATATAACCGTCTAGTACAGGCTAAAGGAGCTACTAAGGGACGAGGTGTCTAGGCATATAAATATTATATATTCACGCTAAACTCACTGACTTTCACTTACTTTTATCAATTAAAATTTCCAAGAGATTAGGAATTTTCTTATAATTTTCATTGTAATTTAAATTGATTCTTAAAAATATAGGAGGAACATTGCGATTGGCGATTAATTACGCCAATAAAAAATATGAGGCCGTAGTTATTTGACTCATGCACACTTGTACATATATATTTATTTATATGTTTGTAATTCTTCTTCGTTTTTGATGAAATTTACTATTTTGTAAATAAAGAGGGAAAATGAAGCCTTTATGGAATAAAAAACGTGCCCGTATACATATTATTCACAGGTATGTAATTTCGAACCGTTTTATTTTCTAAAGTTGGTGTACTTTTTTCGTTTTCGTCAGAGTTAACACAATGTAAAAGAAATTAAAAAAATAAACTTTATTTTTGAAAAAAAATTCTTAACCATCATTTTATAAATGTGAAAAACTATTGTCTCTTATATTCGTCCCCTAAATTTGGTAGATGTACTCACATTCATATGTCAATATAAAGATCAAAGCCAAATTACGGGCATGATTCATGCGTTTCGCCTTTGGTATTGATGAAGGTTAACTGTATTAATCGATCTAAACTACCGTCAATAAGTCTGGAAGCACTAGTTACTTTATATTAATCGGTAATATTATAAAACCTCAAATAATTTTCGAAAGTATATCAATAAACTAGATAAAATGGTAATTTAAAAAATAGTGATTCAAAATACTTCTTTACTTATTAATTACCAGGATCTGATTATTATATTGACAAGTTTGCTTAAATTGTCTTCTTCAGTGTTATACCAAAGCTTCTTATGAATATGGCTACAACTGGTGTTTTATTGTAAACAACTACAAGTGTTTTGTTGTAAAGCTTTCTCGGATCTTTTCTCTAATAGATTCTACAAATATTCAAAAGGACGCATATAGTGTGACTATGGAAACCATACTATTTCCAAACCAATTTTCAAACCTATCTAAGTATTTCGGATCATTACCTTTTTGTAACATATATTGTCCATCTATCCATAAAATAGATCTTCCTGACATTTACAAGTATCACTCTTTCCTCATTATACCCTCAATTTATTCCCGATCTCCTATAGTTGTTCCAGCACAATAGTCTCAATCTATCACATTACCGCCTTTATGTTATACGATAGGAATGCGACAGTCTTAATTCATTGTTTAATGAGATCTGCCACGAACTAAATCATTATAAATTGTTTTCCGTTGCTATAACATCTAATTTTTGACGTTTTTGTTTTATTTATTGCTTGTGTTATTGTTTCTTTGCAAACAGTTAAGAGGCTATTTTTAACAGTTGAAACTGATTTTTATTATCTGTTTTATATTCAGATTTCGAGCAATATCTGGAGCTGGATGTCATAGATAATGCTTTATCATTGTTATCATAAATCTATCCTCTTCTTCTTAGTGATATATGGTCGACTACTCCGTTTTGTGTTCATTTTTATTGTGTTCATTTCCCAGTTTTCTGTTTTATGAATAAAGTTTAGTGAACATCACATGGTGAAAGTATAAATTTATTAGTGGCTCTCTCACAATAATAATAATATTGCGCATCTCATAGAATAATAGTTACTGGCTATATTTTAAGAGACGATGAAATAAATTCTTTGATTATTGTTCCTTATATCAAATTTTCATTAATGATTAGGAATAGTATGTTTAATATTTTACAATTACTCGACTTAAACTCTAATTGAAGACAATTAAGTTATTTGAAATATTTAACCGCTTTCAATAAATTAATGTTAACATTAAAATTAAAAATTTGTTTCATTACACTCCTTAAACTTAAGAATTGATTTGTTAAAGCATTTCTTTGATATTGTATTTTCTTAATTTATTGCAAATCTAAATAAATAGTGAATATATTTAAATGTTATAGCTTAAAAAAGCTAAAGTTAAATAGTATAACGTTATTAAATTATAAATTTTAAAATTTGAGACTGAGTCGTCATTAGAACTAGTAATTTCTTAATTAAGTATGTGGTAGATTATGTGTAATATACACAGATATTTGAAAATTGTTGTATGTCCGTTGGTGTTTAATATATTATTAAATGTATCTGGAAAAGTTCAGGGTCTCTATTAATTAGCAATGGACAAGTAATGTTTATGCAACTAAACATGATGATTTCTCAAAACTTTTATTCACGGCGGGCATATGAGTTGTCATATGCTTTCATGTAATTATTATAAATATTAGATTGGCAACCAATAAATTCGCTATCCTAATTAACATATGTTTTATTTTTATTTGTAATGGATAAAAGCAATTTCAAATGTATGAACACCATCTTCATCTAAAACTTATCGCTAGCTTGTTGTTATATAAAATTCCTTTTTTTTCTTCGAGCATCTGACGTAATTTTCATCTTAAGATGGACTGTGCCTTCAAATGGTTTATCATGTCTCTTCATTTATCAAGTGTCTTCAAATGAGTATCGACAGCAAATGAAGCATACCATAGCCGGAGGACGCGAGGCAGAGTGGTGAGGAAGTACAGTCCATCATAGCAAACTTTTTCGTGCGTTACTTTCGCTATATACATGGGTTCAAGTTCACTTATCTATAGTTGAATGGGTGATAGCTTATAAGGTAACGAAAGAGAGCATCTCCAATTATGGCTAAAGTTTGAAGTTGTTTTTCTATTATAGTATCTGAGAATGAAAGACAAATAAGGAGAACTTAGCCAGGAAACTGTTTTAACAAAGCTTTTTAATTTTTATAAATGTAATATTAGAGATTGAACGAATCGGGAATTATTGGAGAGTTCAAAATTTTCATTTCTGAATCGTTGGAACCAATACTTGACAATGTCATAAAAGTATGTACATTCATTCATCCTCGTGTTTACGTTTTACTTTGTTTTGCTCGTTGAATAGGAAGACCGAACGCTGCACTCTTTATATACTTTTGTAAAGATGTTCGAGAAATTTCGATAATGGTCCAGAAATTATCAGAAAAAAATGATCGATTTATCAGTGTAACTTAATATAAACATCTCTGTTTAATTATTACACATAACATATCTAATAAATATTGACAAAAGTTATATTGAAAATTATTTATTCATGGAATTCCACCTCTCAAAACGATTTGTGGTTGATTTCACTGCTCAATATAAAACGTAGATTAGATGCTCTTTTACCAACGAGAGACTAAAGTATTTACACTTGTCTTATTTACACTGAGGATAGATACTTTTTTGGCTTCTTTCATATTTTACATGTATTTTAGTATCACAGCGTATTCAAACTAGAAAAATGAAATAAAATAAACATTTAAAAGGAAGATGTCAAAGTTAATATTGCTTTGATTTATTTAATTTTTCGTTAACTTACCTTATGGTTCACGTTATTCATATGATTCATCTTCAATGACGTTTGGAAGAACTCAGAAGCAAACTACTAAAGTTAGTTTTATTTTACCGACCAACTATACCTAATGGTTCCCCCACATTTTCTAATAATTATAAATTTTATCCTTTTAATTTTACTATTGTTTGATGCCTTTATAAGCTTATTCAATCATCATCAAGTATTGATGTAAATCATAAGTCAATGTCATTACGATGTATTTAAAGATAAAAATCTTTCAAATATTTCGAGCAATATCATTACGTTAAATGAATAAAACCATTCAATATTAAATACTTCTACTAGTATTTCAAATTATTATTTATGAAGAAATAAATTTCGACTCTTCTGTCGATTTGGTTTGAATATATCTTTTTTTGTTTCATATTTAGCGATCTAGGTATAAATATAAATCGTGCAGTTTAGTATATCGTGAAATTTTAATTCTTTATATCCAATAAATATAGTTTGTTTATTTACAACGGATTTTCTAAGTTTCAGGAATTCAAATATTGGAAATAAACAAGTTCAGGCTTTTACAAGCTTCAAGTTAATTCCATTTGTCAATTTACGTTATGGTCATACACATGTGAGCTTTTTGATTTCCGACATTTTACAAGATCTCGAAACATGGAGCTATGAAACTCGTACCTATAAAACAGACAATTATCTTATCCGCTTCTCGTTGGCTTCCACTCCTCATTAAGTTGCCCTCGTGATATTCATACAAATTATAATCAATTGCGTCAATAGTAAGCTTGAAAGAAACATTAATTTACTAAATTATGGAACTTCAAAACTCAAAATTTCTTTCTAAACTCTTGCATAACCATTAACACCAACAGATCAACGACATCTCCACGACTTCATTCTTTCTTGATACCATTGTGTATATAAATTTATAGTTTAACAAGTGCTTTAATTATAGTTTAACTTAGTTAAATTCTGCTTTAAAAATGCAAGAAAATAATCTTCGCATATGATTACTGTATTTTTCTTCTTTCTTTTACGACTAAAACTTTAAGTTAAAAATACGTAATATTTAGCTAGTTCATTGAAGCTTCATGGTACCCTATATCGAAATCTATAAAAATTGGTTAGAGTTTTAATTTTATTACATGACGGTTCAAATATATTATCATACACAGTGATTAAAAAGTAGAAATGAACTCTTATCTACAGGGTTGTTTCTTGCAAGCAAAATGTCGATACACGTTAGATTTATGTATATAGTGCAGATACATCGCTAGTAAACCTCGATAGATAAATATCTTGAAAAAAATTGATGAAAAATTTAGTATTCACATGTCCTTTTACTACTTAATTGAACTTTATCTTGTTCACGAAATATAATTAAAAGAGCATTTTGTTGTCAGATTTATAAAATGTGACTTGCCTATGAAATGATATTGCTTTATTTTTATCCCATTTTATTGTCTTTTACATTTTATATTTACATGTACATTGTACTAAAACTAATAGGTTATATTTCGAATATACACTAACAAAATAATTCACGTTAGTGAAAACTTTATAACGATATTTTTAAATTTAAGGAATTGGAATTAGCTGGTTGCACGGACATAGTAATCGCGGCTACATAGCCTTATCTTCATCATACGCTATATTTCTTTTTGCAAAAAATACAAATTTGTCATGGGACGAAATGAGTATGACCATAATAAAATTGATTTTTTTATGTGTTTTTTTGGTCGTAGCAATCTATCTTTTACGAAAGTATATTTTGACATGTCAAATGTCAATTTATTTTTACTAAAGTTTTATAGCATATTTCATTTATTTATCTTGTAACTGAGTCAAGATTAATAAAAAAATATTTTTCTTTTTATGAATCTATTATTTTCTTTTCACAAACTCAATTAAGTCAATTATTACAAACACCGGTAGATTGCTATTATTATCGGAAATATTGGGAAATTATTATATTTGGGCGTCTCGCGTAACGCTTACGCTGAAAGAACAATTACATCCTCAAAAATTGGAAGATCTGGTAACCTTAGTTTTAAATAAAAAAGTATTTAAAAAAAAAAATTAAGTTTCCGGATAAGCGCCGAATCGCTCGCTATTAATGAAATTAAAACTCATGTTTATAAAAGACAAGGGGTCTTTTATTAAATTTCACATGCACAAGTACCGCTCTTTTTCCTTGATTTTGAACTAAAGGTAAACATTTTATAACAATTTAACTTTGCTCCCTGTTGACATTCCTCAGTCTTTTGATTTTTTGGAATTCTTTTATATTTTATTTTGGAAAAATATTGTACGAAATATATTTTTTTAACATTTATAATCTAGAAGATTTTGTCAATGTTTTATAAGTATACATTAATTGATACTATTATATGCACTGTAAATAATATCAATTCAAAAGGAAATAAAATATTACGGACTAATTAGAATGCATTATGAAAATATTTGGTGATACCTCATAGAAGTAAAACGATCAAGTTTGTTGTTGACAACGGCTAGGAGCTGGTTGTCGTTTTTACAAAATTCTGGATGTTTATTTTCTGCCGATTGAGCTTGAAACTGATCAAATCGCTCTAGTTTTCTCTTGTGTGAAATTACTGAAGGCTACCAAAGTCTGAACGTGGAAAAGAGTTTGTGGCCTATAATGCAATGGAAAATTAAATAACTTGCCTTCACTGAATTATCCTTCGGTTTGTTTGTTGATTTGTTTGAGTAAAAATGATGAAATTTATTTTTTTGCCGTACATATATTAAGATCTCCCTTACTTTTATACCCTTTATGCTGCAACGATATATTTCAGAGTAATGAAGAAAACGTCCATATTAATAGACATGACAGCTATCAAATACTTATTAAATATAAATTTTTCCCTAAATTGAATGAAAAATTTACAATTATTTTATAATGCTTGTTTGAGGCCATATACGTTTGAATATTCCTTTTTACATTATGAAAGAGAAGAAGGTGTGATTGCAATGATGGGGATGGTAAGCAAGCGAGAAAGCCGCCAACAGAGCATCAGGTTGAGATTCTAGTAGTTTTCTTGCTAGAAAATCTTTAAAAGGAGATATTTTAGATGTTTTAAATGCCTGAAGTTCAAAGTGTAAAGAAATTAGTATTTCTAGCTCCACGAAGAAAACATTTACGTGCGTGGGAAACGTCACTTTAAATGGTTCGGGTAAACATATACACGTAGTGTACCTACCTGCCCGTACTTAGTTGGCTCATTGCCTATAATTAATATGCATTTCTTTGTTACGTCAAAAAATAAACACAGGTTCCAATCAAAATTTAGTGACTCTCAATTTTATGTGAATTCACATACATCAAATATATACATTGCTTGGATATATACTAGTACTAAGAAGCCTGGAAATATCTAATTTAATAAAAATAAATGTAAAAAAAATAAAAAAAGACGACTACCTAAAAAGCGAACTAAAAGTTGGGCAAAAGCCAGTATATATACATATTTCTTCAAACATAAAAACTATTTATCTATATTTCTGCATATTCTGATTAATTAATTAGAATTATTACCCCGAAGACTATTTGCTTCTAAAACCATTTAATTCCGTGTTTTTTGAACTTAATTTCCTTTTCATAAAATATTTTTTTTATCACAAACGAATGGTGAATAAATATGTGCATAAAATAAAAAAGACCTCTGAAAACTATACATTTACATACAATATAATATACCTATGTCAATTCTATAGCTCATTAGTAATTGTAGTGTCCAATTTTATCATCTTTCTTGCACTTTCGCACAGAGCTGCAAGTGAATATATTTTTTAGTTTTTTTCACTATCTTTTATCTATGCTGTTAGTTTTAATCGGAAAATATTATATTTGCTTTACCAATTACAAATAAAAAATTTGCCACTAAAAAATATTACGTTAATAACGGCAGTACATTAAAGATGAGACAGTAAATAACATTTAAGTTCTTAATAACATTTAAGTTCTTAATATATTTTAATTCAGCTTCCACGGAAAATGGCTTATGACGGAATAGGAAAGATTTGAACTTTTATCATAATAGTTTAAATTTTTCAAAAATAGTTTCCGTCATATAATAAGCTTTTGGTATAAAGACCCTTTTAACATTTTGGATAATAAAAAATCTAAAAACAAATATTCGCGTTTTAAAATTAAAAGGTTTTTGCAATACACAAAAAAATACATTTAAAATTGACTTACTTGCCTCAAAATATATCGCGTATTAATTTAATGATAATGATCAGTTAGCAGATTGAAGGATGGTGCAATATATATTAAATGTATGTGTACGAGTATTAATCATTTTTAGTGACAGGCAGTTGGATATTAATTTTTGACATTCTGCTTACATGAGCTTTTGACCTTGTTTTTTACGTTATTCAGAGGTTTTATTTGAAATGAATTTTATTAAACAATCCATTAAAATAAATATATCGTTTTGATATAATTATGAAATATTTCAAATGCGTGACAAAATATTAAATCCGACCTGACTCCTCCTAATTAATTATTGCGACAACCATATGAAAAATTCAACTACTATGATATACATTCTCAATATCTCAATTTATTTTAAAGTACTTTTCATTGAAGAGATATATTTAATCTTATACGCTTCACGCTTAGATGTTGCAAAGAATATTTGTTTGATAGCACATTATAGAATTTCTTAACAATAAACAGAATAGGCGATACCATTGGGTTATGATGATATGGGTCTGATGTTTATAATCTAATAATAAAGTCTCTAATGTTTTAAAAGCACCAACCCACAAGCACAAGCACAAGCAAAAAAAAAGTAACAACCTAAATAGATAGGTAATTACATTCAGTAACATACCAAGGTATGACGCAATGAAAATATTAATAGGTAGATAAGTGAGTAAGTATATGAAAAGCCATATGACAACTATAATATTAATTGGGAGGTAAGTAATTATATACAGATAAATACAAAATAATAATTAGGATTTTATTGGGCATATAGATGGCATGTAAAAGCTTGAAGCACTGACTGCGATGAAGCCAAAAGAGGCAGTGCGATTTATATGTCTGTATGCATGTGTAAAAGTGTATGTATATACATATATTTAAACATATGTTAATATATTTAGGTTTATTGAAAACCACAAATGGCTGTTTCGATTTCAATAAATGAAACATTATTACTATTGAATTTACTCTAAGTTTGTAACAATCTGAGTAACGGGGGACGTAATAGACATTAAAAATGGTAAAAAACCTTTATTACAAAAAAAATTAACCATTTTCAAATAACCACCAAATACGAAGCATGCTGAAAAATACAAAATAATGAAAATACCAATACTTAATTGAAACTATTGCGTTATATTACAGTTACCGAACATGAATCGTTCGCTCAATACTGTTACTGGTAGAGATTGTTAGAGTAGATATTGCGTACAATGACATAGTTTAAGATTGTTAGGAGTATGGTTTCACAGCTCTACATAATATCCTATTCTATTTATAATTTCAGAAACAAATTTGTGGTTCATGGCCAGCTCTGATTAGACAATCATTCTGTGTTTTCGTTTCTATTTAATGAGAAGTAAACTTGAAAATAATCGGTTTTTTAAATAAACGTGTAAATAAACAATCAATTAAAATATTTCAGTTAATACCAAAATTTCAAAAATGGTATGTACCATTAAGAAAGAAAATTTCTTTATAAAAATAAAGCAAATTGTATTCTTTCTAACATATAAGAATTTTCAGATATACTTTATTGGTAACAACTTCTAACGTTACAAATCGATTAATTTGTAATATAAATCAGCATATCTATCGTTTTTAGACCAACGAATTTAAGTAAACATTTTTAAAAAAGAGAAAATTTTGTGGAAACCAAATACTACAGCAAAGATATTTGAAAATTTCTTGTAGTTTTAAGTAGTAGAATTTTGTGTTATTTACAGTCAGGGGATCACGCTATCATTTTTTATTTTAGGTATTTTTGTCAATAAATCGTACATAGATTACAATATAATCGTACAAGATACATAGATTCTTCATTTTTTTAAAATTTTGCGTAGCTTCTAAGGATCTTCCATCCATAGCTTGTAAGTATTCACAAATTAACTTACTTAAGGATTGTCCACAAACCATATGGAATATTATTTTCTATTCCTTTCCTTCTTTCAGTCTTGTAACATAAGTTCTTGGTCCTACCTATTCTTTATTTTCTTCACGTCACATATGTAATAAAAAGGCAATATCGATATCAACATTTTGAAAATGTTTTAATGAATAAATTCTACATTATAGGGAAGAAGGAGAAAAGAAATAATTTTCTGCTTGCCGGACGACAGCTCCGAAAAACAGTTTTTCGAAACAAACTCTGAAAATAATTTTCCATTCGATCCTATTCGTAGATGAGCTTGCTGGTTTTATATAAGGCATTTGAAAAAATAAACTAGCGGACTGTCTTTTTACAAAACAGTTATCCCTCATCAAAAGTTATAATAACAGTGCTTTACTCTTTCTTATAGTTTGCTGCAATATTAATATTGGTTTTAACTTGGGTGCAAGATCTGAGAAAGTATTATTCTGATTTGACGATATGTGGAAAACGTTCAGATGTGCATATAAGCGCAGAATGCACCCGATTTTTTTGGAAAATCAAACACTTGACCAATGCCTTTGCCCTGTTGCCCTTTGTATATATATATATACATACCATATATATATACCATGGAATGTATATATATATATATATATATATATATATATATATATATATATATATATATATATATATATATGTATATATATATATATAGATATATATATTTATATATGTATATATATATATATATATATATACATATATTTACCATAAAGCGGAAACATCAAACGTATGTTGTATTTTTAATACCTTTATCTTTTACAATAAATGTATAACCATATATTTTAAATGATTGAAGAAAAAACACACACCAATAAACAAAAACAAACAAACTTATTATCAAACGTGAAATATCAAGCAACTTCGTAATCCATTCCTAAAGCCGTCAATGGAGCGGAAAAAACTATAAATACTGTGCGTTCGAGGGACCCACGTTAGGAAGAAAGTTCCTCACATTATTTTTTAAACTCTAAACGTGATTTAATATGTGTTATGTATTTATATAATATATTAGTGTATTTTTGTCACGCCAAAAAGCACAGCCCTCTTTTATTCAACTCTCTCTTTCTCTCTCCAAATTAGAAAAAAATAATAAAATACTTAAAATTAATAAATTGCAATAAATTGCCTGAATAATAATTTATTTTCATTGCTAATTAAACTTTCTTGATTACTAAAAAAATGAACGAAATAAAAAATAAATTGATGGAATAAAAAAATTAATTTTTATATCAATAAAATTTCATATTAAAATTAAGTTTAAATTTAGTTCTATTAAAAATTTAAATTTCAAAATTTATATTTTTTGTAAGGTTATTCTAATTTATTCAATAAATTTAAAATTTGTTTCAGAATTAAATTTAGTTATATTAAAAGTTAAATCATTTTATTTTAATTATTTTATTATATATTTAAATATTTCAAAAATTTTAATGCTTAATGAATTGTAAAATTTACTGAAACAATCTATATAAAGTTTAATTAATTTATGAAAATAAATGAATAGGCTGACAATTTACTGTAATTTATTAATATTTAGTATTTAAAATATAATGAAAATAAAGTAAAAATGAAATAAATAAATTTGTCGAAATTTTTTGTAATTTAATAATTTTTGATATTTTGTAAATGATATAGCCAGAATTTATAATTTATAAAGCAAATAAACATATACCGAAATGAAAACGGTCTGGCAGATGATTGGCTTACAGTAGAAAACTAGTAGAATCAAAAAAATAAGTTTGAATAATATTTACAGATGTTTAGATTTGAGGTTATACAGCTGACCCCGTATTGTAAGCGCTCAGCTGTATAACCGTGCTTGCTGCTCGAATGTCGATACTCGCACGAACACACACGCATACAACCGTATATAATAGAAAGAGACAGAGGTAAAGAGAGGGAAAGATCGCCTGGAGGGGAAATACCGGTTTTTCTTTACGTGACGATTTCAGCCAGTTTGTTCTACTGTAAGTCGCGTAAAAGGGTTTTGTTCCGATATCAAGATTTGGCACCTCTTGCAACAACTTCTTGTTAACATAACTGCGTGAAAAGTTGGCGAGCGCTGCAGAATATTCATGCACGCTTTAGGCAAGTGAAATAAACAATAACTCCATCCTCTCACATAACAGTTAGGAGCATAAAGCGTTACTAAACACAAGACTGAGGGGTTATCAACGAAATTATTTAATAATTAAAAAAAATCACGATCAAAAGCAATGCCTGTCGGAGTTAAAGTGAACTACATCCAACTATGCCCATTATAATATCTGAACAATAAGTAATGGGGATAGCACCCGTATATTTTTTGTATAAATTTTATTAAATTTTTTTATAATTTTCTCCAACACAAGTGCCATAGTTTTATAATTTTGTCCAACATAAGTCACATATTAAATAATAAAAATATTTTTATGATTGTAACCATATTATGCAGAGAGCTAAATTTTGACATAGTTATAATTAGTTATGATCGGAGGGTATAGTTAAATACAAATAGTGTAGGGTATCACACGACCATCAACTATTTTATTTTATCTACATCAACCAATTAAAGGCCTATAAAATTAAAAAAAAGCTAAAATTATAATGAAAACATGTAATTAGGAGCACACGAATAAAATTTCAGTTATTGCATGGAACATACACAGCGTGAAGTATACTGACACTCATTAATTTTACAGTTCCGTAGCCAAATAGCAAAAACGGGATAATTATAATTTTATAATGCCCGTCTGTGCATCATTTTAAGATTGATTGTGATGATATTTACCGGAACATCTAGTTGGATTGCGTAAATATAATACAGAATTGAAGATAAAATATTTAAAAATTTTTTAACCGAACCGAGGATGAAACAATTTTTTCTCACGTATCGCCTGAGTGTAGTATTATTGACAAAGTTTTAAAAGGTCTGGAAATACTTATTGATACGTTGTCTCCTTCATTGTACGAGTTTCTAAAGTCTTTTGCAATTTGTTCTGCACTTCTCAAATTTTAAACGCGTTTATAAACAAATTAAAAAATGAGCATTTACTATGTATTTTAGTGCAAAACTATTTCAACTATCGTGCATTTTATGCGTCACGTCCTGAGTAATTTGCGCAGTTGGCGCTGAGAATTTACGTTAAACGCCCTACTATTACCATTATTTTAAAGGTAAATTGTAAAAAGTTAATACGACGAAAGTTTTTACGACAAAAATGATAAAATAATTTTGGAATCATTGTATACTCGGTAATGCCCTTATGGAAACTTTCGACACATAAAAAATAATAAAAAAATCAGTGCTCTACAATATGTCAGTTCATATTTAAAAAAAAGCGCCAATATACGAAAAAATAATTTTTTTGTATTTATATCACTATGATTCGTAAGTGGTTGGTTATCTGAAAAAGGGTTTATAAAAGGAAATTTTAGAGTATAACGATCTATATTTTCATTATTATTGATGGACAGATGAAATTATTAAAATTTCTAGACAATGCTGAATGGAAAAAGCTAAAGTCCGAATATCGAGAAATGTTGCTGAGGAGACCTTTACATGCATATGCATAATACAATTCAAATAATCTGAACGTAAAAAAACATTTTCTGTTATATATATATATATATATATATATATATATATATATATATATATATATATATATATATATATATATATATACACTAAACAAAAGATAGTGGACTTCATTATTTATTCAGAGCTACATTCGTAGATTTTATGTCTTTGGACTCTTGATGGTAGAGTTCTCTTGATGATAATTAATCACTGAACAAAGAACACGTCAGGAACACACGCACTTGGGATATTAATCATTAATGACACATGACTATTTGACATACGACAAATTATTTTACTCGTATCACACAGAAATCACAGATGTCGTTTATAGAAAAAAAATCTAAATATACTTATAAAACCTTTAAAGTTTTCAAAATTTTGGATCACAGACACGTATGACAGTTGACCGTTCTAAATTACTTGCCGACAAATTAATTAATTTAATTTGAAATTAATTAATTAATTTAAAACATGAATATTCCATTGACTGTCTTTCTAAGGAAATATGACATTTATGAAGACGGATCACAGCTGAATAATTTTCATAATACGACATATTTTTTAGTCAAAAAGTATTGGAATCGATGTCTTTTTCATAATCTATATAATCTGGCAGTCGATGTCTTTCCCATATCGGTTCACTCTCTGTCCGTTCCCTACTTCTGATACATTACATATCTTGTTAATTTTATTATATTAGAATATCTATATACAATACACATGTTTATAATTGTACTTTAAGTTTTTTTATAAATTCACCAGACATAATGAATTAAAAACTACGGCAAGAGGACATTCCGATATTGTAATTGGTGTGAAAAATTTTTCTCCGTAACAAAAAATCATGAATCCTTTTTTTGTATTTGTTTTATGAAAGTTTAATTATAAACTTAATAATATTTTCTATCTAAACTGGATAGCGTGGAAAAAATAGTCATTTACACGTATAAAAATCGATTTCTGACGAAATAGCAGCACAGTGTCCATATATCCATTACCAGTCAAACTGTAGCTTAATACATAAAACTACGTCATTAAATTAAGCATTGACTAGTATAATAAATGGCACGTGTAATGATAAATTAATTTGCCCGCAGACAAAAAAATTCATTTAAATTGATGCGGTTTAAACGTATACTTCAAAAACTGCCACAAAACAATTATTACATTTAATATTACCACCGATGACACTATTTGCCAAACCAATTTAATGACAATAGGTATTATGGAGCTTCATTACTTCAAGAGTTCAATTTAGGCCACCGAATTAGAGCGTTGTGTGGCCTTTAACCTCTAAATAGTCTTTAAACTCTCATTTAGAATTAGGATAAAACAAGGAAATCGTCAAATTTCAAAAAAGGACGCGGGCCATATATATTTTTTAAATTTATTTACTACCAGTAATTTAAAACTCTCTATTAAATAAACAATGGTCTTGCGAGGCTCTTTTCGATACGGTAATTCAAATTATACTGCTGCTCATCTGCATTTGAATTTTGACTTGTGTTGATTATATTACCTGAATAATTCATATCAAACTTAATGTTAGATAGTAAAATCTCAATAAAATTTAATCAAATTGGAAAATAATAAATACTTATATTTATTTACTGTCAAATTTTAATATAATGTTAATATAATGTAAATATAATTTGCAAATACGTATTTGTTTACAAAAAAGCAAACAATTTTAATCAATCCCTATGTATTAACGCCACTTTGATATTATATATATTTGAATGTATGAATCATAGTATAAATTTATACTAATCCAGTAAAACGTATTGCCTACATTTTAATTAGAGTTTAACTATAAAGTTAATTGCCAGAGTAATGGTGCATTTCGCCCCAAATCCCTAAATTGATCTGTATACAATGCTATGGATCTTGTACCATTTCACAAGCAAGTGACATATTTTAACAATAGCAATATAATTATATAAATTAAAAGTAAATTGTTAGACAATACAACGCTTGATATAACGTATTAAAAGCACATTAGATGTTCCCAAATAAAAGTGTCAGCATAGAAAATAACACAAAAAATAATTCTTCAAAATTTAAAACTTCCACAGGGTCTAGAGATATTGGTTTTACGGATACATAAACCGGTTGATAGATATATAAAATATTAGGTTGGGTTATAAGTTTTTAACCTTGACTTGTTTCTACAAAAAAATTAAAATATACAAAAATATCGGTCTATCATAGTACCATTTTTGTCTATAACTTCCTGGTACTACGCAGAGAATGTCAACATAACATCAGTATTAATATCAAATGATTTAGATTAAAAAAAAAACTGTACCTTTCGAATGATGCTTTTTTATTAGCTAGTTCATCTACATGTGCATAGTAAATCTCTGAATTCACCGTAGTTCCCTCGAAAGTGACTCTTAATGAATAATGCCCTTGATATTCCAACAACAGCTCGAAATTATATTTTTGGTATTCAGTGCAGCTTATTGGTACTTGCGTGTGTGATTAACTTATCCAATCCACTTATCATTATCAGTTACAGTTTGTCGGATTGTATCAAGTAATTGGATTTACGTTTTCTATCAATAATTGTTGAATAATCTTAATTCATAAAATAGACAAATCCAAGATCGATGTCGATTAAAATTAATTTTGCTTTATATGGTGCACTTAAAGACACGGTGCTGCCATTAACGGAGCGACCTATCTTAAAACGAAATATTTTGAATTTTTTTAAAACATTTCTAGAAAAGATTAGAAGTCGTGGCTCAAACTAAATAGCCAGTCAAATGTTATCAAATGTAATTATTAATATTATTATTAAATCCTTTATATTCTTTAACATTCACGCTAATATATACATATAATATATGAACGTTTTTGAGCGTGAATGTTAAGGAAAAATAAAGGCTTTAATAATAATAATAATAATTCATTACTTTATCTAAAAATTGTTTCTTACAGAAATTTTAGAGAATTTGATGATTTACCAAAAACTTTTTAATATTTTTTGTAGTAGAATAACTGTTCAAATTGGTGTTTACGACGCACGAGACAGCAAATCGGTAGTCTATCGGGATATCCATGGATACCCCTAAATAATCGCAGAATTATCCTAAAATGAGAGAATTCAGATTTCGCGTTACACTTGTTAACTTGGTGCAGGTATAACAATAAAAAACTAAATATTAATATCTCACTATTAGTATCACTCTCTTAACTTTTAGATAATTGGAAAGAAATAAAAAACACGTTTTGGTAGATATTTTATAAAATAAGGCATCGATAACAAACAAACACACACTGTAATTCACGATTCATGCCAACGACCGCTAAATAAATTTATGTAGATATTTTATTTTTGAGCGCCACTTCATTGAATTAAAGATTTAGAAGTCAATATTTAGGGGATTTGTTTACGGGTCTATTAATAAATTCAAGTAATAAAGGCAAGAGAGCTGTTTTTCTCAGGTCTTCGATATATTTGCTAGGCAACATACTTGCAGAGTGGAAAATAATAAAAATAATAAAAAACAAGTCTATGTTAAAATCTTGTTAGCCAATCTAATATTTTATATGTCTATTGACTGGTTTAGTCCCTATTGAAGTTAATAATGTTAGCAAGTTAACTCTTTTGTTTGGGAAAACCTAAAGTGCTTTTAATACGTTATATCAAACGTTGTATTGTCTAACAATTTATTTTTAAGTTATACTATTATATTGCTATTGTTTAAATTTGTCACTTTCTTATGATATGGTACATGACTCATACATTCAAACATTTATAATTTTAAAGCAGTTTTCCTAAAGAAAATTAAATAAATTTGCAGATCTTATTTTCATATTATTAACTTTATATTTAAATTTGACAGTAAATAAATGTCAGTATTTATTAATTTGCTAATATGATTAAATTTTGTTGAGATTTTACTATCTCATATTAAGTTTGACATGAAATATTCAGGTAATGTAATCAGCGTCTAATTCAGATGCAGGTGATCAGCGGTATAATTTGAATTACCTTATCACGAAAAGCCTCGCAAAACCATTGTTTATTTAATAGACAATTTTAAATTACTGGTAGTAAATAAATTAAACAAATAAATATATGACCCAGGTCCTTTTTTGAAATTTGATGATTCTCTTATTTTATCGTAATTCGAAAAGAGAGTTTAGTAACTAGAGGTTAAAGGCCACACACCGCTATAATCTGGTCGCTTAAATTGGTCGTGTTGAAGCTATTAGGCTCCATTGTACCTATTGTCATTAAATTGGTTTGGCAAATAATGTCATCGGTGGAAATATCAAAAGTTATCCCACCTATTTAAATCGTACAAATGCAATTTTTGAAGCTAATTTGCCTGCAGGCAAATTAGCTTCAATCATTATCATCATAAAATCATTACTCGTGACATTTAAAATACAACTAGTCAATACTATTAAATATAGTGACACAGTTTTTAATATTAGTTTTATTTATTAAGCCACGGTTTGACTGGTAATGGATATATAAGCGCTGTGCTGCTTTCCTTTTATCTGAAATCGGTTTTGATATCGACTGAAATGAAATGAAATTTCTGGATAAATAATATAGATTCTTCATTTTTTACTTGATAGCTAAGATGAAGTGGTGTTTATTATTAATGGCATTAACAAATCTCCTATTTATGCTCTTGCATTTCGGTTAAAAAACAATGATTTGTGTTCTTCCATTGACATGTCCTGATAATTTAAATTCTATTATACTCTTGAAAAAACCAAAGAATGTTTGTCTGATACTTTATCAAAATAGATTTTGTAGCTCTTAAGAACAATGACTAAATATTTTTTTTTAATCTTGCGTTTCTTTATATAAATACAGTATAATTTCGTAAGTTATTATAAATATTGAACTATTAAATTATTCGTAATTGTAGGTAGAAATTAAAAGTAATTTATAAAGGATTTAATTGATAATGAACACGCATTCGTTTCTTTAATTAGCAGCAACGGAGAAATCCGAGTAAGATATTTCATATCAAAAAACAATTCATAAAAATATACTTTAATTTTCAATCTTAATTGAAATGCATATTCGATGCATTTTATCATGAAATTAAATCTAGTAAAGTGGAAAACAAATTTTTATTTCATTAAAAAAATCCGCGAAAAAACCAAATTAAAAACATAATATTTTAGAACCAGTGCATCAAGTTTTTTCAGAGACTGTTATTTTCCAAATAAGAGAAAAATAGTATGTCATATAAAAAAGGGTAGACTGTGGCGTCTACGGAGTGTCGGTTGCTTATGGCGTAACAGCTTCTACTCGCGATGAAAGAATTTGAGCTCTCTTTGCTTTTAGTAACTCGAGTGTCTTTTTGTTTTTTTTTTCATTTTTTGCACGCTTTGAACTTTCTCATCTGCCGAGAGTTTTGTCCACTTTTCTTTATATTGCGCGTTATTTTCAGTCACTGGACCTCCATGTATTTCTCTAACAGCGTTGAACGCGATAATAATGAAACCGTGTTTTTGGAATCGCTTATCGGCGCTTCACCACTAATTTCATCACTTCATAACTTTTGATTGGATGGAGACATTTTCCTGACTCTTTCATAACATTATTTATTTTCTCCAGGGCTATTCAACTTATGGTGATGAACAAAAAACATTTATAATTAAGTGAGCGATAAATAGTAATATAGTGTAAAAAAGCTGTATTTTAAATTATTTACAACCCGCACACGTGTTTAATACTATTTGTATAATCAGGTCAGAATCTCTTAAATCTATCAATGCATTTGCTTACTATGGTATTCCATAGTGCACTGAGTATAAAAGATCGAGTGTTACAAGTGTGATTGTTTACTTATCAACGAGATTCGTCACTCGAGATACAGGAGAGGTCATGTCGTCGCGCAAGATTCATTATTATGACATTTAGTTGAGGTCTTGATCTATTGATATGATAACGATATTAGAGTAGTTTGCCAGAAACAACCTATGATAAACACATCAATTTTCGTAAGGCCAACTTTCTGTGCATTTAAGCCAGTGGTGTGAGATATTATCACGTCAAAATGTCTTTTGTCATTTAACCAAGAAGAAGCATGATTTCAGTTTTCGTGTAAGACTACACCATTCTTGCTTATTGGGTGAATCAGTTACTGTTGGCTTGTGTCCGTATATTTATATTTATCTAATTACAAAAACTATCCAAAAAATAAAAAAATTTTAACCCACAAAATGTTTAGTGTCCAATTATATAGAAAGGATTTATATCTATATTGGAATGTTATATGTTAAATACATTTAAATAACGTATTGCCAGTAATTTTGTGTTCTTTATATAGCAAACGTTGCAAATAAATGGCTTAGAATTGCTACCTGAACCTACATTCTCTGGGAGTTAATAATTGTAAATTTGAACTGAAAAAGTACCAGTACGATTTGCTATCACGTTAGCCGCGCGACAAGGCGGTAAAATTTATTGCGACAAGCTAAGAAGGGTTTACTTCGACGTCGGGTCGGGCATTATATTAACTTTGATTATGCAAAAGAGCGTGTGCAGCTGTCTAGACGGGACAAAACAATAAAAAAATTTAATTTTATCCAACCTTTATATGCTAAATATACTCTATGTAAGACTTTGCAACTTTTTCACTGTAGTATAACACGATGACACCTGATGAAGCCGCGAAATAAAAAATTTGTTTCAGTATCACTGTCATAGAGGAGAACCCCATTTAGATATTGTTTTACTTACACGTTTAGCTGTTAATGGTTAATTAGAGGAAAGGGGCAAAGTTATGGAGAGCCGAATTTTACCAATACGATTATAACTATTAAAATTCGACGGTAATACTGATAGAAACCGAAACATGGTTTGCATTCGTTTTTTATATTTCTGAATTGAAACTTTTTTATTCACGGGAGTATAAAAATCAGTTCAAGTACTATATAAACAAGTATATATAAATATATTAAAATAAAAATTCGTAAGACATATACACTCAACGAATTTTTTTTGAGTAATGAAATTTAATAATTACTTGTTTAAAATACCAGAAGCATTTATGAAAATAATGAGATGGGTATTCAAATGAATTTAATAAAGTATAGATAATTATCATGCTTAAAAGTATCAAATAACGATATGAAAACGAAAGACAAGAGAAATTATGAATAATTTTACTGAAAAGTTCAACAAAATCATATTAATCCAAAAAATCTCAGAATTTTGTGAACACATTTAGGTGGCACTTAGTTTACTCCACACAAATAATACGCGGGTGCTGTATGCGTTATTAATGCGTTACTGTATCCACAATATATTTATTTTCACTAAAACATTAATTACATGGTTTTTATTTCACAGTGTGATGAGACAATAAAACTGTTTTCTATATTTCTTCAATTTATGAACACAATTTAACATACAAATTTTCGTATATTTGTTTATTGATCTGATGAACAAAAGAAATTAATGGCTGCTGAATTTTCGCCTCCGAATCATTTTTTCTCGGGAGTTATAATGGAAAAACCTTCTACCTCGGAAAGAGTTATTCTGTAGAATTAAATAATAACACCAGTCTCAATTCCCATTAACAATACCAAGTCTCAATTCTAGGTATATGTATGCGTAATTTCTTATTGTCAGTTTCAAACACAGTTCTTGTAATGGAGGCTTGAATATTTTGTAAACGCTGCTTTTATTTGGGGTTTGAACTTTCTTTATCATGGGGAAAAAGAGTTATAAAATTGGAAAAGTTATCAGCAGCTGAATTTCCGAAGTAGATTCATGTTTAAATTAATTTACAAATTAATGTTGGCAGTTACTTAATACTCATAATATTTTATGTAATCTTCATGGTTTATTTGTTAATTATGAAATAAATAACTTTGGTTGACGACTGAAAAAAAAATAGATATTTGAATAAACTAGTGGGAGAACACTCTGTTGTCGAAGATTATGTCTCAGATAGTGACGATGAGGTTTATATACTCAGAAGGTGATTCAGAAGTATCGGGTCGCGAAGGATCTAATAAACATTATTATTTGTTTTCATTATTACCTGTATGACTTTAATATTCAAAAAGAAGTGAATATGTAGTATTTCTATGTTTAGTGGAAGATCGTGAGAGTAAAAATGAGTTAGATGAGGATGTGGATGAATCGACTAAAAGCATTGTAGCTAGTAATGAACCATCACAGTCGATAACAATGTTTACAGCCAAAGATAAAACACCACCAATTCAACGTCAAACTCCTACTTAAAATATTTTTCCGCAAAACTCTGGACCATATAGAAGTACAGACATTATCAATCAGGTAACTTCAAGAGATTTCGCTACTAACATAATTAATTTTTCTACATACCATGAAGAAGGAGATTACTGTCTATAAAGAAAATAATGAGGAAAATCATACAAAAAGCAATTGACGTGACCAGATTCATTCAGTTTATACCATTAAATCCAGCGATGTATGGAATAAAAGTATGGTCGATATGCGATGCAGAAATTAATTTCCATTGAGAGGTAATATTTATACTGGCAAATTAACGACCGATCGCGAAATTAATCAAGGTGAAATAGCAATGAAAGTTTTAGTTGCATAATATAAAGGATCTAAGGGAATATTTCAATGGATATTTTTTTACTAATCTAACTTTAGCAAAGCACTTACTGTCATGGAACCTGAAAATTGTAGGTAGTTAAATTTAAAATTACATTCCAACAGAGATGCAACCATCTAAATTCCGCGAACAATTTTACACTTTATTTCAATTTCATGAGAATATGTTAAAAAAATAGAGATATATTAAAATAATTATTATAATATTACCTACGTTATAATTAGATATAACAGTATGTGAAGACAGAAAGAAAAAAAACAGAAATTGTTCTGTATTATAATAAAATGAAGATTGGAATCGATATGATAAATGAGATATTAGGACGTTATACAACCCGCAGGTGGCTAACCAAAATATCTCACTTTTTTATAATATTTTGTATGTCGCCAGTCTTGCACGTCACCTCTTTTTTTTAAATTATAACATTTTCAAAACAGGCAAATCAGAACGGATTATTTTTAATACAATTAGGTAAAGGATTGTGTATGCTATAGATTGAAGATCGGGCTCAAAATACTGAAATCAGGAAAAATTTCACCACTAAGACTGCTATGGAAAACCAATGAATCCCGATTGCAAGACGACAACATCAAACGAGTCTACAAAATAGACATATTTCGCAGAAAAAAAAGTTTTGTAGGATCATGCTATCTCGGTTAACAGATTGTCTACACAAAAAACACAGGAGTACGCAAAAATCGTGTAAAGATTATATTAAATGGTTTGCGATGAACATTTAAGAGTAATAGCAAAATGAGACGCATGGTTTCAAGAATTAATTCCATGTGAGGATATTTTAAATATAATTTATAATAAAAGTCGTTAAAAATTAAATGGCTACATTTATCTGTGTGTAGAAAATAATTTTCAACACCTAGAGATTAGTTTAATTTTACTACCATGCAATTTTCTAGGTGTATTAAGTTCTTAAACATGAGAAACAAGGTACCTTAGGTATTGAACAAATGGGTATTCTACTAGATGTTCTAATTGATTTATGTTTTTGGCATATTTAAATATTATATCCTATTCGAATCGACGTCAATTGATTTAATTAACGAAGATCTGAAAGGATTTGATGATCCTTCGTTAAATACTTAATAATGTAAGTACGAACATGCACCCAAGTGCCCAAGTGCCACGGTATTAACATCATAACTTAAAAACAAGTATTAAAGATATTTTTTACCGCAACGTAAACCCATTTTTACCAAGATGTCATTATAATGATTAATTATAATAACTGTGAACATTGAGAAAATACAATCTTATTTAGGAACAAATTTTGTTCAAATATGACGTATGTAATAAATTTATTAGTAATGTCGAAATATTCATTATGCAATTCGAATCAAAGGTAACAATCCAAAATAAATATACCAAACAATTCAGTTGAATTAACCCTGATTAAATAACTTATTTATGTCATATTGAAGTTATCAATGTGTTAAGTGAATCACATAACTACTTATTTTTTAAGTATTTTTTTAATTTTCTATGCTCTTTATTAACGCCATTGATTCTACTTAGGTTATAGTTAAATAAATTGTTAGCTCAAAACGTCGCGAGCTAAGTACAGTTTAATAAATAATGTAACGCGCTGCTCTGTCTCTGACTATAAAGATTTCAAAATGCACTTTGTGAGGCTCTGGGAATTGTTGATGTAAAAATTCTTTTCAAAAACTCTAAGTGTTATACTTAAGGTTTATAACAAAACAAGGGAAAAAATCACGGAAAGTTCCTACTAGCAAAACCAATTAAAATAAAAATTATTATTTCGTAACTGGATGTTTTATAATAATAATACTATTTTCATAATTTGTCTTAATATGATTAATTAATTTATTACTGTGCCATTAAATTAAAGGAAAATATATAATACGCATAAATTTGTTATGCTTCTTTTCCTTTATATTACGAAGTCAAAATTTTATTCGTTATATGAAATACGTCTTATATTTTAATCAGAAAGTTTTATTTAATAATGTTATAATTACGTAATTATACAATTTTAGTTGGTTTTACGTAAACTTCATCAGAAACAGAAAAATGTGCGTAGAGGAATAGGTATTTGTATGTACGTTTTTGAGTAATTTTAAAAATATTTTCTCAAAAATATTTCCACTGGAAGAGGTAATTTTGAAGACCTCTTCTCTTTTTTTTATAATATACGGCACAATTTTGCAGTTGAGTTCCATCCGGCTGCTCTTACTCTCGTCAGACGCCGAGCCGGGTATGCCAGTTTGTAATGAGCGTTGTAAAAAGATGCCAGGCGTTCATTAATCTCAAAGAATTTGTGTTGAGTCGTTGTAAGAATTCGCAGAGGACGAAGGACTATAAGTTGGGTGAGTAGATAGATTAGTCGCGTTTCTCAAGTTGTTAACTAACTTTAAGTTCTCTTTTGTGCTTTCGTAAGAACGTGTGTATGTATACTACGTAAATATGTATGTATATAATATTGAATCTAGACACTGATACGTTACACTAATACGTAAAAATAGAAGTTTGGTTGTTTGTTTTTTTAATTTTGGGAACTTAAAG
Source organism: Druceiella hillmani (assembly GCA_039881145.1). Classification (NCBI taxonomy): domain Eukaryota; kingdom Metazoa; phylum Arthropoda; class Insecta; order Lepidoptera; family Hepialidae; genus Druceiella; species Druceiella hillmani. The sequence goes on from JAYKKI010000002.1 coordinate 56,732,734, forward strand.
ATCAATTTAAAGGAAATATATGTATATTACAGGCTTGAGAGTACGAAAAGCTGTTTTGAATTATCCAAGTATTTTAAGGAGGAAGTGATCACTGAATAAAATATGAATATTGACGAAATGTGAATAGCTATGTATTTACTTAAATTATAAAATTACTTAATTACTTATATGATATGGGGAAATTTCATACTCTGTGTGTTCAAAAATTTAAGGTTAAAGTCAATTAAGAAATTAAGAAACAATTTTGTCCATTACCAAGGAGTAATTAATTAATTATTTATTTATGTAATATATCTGCAGAATTCATTGTTTTTTTCCTTTTAATTGAATCGCATAGTGTAGTTGAGACTAACTCTGGAATGCATGAAATATTTTTCATAATACTATTTTCTTTTTAAATTGTGTATATTGTGAAAATGAAATCAAAATATTTTTAACCTGGCCAATGGCTAATAATAATAACTTCCAATATGTAATTTATATCTGTAGTCCTGGATTTGAAAGTAAATGGTTATCATAGTTAAATTAGTAAAAAACAAACAATAAAATATTAGTTTAAAATAGGGATTTTAATATAAAAAAATACGGATCTTAAAGGCATGCGTGGTGGAACCTATGCAATTTTGCGAATAAGGTATCGATTTTAATCACTGTATTTTGTAAGCCATTTCAATAATTTCAACATTTTAGATACAGTTTCGATTCTTTTTTCTTGACAATTATTATACTACTTTCATAATCATATTAATATTATAGTATATTAATATTTATATTGAAGGTTTTTACGTAAAGACGATACGTCTAAAACACCATTTCACAGAGGAGCCGAATAAAATTTTAACGATTTTCTAAAGAATTGCGTAGTTTTAATTTAAGTTACATAATACCGTATTTGGATTATTTGCAATAATATTGGAGTAAATTTGCTATTGTTATATCTTCTGCTCAGTCGTTTATAGTTTTATTTAGAAAAGTTGAAAAAACTGAAGTCATACATATACGTTTAATATACAACGCGTTTTAAAATTATTCAGGTTTACATTATTACATTATTAGGAAAATTAGAATCATATACTATTGGAAATAACAACTTCTGGACTTAACTGTGTCTATGTGAATAAATATATGTTTATTTTCACACTTAGACATGGTTTACTAAACAAAAATGATTTATTTTTATATTATGACTATTTACATCGCAAAGTTTTCTTTTTTTTATATTAAGTACTTTTTTATCGGAGACGTTACTAATCGTTAATGTGATATTTTCACTGTAGTTAAACTATAAATTTAACAATATATAACTCTTGTCAAACTACAATGACCTAAGAAACCTACGGAAATAATAATTGGAAATAGAAATTATAAAAAAATAACACCCCGAATATAGAAATTACTTCTCTGAAAGCAAAAAGGATAAATACAATTGTCAGTCGTAATTATCAACTTATTTCCCATTAACATTTAACAATAAATCAGTAGTAGATATTCTTAATTAATATTGCAAACAGTCTTTAATGCAAGCGGTTAAGTCTTTATTAGTATTTCATAATACAAGCGGTTAAGTCTTTATTAGAATCACAGTTGTAATGAAATATTAATAAAAACATAAATATAATAATTAATATAATAAAGTAACAAATTTTTCAGCAAGAATAAAAAACTTTAAAGCTTTTCGTAAGTAATCAGTATAAATTTATCACACGTAAGAAATTGGTTTTAATAGTCAATGCATATAAACAGTCAGTTTTATTTATCACTAATTGGCGAAAATTAAACTTCTTCATTATTGTGAGCAAAAGTTTCCTTGTACTTTTTCGAAGAATAATAAAAAATATTTAAAAAAAAAAATTCGAACCTTTTTGATTACTAGTTTAACTTTCTGGTCTATAAACAAAGAACATGCGGGTTGCCACTTTACCGGCATTTTTTTGCTGTTAGCTTGTCCCATATAAACAAGATGAAAATCTCTCCTATCTTTTAAACATACCGTTAAATCTTTATGGTTTTTATCAAAAGCAGACTGTATGAGTAGATTATTTACAGAAAGAGTATTTTAAAGAATGATTTAAATACAATACTTTATGACATGATATTATAGCACACAGTGTAAAAAAGTTATGAATACACAAAACGTTTATTCTTTTGAATCCTAAGTCTACTGTTTTTTTTATCGATATTCGTAGTAATAAAAGATTATAGAAAAGAATGTCAACTAGAAATATAATTTCATCTCTTATTTCGTTTCTTGTCAAGAAATTTAGCTTTTAGGCATATTTTAACCGACAGTTAATATTACACGAGTATTGTTCACTTGTTGTTTTCTTGAGAGATACGTGTTAGCTCTTCGTTTAATTTAACGAAGACCTTTTTTCAGCCATCCAACCAATTTGACTAATTACCCTTCTGCTTTTAATAAAAGCTTCTATCCATTTCATAAATTTTTGACGTGAGAGCCCTTGATGTATAACATATTTTGTATTTGACACCAATATTATTTATTGTGGGTTTTCATTGTAATTATTTGTTTCATTGTTTTCCGAAATATTTTTTTTTAATTTGAAATGTTATAATCTACCAAAAATTGTAGATGCAAGTAAACAAAACAATTGAAAGTTCTGATTAAATGCTTACTGCTTAGACATTTCTAGACTTTTTCAACTAACGATTTAAAAATGAACACGAAGGAAGTTTGTACTTAAATTGAAAGTTTAATATTTCACAAACGGGCTAAAATATATTTTACATAATTTTTAAAATTTAATTCTCAAGGAAACCATATACATCAACTTCATATATGAAATCTGTTCTAGAACTCGCCATTAATGAGGTGTGTGACGAACATTTTTCTCTTGTACGTTATATCTAGGGGTAGTTATTTTAAAGTTTACTTTTTCCATATTTCACTGTATGTATTTGGGATCCTCATCTGAAGTTTTGCGACCGTAGATCTAAAACTGTGAAAAGTGTGGAAGTGTGATGGATAGGCAGATATGAAAAAGTTCTAAGGGTGTCGTATTGATATCTTTCATTTGATAGGGTAAACAATCGCCGTCGACATTAGTTAGAGAAAACAATTAAAATAACGACACGAAAAATAAAGAAATTCAATACCGAAATTAAAAGGCCGAAACTATATATATACATATATATATAAATATATATATATATATATATATATATATATATATATATATATATATATATATCTACGGATGTCGATTATATAAACATCAATATTAAAAATATCTCGCGCTGTGGAGTGACGTTATTATTATTATATGAAAGGACGCTATTATTACTAGAGAAAGCGATGATAAAATCATTTTAATTTTCAATTTTAGCTCGTTGCAAGTTACCAGCACTGCATCTATATAGAATAAATCAACGATACTTCGCCCAACTATCGTATTACTTACTCGCATTGTGCGATTAAACAATTTAATTTTGAATCCCATTAGGCTGACGACATACTTGGTACATGTATTTCAAAAATAGGGTTACGTACGAATAAAGCGACGTCTGTGTATTACAGAAAAATTAATTGTAAAACGGAAATTAACTTCTACCAAAATGTGAGACGGGTATGTATGTATGACTAACGAACCCAAATTTTGCACTTAACCGGTTTTTTCTAATACAGCTACCATATGTGAACATTTATAGATTTAATGCACTTTTTGAGCTATGCTGTAGTTATATTTTAAGGCATATCAATATAATCACGTTGATATACCTTAAAATATAACTACAGCAAGCAATATAACTACAAGAAAATATAACTACAGCAGCAGTAGCAGTGTTTAAATATTACGACTAAGACATAAGACGTGCGACTGATAGTTACACTTTAATAAAAATCTTTTTGGTGTTTTCTTTTATTCCCTACAAATTAACTCGTAAATGTACAGGATGTCTACGCTTATAACAAAAAATCGAGTATAAACCAAATTATAACATACCTTTTATATTTATCGATATATATAACAGCGTTGTTCCTGGCTCATCCTTTGTATTCTAATCTTTTACAGATTTATTACCTTCATCAATCCTACGAATTGCTCTCTGTTAATTCCAATCCAGTTTATACGGGCATAAGTTAAATGAAGGCACGAAAGGTCACTTCAATCAATCTTTCTTGCGGAATGTATAGTATTTATAACTAAGGGTCTGAGTATATTACTAAAATGAGTTAAAGTTTAGCCAGCGACGTGCTTGGTTTCCGAACTAACAGATTCTGGGCCTGTCTATAGGTGTATACTTGCGCAACTCGGCCTGGCCCTGTGCGGGCTCTAAACTTAATCGACATTGAATGTTTTTTTTTCACTAAATGTATATCTTTTATTACAATAATTTAACACCAACAAAGCAAATTCATTTTACGAAGAAATTGAGATGGGATAAATACAGAAACAATTTTATTTTTTTAAGAAATATTTGGTATAGCGGAAGTGACGTTATTCTATATTTATTTCTCTACATTACTTAATACTTAATCAGCTATTACGGTAACTGCTGGTTTATCTATTACCAATGGACTACGAAACGTAAACATTCAACGCAAAATTTTCCGCATTGTTCTGGAAGTACAGACGCCAACCTTTTTGCAAATATTAATTTGAGTACCAGTTTCATATCATCTGTGATAGAAGTTATATCAGAGAAAGGTGTCGATTTAAATTTTATATTTCGAATAGTGTCGAAATTAGAAACTAGTAAATAGCAGAAAATATTTATTTTTACCTGAAATAATTTAACCTGTAGTTAAGCCTTTTGGTTGCATTTCCAGTCCATTACGAATATAAATAAATAAGATTACATATTTAAGTGAGAAATTAACAAAATTTATTAGGATTTCTTACTTCCAAAATATATACGAGAATGTAATGAAATTATTTTTATTTTAGAATCCATTTAGAATTTATATAAAAGGAATATTCAAATATAATCGGAAAGTAGCTACGATGTTAATATTAGAACGATCTATGTAGTATTAAAAAAGGCGATCGTTTTTGAAAGAAAAAACCTTAAATTAGTTGGTTTATACAATACTTACAAACCGTAAAATACATCGATTCAAACAAGGTTTAACCTAATAGATTGTCGGCTCCTATCGTTGCTCATTATAACGTAATGAGACTGAAAATTTTCCGAGAGGGATTTAGTGATCCTTGGTGATCAAAGTTTACTTTTGTTACATCCACACACACATGTTTTACAAGATGAATTTATATAGACTGCTTAGAAAAGTTTTTTTGCTCGAAAAAGTAATTTCTAATTAAAGCTAGAAAGTGGGCACACTCGAATCATTCGGTATTCATATGTTGCGCCTTTCAATTATAATCATGAAATTTCTTCAATTGAAAATTTATAAGCAAACTTTATTATTTTAGTAATGATTTTTCAAAAATTCTAATACTTGTCAATTATACCATGAGTATAAAATGAAATACGACATATAATGTAAATACGTATATTTTTCCGGCAAAGTGAGTGGGTTTTGAAAATCCGCACTGCCCAGGCAGTGTCGACCTTGGGCCGTGTATTTTCACAAATATCGATTGTAAATCGACCATAGTTGAGTTTGCAAAGATCTATTTATATTAGGCTTTTTCCCACTTATAAAACTTAGTGTCAATATAGCTGAACGAGAGGTGGGCCAAGTTAAGTTCTATCATTTATTTGCGAATTTTTTCACAAAGTCAAGTTGATATTGTTTAATTTGTAAGCTGCGTATGAAAAAAAGTTTAAAACTATTATGTGACGTACAAGACACACTTATGATGGTAGACGATGATCCTAAATATCTATGACTTTATGTGTGACACTCTACGTCATACTATGACACTCTATGTGCCCCGAAGACACTTGTAAACGTATGATGTACCCGCTTTCTTGCATTTACAGCATTTGGAACTATATTTATCTTAGAGTGACAGTAAAACTTTGAAACTGGAAAACCGATTACTTGCCACGAACGATACGTAGATATATTTCTCAAAATCTTCAATATCTATGACAATAAGAAAGATTTTATGGCAAGAATTGAATTGATTTTGATAGCGAGTGCAGGTAAAATTCTACTTTGGATACCAAACAAATAGTGACTTTTAATATAACATCGATCACATTTTTTGGATCACTTTCATTAAGAACAACAGTTGGCAGTCGAAGTATCAGAATTTTCAATTTTGGGCGGATGGAAACTGTTTTGTCATTAAGACGCAACATTTTTTTTTTGCTTGCATTTCAATAACCCATAACGCTCAATCTTTATTCAAATTCGAATTTAATTGTTTTTTACAGCCCTTACACAAAAGTTTTAAAAACAGCTTTTCTCTTTTCCCGCACGATATATGGATGGAAGGGTTTGCATCAAATTCAATTCTCATTTTGAAAAACCGTACACGTATTCTCATAGCCATCCATAATTTTGTTTCATTTTTCTTTGACAACTTTTTCAAATTCTGGAAAAATTTCAGAAATGCAAAAAATGGGCTATAAGACTACATCGGCAAAATTTATGATGGAGAATTCCAGCACTTCCTTTGTCATCAGTCTTTTTATTAATAACAATTGAGTGAAAGTAAGCCAAAGTAAATTTTTCTACTAGATATAGGAAATGTCTAGTAGAAATACTACTACTAAAGACTATACATAGGCACATAATATTTCTTTAAAGAAGCCTGTTGTTTTTTTTTCATTCACAGAAACGCAATATTTTATTCAATTATTTTCTTACATACAGGTGACCTATATATCTTGTATACCGCAGTTTATTCTTTCTTTACTACCTTAGCAGCGTAAATATTTTCGTTTCGCGTGAATTAGTTTCAACTCCGGCCAGATTTTATTTACCTTCAGCGCAGTATTGTTGCAACATTATCATCGACTATCGATATGTTTGATCAGAAAGAGTGCTATTAACAAAACATACGTCAATCGGTTTGTAGGTAATTTCCCCAAAAGTTTTAGTCTTTAGTGGGCAAATAAATGCAATTTCAGTTAGGCGCTCTAAGTAATTCAATATAAATTTATATTCTCCATTTCAACCCTTTTGCCCGTCTATCGGATCAATTTAGGCCGTTGATTGTTTCTTTAACGTCAATTTTTTTACGACTTTGTTTTTGAGTGATTGTAATGACCTCTGTCATAACATTTACATACTGTATTTTGAAATTGTTTTTCAAATATATTTAACATATTTTTTGTACTCTGACAACTGAGGTATAATTTTTTTTACCACTTCTATTACTTCATAGGTCATATCTTTTAAATCATCTATGATCGGTGCCCATTATATCTTGGTTCCGTTTCTGTTTTCTTTTTGTCATTTCACGAGCGTTTGCATTTGATACTAAAGAGAAATTTATTTGTTTATTTACTTAATCGTCAATGTAATAATATATTTGGCGGATTTATTGCTACAGGGGCAATCTTTTGCAATTATTCAAGTTATCAGGCGTTGACAGTTCAGTTCTGTGGAAGACAATAGACCTTCAATGTCTCTCATTGTCTTTCAATGGCATTAATTTACAGTTTATTACAATTAAACCACTAAAAATATAGCTATGTAGCAAATCATTTTGGTATCAACATGGAAAGGAAAAAGGGATAGAATGGTAAGGTAAGGAACAGGATAGTGACCGAGAATCACGATAGAAACATCTTTTTTTATTTTTGGAGACGTGAATCGACGCAGCCTTTCCATTGTTACCATTATTAGGATCAAATTTATTCTGCGCGTAGCGCAATACTAAATAAGAAATAGCAATAAACAGACGCCTGTATAATTGCGCCTGATTCAACACTAAATAAAAAATAGCACTTGAAGAAACTGACTTGGGATCAGCTCTCGCTTGAACACCCTTAGTTAATTCTGCAGTATTGACACTGCTTATTATAAACTAAGCAAAGTCTGCTAACAAAAAATATTAATACACTTTGCTAGAGACTCTATGCAGCTGGCAACACTGATTCTGCATACGGGTGATTTTTTCCTTTTTCTCAATACATACTAAACTACATAAATGGTCTTAATGAAAATTTAAAGTCTTTGTAGATGTTATCTTAGTTTTAAGGAAGCATGTATATTATACTATATATATAGTCTGACTGAATCTACGCAAATATGTTACTTTTAATTCGATGAAGATATTAATCGATTTTTTTATATCTGTAATGCATTCTTGTTGTAGTTTCTAAAACTTAACTATTTTTATATCTCAAATAAGTCACTTGTTTCAACATAGCTTCAAAAATATTATTATGTCTTGGAGATTTTAATGTCTAAAGTTACGTCTTCTGATAAGAAATAGTAAAGCGCGTTATCAAGAGAGTAATGTCTGATAAGCGGCTGTCGCGGTGCGGTTATCTATTAGATATCGGAGAGTCCACTCCGACACGGAGCACTTTACCTGGTCGGGAACATCAGGACCCACGTTAAGTGAGGATATTACGTTAGGTGAGGCTGTGTTTTTTATAGGCAGTTTCAATATAAAGCGATCACCCCTGAATACTTAAGCATTCATTATATAATATTATGCATTTTACAGAAAACATGACGAAATATTCAGTTTTAAGTCACTTAAAGACAATTTATACTTCATCTTCAGTTATTGACGGTCTGTGTGCGTTACACAAGCATTTGCTGCAATCTTTGATTGATTGTTAGTTAGATTCTTGAAGGGAATAAGTGTCATATTCAACTATTTTAAAATTTTTTTGGATTTTGTATTGAAATAATTGTTCTTGACAGTTTTATATTTTTTGTGAGCTTAATTATAAAACAAATTTTGCTTCAATTATGACAATTTTGTTTTATTTGGTAATAAGATAAATATATATTTAATGTAATTAAGTCAATGTCCAATCGTCTCAAGTCAAAGCGGGAAGGAAATATGCAAATTAAAGTAAAATATCTCATTATGCAGCCATATTGCCAACAAAATGACAAACAGACACCATTTATATTTAAATTATTCTGTTCTTTTTAAAATTTATTATGGTTTTTTTCAATAACTGCCATTAAATAAAAGAGAAGGCAGAAGATGACAGCTGTACAAAAAATAATGCTATTGCTGAATTTCATTAAGTTAACGCTTACAACGTAACACTTAATGTAAAATTAGATGAAAATATTTTCTACCTTTTTAAATAAAGTTACCGCTATATAGAGCTTTATTTAACAAACAAAGGTCAGTGTTGTTTTATCAATTTGAAATATAGTTTAATTTATATAGTTTCAAATTGTAATTGATTATTTTTTGGATATCGTCCAAATAAGCTAAATTCATTATTTAAGGTTTCCATATAATTTTCTTTGGAACTCCAAATTATTAATAATTTGCACAAAAATAATGTGACTTATAACCGAATGTTAATATCCATCTGATAAAAACGAGGGAAAGCGCTATTTTTAACTAAAGATAGATTTGGGATATCTATATTTTACAGGGACGCTACGAACTATCATCTCTATATATGACCCCTATCAGCGGGTAATAGTAACAGTTAAATCTGTAGGTAATATACGGGTACAGAAATACCCACTTGTTGATTGTTTATGGGAATTTCAAAGTGTCAAAATTCATGGCAAAGTTCTTAACCATGAAAGTAAACGAAAAGTAATCGTAGATAGGTCGTAGGGAGTGGTAGTATCTCTGCAACCCAAAAAGGATGTTATTTTATTATTTCATTGGTGACGAAGCCTCAATGACGTGTTTATATTCCTGACCAAAAACCTTGATTTTTGTCAAGGTGACACTAAATTCTAGAAATATGTAATGTAATGATTTTGGTATGGAAAAATAGATCACCTTCATATATTATTCCAGTAAATTTCTTTTTATTGGTTGATATAATTAGTTTCTAAAAATTGGCTAGTTGCAAAGCATTCCTCGCCAAAATCGCTAAAAAGGGGTAAATTTAGAGCATTAAATCCAAACAATAATACATTAATTTGAAATGCGAAAAAAAGAGCAAAATTTTCATATCCTCTTCTTTAATTTGATAAAAAACAATTTAGATTAACGCGAACGTAAAAGAGAAAACGAAAAATATTTAGTCATCAAAATTTATGACATACATTTTGTAATACCAGCTTGTCATTCCACATCGAGATGCGTGCCGAAGCGTTTGTGTTCGGCCACTTTGAATAAAAATAAACGCGATGTATTTCTACACTATTGGTGTAATAATTGTCGGATTGATAATTCTGAGCCAAGATAAAAAAATGTATCTGTTGGAATTATTTTATTTCGTAAAGGTAGTACTTTAAATTTTGTATTTGATAACTGAATAATGATTACGTTATAAACTATATAATATACCCACACACACATACGCATATATATATATATATATATATATATATATATATATATATATGTGTGTGTGTGTGTGTGCGTGTGTGTCAAATTATATTATTAAACGTAATTAAAAACAACGAGAAAGGAAAACCGGAAACTTTAAGTTCATTCACGTGAATATCCGTTTGTCTGTTACAGCCGTTTTATCTAAGAAACTACTTGAGGTAAAAACTTTAAATTAGGCGTGGTAATAACACATTAACCCGCATCTACTTCAGTAGCTTACGTTCAAAAATATTCAAATCGAAATAACGTACGTGAATGGGGGAAGGGGGTACGTATTCGACTGTTTTTAATATATAATATGTACGTGTTTTTAATATATGTGTGTAAATTTCATATATAATGGGTACCTTATATTGTGCATGTAGCTTTTCAAAAATCACGTGTATTCATGATTCCCTTACGACGTTGCTTCGTCATTCCAATTGTGCACTTTTTTGTTTCAAATAGGAATTTCACTAAATAATGAAATTTCCCGTAATAAAAAGTAGCATCAAAATATCATACCCCGGTTTACCGGTCATCTAAGTGCAAAAAATCATGTCAATCTGTAAATACGTTGCGACATGAAAGAAAGACAAAAACATTCTTTTGCATTTATAACATTAATTAGTTTATAATGTTTCTAAGTATGAGCTTTTCTAAGTTGAATGGTTTAGTGTTAGGTTATGTCCTTCCTCGGCTCGCTATTTCTGTATAAGAAATTACATCAATCCCTTGCGCTATTGCGACACAAAATAAGGATAAACAAACATATTTTAGCATTACATTAGATAGGATAATAAGACTATAGAATTGACCTGTACGTACGTCGAAGAAATAATCAAAAAAAAAAATTTAGCGTAACATAAAAAATGAAAGAGAACCTGGTGGATTCCGTTGGCTCTGAGGTAACATATAGACTATGTTTTATCACAATTGATCAGTTAAAAAGGAGATTTAGCAGTTTCACGTGTCAAAATAAATTATACTTACTTAAAAAAAAATTGCTTTTATAATTTTTATAACAGGTCAAATTACGTCAAATTAACTTAATAACATTTTCTAAACAGGGTAAAGCTAATTAGAAAATAACTTGTTAGCTACTTTGTTCTATTTGCAGATCATTAAGTTAAAAAAATCGTGACTCTTTCAACTACAAATAATTATATTTTATTGTAGGTTTTATTATTTAAGGCTAATTACTAAAGTACAATGATATGTGTTTTTAATTTACTGACAGAAACGCACGTGTCAAATGGCAAAAGAATAGAAGTCATTAATCACGAGTTATAGCTACCTCAATAAAGCCGCGTGTAGAAAATTAAATGCAATGATTTTATCATATTTTATCACAGCCACTCTAGTTAGTTGGTCTGAACATTGGCTGGAAGAATAATTAATACAGTGATAATACTACCATATGTTATTTACATAACATTATTCTGAACTCTTGCGAAGGCACAGAAACCAACATCGCTGATACCACCTCACCAATACAATACGACTTAATTTTCTCATAAGACAATTGTATATAAAAATTGATGCTTTAGTAGAAGTAAACGAGTTATAAAAGTGATCAAATCTAATTGTTGCGTACCTTTATGCGTATTATTTGCATAAACTACGAATTATTACTAACTATTTAATTTAGTGAAGTGGTAATATATAAGATGTTACCGCAATTTCAATATACGTGACACTATAGCAATCAATGATTAATGAAGGTTTTTCATCCATTTATCCAATAATTTGTAATAAATTTAAATTAATATCTGATTACACATAATACCACAATTTTATACATAATTCCATCTAGCGATTATCAAAAAGGTAATTCCTGTTTTTTTAATTATAGAATGATAATTTCAAAATAAACGAGTCCATTTTCTGAAGGTAGAAGTCATTTCAAACGCTAATAACAGAGTGTTTCCCTGTGTTTTACAGTTTGCATCATATTTTTGTTCTGAATATGATTATCATGATATTCTCGGGTTTTTTGGATTATTAATTTTTAGATTAAAATACATGATATCTGGTTTTTATAACTTCATGATTAAAGAGTAAATTGGTTAAGGACTCTTATTTTTATTAAAGGTTTGCTAGTTTTATGTTTTGGAAGAAATTTTTGGGAAATTTTTGGAAAAATTCGAATTTTAGACATATCAGGTGATCATTTTCATACATAATGCATTTTTATTGTTGGGAGTGAATTGAAATGGTTGCAGATACTAAATTAATGCTTACATAATTTAGTATAAGTTAATTATTATTTACACAAACTTATACGTACTTAACGTTAATGCACACCAGCATTCCAAGCAAGAAGAAGTGAATAAGTCGTTCTGATATTTACCTAGTTTGTCTGGGATATGTCGAGTAAGGGTTCATATTATATTTTACTTACTATAAAATGTCCTTGTTCACTATAATTTTCCGTATAAAATGCTTCTTAACCTCGAACCCTTAAATTTGACTTGCCGCTTTAGCAGCTGCCAAATAGTATATCGTCACATATTTAAGTTTAATATTGGCCTCAGTATTTGATTTTCATTGGAACCATCACTGCCTCCCGTTCTCCAAAATCCATATGTCGGAGAAGAATATATCTTTATTTTAACCGCATTACTTACTTTAACTTACTTAACGTCACTTTGACTTCTCCCATGGGAACGTTTTCCAACTGTTTATGATACCACTGCATGGTTCCTTGAAAACCCAGTAAATCGGTTTACCTTGATAATTCAATCGACAGAATATGGGATCTTATTTTAGATAGTTAGAATCAATATATTACATAAAACCTCAATGTATGTATTCCTACTTGCAAGGGAAAATATTACATTTAATTACACGTGAAACAACTTGCTTTTTATAAGCATGCATAGGTATTGTTATTGGTAATATTTTCCAATGGTCTGTCGTCAATATCCTTCATGTAATTCTTAATAAATATAAATGTAATTCTTATAAATTTAGATCAAATTGTATCGAACATGTTATGTTTGTAATTAAAGAAAATATCATAGAATTAGAATATAATTATAGTATTGAATTAAATTAGTATAACTGGCAACACCTTCAATAATATATTTCAATTCTGTAGTTAAACCCTTTCATTTCCCCTTGCAAATTTCTGACGTTTTACAAGGCCTACATACAAGTGAATTACTATCACAATTTTCATCTTTAATGTAATACTTAGCGATAAAAATTATATTTTAGGTAATAGGGTTAAAATTCAAATAGTTTCTAAAAAAACATTTTATGTAGAAATTCAGTACATGATAGACAGTTATTAGTAGTTTGTATTGGACTAAATTTTATAAAACTTTGTAAACGAGCTTTTGAAATTTCTTGGTAAAACTTAAACAGGCAGGTAAACATTGATTAAATAAATGTTTGATTTTAATATTTTCTTAAGCAAACCATCAAGAAACCAAATTAATTTTACATGTGCCCTGTCCGATTGTTATTTATCATACTCTTTTTATTCTAAATTGTTAAGTATATAACGACAATATTTATTTAGTGGCGAGTGTTGGCTTGATAAAGTTGACAATTAGAAGGGTTGGTGTGAAAGTTTCATGGACATCATTACCTCTTAATCAAAATTAAAATATTTTTTGTAATTTTGATATTGAATATGTGCGTATGATAATGAAAAATGAATGTGATTTGGTTATTTCTCAATAATTTTTTTTTATTTTTAAGAGTGAAAAAAATTAAAAAATCAGTAACAATCATTCGATATAAAACCCTCTACAAAAAATAAATGATGTTGCTTTTCAAAAGTCAAGAAATAATTATAGCGCTTAAAAAATAATTTTTAACCAATATCAATCTCCGTTGTATCATAACTTTCATTAAAATTACGATAGAAAATTTCTAATATGAAGTTGTAGAGTCCGATCTCCACAATTATGTTGTAAGATGCACAGTTACGGAGATATAATGCAAAATATGTTCGCACTGCTGTTTTTCTGATGGCAGCCAAATGGGACGGCTGACGACAGCGAAAAAACTCTATTTTAAACTTAAAGCAGCCATGGAAATTATGTAACGAAAAAAATCTTGCCCTACTCAAAATCCTTAGTCTAAAATAATGTAACATTTCTACGAACTGCACTACTCAACACAAAATGACGTCGGGATGTATGGAATTTGTGCTCAGCCGCCTCACAGTGATCCCAAAATAGTCTCTCGTGTATATAGTAATTACTAAGTTAATTTACAATTCAATAATAATAGATACACTTTTCATCAAGGATCTTGCACATTTTAAGCGTAACATCTTGATTAATGAAGTCAGAAATTTATATAAAAAGGTGCAAGCTATACTTTGTTTACCTGGGAGAAAAGTGTACGAGTGTTGCTAATATTTTCTCTGAAATAATGACTCGTCGAAAGTGTTTTAATCTGATTGATCGATATAAATATTACCTTTTTGTATAAGTAATTAATTGCGAGACTATTCAAGTATACAATTAAGGCGTTTAATTAACGGTAGTCAAGATTTGTGAACAAATGCAGTTAAATAATGATTCTAATATTTTTATGCATTGCTTGGTACCATAAAAATTAATGTATGAGGAAGAAATTATATGGAATAATCCTAAACCTTAATCTTCATGCTTTTGTCGGTCCATGTCCTTAACTCTTATGCTACAAAAAGCATAGGAATTTTAAAGTGAGCGAAAGACACGGAGAATAATGAATTATTTTCCTCACAAATAAATAATAAAATAGTTGAGCATCCAATGTTGAAGACAATGATCGATGGAAAGTCCGTCACGATTGTAAGGCATATCATAATTTTCAGGTTCACCTATTCAAAAATGTAGAACATGACTTGAAAAAGTATGGCATCAAATATAAACAATCTGTTATCCTATATCAATTGTTTGTCATTTTTTCATTCGAGGATTTGATTCACGGAATGCCTACTGCACGTTTCTTACCGACTGGGTTTTATAACCTAGTACTGAGTTGAAGACCCTGGTGGTCGAACGCTAAAAGAATATTCAATACAAATTTCGTGATGAATGGGATTATATATGCATATTATAGATTACGTTTCAGGTATCACAAATGACAAAAATATTGCCAGATGATGTTTTAAATATTCGGATACAAGAGCGTCAATAACAGGGCGAAATAAAATATTAACATATTTATTATATATTTCATACGTTGGAATTGACTGTTTTGTACAAGAAATTATAGAATTATATATAAACCTATATGGAAGTCATCATATGTCATCAAGTGTAAATAAATTGATCATCCAATGGATCATTATCATCACACTAAAAGCAGAAACAATAAAATTGAATTTGTATTTGATGAGAAGTAAAATTGTAATCAAAGTGTCAATTAAAAACGGTGGAAAGTATTGAATAAATTGTGCTTATATCTTTTTTTTTGAGGCATGTCAAGTGCCTCAAAAAAAAAGAAAGAAAGGAGAAATGGCTCCAAAAGTATAAAAGTGCACGGGAGTCCGACTATAAACAGTGCAAATTAAGATGTAAATGACAAATATAGAACAAGATGGTACCATATACGGAATTACTGTTCCTATTACCGAAAGCTGTATTGGCCAGCGTAGTATTAGAAATAGTGTCTTTTGCATATATACATTTAAGGGCAAATAATATTTCTTTTAAACTATTTACAAATTTCAATATTATTTTTATATTGGACAAGCGTAAAAGTAAAATTGTTTACAAAAAATATATATTGAATATATTTGGCGTTAATTTTGTGGAAATTCATTATTCACAATTAAATGAAACTACATCTTCAGGTGGGATATTAGCAAAAATCTTTGCTAATATCCCACCTGAAGATGTAATACAACGAAACCTAGGTCGTGGTAAAGAAATTAAAGAAAGTAGAAATAATACTCCATCACGTAGTTTCATTTAATTGTGAAAAAATATATAATTTAAAAACATTGCTCCAATTTTTGGTAAATTTCAAGTAAGACTGTTTTTTAATAGCTTTCATTATAGTAGTTTCCGAGGTTGAAACGGCAGGGTGAGAGGGACTTTTTTTGTCGATATCTACAACGATATCTGCAGGAATATCAATTTCTTTGAAAAAATAAATAACTTTTGAAATTTTATACTTTTTCCCTTTATGGATACCTAACATGGTGTCACCTGAAAGAGAAAGTTAGAGGAATAAGGCGACGACGAACTCAGTCTGTGATGTAAAAAAGATAAACAACACAGAACAATAAAGTATTTCAATGAAACATTACCTTAAAATACTAAATTAGCTAAACAAGTAGAAATAAATTACACGATTCCGTTAATATAAGAAACTGCCTATTACTATGAAATATATTTTCCCTAATACTTCTGTAAGAGCTATATTTTTCTTTCAGTTTTTAAGTCTATGTATCTTAATACCCTTTTTAAAACCCTCAAATTTGAAATATCTAATTTTTCAGTAAATATTTTAAGTTCACGGTAATGTCGCCACTGTAATTATTAGTTTGCCCAAATTTAATTTTTTATAAACCCATATGAGCCAATCGTACCCAAACGAGGATGTTTTCAAACTTGCTCTCAACATCTTTATTTATTATGATTAGCCAGTGTTGAAAATTAAATCACAATATTTAATAGTGCATCTGTATATTAATTGTAGCCAAATTAATCTCTTACTGTTATAGATTTTGTAGCTAAAATTTAGTAAATTGGTCAATCATCGTAGCCACGAAAAGATAAATGTTGTTTTGAAATATATTTATTTCAAAGTTTCTATATTTTGACATAAACTGTATAAACATATTTTTTACTTTATGATAAATACCAGGTAGAATATAATATAGTATTCTGTGCGATGTGAAAATATTATTTATGTTGACGTCCCCAATTAGGGATAGTGGGCACATAAATAGTAACAAATTTATTTTTTTGTAGACTTATATCGTAGCAAAACTATGTCAAAATTGCAGCAAATGAGGGCTATAGAGGGCTCCAGGAGGCCTTAAAAATAATATTGAGTGAAGAGAGCTCTGAAGTAGATATAAAATAGTGGTTCTTCCTCCCGAACTAAGTGTTTTCACCGATGAAGAAGAAGGCGATGAAGACAACATCCAAACTAATGAAATGCCTACAGATATTCCAAGGAATATTGAGGTTTCTGTCAACAGGGATGAAGAGACATGGTATAAAAACTATAAAAAACCTTGGGTTCTTCATAGCTTTTGATTGGCAGTGATGAAAAACCAAGGTTCTTCATTACTATCATCTAAACGTTTCATCAATAATAAAACCATTTCAATGTTTGTCTTTGGAATTTTCTTCCGCAAAAGTTAAAACTCTTATTCAATATCTATTTATTTAGAAAATAATAGAACTTTTTGTACAAAGAAATTCATTTGGCACTTGTCTGCGTTTAATTTCCTACAAAATATTCCTTCTCATTATGCACATTTTGCCTTACGTCTTTTTTCACTTTGAGAAACGGCAGATGAACTTTTTCAAATAGCTTTGAGGACATCCGGTGATTTTCTTTTTCTTGATTTTATTACCTCAAATTGCAGTTTTTTTGAGAGCAATTTTAATTTATAAAAGAAAAAATTCAGCAGGATTTCAAATGGGTGAGTGCAGTGAATGAGAAATGACATCGAGATAGTTTTCTTCGCAAAACTGACGAATTCACATCATAGGTTTTTGTTTGATTTTCAAAGAGAGAATTGATTTAATTATTTGCAACTCTATAATAACCAATTTTTTACAGGAAACTGTTTTAAGTATACGGGACTGTACATTTAGTGAGTAAATTGAATGCTAATTGTATTAACTGACTTGCAGAATTAATGTCCTAAATTCAAATGATTATATATATATACAAAAATAAAGTACATGAATTTAAAATAATTTGTTAAAAGTAGCCAATTTTTTCCTGAAATATAAATTCTAATTTAATATTTTAAAAATGATTTCTTTTCTCTTATTCATTCATTCAAAACTTATTTTTGGTGGCCAATTTAAAATGAAGAGATGAAAGAGATAAAGCTTAAACAACGTTAATAAAACATGAATTCTTAATCATATTGAGAGGAATATGGAATATTTACACTCATAATAATGTCAAGTGTAAGTGAAAAATTAAATAAAAGTTAAAACAAATTTATGCTGATAATTTTTGTGAGTTCACGGAAAGTATCATAATAGCTAGTTATCGGAAAAGTTCAATATCTTGTCTAAAAAAGGGACAATTTTTGGTGAATAATAAATTAAATAAAAAAAGAAATTCGAGTACTTCATCTCTCTCTAGAATTTACACATAATTTTTCGATATTATCTATTGATATATGCGCAAACTGTTAATGTTTTACACCATATCAAACTTCAAGTTTCTTCGTCAAACAGTTTTTGAGAGAAACGATTGTAACAGACGTACATACGGACGTATATGTAAATTATCTTACGAGGGTTATTTTTCTCCTTTGGGAGAACCTTTAAAAAATCTTTTTGATTCAGTACTTTTAAGTAACAACTCGATAAATTATTGTTAGTTGCATATAATATAAAAATAATATTGATGGTCACGAAATGTCTCCGTGAAATATGAATAGAAAGAGATATAATTTTCCACGTGAAAATTTGTAGCTCTTTAATTATGACAATCAAAAACCTTTGCTGTTAATTCGCCAGTTTTGTGAAGAAAACTAGCTCGATATCATTTCTCATTTACTGTACTCAACCAATTTAAATCCTGCTAAATGTTTTCTTTTATAAAAAAATATTTTAGAAATTTATCTTTTATAAAAAAATAAATTTCTGCAAAAAATATCATCTACCGCTCCTCGAAGTGGAAAAAGACGTAAAAAAAATTAGAATGAAAAGGAGTATTTTATAGGAAATTAAACGTAGACAAGTTCCGAATTAATTTCTTTGTACAAAAAGCTCGGTTATTTTCTGAATAAATAAATATTGAAGAAGACCAAATTTCAAAAACAAACATTGAAATGGTTTAATTATTGTTGAAACGTTTTGATACTTGAATGAATTGGTTGAATTTTTGAATGCCAATATGCACATATTGGAGAACAAAGAAACTTTGTTTCATTTATAGAGTTTTGAAAGATAAAAACCAAACTATTATTAAATGTTTATCCACCAAGGTTTTATTCACCAAGCACGATAGAAAAATAGGGAATTTTTAAATAAATAAAGTTGGAGTCGTAAAAATTTATATTTAGACTCTCAGATCGTAATTAAGAAATATCTATTACAGCTTTTTGGAAAATCGCTAACCGTAAATAATTCATATATAAAGAGTTAATAAAACACATTGTCTGGTAAATTCAGGATGAATAGCTATTATATTTATAATTTTAGTTATTAAAAGCGTTTATGCGAAAGAGAAACAGTTAACTGAATGCAAGCTCATCGTATACCTTGGCACCACTAATATTTGTAGAAAATGTTCAAAAGCATTATGTATCATTGACACCTTTTAGAAAATAAACGAATGAAAGTTAACTTAGTTTTTAGAGGAGTATTATTTTGCTGAACGTGATTTTTAGGTTACGATGGTAGTTGATTATAAATTATATCCTGTAAGTGTTGGATATTATTTATTAGGTACGAATTTCTACATCGATAGCGAGTCAAATATTGACAATATTTTGACTAACTATCATTGTTTTTGACACAAAATATATAACATATGATAAAAAGTTACATTAGCCACACGTTTATATCCTTCTAGTCAGTTAAATAGAAAAATCGGATAATCTAATGTTAAATATGTTAAAATGTGAAATAATAACGGGACACATAAAAAAGACGAAAAATTATAAAAAAATTGACATGTTTCAGGAAGAAAGATGGAAACGACGAGAGCGCGGAGGACTAAAGTGTAGGAAAAGCAGGACTATTTCACTTTTCAGGATCCTTGAAAATAATTATAGATGGTATTTTCCAGATGACGTGGTATGTTTACATTAGTATTTTTTTGTAAAATTAAATACTGAAATTCCTGTACATATATACAGTAATCTAATATTTGTATATTATATTTGATTATTGTATCAATTTTTATACTAAACAAAGACTTGCAATGTTATGTTTACAAAAAAAACAATTTGTAATTGTAATATTTTGTGAACAATATTATAAAATAATAAAAAGAGCAAACAAGAGTCAGTGACAATTTCTTGGATTGAAATAAAATTCCTGTAATAATTGAGGGCATCAAATATCTACCCACCAAATTACATTCAAATGGATAATTACGTAACTGGGTTATTAAGTAACCATTTTTAATGGGCAATTAAGTAACCGCGTGATCAAGTAAGTAACCTTTAACATTTTAAAATACGCGGTTAAAGAAATACTTTTGTTATTCAATGCGGGTATGCTTTTTTAATAAAAAAACCATATAGGTTATAAGTATAAAAATAGGATTATGTAAGAAGAAGAAATCTTTCATACAATTTTGTTTTTTATATTTTATAATTTGGAAAATAAAAAAACAGCCTTTATTCACTTAAGCATTGTCTGCTTCTTTCTATCCGCAATATATAAACTTCCTTTACGAATATCCGACAAAATATTCTCAAAGTCAACAATACGTGTGTGAAGGTAGCTATATATGAGGAACTAAATGGAATTCTTATAACAGTTTTGCTCGCGAATGGTATTCGGTGAGGCATGCACCGTATGGCTGCGCTCGCACTCGAATGTGGCATGCCTTCGCTCTCAGAATTGATCGATGAAGAAATAAAAGAGGTAACCTACTAAAAAGTATTTTTGTGTGACGGCTGCAGCCAGAAATGATTATTTCCGATATAAAGCTATCAGCGAGTGTCGGTTACTTATAAGCAAATCTCAACTAACTGTTGATATTGTTTTGACAGCTATAGAACACTTCGATAGTAATCATAGGTTAATGTGTAATTTTTTTAAAATTCAAAACAGCGTGCTAAACTTTAATTAATAAATAACAATATTTTTTACAAAATTGAATTATTTAAACTCAAGGAACCCTTCTGATACGACGTGGTACCTTACTAAATACTTTTTGAATAATTCAAACCAACCCTAATACTTATTATACGTAATGCAAAAACTACTAAAATGTTTCGGAACTTGGTTAGTGTGATAAATAGCAAAACTGAAAACGGCAGGGGAATTAGCAATTTAGATATATTTTCCTAGCTGAATTTAATTGATAGACTGGCATGCATGGCATGACAGATATAGTAGCAATATGTTCCTTAGTTATAAAAAGGGAATCGATGATATTACTTTGTTTTACGATAAATATAAACCATATTTGGATGGCCCGCGTTGCTTTCGTGTATTTGCATAGCCTGGGCTACTACTATACACAGTTAAACAAAACTTTTATATAAAAAATGATCCGACTTCAAACAACCACCGAGAAGAAAGGGCACAGAAAAGTATGCTAATAATAAAAAATAAATAATGAAAATACGAGTACTTAGTTGAAAATTTACGGTACAATATTATTCCCAAACACAAATAAATATGCAAAATAATGTTACTGCTAGAGATTTTTGGAATTGATGACTTTTGAAAAATCGGTCTGAAGTCGAGATTGGACACGTTTGATGTCGTGTCATACGAAACGACCCTCGTGAGATGAGTCGTATCGAAACAAATTTGTAATATGGCGTTTCGTTAATCAATAATACACCTTTAGATATGTAGATACATAACACAATTAAGGTCATAGTGACTTCACTATTTTTTTAGTTATTACTCTTAATAATTATCACTGTCAGTGTTTTATTATTTATTGAATCGATTTTTTAAATATACTCTTACAAAATTAAATAAATAAGAATGTTCGCTTAGACCTGAAAGTGATGTTTTTACTATGATTAATAATTAAACATAATACACTACATTGGGGTATTATAAATCGGAAACTTTTTAATGGTAAGTTACTAAGGATTGCGAAATATATCCATTCTCATTATCTCCGACTACCATAACTAATCAATTAATTATGATACCTAGCTCAAAGGAACCAGAAGGTATCCATTTTGCTTGTGAGATTTTTCCACCTTGCTACATTAAATCTATTAATAATTATTGACAGCGTCGTCATTGGATGTAGATAGATTTGAATGACATCAAATTTAATTTTGTACATGTCTGTAGGAAATGTTTTGTTTGTTGTGAGCAGAGTTCATTAGAATCCAATCGGATTAATATTACAGCTGTGATGTATTATGTGGAATCAAGTTTATATGACTAAAAATATTAATCGACCTGAAACTCCTTAATAATATTTAATTTTATAATACTTGATCCAAAATCTTCTCTTAAAATTATAAGTATTACGTAATGTCACTATAAAATAAATTTAAAATCCTGAAATTAATTTATGAAATGTTGGCAAAGTAAATTAGTTTCAAATTAATATGAAAGGCGATATGCATATGCGTACATTTCTGCGAAAGTGTGTATATTAGTGTCATATTCGCAGATGATTAGTGTGTTTATATGTATCTATACTTCATTCAATTTCAAGAGAGAAACTTTCTAAACAAACGAATTCGAGAGTTCAGGTATTGTAAATCTTTTTCTTAAATCCACGTTAATATATACCATGGATTTATTTGGTATTTGTGATCAAAAAATATCATTTACTTTATTATTGTGCAATTTTGCCATGTATACATATGCAATTTAGATATTATTTAGGTTATATTTTATATTTACCAATGTTTATATCAAAAATTTTGATAGAAACATTGGTTTTAAATTATACAGAAAATTAAAACATTAAAAGTAATCTCAAATACATAATTTTTGAGTAATCACTAAAAAATTTTTTAGAAATAAACTAATGTGTAAAAAGACGAAATATAATAATATTTCACAGAAAAAAATACACTGCAAACATATATAATTACATCACTTTCATAGTCTGCACCTCAAGAGCGGTATCCAAATATGTTGGAATGCTAGCGCCGACAAGAAAGCGGGCCGGCGTTTTGCATATATCACTGAGAAATAGTATTACAGAACATATTGGCAGATTATATTCATTATAAATCTGTCTATTACGTCACATATCAACATAAATAATGTTTGTTCAGTCATGCTACAGGACATTAAATGACATTGTTTCAAGTAGAAACCTTTTGACATCTTTTAATTTACAAGTAATGTTTTCTTTTTCCACATATATTTTATTTTCTGCCCAGACGACGGCAATTTTAGTAAATGTATTTTCGAACAGCTGTGAACTATATTAAAATAACATACGCCATTTTAATTACATTCAAACTAAAAATATTACACATTTAACACAATAAACTTAACACATATAATAATATAATAAATTTAATATATTGCAAAATAATTTTATGAAACACTAAAAATTTAGAGAGTAATATTAAAAAAACAAATTGAGCAATATTGACAAAAGTTGAACGTATTTCAAATTTCAATACACTGGCAACCATTAAGTTGGTAAGTATGGCTAGTAACAATTACTTAAGTCGCCACACGGCCAAATAGACATATTGCCTAAAAAAAGACATTTTATTACCATCCAAAAGCATATAGATTCACTATAAGCTTTTTAGCAAGTAGTGTGATAATGAATGTCGTAAATAATTATACTAGCCGTGCACTCGGATTAATTGAGATTTGTTTGTATGACGTACGTTTATATATGGTCACTTCAATACAATTGTTAAGTTTGGTGTTTATGCACCAGGCAGATAGACGCCTGGATTGGTTGCCCTAAAAAAAAGTAATAATTTAGTTTTACCAAATATACATATAATCAAAGTTAATGGCATAATATACAGTAAACATTGTCATAACGTTTCGACTAACGGGCCAGTTACGGACCCGCATTGGTTGTCCTAAAAAATAATTTAGTTTTACCATACAGCCATATAATAAACATTAATGGCATAATATGCAGAAAATATTGTCACAACTCTTCAATTTGTAGTGTAATCCCATATATTACGTTTTCTGTTGGCGGTACCGTTCCGACGTAGTTTTTATCGATATTAAACCATTCAAACAACGTATATTTGCCTCACTCGAACAGAGAATACGAAATCGTACTTTGTTACTAGTGCACGCGTATTCGAATTTTACGTAATTAATTACAGTCATCAGTCAGCAATTTGTGAAAAAATATAATAAATTTCACATTTTTTTTCACAAATTTTCCTGCAATATTCTTAAGCACAAATCGGTACTTTTATCTGATAAACTGACATTTTTATGAAATTCGGACGAAAGTACGGTTTTAAAATAAAATATTAAACCGAAAAATTTCACTCTCTTTGCTCTAGATGTCGTAAGCTAAGAATAGTGAGCGACTGCTACCCGAACGTGCACGTTGCTACGTTGTTTTATTGAAAAAAAAATTAAAAAGTATTTTTTAATCTCAAACAATCAATTTACCTAAGATTTTTCTTTGCACGTTGGTATTCGATGTTGCAGTGTTGATATTTTTTAAATTTATAATGTTTTTATTGTTTTTTTTGTAGAATACCGAAAACAAATCAATTAAAAATTCGTAAGTGGTGCTGAATTTAGATTCCAGATTATGCTTAGATATCTGATAATCTTAAAAATGACAGAGTTATTGAAGAGCTTTCAATGATGGTTGAAAATTCTACATCTGAACGGGTTCAAGAAGAACTACCACCGACAGTGCCTTCAATATTAAGATCTAATAACGATGCTCACAAAAAGACACAGCAAAAATATATGCCATCAAAGTATCTGATTTGATTACATTGGTGAAAAAAGGAAAAGGAAAGGAAAAATATGAGGATTTTGAAGAAGAAGTTATTATTAAAAAGCAAAAAAAGAAATTATATTCAAGTTCTGAGGAAGAAAAAACAACAAAATTAGCCAGTGAAGATTCCGATCCCAAAGATAATATATATGATTGCGTGGGATGCGGCGAAAATTACTAAAAGACTGAAAAAATAAAATATTAGCTGCAATATATTGTTTGTAAATTATGGCTGCGTGAGAATTGCACTCGATTCAACAATTTTTGCAATCATTGTGGTAAGAAAAAGAAACAGAAAAAAACTTACACGAGAAAAAAGAAAAAGTAACGAAAGAGCCTAGAGAGGAAAAATGAGCCGGAAATTGAAATGGCCATCTTATTCTTACATGAGCAGCGAATTTATAACGTATATTAAAAATAAAGCTTTTTCTAATGTTTTCGAAATAAATAAGTATAACATTGAAAATATTTATCGAAAATATACATCAAAGTAAGAGTAAAAGCTGAGTTATTTTAAAATCATTATCCTAAACTACGTATAAAATACGTAGGCTACACTGGAAAGTATATTCGTACTAAACTTATTTGAAAATAATATTACATGTTACAATGTTTGTTTAATTATTTATACGCCAAGTATAACATATATGTATATAATGCAATCAAATCTCGAAATATAGCAGTGTAAGCTGACATATTGTGGCTATCTCGCTCTAACATCTTACAAAATTAATGAATCATATAGGCTCGAGGTTTTTTCAGCGTGGGAATTTTGATAATTTCTACAAAATTATTTGAAACACCTGCTTATTTCGCAAAAAAATGGAGGGTTGTCTATTTTTACCGTGCAAAATTTCATATTTCATATCAGGAACTAATTGTGCATTATTTGTATTTATAACATTTTTTTATAGTATAATTTTCTGATAGTGCTCTGGGTGTAATACAATGACTTTTCTAAATAGTCGTCAGCTGATTGAATATATATTTGCGCCAACCATATTCAATCTGTCAAATTCGATTGTTTACAAAGTCCCTCTCTTGAAATTGAATAGAGTATATGTGATTATAATTTTATAAGTGATATAGGTAATACGGTAGGTACATATCTATTTATAATCTAGACTCACTTTTTCGCATGTGTCTGGCCTTTGACTGATGCATTTCATCGGCTGTGTATTTTATCCTAAACATGATGCTATTTCATTTAAATTGTAACATATGTCTAATGTAAAACTCTCTCCGTCTCTCTCTTCCTTTTATTTTTAATTGTCATCCTAATACATTAGATTCTGCATCGAAAGGAAATTGAATGAAATTTATTACCTCTTTGCAATATTTTATAATGTATCATTAGTATTAGTTGAATTAATTTGTGTAAAAACTTAATTATTTTCACAGCGGCTGACATTTATACTCAATTACACAATAGTATCATCTCCACTAAACTTATTATTTGGGGTGTTGACTTACCGTTATTAAGGTGACGAGGCCACTGATTAAATCGGAGAATGTCAATATGGGTTAATTATTTATAATTATATCTCGATCTATGTGTAATAAGTTCAATAACTACCAGACATGTTGCAAGTTATTACGAGAATGGTCATGATAATAATGTCTGGACTGAATGCAGGTAAGTAAAAATTTCGTCATCATTTTATGTAAATAGTAAGTATGCTAATCGTATGTTTAGATCAATCAAGTGATATTCATAGCATGGTGAGAGGTTATTTTCAGTCATTTTTTTGCTGTGATATAATAATGGTTTTCTTTAATTCATTTATTAAAGGATTTCGACTTTAATTTTTTTTTAAATTTTTATTGCAACGTGAAGTGAAAGGAGTAGAATGGAATTTTCTGCTCGGGAGTTCGAGCTTTTATTCATATTACTTTTTTGATTATTATTTTATCTTTGTATATAAGCTAATAAATAATAAGTTTTAAACCTACATTTGGTAAAGGTTAATAAACTGAAGTTCCTATAAAATTTTAAATCTATTGTCGATCTGTGCGGAGATTGAGATGTGTATAAATATTTTTTTAAGCAATGTTTACAAATATATATATATATATATATATATATATATATATATATACATACATATATAAATATATATATATATATATATATATATATATATATATATATATATATATATATATATATATATAATACATATATTGTTTTTAATAGAATTAAAAACATAATAAACAATATTATTAATGTAGTCACTCATATGGGAGTTTTGTGTAATACTTTACAAACGTGAAAAAGCCATGGATTGCGATAGTCCTTCTTCTATAGTTTGTTCGTCGGTATTCAGTATCCATCGGATTTGACGCTACTCCAAAGCAAAAAAATCGAGTGGTGTTAAATCTGAAGATCTCGAAAGCCAGGATATTAGTCCACTGTGCCCTATCCAGTGACGACAATATTGCTCATGTAAATATTCACGTGCCCGAATACGTTAATAATTTTCAAGTTGTTAAGGTAAGGGGCGCTCCGTTGTGCGCGTCCTGCCACTACACATCACTGATTATGCTCAAAAGTAAATTTGAAACAAAGTCTAACACTTCATTACACCAAAAATACAATTAATCGTCCGATGTCAATCTTGTAGATAGAAAAACGGACCTACGAGCAGATGACCCAAAATTCGCCCATACATTTGAATTCCATCTGTGCTGTAAACTTCCCAGTCGTTTTATATTTGGATTCGTATAGCTCCAGTAGTGTTCATTATTTTCGCATTTATTTTTAATTAAATTAATTACTTATAAAATATATTATGTTGTTGTAGTTAGTAAGGTAGAAACAGAACATTAGCATAAATAAATACTAAATAAAAGTTCAAGAGAAAAAAACGATACTTTAAGAATCTTTGAGGTATCCACTGCCCCGTGGCGTGTTACTAAACTAAGAGAATCGTGGCCAAAATAAAATAAAAATAATTCAAAAAACGTTTAATTTATAGTACTATCAAAAACGGATGTATAATTATCGATTACGAAAATCCTAATTAGCACAAAAATGTTTCTATAGCAAAGACAAAACACAGCAAATAAAAAGTTATTCTTCAAAAATAACAATTTTATATTTTTTCTTGATGAACGAGATACTTCCATAATTTTCCAAACTAAAGTTGCACAGTATGAAGACAGCTTCTCACAATGGCTTTATGTAATGTTTAAGGTATGTAATAACACATTTCGTGTATGTAATAACAAACCTAATTAAAAGATTATCTTTTCTGAATGTTTTCTTTGTAGGATTCCTTCCGAATTTGGTATAATATATAAGATTTCTCTATGTATACATGGCGCCATTATCACCATTTATATTTTCTTACAACGGCAACTTAGTTAATATATCCAATCTAATATATATCTACACAATAGTCAAAATGTACTATTGATATAAAGCATAAATAATATAATGCAGATTTGTGGCATCTGCTTATATTGTTTCCGTTTAGAAACAAGGAATCATTTCTAATTTGTTGGTATATCGTAAAAAAGAAATAACGTTAGGCAATCTAGTAATTAGTACAATTTAGTCCACGTGGAGTCTTAATCAATAAAAAATTAATGATGCGCTAGCTCTGTTATTTTGCCACATTCCTTTCTATCGTGCGATACTTTTTAAGGTAACTTTCTTTTAATTAATAACGATTGGGCACTGCCGAAAACATATGAGTGCATTTGGTACAGCCTAATGCCTCTTTCGTTATAGTTTCTTGTATCGCGTAGTTTAAGGTAGTTAAAATAGAGAATCATTTTCTGGTTTTGAAGTTGTAAAACATAACGGAGTGAAGTTAGGTAAATTGAAAGACAATATTCAAAAACGCGCCTCTTTATGTATAGAGCAAAATGGTAAGCTATCTAACCATTTTTTGCAATACAGATTGAATGTATGTAGGCGACGTAGGAGTGTATTAGTTTTTTTACGCATGAATTCTAGGCATTGGGTACATTAATTAGGTTGCTGCTGTAAGATGAGATAAATGGCACGGTGTATATACCTGACAAATAAGAGTTTTGATTTAATTTAGGTAATTAATTAACACAACAGAGCAAAGAACAACATCGGTGTAACGAATTTTACTGCGGTTAGTTAAAATTTAACTGTATTAAGGGTCCGTCACCAGTTTCTCGTAATTTATTTCAACAGAAATGCTACCCATATATGGCGTGTACCCGCTAGCCTTCTCAATACCACACGGGCGATCTACACCTTCATATTAATGTCTATAATTTTTAATTAATTATTCTACATTGCCTTAAAATGAAAAAAAAATTGCAACTTGCTATTAGTAAATTCAGACTTCTGCGTAGCCATGTCAACAAGTTGAGAGTTATAACCAAGTCATCATATCATTCAAATCTTAGTTTTATATTCGACATTCTTGAGGCAGCGTTCAAGAAATAAGGATTTGTAATATTCATTGATCTGGGATGCCGCGGATAAACAAATTTTAGAAGTAATCAATCATTATACAATTTTACTAGTTTCATTTCATTTTGTTCTCCCAAATTTGGTTATCTCGCTCAATCATTTTAATTTTCAATTGGTATCGCTTGCTCCAAACGGCAAATAAGCAATGATTTTGTTTTGTAATCGGCTGATAACCCTGTACCTGGTAATACCAAGCATGGTTCATATCTATGATTAGCTGCCGATTGCTACTTTAAAAAAAAATGTTTATTTTCAACTGCTTCTTTCACGTTATTATTGGCATCAGAGAAAGACATTTTATTTCTAAAATGCCATTTGCAGTGAGGAGTAGCCTCCAAAAAATTATATTCCTCATCTACCAACAAATCGCACTTCTCAGTAATCATAGTTTTTTGGATTCAAAACTAGTTTAGTGCAGTTTGTTTATTAACTTTACCTTGTTGGATGAACGGAATGTTGTCTAATGGGGAACCGTACAAAATAATTTTGACGAGAGATCCGCAACGAATCATTTTTCTTCGCTTGCACACCCTGTTAAACGGTGATGCAGTTAGAAGTTTTTTTTATTTCAAGCCACTTTGAACTACCACTTTGTTAAGTCATTTCTTTCTAAATTATCTCGTTCAAGATTGTGAGGGATCATTTAATTAAAAATTTACGTGTACATTTCTAAATTAAACTGTTCATCATATCAAGTTATCTCCATAATCAGCGTCTATCAATACTCTAGTCAGGATTTCTTCTTTCCCGGTTTTGGACATAAAATTATTGAATATATTCGATCCCATACAGTATTGACTTTTTATCAGGTTTTCCAAAAGTAACTTCATGAACGAAATGAAATATTTGCGTATTAAAAGATATTACTACCTCTGCACAGTGTCCACGATAATAACGACTTTGAGTAAAATTAATAGGCTTCCTTCCAATAAATTTGGCAACTTCAATATTAGGGTTTTCTACCACGTTGCTCGTTACATCGTACATAAAATTTCACTAATATGTGGAAAGTCTTACGCTTAATTCTTGTATTTTACACATTACAGATGAATTTTTTTTTTATTATTGCGGGTTGCTCGAACATTCGAGGAAAAGAAATGTTGGTACAATTTGTTTCGTCGCTAAATACATGATAAGGACCATTTAGAAAATTTTCTGATGAATATTTGATTTTTTCATCTAAACTTAATACCTGTTGCTTCCAATTTTAAACATTAAATTAACCCCCTTTCTGAAACGTAAATATTTACCGTTAACGTGGACCAATAGGATAGTATATATCTTTGGTTAATGTTAACAAAGCATTGCAATAATTTCGCAAAACATGATTTTTATATTTTATTTTTTCCTCTGTAGTATTTCCATATGAATTAAATCTAAAATCATTTTATAAATACTGGAGTCGCCATCAGAAATAAGTTTGTCATAATTGAGTTTATTAAAAAACTGATGTATAATTCTTTCTATCTTAGGATACATTTTAAGGGGCCGTCACGCAAATTTTACCCATTCAAGCGTAATTAGAGCTAAAGAAATACTTAATACATGTTAATAAATTATTCGTTAGAAATTAACACTCATCTTTCATAAAGCTAAAATCTTTTAAATGGCAGAATTTAAGGGAAGAAGTCTATTGGTGTAGTTACGAGTCATCTAATTTTTAAAAAATCGTGAAATAGGTGTATTTTGGAGGACCAATCTCCACCATTACGTTAATTTATAATAAAATGTTACTTTCAGTATATCAAATTACATAGTTTTCTTTAAAGTTGTCTGGCAAAACTTCAATACTTGTTATATTTACTTCATAAACATGAATTCAAATCACCAAATTTACGCATTAATTTCTCCTACAATAATGTATGAAAACGTCAAACGTAATTGATATAAAACACTAGAAGAAATAGAGAGGTAATCAATCGACGGCTAAATGCCGTCAACGATATAATTATCGGCCGATTTGTCCAATTTTATACTTTGGTAACTCAATACATGGTTACAGTTAAATATTTTTAATGCCATATAACATTTTCAAATTATTTTTTATATTTTTTGCGGCAAAATACTTACATAATAAAATTAACTGTACGCATTCATAATTGTAGACTGCCAATTTTTAGGATTTTATATTTAATTTCATATTAATTTGACAAATAGTTTACGTAAAAAACCATTTATTAATAAAAACCAAAATGAGGAGTATATTAGATCTAGGAAGGCCAGATCTTAGATAATGACTAACTCAAATTCTATTTTATGTTTTTTCTCACTATTAATTGTTCTAGCTGAGTAAGCTCTAGGCCAATTATGTAAGTATTTTCGAAATGTAATTTTTTTAAATGAAATAATTAAATTAGACTCTTTAAAATCAATGTTATTTTTGATGAAAGTACTTAAGTGTAATGATCGATTTCGAAACAATGTTGTAATATACGCGTTAGATATACCCTGTTAATAATTCTTATTAATTTGTAGATTTAATATACTTGACATGTGTGATTTATAAATATTAAAATAGATGATTCTTGTTTATATGTGGAAATGGATTGGATAACAAAATTAATCGAAATTTTCGAAAATTGTCCTCTATTGAGAAGAATCAAACTTTTGTTAAGGAGAAAATTTATCCAAATAATGAGGTATTTACACGTCCATCCATTTATTCGGAATCGGAATATATCGAGTTGGTCGCTAACATTTCCCTATTTGATATTAATAAAATTTATTGTGAATTATTATAAAATTTATTGTGAATTATACAAATATTAACTGTGAATTATAGCAATTTAGATTTATTAATTTAAATGCATTTAAAGATTATCTTAACAAACAAAAAACAAAAAAAAGTGACTGAAAAGATTGTATGATTAATTATAACTCATGTGACATCATGATGTCGTTATGTTAAATGTATCCGTCTTTTAAAGTGCTCAAATTTAATTTTATTTTGCGATGAAGTTACTGTTTTTGTTTTATTTTAGGTTTAAGAATGACTAGTTTATATTCTCACAAAGTAATAATCTGTCAAAAACCGACAATTTCAAAGGGCATTTTAAGCGATATTCTGGCTTTTAGGTAACACATTGGGCTTTAATCTGCTCTTCATTCCATTCAATATTAAACGATTGGTTTGACCTTGCAATATCGTCAGAAGCATCAGAAGCAGTAGAACTATAGTTTTATGTCTATAGATTAGCATCAGAAGTAGTAGGATTATAGTTTTATGATGCTTTGTACAACTGAATTACCCTAAGTTCAAAAATTCTGTATTAACTCATTAGATGATAATAGCCCTTTTAAGTCATTGAATGCTATACATTTACTTCAATACTACAAATAAATAATACAGTAGAAACATGTTTTTATTATTTCAGAATATGGTATCCATGGATATACGTGGTCGAAGAATGATAGATTTTTCTTTTTTTTCGACCATCTTAAATCAATTTCGGTACATCGGAGCATGAATTGCAAATTGACACACACCCTTATAATTTCTGAGATAGCAAAAGGGTTCTCCTTGACATTTAATTTAAAATACCGTTTATGTGTTATAAATTTGAAAAGCATTGAAAAGTCCATATTATAGCAAGGAAAGGAAAATGTCAAACCGCAATTTTGGGTTTTATGTCGATTGGTGCCGCTTTAGCCATTTAAAAACCATAACCACGTTGGAAGTTTCAAATATATCTCAGAACTTTATAATACTCTTCAGTATCAGGTATGTGACTGGTGGCAAACCTCTAGAAAAAATAATCTTTGACATGCTGCGATGGAACAGACAAATTATGCAATGTTTATTGGCAATGTGGATGATTAAGGAATATTTACGATAACGGTAGCCGCTGATGGAAGTTGGTCAAAAAGATCACCTAGAAAAATTACAACACTCTTTCAAATGCTGCTACTATCACAGGCTTTCATTAAAAAAAATACTATATTTCTGTGTTCAAAATAATTATCGCTATATATATATAATTATCGCTATGAAATTATCACTATATTTAATGCCAAAGATACTTACTATCCTATTTGTCCATGTAAAAATGGCAAAGGTGAATATTTACGTTTGAGAACGGAAGTTAATATCACGATGCGTCATTGGAAGGAACAAATATTAAGTTTAGACGAAAAAATCATATATTTATCAGAAAACATGGTAAATGGTCTTTGTCATGTATTTGATGACGGCACAAATTGTGCTCAATATTTTTTTTTTTAAAATAATCGAGCAACCCGCAATAGTAATAACAATGTTAGTCTGTAATTAAATAAAAAATACAAGAATTAAGGATAAAACTCTTTAGACATTCGTGAAATTTAAGGCACGACGTAACGAGCAACGTCGTAGAAAATCTTAATACTCAGGTCGCCAAATTTATTAGAGGGAAGAGCAATAATTTTACTCAAAGACGTTCTTATAATGGACACTATGCAGGGACAATAAAATCTTTTAATATGCAATGGTTTCATGATACGTATGTATCATGAATTTATATTTCATGGTAAATATGAATGAAATCGTTTTCGGTAAGAATTTTAAATAGGTCAAAAGAAACTTCACAAACATTTTGAATGGGCCTTGGATTATTATATAAAAAATATCTTCTATACTTTAAAATTATTCTTTGCATTTAATATTTTTACAGGTATAAAGAGTGTTACAATTCAAAGACTTTTCGGTGTACTCATCATCTTCTCAAAATAACGGATGTTGCACTTTCATCTATCCGTCACGAAGGGTTAATTTCTGTATTACTTTTAAGTATAATTTTGTGCTTAATTTCCTCTGATCAATATTCCCTTGACATGAATAAAAGGCATCTTAAAATCATTTCTATGAGAGTATTAGAAGTAAATTTATGCTTAACTGTGTTCTCTCCCCAGTTAATATTTTTGGTTTTTTAATTGAAGTAAATAATTGTGAAGCTAAATGACTTGAAAATATTAAATTCTAATACATTTACGTTGAACTGAAAATATTAAGTTAATATAATTTTTGTGTATATTCTAAATTTATTACTAAATAATAAACTGCATCGATATTTTTGAGCAAAAATAAATAAATTATAGGAAATATTTTTTTAAGTAAGGGATTGATGGCCATGAAACAAGCTACTCCATCGATTTCTCATACACAAAAATAAATTGGTTAAAAATTGGAATGAAAAAAAGAGTGTTAAAATGTGTGGAAAGGAGCTGCTATAATTTCATAAGAAGCGCGAGTGGAACAGGACGAGTTTCTCAACAAGGATATAAGCAAGAGTGCGGTCTTCGAATAATTAGTGCAATTGTAACTAAGGTAAATATAAATTTGAATTAATGTAATTTTTTTTATATTATTCGAAAATATGTATGGAAAAGAATCTATCATGAATCTCGATGATCAGTATTTCAAAATCAGTAAATAGTCGTGTGTGTCACCCACATTTGCATACTGTGAGTATCCAAATTAATGTATCATTTTCTGGATGTTTATTATGAAAAATAATGGATTTAATTTAGATAATATTCATTAATTGAAAAAAATCATGTAAGCCGAAGTGTAGAAGATATGGAATTAATGTGCTCGAAACTGCCACTTTTTGGCGACATGGAGAAATTTATTGCCGATGCGAGATGAGCTGATACCGCTTATATTTCCATACCGCTATCTACACACACAGATAATACTTATTTTACAGAAGCAGCTGGTAAGCACAACCCTTAATGATATATTAGTTTTAAATAATTAATTTCACATCATGTTCTTTTAACGAAACTCATATAAAAGGAAGAAATATTTTTTCTTATCACGAAAATTATGTATGGATTTTCATCAGTTTTACATTACAAAAAATTGGATCATAACTTTTTTTCTGATAATATATATATATAAGACCGTAGAAAAAAGGAGATCTATAAATTCAAAACTGTTGGTAATTTTCCGGAATTATTAAGAAATATAAATGTTAGAAATGCAAAATATAAACTGTCGTAGTTTATATTTATTACGAAATTTTGGTTACAAAATACTGCTATAGGTCTGTCGTGATGCTATTATATATTTAAAACTAAGATCTTAATCATTATTTGTAAAAATTTGTGGAAAGTAATCTTCAGTTGGGTATTGTCAATATATTAATTAGTTAATTTTTTTAAAAATTGGACATTTTTAATATTGTTCTAAGTTTTAAGCTTCAAGTTCGTTTCGTCTCAAGAATGGACAGAGTGTACCTGTATTATTGCGTAAGAAATTGGTATGTTTTGTGTTACTAATATCTGTTCGAGATGTAGTGTTGGAGACGAATACTACTCATACC
Organism: Druceiella hillmani; assembly: GCA_039881145.1. Taxonomy (NCBI): domain Eukaryota; kingdom Metazoa; phylum Arthropoda; class Insecta; order Lepidoptera; family Hepialidae; genus Druceiella; species Druceiella hillmani. The sequence continues at coordinate 56,768,622 of JAYKKI010000002.1, forward strand.
TTGGACGGCCGGAAGAATAAAGATCGATTCCAAAACAACTCAGAATCAAAACCACACTATCTATAATCAGCCTATAAAGAATCTTCAGATATTTTGGTCACTCTGCATGCGGGTTACTAGATAACTTACAAAAGCTAATAGTTATTAGGAAAGTCAATGGTAAATGATCATGCGGTAGATTTCCTACCCGATGGACTGACCAGGTTATTACACTCACAGGCTTCTCAATAATGAAAAGCCGAGAACAGGGCTGAATGGAAAAAAAACTAATAGACGAAGCCACCAGGACTTTTCAGGATGGACACAATTTTTCAAAAATGAAGAATGCAACTTTGAAGATGAAGAAGATTAAGTAATACTTAATAGAAATTCTTTCGTTCCAATCGTTGGAGATGAATACTAAAAACCCTTCAAATACTTGTTTTTTATGAATATAAATTCACTCCTTTTTATGAATATAAATTCACTCCTTTTCGCTTTAGATAATTTAATGTTTACGTTTATAGAGTAAGAATTGCTAAATTATTATGATTTAAACGCAATCTACGTAAAAAAAATCTACGTATTTTTTTAAAAGATATGTTATAATATATTATTCGCATTCATAATATTATCACATTTGATATTATATTTAGCAATTTTTTTTAGTTTTCTAATGTCTATTTGCTAGACATTTTATTTTTGACTATTTTGAATTTGTTTTTTTATACAAAAAAATATTTATTTCATTAAAATGAAAGTTTCGACCAATTTTTTGTTTCATTCTTCTTAAAATACACGAAATTTATTTTAAGTTCAACACGATTTATTGTTTAAATTAATCAACAATTATAATTTTCTTACTCATTTGTTTTGTTTTTTGTAGTATTGCGAACATTTATTTTGCTAATATCCCACCTGAAGATGTTGTAATACAACGAAACCTAGGTCGTGGTAAAGAAATTAAAGATAGTAGAAATAATACTACATCACGTAGTTTCATTTAATTGTGAATAAACGTTGTATTGGTAGGGATGTTATCAAATTACATTAATAATTTTATATATTTTAAACTTGTATCTTTAACCTACAAATATGATATTCACAACATTTGGCTTCGGGGCATGTTCATTATACTTATACCCTAATACCTTTTGGCTCACTTCTTGAAATAGGTTTTAAAGGTCTTTAAGATTATCCAGTTAAACCAGGAACCCTAACATTTTGCCATATCGTTCCATCCGTTTGTTTGTCCTTCCATTTGCTTTTAAAGTTTTAGACCTAAACGTATCAAAATTCATAAGTAGATATTTCACATGAAGTTCTTAGTTAGTACGTAGCAATAAAAAATATTGAAAAAAAGTTTTTTTAGTGTACTTTCCCACATATATAAAACTTGGAACAAAACTTTAATTTGAGTCTCCCCTAAAATTCGTCTTTAACGGGTAGATAATGTGAGGAGTTTTTTCTATTTTTAATTTTCGAGCATCGTCTGTGAAATATTAGACTTCTAAATGACGTATAATGTATCCTTTTCTCTAATTTGTCAACCATGGATTTACAAGATCTAATTAAGGGTCGGATGTATGCTATGAAATATTTGGTTTTCTACTACTACACACGCGCATGCGCCGGCCGTGCTGTGTGACTCTTAGTAGTGTGCGTTACACGAACGCACTCGGCACAATGAGATCGATTGAGACGCTTTTTAGACTAATTATTAAAGTAAATCTGAGCTTGATTTCTGTATTATAATTTCTTTGTAAATCTCTTGATACGGAATACGATTTAACCTTGGATATGATTTAGGTCGGTTTTTGACTGAATTTGGGGAATTCCAAAATGAACAAAATGTTGCACATATTTTGTGTAACTATTTTTTATGTATAATCTTTTTGTAAATTAGTATGGCAAGCGTAGACTAAGATAAGAATAAAATCCCTAAAAAAACTTTGTGCAAATTATGATAAAATAATTGCACTATCACATTTTTAAAGGAGTGACTAATTTACCGTATAGAATGATAATAGCAGTAAAAAAACTTTTTTTAGGATTTTTGTGCTAATATTGTATACCCACGAGCTATGTCTAAAGGAAAGAAATCATAATTACACGCAAACGAAGTCTTAGGGACATCTAATATAAATTAATGTTATACAATACGAAGTAATGTTAAAATAATAAAACTACGTATAAAAGAAAACTTAAAGAAAATTTATTTGTAAATAAGAAAAAAAATTAAAACCCGTAAAGGTTTAAAATAAATATACTTTATAAAATTATTAAAAATGAAAAAGCCTATATAATGTCTCCATTACGATGTTCCGTGAATCAGTTGGATAACAAACGTCTTAATATGTTATAATTGATTAAAATATTATTTCAGTAATTTTTCAATTTTACCCGATGTAAGTTTGTTAAATCTAAAATATTTTATAATTACATCCCATATGTATATCATATCTATGTTTCAACATTTAAACTTTATATTTAGATACTTTTAATAATACCATATGTCCTAAATTTTCTAAAACATTTAATTCATTTCAGAAATTTACATAAATTAAAGAAGAAAAAAGTGGCAAGAAAAAACAAGGTTTAATATGTTTCTTATCTTGGCTTTCACTGACAAGCGATTAATTTTTTTAAGCTACGAATAATTATACGAAATCAAATCCAACATTATAAATATTTTTAATTTAAGATTTACGAATACGTGGTTTCTTGAAAATTCACTAGGAAACGCAACATTGCTTCCAGAATACCAAAAAAATTAACGAACAATTTATAGCTATAAGACAATTTTAGATCAAAATTAATGTACATTAATGTTTTATAGACTACATGTACAATTATAATTCTAATCGTAATTTAAATTTTTTAAATTAGCAATAATATAAAAGACCTATTTTATTATTTGGTACAAAAAAATAAGAAAAACAATTTAAAAATATAACATTATAAAAATAATACAGTGACCAAGATCGTAAGCACTTATTAAAATAAGATATGTATGGACATCCTTCTATGCAAGTCGCATGGTTATCATTCATTATTCTGAATAATTTTTTATCTATCCAGCAATGATTCCAGTCCGGTACACACACACACACACACACACACACACACACACATATATATATATATATATATATATATATATATATATATATATGCAAACCCAAACCGTTATCATAGATAAAAAATAACGCAGAATACAATCAAAGACATCTAACAAGAACTTAAACTATCATCAGTCGGCCTCATCTAACATGTTTGTTTACTCTTTTCTTCCATAGCACGTAAGATATATGGAGGATTCCGAATATCCATAGACCTTGGGATGCGCGGATCTACCAATTCTGGAAGTAAACAATTATTATAAAATTCGATCAGCTTTTGTTCCATTTTATCTTTCCAAAATTGGTCGTCTCTTTCAATCCGATAGACTTTAAGTGGTGTCCTCTCGCCAATCCAGACGGCAAACAGGCAAATGTGACTTTTGGTAATATGCAACTGTCCTTGAATTTGAAAATACCAGTCATGGTTTTTATTAATTATGAAATGGTTTTCTTTATCTAATTTCCAAAAAGAGTGATTTTTCATGGCATCAACTACCTCAAGTTTGGAAAAAATGAAAGGACATTTAACCTCCACAATTCCTTCTGCGTAGTTACCGTCTGGCGATACTCCCAGAAAATAATATGTGTCATCTATGAACAAACCGCACTTCTCGATTATTTTATCTTCTTGGACACTTAGTTGTCTAATTGCGATTTGTTCGTTATCTTTACCATACCTTATGGATGGAATATTATTCAAACATTTGCCATAAAGTATGGATTTGACTAGAGGCGCACAACTGGTAGCCTTTCCTCTCTTACAAACCTTCCCGAACCACGAAGACGTTAAAAGCTTTCTACGTATGCTCAACCAGTCACCACTACTACTCTGCAAAATCGTATTCCTCTCTAGTTGCTGTCGCTGGAGATCTGTAAACGACAATTTAGCCATAAAATCTGACTTCGCCTGTTCAAAACATTCAGAGCTCAAGTCAGGTTGTTGGCATTGTGGCCCATAGTGGGGATCGTTAGATACAGAGGTAGTGTGAGTAAATTTCTTCTTTTTAATATTTTTGTCAACTTTGTGTAATCTAGATTTCTCCACTCGCGATATTAAAGAATTGGCTTTTACGCCGAATATAACTTCATGAGTAACAGAATGAAGTGCTCCCGTATTAAAAGACACAAGACCACCAGCACATCGCCCGCCATAAGAACGTCGAAGAGAATAATTTATTCTTTTACCTCCTACGAATTTGGCAACCTGAGAATTATAGCTTTCTACTATATTACTCGTTACATTATAAATTAAACTACGAGATTGTCGAGACAATTTACTACTTAAATCTTCTAATTTTGTTAGTACACCTGATACTTTCAAGTTATTAACTAAATTTACTTCATTAACGCGTCTACTTTCTTGTGAACAAAAATAAGAGGCACAATTTACATGGTTACCAAATACGTGATGTGGACCGTTCAGGATATCTTCAGCAAGTTGTGAATTTTTTTCGTGAAGTTGTAAATTTTGCTCACCCCAATATCTGATTGCACATTCTACACCCTTTCTTAAACGTAAATACCGATCTTTTACAAATTTACGTAGTTCACTAGGATATTGCGTATCGGTTGAAATATTTAATAATGCCTTACAGTAATTTCGTAATAGATGGTTTTTACATTCAATTTTTTCAACAATAAAATCACCATATGGTCGCGAATCAAGAATTTTTTTATATGTACTGGAATCTCCGTCAGCCATTATTTTTTCATATATGAGACCGTATTCTTTAAGAGAACTTTTAAACCCCTCCAAAATTATAGTAGATTCCATCGTGGTAGATGAACCTGAATAGTTTTTATAGCAAAAATGCTCTGGAGGCTCCACATTCTTATTAGCAGAACGAGCGCAAATCATGCAATATTTATTTTTTATTCCTAAATATAAAACCTTTCCAAATTTATGACCTACAATAACAGCTGCACCGGATAAAGCGGAATAGTTGGTTCGATATGACCTTTTTGACCAACATCCGTCAGCAACTACTGTGATCATAGGTGTTCCATGCTTATTAACATTACCAATAGATATTGCATAATTCGCTTCTTGCTTGGCAGCTTCTGACATACAATGTGCCGCGGTCTTCTCCCACCACTCACACACAGTGTCGTGTACAGATACATACAATTTTGCACATATAGCCGGAATTTCTAAAGCAGCAGTAATAGTTTGTAGATGAGCATGACCAGAACCTACCGACATAATACTAGATACAGCAGCGTGATTTATGTCTATACCAATACCTTTCATTTCATCCGTACTCAAAATGAATTTCTCTCCACAGATGCGACATATCAAAACGAAATTTGAAATTAGTCCAACACAACTTTCTGAAATGATTTGAATATAACTTAAATTACAATCCATATTTCCGTGTGTAGAAATGTTTTTCATAAGATTGAAAAAATGCATAAAATTAACTATTCTCCTGCCTTCAATCACAATACCATTTCCTGCTGTTTCCTCTTCCATTTCAAGAATGAGATTTAAAGGTATCTGCAAATTAATTGTAAAGTTACTTGTGAGAAATCTCTAAGTTTACGCACGAAAAAATTGTGATTAGGTGTGCAATCAATAGCTCAGTTAATAATTTTTAAAATAGTTGAATTTAAATGTTACGAATTTCAACGTTGTCGAATTGAAATAGACACGTTACAAACAGAGTTGGAATTACGGCCAAAATACCAAACCGGAAACAGCACACATACACACACGCATATATATATATATATACATATATATTTGTAAATTAATACATAAGATTATACTTTGGTTCATTATATGCTTAGTCCTGGAACTATCATGTGGAATTAATAGGTTTAATCAGATTGGTGGAAAACATTTTCAGTTACCTCGGGAATATTATATCAGACTTACATTTTCTGCCCCAGTACATACCCCTTCTCTTTCAATGTTGCCCCCTGCAACATTATTTTCAATTTCGTCTACAGTATGGTTCCTGCAACAATTACGACGATTATTTTCTTTTAATGATAGAATAGAATTGCATCCGAAAAATTTGCAACTCAATGTCAATAATAAAAAACTAATAAAAAATTACAAAATTAGAAATAGAATAATTTTCTAGGAGTCAAATAATAATTTCTCGACGTTTAAACAAAAATTTGCAATTTTTTCAAAAATATTAATATTTTTGAACCCCTATTTTACCGACATTCATTTTATATCCCACATAATGAGTACGATAAAAACCCCATAAATTGCCCCCTCTCTCTACAAATCAACCTGAATTATAGTTTTATGTTTTACGTCTGCGTTTACCAGAAGCTATAAACATGTCAAATTTTATATCATCTTTCTAAATCAGCATTCCCACGATAAATGGCTGTAAAATGCACACAAACAAACACAGAGTAGCAAGTATTTTGTTTTTAAAATGTTGATAAAATACTAAAAGAGAATCATTACAATATTCAATAAAATACGATATTGAACGCACAGATACATCTAAAAAACTTAAACCTTTAATATTTAAAAAAAATATACATCTTTACGTATACAATGAAATTATAAAATGTATCTCCCTAATATAATACTCAGTAAAGTCCAAATACCGATTTATTACTTCTAAAATACGAGTATATTTAATAATTCTTTATAATTCTCTATTATAACATTTCTACAAACCTTTTGTTTAGGGCACGTAATAAATTTTTTTTTTCATTTTTGCTCCCAATACCGGACGCCTGTAGGAAATTTTACGTTTTCCCATTAATATCTGAAAATATACAGAATATAAACAAATATATCCACTAATTTACAAAACATTATGCATTTAAAATGTATCATAGAAGTATTATGTAATAATCATTTATACGTAATTTGCATTTTATCGTAACATACAACATAAAACTTACATTGTGTACAAGCCGTGTACGCGTTATAAATCTTTGGCACAGGTTGACGAAGAGCGACCGGATCACACGTCCTAACTGTTTGCAAGCGCAAACGGTACTGAATTCAAAATATGCGTGAGGGCCGTAGATAATAATCGTTTTTGTTTTCATAGAAGCTAGTATGGAAAATTCGCGCGCGGAGTGCCGTAAAAATTCGGCAAATTTGACCTAATACCAAAGGGTTCATATTTATGTCATAGTTAAATCCATATACAAGAACGTAGCTACATTAATTAAAACTAGACACAGTGAACTGAAAATCGATGTATTTTTATAATATTATTTGAATATGCGAAACAGCGAAGAGCCTTTTTGGTAAACGAGGTTAATTTGAGATTATTTTTTTTTAAGTTTGAAACATAATTTAAAAAAAATGTCGCACAGTAACATAGTACAAAGGCCATTCTATGCCCTGGTATTTTAATATAACGTCTACCTTTGGTAGTTATTGAGTATTTTGCGAAACCAAACACCAATTTTCGCCTATTTGCGAAATCCGCCCCTTAAATTGTATATTGATCAAAACTTTTAGATGAAACTTTCATTAAAACTTTTAGATGGATTATTTATGCCAATTTGCATTGCCAATTTAATGAAATTTAGACAGACGGACAGCTTTTTAATTGTTATATAATCATATTTCAAGTTGCTTTAAAATTTGCCCACCTAAAGATGTTGTCAAGTAGAAATAATACTACATCACGTAGTTTCATTTTGTTGTGAAAAATTAAATTCAAATGAATTTCTACAAAATCAACGCTAAGTATATTCAACATGTTTCTATTATTGGAATTCAGCGAGTTATGATTTTGTTTGGTAGTAAGGTTCTGATAACATAAAGAAACTAACGAAGCTTTTCAATGAAATTAACATTATATACCGTAAACTTGTTTTTATAACGTTATGTGAAGATGTACTTCATTGTCGTAAATTTGATATTCATTCATTCGATTTTGATAAGGTTTATTATTTTTGAATAAGGATGATTAACGCATCGGGGATATTTTAAAACACTTTCAATGTAAAAGAAAGGTCTTTAAGGAAATTCGAAGAAAATGTTACTTAAACATACATTTACGTACATATTGAAAGGGCCATAATTATTTTACGAAAATGATGAGTATATAAATTTTGATAAAAAAAATCGAGGCTTTTTTGGCATACCTGGCAGGTGTGAAACATCTAATTTTTTTCCGCTATCACTTTTACTATTACTATAACATATATTTTAAATTAATAAACGCTTTTAATAATTCAAGACAGTTTAATGCAATACACCGATATAAACGAGTAAAGTTGTAAGCGTTAGTAAATAACAAACATTGCTGATACACTATCCACACGTATAGTTGAAAGGAAAGCGCTAAGTTGGAAAGACGCCGTACGTTGGAAGACATGACGCGAAGCTGGCTGAATGGCAGACAACTCGCGTAACTGGCCGAATTAAGTCGGAAGGAGCAGATAAGACACGAAGTTGATCATAAAACAAGATGCGACGTGCCATCAGAATGTTTAAAATCTCATCCAAACGCACCATTAGATGTTTCATATCAAATATTTTGAATTGTGCACAATAAAATTAAATATCGAAACAACTGTTACAAAAAATTATGTAAAACTGAGACAGGAGTAAATTTTGTATAAATACCGTTTAGTATATTTAGAAATGCGAATAAATATATATAGGATGTGAATAACTTATACGAGAAATTATTCATTCCCTAGGTACTGTTATAATATTCGACCACATCAGGACATTGCACGGGCGGAATCGTATCACGGGCCTCCGCCTTATGTGTGGCTGTGATGTGGCAATCACCGACTGGCTCAGTCGCGCTCGTGTTCTAAGCCTTATATTGTAATGATTTATACGGAAATTGAAATATTTACAAAATTTAGATTAAAATGTTATTTCAGAACACGGTAATTTTTTTCATAACTAGTTGTTAACTAACTGTAAATTCAAAATATTTTGAATTGGGTCTCACGGTAGATAAGCATATTTTGTAAGTTTTTTGTCTCGCAAATAATTTGTAAGACAAGGTATATTTGTAACCCGGAAATGACTCGTACATGTGCACCATAAGCGCCACGAATCTTTGCGTGATCTGTCCTACTTTACACTGAATATTTATATATTTCTAGGCGTTAAAATCAATTGAATCTGAATAATGTTTTAATAGATACGTTTTTAGTTGTACCCTAAAAAGCATCATCTCTACTTTGAGAAGAATCATGTATTTAATGGTAAGTATTGCTTGACAGAACTAAGTAGAACTGGTAGATTTTAGCTAAATTCCACAATTTAATGTTACAATATACTCACTCTCCGTATCACTATTAATTTGCTTGCTGCCAAGATTGGCACTGACACTTATATAGACCACTTGGTGGTAAGGTGGTCTGAGTTGACGTGGGCGTGTTCATAGTTCTCTTAAATTTTACTGAATTTAATTAAATTACCAGTAGGTGACCCTGATGAGATTCGACTATTTGGACGATGCGATCCATTGCGTATATACGGTGCTACTAACGTTTACCACTTGAAGAGATTGTACCTTACGAGTTACTAATGCATATTTAAAAAAAATAATTTAAATTTAGTCGGATATACCAAAATATGACGTTATTAACTTTACCATCGAGATAATAGTTGGAAATTATAATTTCTGTGACTAATCAATCAAAGAAAAATGGGAATGTAATAAAGCATTAAAGAAAGTTTCGCGTCGATGCCTCCGATGCTAAAATTTGAAGTCAAAAATAGGTCATTGAACTCTAATAAAAGAACTTTTTTGATTAATCTGTAGTGATGAAAATGTTTTTTCAATATGTATGAAACGAGTAATTTATCCTTTAATTAAATAATAAAGAAATTACCTATGAAATGTGAGTAAAATATTCGAGTAGCCTATCGGTCTATTTTTTTTGCAGAAATAAAATATAAATCCTAAGACAGTCGAAATAGATAAATAACGTTTAATTTGAATTGTGATAAACGACCTATGTATATCTTAAAATTAAAGATAAATTAAACGCATGTTCGCATGCACACACAGTCTTGCATATGCTCGTACACACACATGAATATGATACCATTGAGGTTCTTTTTAGATATAATGTTTATGTCCAATGAGATTTAATGATTAAATGTCTTAAATTAAAAGATAATTATTGCGTTACGAAAATAGCACTTATTTTATTGTGGTTAAATTATTAGGGCATTTTCTGTATAGAGTATTGCTCTTATATAAATAAAACGGGACGAGTCGCAAAGCTCTTGTATAAATTTATAAAGACAAAGCTAAATTACATTAAAATAGGAATTGAATGACTTCGCTAATTTAGCTTTATCCGTTTGTGCTTTGTTGGGAATAGTAACCTGTCATAAACGGTATTAATATACCACAATTATATACTTATACGATACCGCCTAATCATTAGTTGTGAGAGAATGTAATTCATTTGTGGATACTAATGGATATTTATGGGGAAATTTACAGTGCTTAGCCACAGTAATCTGCAAGCTGCGTCATAGCTTCCTTAAGCATAATACGTAGGCGCCATACAGTTTTATGGAGACTATATGTGTGTGCTTGCGTGGGCACTGCATTTTTTTATTCATTTGTAAAAGAGCATACTCTTAAAATATAAAGAGATTTTGTGGGTTTAGAGCCTATTATTCAGTCAGAATTTATTTTAAACTTGTGTTCTGTTTGTAATTTAATTTATGCTGTTTAAATCATAAGTACGACAGGTTTAAATAAATGATTAAATAAAATTATTTCAAATTAACTATATAAAAACACGTTGAAATACAAAATATATGGACGAAATAATGTCAGAAAAGGGATATTATCAGATTCAACCAACAAACAGTTTCGCCCCTTTACTATAGATTTTGAATATGGAGATACTAGGATCCCATAGTTATATTTGATAGCGTTATGGATGGAAATAAACTTAAATTTATTTCTGATTTTCAAACCTGTGTGTAAGGGTAGAATTCACATTAAACTACGGTTATTTGTTGTCTTACTTTAATTCATACCTGAAAAAAAATCCATGCCGAGATTGGAATCGAGTACTCCAATACCTCAGTACTGCATCGGTGATAGGGTGAGGGAAGCAATGAAATAGAGGTAAATATTTTCAATTATTATTTTTGTTTTGTGGTAATTAGGTAAAACACGGATAAGTTTCCAATGTGACTAAACTAAACGTTCTCGAATACTAAAATCCATTACATAATTGCAAAAATCACTCCATTAATAAACTTTTTCAACCTTAACCACCCTTATCTCAAAACAAGCAACCTCTTTTTTAAGTGAATATCGTTATCACTACAAAAAGAGAGGTGGCATTTAATACACTCCATTAGAATTGTTCGCATTATATTTTAAACACCATAGTATGACTAATTAGTTTTGTTATATAGATATAACTCTAAATAGCTGCTAGTTTAACTACAGGTAGATTATAAGAATATCCAGCTAGCTGATAGACAAGATATTGTCGTTCTAAAAGTGTCGTCATGTGAGCGTCATTCTAGTTGTGTTACGATGAGCTTTAAATTATGATTTAATTTATTGTTATGAGATGTCGTAAATAATGAAATATTTTGTAAACTAACCGGCGCATAATGCCAATAAAGGAAGGTACATAATTATTTTCAACCGAGGATATTGTAATTTCAAAGATGTGGCATTGGCTGAAATAAAAAAAAAATGTGCTTATAAAGCTTTAGTGTTCCGCATAAATATAAAACAATTTTTTTTACTATTTATATATATATATATATATATATATATATTTATATATATATATATATATATATATATATATATATATATATATTTAAAGGTTGTTAAGGATTGCTTGAAAAAGCTCGAATTTCTTAAAGTACAAATGCCAACTATGGCATACAAAGGGTTCTGCAATGAGTTGCGCCCTCAATCGACGCGCAAGTAGGAGAAATACACAAGTAGGCAAGTGGGAAAGTAGGACGCGACATAAAGGGGCGTAAGTCGGTGCGTTTTATAAATTGAACCTTTTCTTTCTAAGAGCGCCAGTTTGTGTACCTATCGTTTCAAGGATATGCTCTAAATTCATGCTGCGTATTTAGAACATAATACTTTTACTTTATGCAAATTTATTATCTCATATGTGTACGTCATTTAGCAAGACTCGGGTTCTTAAAAAATAGGTGAATTATTAATTTATTAAAAAATATGATGTGGACAATCAAGCTTGGTATAATAAACACTCATATCCAGGGAAATCGTGCTTAAAAATCAGAGAGATACTTTTGTATTTTAATAATTTATATTTATCAAGTCTGAATTAGGGGAATAATTATTATTTGGATGGATACATTTACCCATTCTGTCTGGCTACTATTAGCTGATCAAGTTGAAAATTGAATACATGAGTGTTATGGTAAGTGATAACTTTAATCAAATTTGATATTCAAACCCTGGTTGGTATTGATGTATTAGTTCTGGTTTACATATAACGTTGAATAGTAAAAAGTACGAGTATGTATATTTCGTAAGTAATTAAGACTTTTTGATGTAGTCTTAACTTTTTTGTAATAGCCCTGGTAATATTGTACATGTCAGGGTTTTTATAGAAATTAATGATATTTAATATTATATAATTTGGAATTAAAAGCATATATGGAAGTATATCAAATCAACGCTTAATATACGTATTCTTACTATGTAGTAGTAAGAATATGCCTAGCATAATTATACACCATTCGATCTAGCATCATCATAAAGCACTATTTCTATTTACTGTCATTAGCCCTATTTGAGTATAAATTATGTCAATATGTTCTACGAGAAATTAATACTAGATTGAGAGAAATTGAAATTAAATATTATTATATTATTTTATAAATATTTAATAAACAAAACACGCTCGCCTAAATTTAGTATTTGTCCTTTTATAAAGACTTTTCTTATACGGACTATGGTCGTAGTAAGCATTTTTCTGGATTCCCCAGTACAAAATAAAAAGAATATAACCAATAGTTTCTCGTATCTCATCTCATTCTCCAAATAAATATTTAAATATTAATGGAAACGTAAAGCGTATTACACAGCACGCCCATCTAGAACCAAGTAACATTATCAAGGCGATTTGAATACTGACTAACAATAGTATTATTTTACAGAAAGAAAAAATATTGGTAAAATTTTTCTTATGGAGGCTTGTAAGTTTTTGCTATGTTTATTAAGTTAAATATTAAAGTGCAATTATGGTTGAGAAAAAGAAATTAATTACTTCTATGTAATAAAGGCCCAAGTTCACAATTGGTATAAATTATTTTGGTCTTTATTTTCCAGATGAAACTAAACAATTCTTGCTGTACCTAATAACAAACAATCTTTATATAAATAACCGATCCTCTGCTTAGAATGTTTCTTTATTTGATTATAGTTTAGTAATCGTTTTTTATTTTTAATATATACTGTAGATTGTAGTAATATGCTCTATTTAGGATTTGATGTGAACAAAATTAACATGGTTGAAAATAGCGTCGCAAACTGAGTGACTATCAGTCTTTATAATCTACGAATCATCAGTAATAATTATGGAACAATAGACCGGCGTCAGTTATCGACGATTTGTATGCATCCTACAAGCATTGCTGCTACGAAGAATCTTTGGTTAAGTGTCAGTTAGATTTTTATTACTTTACATTCAATTATTTTAAAACCTTTTTTAACTATTTATTGAAATTATTACTCTTGATAGTTTCATTTTTCTCGTTCTTTTTCATGAGTTTGCTTACCTAATATACGTTGTTTACAATATTGGCAATTTTAAGTTATTTACTAACGTCATAAATATTTATTTCCTGTAATTATATATCTATTAAAGACAAATATGACGAGAAAGTTGCGTAAAAAAAAATACACAGTTCGTTCATTTAGTATTATCATTTTTTTATATTGAAGTTAATTTGTCATTACAACGGAACGAACGCCAAAGATTTTGAATAGAAGGCAGTAGTCATACAAATTTCAATCACTTTGTTATATATATATATATATATATATATATATATATATATATATATATATATATATATATATCTCAAGCGTGAAGTGTGTTGTGAAAAAATAATTATTAAATAACATTTTGGTAATAATAATAATGGTAAAAATACCGAAAGTCGATACCAAAACGGCGTTGAAGGATATTCTGAAAAGTCTTTAAAATCTGGAAAGTCAATTTGGCGATATGTTGAAAAGATACGATGAACAATCATTGTTAATCAAAAAGCAACACGGATTAATTTTGCAACTGAAGTCGAAAATTAGTTATCTTAAGGATAATTTTATTAAGAAAATAAGTGATATAGCACCATCGTCTTTTGCTTCCTCTAGGCGATTAATGACACGATCGGAAGTACAATGGGCTGAGCCTATCTATACTGTTGCTACCAGCGGTTCGACGTCGGCGCGCGCGCCGCTGAACAGCACTGATGACACACGAATGCCACTGAATTTGTGCGAGGTTACTTCCTTCACTATAAAACAGTCGTGGAGCAAAGTGGTACGACGAAGACCGCGTCGCCGTAAAGCGGTAATACGCAGCCGCGACGCCTAAAGCGAACCAGCGAAGTTTACAATGACTTATCAGCTGTCAAGCGAATGAAATACATTCACGTATTGTCTTGCATTTGTCTCAAAGCCTGAATCGCTGGCCAATTATATAAAAAAGTAGACTGCTCAAGAGGAGTTTATCCTTCTTTTAAACTCGGCATACCAGAAGACACGTTTGAAACTGTTATATCTCCATCATTCTGGCTCTGCAATACCTCCATAAATAAACAGAGGTTTCCAAGGTATGGTCGAATATCGCTCGCTAGACGCGAACAGCTGAACATCACACCATTGTAAGCGGACACTTCCAAAAAGTTTGATATAATTACGCGAGAGAGACATGGTTAGGTAAGTTCATACATGATAGCGAGATTCTGGTCAGGCGTTACACGGTGCTGGGATGCGACTGGGCTTCGCGCGGTGGCGGCTGATCGCAAGCGAGCCCTTCGTGTTGGAGCGCCTTCACCAGAGCGAAATTCACGGCGAGCATTTGTGGGCAAAGATATCTGCTGGTCACAATAGTGTATATATTTGTGTAGTGTACCTTCCTCTATTGATATCCAGTGATTATTAGGAATAATTTTTGAGCATAATATTAATATCTGTGAACGTTTCATTACAATGTGTTTGGAATTGGTGATTTTAATATGTTTTATTGTATCCATAAATCGGTATATTTATATGAATATGGGTTACCATATTGCTCATTTGTAAATTGTAATAATGTAAATAATACAAGTGGAATAATGTCAGTTGTGATGCTATCAAACGACAGTGGCGCGACCGTGGAGCGATGCTGCCTGCCATTTTCGCGCGAGGACTCGCATCATCCTGCACTTTTCGTTAGTATCCATACTAATTACAAACCTGGGCCTACTGATCGATCAAAATCTTAATTTGCGGCCTCAAGTAAATTATGTTAGTCGTTGTATTTGCAAGAGGATACACTCTTTGAAATATCTTTAAAATTGTCTACTGACTAAAACGAAAATCTACCTTTGTCAAACACTTTTACTACCATTAATCGATTATGGAGACGTGTGCTATCCTGATCTTAATGAAGAATATTTGTGCAAGTTGGAACGTCTTCAAAATTTATGCATTCGGTATATCTTCGGCCTCAGAAAATATGATCACATTTCTGAATACAGGTCACTTCTCAAATGGCTGAAGATCCGTGATCGACGCCAACTTCCCATACTTACACTTATTTTTAGCATATTAAAAAATCCTCATAGCCCATATAGTCCTAGTGGCAAATTTAAAAATTTGTTTGCTCACGGCCTTGGGCTGGGATCTGAAACTTCACACACCCTACTTATTCCTAAACATAAACATAAGCAGCAAAAATTTGGAATCACCTGGATCCTGACATCAGGAAAACCACGTCACTAAACATTTTCAAAGATCGAGTGAAAAAGTCCTGCATCTCCTGAAACTTTTTCCTTTGTATCCTTGCTATTTCCTGTCTTTTCCATCTCAAATCATGTCAATATTTTGTTTTCTTTTTTAATTTACTTTTTTATTTTTTTTTGTCTAATGTGCTATGAAGAATTTTCAATGTAAAATCTCTTACAGTCTACCAACTAAATTTCAGTACAAATTGTTATGGTTGACTGGAAGAGATTGCTCATGTAACAATAAGTTCGCCATATGTACTATACATAAAAGTTAATAAATAAATAACCTCTATTTAGTACTCAACCATCTGTCCAAGTGGATCCCTTGACCAACTAGAACTTTTAGAAGAGAGACTGTCTCGTTTATTGCCTCCTGTCTGCGATTGATCGAAGTGATTTGTGCTCGACGTGACGATATGAATATCGCTGTCGATTTCTTCTACAACTGAATCTACTCCTGTATCAACTCTTGTTTTCCCCTTAAGACCCAAAACCCTTCTAAGGTACACTACTCAATTTGGTTTAAATAGTAGTTAATTGCAGACATCAAATGTAAATATTATTGAATATATTTGGCGTTAATTTTGTAGAAATTCATTATCCACAATTAAATGAAACTACGTGATGTAGTATCATTTCTACTTCCCTTAAGTTCTTTACTACGACCTAGGTTTCATTGTATTACAATATCTTCAGGTGAGCAAATCGTCTTTGGTAATAGCCCACATGAAGATGTTTTAATACAACGAAACCTAGGTCGTGGTAAAGAACTTAAAGAAAGTAGAAATAACACTAAATCACGTAGTTTCATTTAATTGTAAATATTATTTTCATCAACGTTGGAAACAATATCGATCCGATAGTGACTACTAGATGTCTAAATCGCTTCTATCTACAGTTAAACACGATAAGAAAAATCTTGGAGCTGAATACATTTACAATGTTGAATTTAATTTGAAAACAACTGTGCATCCGCCAGCGTTAGCGATATTGCTTCATGTAATTGTTCACAGTCTAGCTATGCCCAAAGCGTAAGTATTTCCGGTCAGTGAAAAGTTCGAATGTTCCACACCTAGATGTTGCGTTGGCGACTTCTTGCTATCGTTCAGAGCCGACGTTGATATCATACATGTCTATGATAGTAATTTTCAACTTACTTTCTCCAAGCTGAAGAGATCAGTCGAATCCGACAGTACATCCAGGTACGTATTTAAAGTTTGCGGTGATATATTTTCATGTAACATTTGAAGTATATATTTTTCCTAATAATTGATACCTATCTCTTATACTGAAAACTGACCCGGGGTGGCACGGGGTCCGATGTAAATAATTATAGACCGATAGCTATCTTCTCTGGACCGATTAATTTATTTGACTTTGTCATACTTTTTATGTTTTTTTGACAATATTTTTTATCATGTTGAGTTTGGATTTCAAGTATATTTTATATATTTTGACTACCAGAAACCTTCCCATAGGTATAGGTATATAGATATCTTGTTAAATCGCCTTAGCAAGGCAGGATACTCGTTAATTCCATTTTTACAATTTTTTTTTGTATCTTGCGGATAGAAAACAATACCTACGAGCGGGTGGGTTTATATCTGAGACTTACTTGACACGATCGAAAGTGAGTGAGAGTCCGAATATCAGGTCTTTATTTTTCACAATTCTGGAAAACAACATCGATTGCACGGTAAAAACTGCTTGTTTTTTATTCATGGACGACCTGAAAATTGTACAGTCGTCAAAGACGCAGCGGATAGTGAACAGTTGCAGCATGACATCAGCACCGTCATTAAGTGGAGTGTAGCAAGCGGCTTGCGGCTTAATGCAAGCAAATGTTCAATAGTGAATTGCAGCTAAGCACATGCTCCTATTAAATATGCGGTCTGCGGAATCCCAGTGCATCGTCTGTATAAGATCGTTGATTTGGGAGTCATTGATGTTTCATGGATTTGATTCGCAATTGATGTTTCGTGGGCACATAGCGGCTGTAGCAAAAAAATTACTTTGGAAATTTAGATTGGTATTAAATAATTCAAAAGATTTTCAATCTTTGTCATCAATTTTTTTGCTATACACTTTATTGGCGCAGAGCCGATTAGAATCCAGCTCCAAAATTTTCAGCTCATACGAAGCCAAAAACAGTTTGATAATTGAAAGTGTGCTAAAGACGTTCCATTAATATCTGTATATGAGATAGTATGATTACTTCTCCTTTATATTTCCTACCGATTTCCTCTTGGGTATGCTAGGTATCCATTCCTTGCAACTTAGAAAAGAACTTGCGCTTATGAAACTAATATTGTAGCTATTCAATGGAAAAATGCTATGCCCTGTATTATTGAGTAAACTTTCCTTACTTGTACCTGACAATTTCCTGTGTTCAGGAAATCATCACCTGCTTGCTATACCAATTTCTAGAATCGTGTCATATCGGAACTCTCCAGTTTCCCGTGATATTTTGCTGCTCCACTACTTGATCCCGTCGGCCAGAGTGTGATCTATTCATTCTAAGTAAATTTGTCCAAATGTGTCGTCGTTATGTTTTATTGGCCGTTGCATTCTTGTTTATTATATACATTCTTTGGTTTTAATTTTGTTAACCGATTAATTTTTATCGTTACGAATAGATTTTATGCAATGTATCGACAGACATATGCAAATAAATATATAAATAAATCGAATTAGAATTATTATATAAACATGTTTTAATGTAAAATTAGACGAAAATAAAAATTTTTAAATTAACCATACAAAGTTGAAGTTTCATGATTTCGAAATATATTGTAACAGTGCATAAATTATTCTTGTTTTATAGTTTCACGTTAAAAATATTTCTTTTTCAGAAATACTTCAAATGGGATAAATAAATTACTTGAAATTTCCGTATCACTTTTCTTGAAATTCGATATTGCTAATAATTTGAATAAAACCATTCAATTAGTTACCACACATAACAATCAGATTGAAAAAAAAATAAAGGATAGCGTATTTTCGACGCAAGGATAAAGTTGACAAATCCTAAGGAACGCTACGAAGTCTCATCTAAATACGTTGCACCTATCGGCATTTGAAAACTGAAACAGCCATGTCCATAGATAACAGGCGAAGATAGAAATATTCATCAGATACAAAAATGTTGCTAACAGTAAAATTTGTGCCCTTACTAAATAAAAATTATTCGTAGTTGGGTTACAGGGATCGGCGGTAGGTGAGAGCGGACGTTTCACTTCAGTGCACTTTGTAAATTGAACCGTATCGTTACAAGGGTCGCATAGCTTGCGTTATGGGCATCAACTTGAAGTAAATCCTTTGTATTGGATTTCCAAGCGTTTTCCTCTGTGACATGTAAACTGTACACTGAGAGTGTTACAAATCTTGGTATAAAATGGCACTTTACTTTGGTATATTGTGTATTTTATATAAATTGTTATTATTATTTTTGCCCCACCTATAAGGTAAGTAATTGCTATGATAAATCACAATGATGCGATACTACAGGGGATGTTAAATCGTCGTTGGGATTATACGCCACTACATTTAAAATATTTGTAATAACATCATACAATCTTCAAAAAAATTACTAAAGGACTGAAATGATTCATTGCCTTCACCGATTCAGGGTCATTTACAAGGACAAACTAGTCAGCATTGGTTCAGCGTTATTGTATGTAATATTTAAGACTTTTACTCTCGGATTATTTTTAACGTCAGAACTTCTCTCGATATTGCGATATCAATTTCAGTATTTTGGAATGGTTACTTTATTGAAAAAAAATTCTTTAAGAAAAGTAAAACGACATAAAAATAGACAGTTTTATTTCAGTTATGCTAATACAGAAACGCTTAATATTAGCTTCAAATATTGAAATAACAAAAAGAAAAACAACGGTATCCAATTAATTCAACAGAAATAATAATATCGTTTGCATCTCTCTAGAAATGTTAATTTTGGAGAGATGCAAACATTATTGTTATTAAGTAAAATTGCACTTTATCATTGTTAAGTAAAATATCACTTTTAAATAAATTAAAAAAATACACGATGGCACACTATGGAAATATAATGTAAACTATTGAAATATTCAAATAAATATTTTAAAAAAAATATTATCATTGACCTTATTAAATTTCCGATATGCAAGGTGTCAAAAGTTAAAAAAAAATGTTCAATAAAATACTCCAGAAAAGTGTTAAAGATAAATCAGAAATCAATGGTATCTGCAATTATTATAATCACTAAAATAGTTAGGTATACTAAATTAAATGATGGTTAAAATAAAAAGAAAAATATAAGGATTAAAAACTAATCATTACTTGCATCCTCCCAATGTCCCTATTTTAAGAATGCAACTGATTTTCCTTTCTGACAATAGGTTCTGAAAAGTAATATTTGCCGCTAATGGAACTTCTTAAATAGTTGCATATATACGTAGCGGAAGTGAAAGCTTAATCTTTCTTTTTTAATACAGAATTAAAGCCTTTCTACTTGAATCAAGATTTTCTGGCAGTAGTTGTATTAATACAGATGCATTTGAATCTTTTACAAATATTTTAACTCTAATCATCATTAATCTTTTTAATATTTCGACATTGCAGCTCTTAACACGAAAGAGGCAAAATGGAAATACGTCTACAATTTTAAATTTTAGATCTATCTCCGTTTTATCACTTCCATATAAAGTGTTCAGATGTATAATTCAGTCCCAAATGGTTGGATTTTTCAATAAGCTCCTTTTTTTAATCCCATTGAATCTAATTTCAGAGCTCTTCACATTTGTTCTACTGCATTAATTAAAATTCAGTAGAAGCACTGTGAAGAGTTAAAATTACCTATTAATGACATATGCTTCCCCGTGAATATTTCTTAACTTATCATACTCCCACTTATTGTCAATGGTTTTTAATGAAACTCTCAAGCAGGCACCAGCGCCGCACAGTGATAACAAATCGCAATTTTTCACATTATGGCAAATATAATGTTTGATTTAAAAAAAAATGTCACATTTGGTATGATATATACTATTCACACGTACGTAAATATAAAGCACTTTTTATTTCTGTTTAGAGCAAGAGATCGGTAATGTTATATTTTAAATCTAATTGTTTCCTTTTTGTTCAATTCGAAAAGTATAGATGAAGGGATCAGATGTTTGCATTATAAGTTCATTGTGTTTACATTAGTTCAAATTCTTCTATGCTTGAGTACAGCAGAAGGATTTAGTGCATTAAGGATTTACCTCAGAAAAAGGCTGTAATTATTAAAGTTTTTTTGTCAAAATATTCATATGAAATAATGAGAAAATTTACTCTTGCAGCTTTTATTGCATCATCTGGAAAATTATCTCTATGTTCTTTGATTTGTTATTGTTGACCTCTCGTACAATAATTAATTGAACGATTTCTTAGATCAACCAAAATTTTTCTAGTCAATGTTGTACGTAGCGATAAAAAACCATACTTTAATTTAATCTTCATTTCTCTTATTATAATTTTCTTTGGTCTTTTGGTTTGTGCCCATCGACAATTAAAGGAAGAGAAGAAAAATGTGTACCATGGAGATTTTTCAGTTGGCGTCAGGCGGTCTGTTGTAATTCCAGAATAGTCAATTTTGGTAGGCTACACCTATTTTTCTACATTACTACTACTCCGAAACAAATTAAATTGACGTAGTCAATTATAAAATTTTAGAAAAATAATTATAAAAATCTATGTAATTTTAGAAACATAATAACAGAAACATAATTATAGAAACGTAATAAATTTCAAATAAAATTAAAACGTAAAAGAGATTTATAAATTTATTCAAAATTACTAACAAATGGAGAAAAAAATCAACAAACCGTAAACAGTTTAAAAACATTTATGAGCAAGACAGAAAAAAACGTAAAGAACGTACATTTAACGCATAAAGAAATTGACAGACATAGATTCAGAGATAATATGAAATAATTCGTACATCGAAAAGTTGAATGTGCTAAAATTTAGTATGCACAAATTTAGTAGCATACCTAAATCGAGTATGCACCGTATTGAGATCTATGTAACTGCAGTGAGATAAGAAACCAGGAAGGAGAGATAAAGGCTTCTAAATATTAGATTTTTAATTAAAATCTAACGAATAGACTCTTTGAAATTTCAACTCACGCAACGCGCCGTAATACAGATGTTTACAAAACAAACTGTTGCTCTATATAGTCAAAACATTAAATAAAACCAAATATCAGTAAATATGTATAGGATTTAAAAAACAATACATTTATTTTTTATTTCACATAGTGAGTGTTGCGTATGTCGGGGTAATTTTTAAAATAGAAAAAAAGAAAAAAATTTCAAAACTGTTAACTAATTTTTTTGGAATACTTTTGTAGCGAATGTTTTCCAGTGTGCTATCAACTTTTAATGTCGAAATCTGCTGATTTTTTAGAACAACAAATTTTAATTACAGACATACAAGACAAAATAAAAGCGGTACCCATGATTGATTCAATCTTGAGCCAATCAGAGATATATATTTATATTATTAAATAGGCTGATTCATTTTCTATACATAAACCCATTAGCAATTATAATTCAGTACAGGCAATTGAGTGGTATATGAGTTGGAAAGAAAAGAAAGTTTATATGAAAATATCATATTTGTAAACGTAAGGAAAGATAAAGATGTGCTAGACCATCATCAAGACGAGAAAATGTTGTGGAAGTATAAATATTGGATAGCAAAGTGACTTGACATCGGGTATGCAAAGAATATTCCTAAACAGTTCGTATATTGGAGGATGGGTCATTAAAAATTGATAATACGCAATGGTATATCTAAGAATGTACCAATATATTATATTAACGTTGAACTCAATAAACAATTACGGTTCTTTGACTTCTTGGTAAAACTCGAAACTCATTATTGTCGCAAAAAATCATCTAAATTGTTTTATATAAAAATTACAGATTTACAAGACATGAAAAGACGATTTTATCCACGAGAAAAAGCTGAACATTTAAGCGCAGCTAGTTTTTCTAATGTATTTGAAGAGCCTAATTTAAAAGAAGGAAATATTGCAGAATCTGACCACAAGACGCATTGCGAGATGAAAGAGGGAGCATTAATAAAACTGGCAAAAGACACTGCCTCAAACGATTAAGAGCTTACTATGGTTTTTTTTTTAATTCTTATAGTCGTTGGCGCTTTTGAGCCAACGGTTAGCCGTATCCACCTTTAACTATAAAACAAAAATTATTGTACACAATTTTACTCTATTCCACGTCAAAAGAAACGAGGGATGTTATTAAATCTGGAATACCCATTCTAAATGTAGTGCAAAGGAAAACTCACAAGTTGCGAATTTTCTACTATAATCTTCAATGCTATGGGAAGTTCATTAATAAACACTCAGAAAAGTATGACTAGGGTCTGATTTTGTATAGTGATGGCTGCATATACCAAAATAAAAATGTTTTGTGCAATGTCTTGCTCTACTTCAGCATTTAGAATAAGTTGAGTGTTAATAAAAAATATTTGAAAAGAGGACCCATGCAGCATGCACTTGGTTATAGAAAGAGCGATGCGACGTAAAAACATAAATGTTCCAGTCTATGCATAATCTGTGTTATAAACTTATACAAGTTTATAACAGAGTCTTTCCAGAAATTTTCCATTAATAATATTATAAACTTGTAATGAATTCAACAAAAATGATGTCTCATTTTTGGAAATAGTAACAGACGTTCGCAGCATTTAATGAACCTAAACTATCATAAAAGTGATGAATAAAATGAAAATATGGAGATAATGGCAGTATATTAAAGATGGGATCGTAAATCGCAGTTCAGTTCTTGATATTGTGTAAGGATGTTTACTCTGCCTTCGCAAATGACTATAGCCTCTTTCTGTATGGGCCTCTACCTATTTTCTAGTTTGTATGCCCATCAAATATTTTTACTGTTATATAATCTTGGGTATCTATCAATAAATAATAAATAAGTAACAGGTTCAACAAGCTTGTGGTTTCCTCAAAATTAACAAAATATTTCTCCATTTATATAAAATATTACATACAAGAAATATCGATTTGTTTGAAGAAAATTATGCAGTTTGTTAAATGATTAACAAATCTTTAAACAAGTTATATAATGACGAGAGATAATAAAAATTTTATAATATTAATGTCGAGGGATAATAAACAGTAGAAAAAATAACACAGTACACTAGGTGACGAAGTTACTGGAAAGGCATTGTCGTCTGTCAACGTACGAACTTTCGATATAAGTAATTAAATTATAATTAATTTTTCTGATTTATGTCACTTAATGATATTATCATTCATTTACAAAATATTATATCTTTTTAATATAAAAATAAGGAAAACAACAAAATATGACAAATTAATAAGATATTGAGTAATTCTTGTTTAAAGTAATATTACGTTACGAATGTAATAAATTTGTGAATACAAAAAAAACTAATCATGTAAATAGAGTATCTCTGGATATATCATATACTTTACAACCCTGAATTGTAGCCATCATCCGAGACCGGTTTGTAAGCGAGTTGATAGAGAGGACACGATATGCCGTCGTACTTGTCGCATGTCTCTATTGCAGTTTATGCACTTTATAAGTAGGTAACAGTGTACGGAAAAATATTTTTCGTGAAAGAATCGTGGCATTAATGAAATTAGTCCGTGTGGAACATCAATTAACAACAAAATTACTAACAACCTCAAGCAAATTTAAAACAAACAACACTCCAAGAATTAATAAAAAAAATGGAGTACGGAGGCATATGTTATTTATCGATGTTATCAACTGTTAAAATATTTCTGTAACAGTGCCTTATGATTTAAATAATATGGTTTTTATATTTTATTGCATGGTTCATACAACTTTTAGAGTATGTAAATAGTTTATAACGATAAATAGTTCTGTAATTTTAATATAGAAATATTTATGTTAGATTATTTGGCTTAATTTCTATGTGTTAAATTGAACGTCTGTATAATGTGCAATTGACATAAAAGAGAAAAATAATAGTCAAAACGGTTCTTTCTATACTTCACATAAATGATTACTCCCGAACTCTAGGTGTGTATAAATTAATTATATAGTATAACTATAATTCATTAATTTATTTTTAGCTTTCTCATGTCTATTTTACTTTCGTGGGCATTACTAGGTATAGCTGGGCAGAAATTGCCAATGTCCTTTCCGATTTCGGGCAGGCTAGGATTTTATTTGAAGAGGAAATATTTCACTAAAATACTTTGTTCTGCAAAGTTAGCTTAAGTTGAATCAAAAATAAATATCTTCACACACTGGAAAAAACCGATTTCATAAAAGATTTGATAGATATACTAAATTGAAAAGTTCCAAAATATTTTATTTTTAGATATAAATAGACCAACGTGCGCTTTGTCAATGACAGCAACAAATACAATAAAGAAATTGAATTGAAATCGATATTAAGCTAGGATTCTCCCACACCTTTTATATATCAATGTTTGACATGCAATAACAATTATTGACACTGCAACGTAAATTCTATTAGCTGAATTAATTACTAAATTGGTTATTAGGAGTGAATGAAGGTTTGTAACTTTATGTAGCGTTAATAACACATGCAAACACCAATAGCTTAGTGCGGAATAGCCTCTAGTTTTGCTATGCAAACCTGCATTGAATTCTAGAAAAGGAGTAATGAACTGCCGGTGGTATATCGTGGATATTATTCATTGTTAATTCATCCTGGCGTTATCTAAGATGAATGCAAGAATTTATTGTCAGCAAGTAGAAGATTTATATAATAACCAAAAATCATTCAAAACACCCTTGTTTATGCATAGTGCAGATCATTTAAGTTTGAATAAGAAATAGGTTACTTCCATTTCTTTTTAATAATTAACGGCCTTTTGTTAGTAATAAACGAAACAAAAGAAAAGTCATATAAAATATCTTTAATTTATGAGTTGTAATAAAGTACAAGTGACTAAGCAGAACTCTATAAAAATATGGTCGGTTTAATCGCAATCTCACATTTGGGTAATGAGATTTTTACAGGTGTATTGCGTCCATGTATATTTAAACGTAATATGCATTGAACTAATAAACGCTTTATGCTTCGCACCATGAAATGCTTTCGTGCAAACATCAGCGACCACATTTTTAGTCTTCACATATTTAACAAAGATTTGTTTGGCCGGAATGTTCTCTCGTATGAAGTGACGACAAACATCAATGTATTTGCTTCTTAGCAAATAACTTTCAGTGCTTAAAGGACTGATGGTACTTTGGTTATCACAATATGTTATTATGGATGTACTTTTTAACTCTGCCCAAAATTCCCCTTTTAATTGATTTAGTCATGGAGCTTCTTTAATTTAAGGCAAATATTCTACCTCTGTACTTTAATGTGCTATAATTTGTTGCATTTTGCAGTACCATATTATGTGTAGGATCAGTATAACAGTAACCGATACTATTATTAGTAAAAAATAGTGTATAATTTATTGTAGCTTTCAAGTATCTTTATACTATTTTCAATGCACAACCAATGTGGAGCAATTGGCTGATTATTAAATCTGCTTAACGTGCTATCTAGTTTGTATTAGATTTTCATCCTTCGAACAAATAAAATAGAAAACTGACGGTTTCTTAATACATTATATAATCTTTCTTCTTGGATTTTTGCTTTCTTTAACTTTAAATTTCATCATATTGTGTCCATATAGGCTTGCCAGTAACTCATATTAAATATAGTTAAAAGTTTATATATGCGTATTAATTAGTTCAATGAAATTTGATTTGCTTTTTCTTTTATACGAAAGTACATATACAGCTATGCCTTTCTCATATCTTTCGTGACAATTCCTTTAAGTTTCTGATTTATCAATTCCTTGAATTGTTATTATTAAAAAAAGTATCATTTACATATAATGAGACAAATAGCATATCTCCTTTATTTAAAACCCCACAGTAAACAATGGATGTTTCTTTGAGCGAGACATTTCGATCTCAAAAAGAACATTGTTTAGATTTTTGGTTTGCTGGTTTACTCGCTTGTTTAAGGTCATATATGGATTTATTAAAGGGACAAACTTTTTTTCTTGCTCAAAGTTTAGCGTTTGGAACATGAATATTTATTTATTTATATCTCCCTGTAGATACGCTGTGATGACATTCATTTGGTGAATATTTAATTTTTATTTTATAGCTAGACCAAATAAACATCTAATTGACATATATGTCGGTATATGCATCGGTGCATGTGAATCATTGTATTGTCTTTGCAAAAGGTGCATATGCATCATTGTATTGTCTTTCCTTTTTTGATAACCTTTAATGACTTTCCACAAGCAGGTAAGTCAAACATCGACCTAATATTATATTTCATCAACGATTTATATTCATCCTCCTTCTTTCAAGCTTCATCAAGACTTTGTGGATCGTTATACACGCGTGGATTCAACACTCATAAATTTAAATGAAAGATTACTTTCACACATCTCTTGACGATAGCGTAGTATTTTATTTAATACATATTCCAGAGGAGTGTCAAATTTATCAACTTTCCATCGTGAACATAAATTTCATCTTGACCGTCAAACAATGTGTTAGTTGAGCTGAAAATGTTTGAACTAAAAACATTTATCGTTATTATTTTTTTCCCGGAATCTTCTTTAGATTGCCATCTAGTTAAAGGTAAGATAGTTTTATTTTTGTTCTCTTTGACGTTATTTTCACTTTCATTAATTTATATTATGGTTTTGGATATATTGATCATACTTCTTTTAAAACCCGCTTCTAGAAAAACTACATCTCTGTTCATTAAGGCTTTTCTGCTTTTTGAATTAATAAATCTTTATTATTTATTTAATGTCAGGGTAACCTATAGACATTGATATGATTTTTATTGAATTACCGTGCCGTTTTTTAGGTTTATGCACCTCCGCACTGCATTTAAACACTCGCATATGACCCAGACCTGATTGTTTACCAGTCCACGCCTACTGAGATGTGATGTTAGAGAGGGCAAGTGTTAGTAAGCAGTTGATGGTGTTAGTGAGCGGAAGTCTTTCTATAAGTCAGAATTTATAATATTTAGTACGCTCAATTAATGTATGGTCCATTTGTCCACTTAACTTATTTTATTTAGGCGTAAACGGATTGAAACTTTGTTGCAGTTTTATCAGTTTTTTTATAAATGATTGCTTGGTCTCCATGCCTTCATCAAATGAAATATAAATATAACTATTTTTCTCCAGTAGCAATTTTACACCAGTAGCACAGCTTTGATATTTTGTACACATCATTAAAATTTAAATATCCTAGAAGCCATTCTACATGTCGTAAGCAGTTATGGTCACTACTGCGGCTGTCATAGGAAATATCATTCTATTGATGTTGTTGGATACATACGTTACGAAATAAGCACGCACGTACTCTTGAATGCATGCCCGCATGCACGCACGCTCATATGCACACACATAGGCTTACATTTACGCACGCATGCATACACTGAGGCATGCACGCACACAAGCTCACACGTACGCACGCACGTATGCCCGTACGTTCGAACGCATTCTATTCCAATACGTTCCCTCAGAAATGGAAGTAGCAGAGGTTAGTGATTCTTCCAAAAAAAAAGACACCACGGGACGAGCTGTCATCAGCCGGCTTTGCATTCTGGATACAGCTGGAAAAATACTGGAACGTATAGTTCACAGAAGAATTGAAGTAGCAGTTGTTCGCCAGCAATCAGTACGGTTTCCGGAAAGGACGCTCAACCTTAAATGCGATTAACCTAGTTGTTAACATAGCCAGGGACGCGATCGCTGGAGTCTGATGGAAGGGAGGTGCAATTAATTATTGTTAGGTAGTCACGCTTGACATCAAGAACGCGTTTAACTCTGCTAAGTAGGACCGAATTTTAAGCATCTCTATATGAAGACCGTCGATGAGATGAACGTACCGGCATACCTTCACAAGGTGGTAGCAAGCTACTTTACGAATAAACTTCTGAAATACGACATGAAAACCAGTCTGAAGGAACATGCAGTCACTGGAGGTGTACCTCAGTGCTCTGTGTTGTGTCCTCACTTGTTGAGTACTATGTAGGGCGGGCTGTTGACCTCGTGACATATGCAGAAGATGTGGTCACAGTGATCGTTGCGAAACAACTCGAAGATATAAAACTCGCCTTCGACATTACCTACGAGAAGGTCAGCCAGTAGATGAAAGCAGGCAATCTGGAATTGGCAGAGCACAAGACCGAAGCGGTGTTCAGAATCGGTAGAAAGCTAGTGGAAAACGTCACGCTGAGAATCGGAGTGCATGAAATCACGTAACAACCATTTTTTCGGTATTTGGGAGTGATGATCGATGCCCGACTCAATTTTAAGCAGCAGGCAGACTATATGGGTACCAAAGCGTCGGTAGTGAGAGCATCCTTATTGCGACCGATGCCCAACATTGGAGGCCCGAAAAGAAGAGGAGGACGTTACTGTCGTCAGTAGTTACATCAGTGCTTACATATGGAATCTCCATTTGGGCTGACACCCTCAAAAACTAGGAGTCACGGAGAAATATATATATATATATATACATACATATATATATATATATATATATATATATATATATATATATATATATATATATATATATATATATATATATATATATATATATATATATATAAATATAGTGCTTTCCGCAAGGTATTCGAGGACGCGGTGTGCGTTATTGCAGCCCATCGAAATACTAGCTGAGGAATCACAAGTCCTTTACAGGCGTAAGGGTCAACTACTTAAAGCACTAAGGAGGTCAGATGAGAAGAACGGCAAAACAGCGTAAGTCGATGGAAAGTACTGTGGGATGCCACAACAGAAGGCAGGTGCACGTATCGCTTTATACCACGAATAAATGATTCGCTAAACCGCATTTAAGGCAAGGTCAACTACTACCTGACGTAGATGTTTTCAGGACAAGTGTGCTTTCGAACATATCTTCATTGGTTCAAACATGAAGTTTCTCCGGAGTGTCCATCCTGCCCAGGAGCCAGTGAAGAAGCAGGGACACGTGTTCTTTACGTGTCCACGTTTATTACGCAATGCTCTGGAAACTGTTTTCGAACAGGAAATTCGGGCAGAGTCCTTAGTCAAAGTGATGCTTTCATCGAAAACGTACACAAGCGCGCGCGCACACACACATACACACGCAAACATACACACACACACACACACATACGCTCGCGCACACATTCACACTTCTGTGTAAAAAGGGAGGAGTCACCAAAACTCTTTAAGTAATAATGTATTTTGTTTAAAAAGTCGATCACCAACTCTTGAGGTGACAACTTTAAGTAAAAATAAATACAAAATATTGTTAAAATTCGTTTACGTCAGTTAATCATGAATCGGTGCGACTCATTAATTTAACTCACCGGCAGTATTTATTTATATTTATATATATATATATATATATATATATATATATATATATATATATATATATATATATATATATTGTAATTGTATAGATACATAATCACAATTTTCAGCATATAACACTTTTGCTTCTTGCTGGTGGAGTCATCTCAACTTCTAACCATGTAGCCATTCATTATATATAATCATGTGAGCTGAATCGCCAGAATGTATATACTTAAGTGTTTAAAATAATATAATTTCATTGCCAGAAAAGCTGCTGTAAAACCATTATTTTTATTAGTATTTTTATTATCAGTAATAATTATTTTTGCTTATATACCCATATTTATTACAACGGAAAAACCGTGACCCTTTTGGTTTTGACTGATATTAATATATTGTGGGAACATTTTTACGATTCGAGTAAAGTAAAGTAGTGTCGGACTGTTCCCCGTCTTTTAAGAGTTTTTTTTATTAAATCAGCCCCTAATTTTGACTCTCGAATTTCATTATCTTGTATTCAGTAGGCAAGACTGCTGACCGCTGACCGCGAGACTGCTGCAAGACTGCTAACCTGTAAAATTGAAAATTATCAACCACTACAACCGAAACAAAAATAATTAACATTGATAGTAGTCGGATATTATCATATATGTCCACTTTGACACCAAATAATGTAATGAACATGATATTCTAGTACATACAAATATTGAGCAGTGTTAAAATATACTTACTAATTCGGCCGTACTCGTAATATGGCCGGTTTTCGGTGTATATTTGACAGCTGTTTATCTATACGATATTTCTATTGAACCGATAACTTGTCAAAAATCGTTTCTCAATATCTGAAGGCAAGTTATCTATTCGACAAACTACCGCTAAGTTAACTGAACAAAAATGGCCGTTTATCTATTCCATAACCAGAGCTGTCAAACGACATTAACATTAGTTCTAACTTTTTCGTTTGACTTTATACGTTTACTTGTGTCATTTTAAATATATACATATATGGATTGTGTAGCGATAGATTCAATATCTTCATCAGAATCTGATGAAGAAGTTCTCTCCCTTTTTGAATCCATCAAGCAGGAATATGACCATGCCCATATAAAATCTCGGAACACAGTAGAACGAACGTTCGGTGTATGGAAAAGAAGATTTCCAAGCCGTTCACAAAAATTTCAACGGAAATTAAATGGTGTGCTTGCTGTGATTGTGGCAACAGCTGTATTGTTTAATAAAGCATTGCAGGACAAGGAGGATTTACCATTGGAAGATGTTAAAGTTTTTTAAGAATCAATACCTTATGAAAGAAACCCTTTGCGCGGGTTAATAGCGCAGGTAATATGGATAAATTAATTTTATTTCAATTTGAATAAGATAGAAAAGTAAAAAGCATGCTGTGATTATAAAAATAAAAAATTTCAAGAATATATAACAATTTAGGAAAAAAACTTAATTGAAATAAAATAAAGTAAATAAAATAAAATAAAAATGAAAGTTTGAATTTCTTTACAATATTTTTTCTTAATTTCTAGATAAATCTTTGCATTTTCATTTAGTAATATTTTCGATTGAAGATCAGCCTCTAATAATTCCTTGATTTTTTTCAAATCTATTTCTCTTGTTCAATTTGTAAATTTAATCATTCTAAATGTTTCGTTGTAATTGTATCTTTATTAATTTGTTTTCATATTTTCCTATTTAAATAGATGAGGTTAAGTTATTCAAAACCTTTTTTCTTTTCAGTTAAAGTGCATTTATTGGAAGCACTTTTCAGTGCTTGTGAAGTATTTAAAGACGGTTCATGGTACCTGCGTGAACAAATATGCAAAACGGGTTCTTCTGGTACCATTTCTACTCCAATACCTATCAATTCATTCTACTGGTGGTAACACTATTCCTGAGATGTAGAAGGCGTAAACTGCTCTTGTACATTTTCATTTGTTTACTATCTGAAAATAATAAACATTTTTACTATTTCTTTAACAGCCATTTTCATTTTATGTTCTAAGCTACACTAATTTTAAATATTATGTCATTTTAATTTATAAAGAAGTTACATGAATTTATTAATATAAGTAAATTGGTACAATGTAAAATTTTTACTTTGTTTGACTCGTATTTATGAATATATTTCAATGATTTTTATAAAATATCTTGTAACTAATTTTTGCCTAATACCGCGAAGTAAGCTATTGATTTATTGGTAAGCCAAAGTATTTTAAAGTACAAGATAAAGGTATCACAAATTCATTAAATACCACATGCAATACAAAAATGTTACATATTATGCGCAATGTAAAAACTTGTACAAGTATAGACTAAACTAATAGAACGGGTAATGTAGAAATATTTAATACATACTTCTGTATGTATTAAATACGATAGGTAAATTAGTGAATGGTAAATGTATGTACTAATTTACCATTCACTAATTTACCTATCGTTAATAAAGTTCTAACAGTGCGTAAGTAATTAGTAACAGTGCGTAGTTATTTTCATCGGCTTGTTCTATATAAAAGGTAATGCCTATTAAAATATATAAATGGTAATGGTTATTGCTATTTTTGCTTTCCCAAATCTGTACTCAGTTTGTTTTAGTAATTTTCCAAATAAAAACTTTGTTTTTGGCTAAGCTGTTTTGTGTCTGATAGTGCGTAAGTGTAAAATTACTATTTCAAAAACACTTTGTTTTTTTTATCACTTTTAAATGTTAATTCTGCACTTACGCACTATTAGAACTTCACTAACGATATGTATTTTTTTAAAGCTATATTTTGCTACTATTTTTTAAGAACTTGATATAGAGGTTATACATTATACATGGGTATTTAAAAATACTTTATGCAAAAATTGATCTATCTATATTTCGTTCTGCATCAAAGGGCCAACTCCATGCCATGGAAAAATTCTTAAAATTCAATTAAATACACTTCGGCATGAAAAATGTATTGTTAAATGTAGAAAAAAATCAAAAACCAACAATATCGCAACTGACGTTTTTGATAATCCGAAACAAAATAAACACGATTGGATTAAGCGGTAAAAATTGATAAAACTATATGAAAAGTGACTTATTTCTAGTAAAATATTATTCTAATAAATACTTCATTCGTAGGTAGTAAATTCATAATGGCGGCTAAAAGGTTAGAAAATAAAATAATATTTTTGACCTAATGCAGTCATGTTTCCACCAAATTGTATAGTTTCCGACCTTCTGAGGTATTATATTTATCATATATATATAAACATATTTAAAAAAAAAAAGAAAGAAAATATATATATATATATATATATATATATATATATATATATATGTATATATATATGTGTATATATATATATATATATATATATATATATATATATATATATATATACATTTCCTTATAATTTTACTTCGTAGAATAAAAATTGTAACAAAAATTCAATACTCTGCAAGATTATCATGTCAAATCTTAAAGATTGATCGAAAATTACAGAAATATTTAAAAAAAAATTTTACACTTATTAAATCACCGTAATTCGTAAACGATTAGTTTTTCGGAAATGGTTTCACAAAGGAAATTTTAGAAAGTTTCATAATCTGCATAAAGAGCTAATAATTTTTTTTATAATATAAATATTTTTCACGATATTTAGCTTTGAGGTTTTCGCAAAATGGAAAATTTAGCATAACCTCTCAGACAGCGCCAACTTGATAAATTACTTAGATCACGATCCTCAAAAAACTGTCAAAAATTTACTAAGGGAATTGATGTAATATTAAAAAGACACCTTAAAAGTATGTTTGAACGAATGAAAAAGATGGTTTCTGCTAGTAAGTACACAAATTTAATTGTACACATTTTATAATTTATATGCATATGTGGCATGAAATTTTATGTACATATGCAAATATTGAATAACATGGTCAATAGAATGAGACGTCTTATCAAAAACGTTGACATTAGAAAGAGATAGTTATAATTATGAGGCGTGCAGGTATGATATAGATGGAAACAAGACTCCTAAACGGTAAGGCCAAGTGGACCGGATAGGAAATCCGTAAGCTCATTCTAATAGGTAAAAAAATATTATTCTAAAATTTCATAATTCAGTTTAGTCTTGTCATACTTGGCGATGGAGTGCAAATGTAAGAAGAATAACTAAACATTGTACTTACTATTTTTATCTCGGTCTTATCTCTTTCGATAATTGGAACTAATTCAAAAATAAATATCGAAAAATAAAATTAATTAGATGTAATTAGCACGTACTTACAGAAGAAATGTTATGCACGTGTGAATAACATTTCTATGTATGTCTTTTTCTGGTAATAGATGCCACCAGAAAACGATAGTAAAATAAGGCATTGACAAAATACAACCACATACTGAGTTTGCACTAATTATCGCCAAGTAAATTAAAAATACCTATCTTATTTTTTTAGGATCACTTTTAGAGTTTTAGTTACACATATTTGTAATGTAATTTTACTGACTAAGAAAATTACGAGTATATGTTTTTGAATAGTTTAACTGGACTATTAATAAATTCTACAAATATAAGCAACTAAGTTCTTGGCCTTAATTCTCTAACAGATGTTGTGAGGAATATTTTTACGTATTGAAAAATGTGGTTCTATAGATATATTCGTAATAAGATAATAATTATATTCGTAATAAGTTGTATTACGAAATGTTTATACTTCACTCGTATTTTCTTTCTGTGAATTATTCTTTTAACAGAAATTGGAATGCAAAATCAGTTTTATCCATAAGTTCAGATCTTTCCCAGAAATGTTGTCGAAAATCCCAAAATTTTTTAATACAAGATGTAAATAAGATGATTTGTGCTTGGTAAATGACAGCGCCAAATCTTTAAATGCATTACATAAAAAAAAATTAATGTACATTGACATCAGTCATGGGTTTTTTATGTATTTTATAGGCCAAGTTGTTTTAAAAAGTATTGAGATTTGAACGTAAATTCGATTAGGTGAAGTAATTATTAAACTGGTGATTAGGAGTGAGTAAAGGTGTGTAACATTATGTATCGTTAATAACACACGCAAACACCAATAACCTAGTGCAGGACAACCTATAGTTTTAATAACTAAACATTCATTGAACTAGAAAGGTAATATTGAGCTGCTAGCGGAATACCAAGTGTTTCATAGGTAGGAATTCTTGGAGGGATCCGAAATAAATGCAGAGATTTACAGTCAGGAAGTAGATGAACTAACTAATAGTCAAAAACAATTTAAAAGATCCTGTAATTTTTTTTTATTTAAGTCATTAAATTTTTTTGCTTAAGATAATATAACTTCACGTATGACATTATGTTATCTTCAGCACAAAAATTTAGTGACTTGACATGACTATTACGTATGACATCAAGGGTTATGTTGTTTAACGGTTTATTTACTTATTTATCTATTTTAATGTATCTTATTGACACATTTAGCGGGCTTGTTGCTACGAGAGAAATCTCTTACAACTACCCAGAATACCAGTCCAGTCCCACTCGATGAGCGGCCGGGATCGAACCTGGGTTCCCGCGGCGAACCACGCTGCCAAATACCGTGTATTTTTTGATGAACCCAACACACCACGGCATTATTTTTTATTATAAATTAAATTTACTTTTAATTTAAAACATATAATTTGTTGCTAAAATTAAAATATATTATTAAAGTGCGAAATGTAGCAAGATTGATAGTACTCTATGTAGATACATTAAAAGACTGGAGGCCAATGTGCTATTAAAATGAATATCAAACGACTGATTCACATTTAAAAAATTACTCAATTTTTGAAACATTCCTAATTTCAATGAAGCGTAAATAAATATCAAATTATTAAACATATTTCATTAATCAGTTGAAGTCATTAAATATTAACGAGATATTATAGTCTAATTGAGTTTTCTACGAAATATTCCCTTAACACAATGAACTTCATTTAAAAGATTGAACTGCGACAATACTTGTATTAATGCACCGATATTAGCCTTGGGAAAGAATTATTTTTTAATGCAAAGCAGATACTGACTTTAGATTACTGACGATAAATAAATTATTCAAATACATACGTTCCTCATCGGTCTTTGAAATTTGATGGTTCCCTTATTTTACCGTAATTCGGAAGGCGAGTTTGTTGACGCCACAGGCTATACAATGCTTCAGTTCGTGCGCCGAAATTACTTATATTTAAGCGATCAGGCGCCATTGAGTCTAATAGGTTGGCATTTGTCGTTAATGGATTCAATAAATAGCGCCATTGGCGATAATGCGGGATGTAATGATTCTTTTGTGACTCTTTTTGTTGTTTAAGTTTAATTCGTATCAATTTAAATCGTACGTGTTGAATTTTGTGCCGGTAGTTAATTTAGGTCACTGTCATCACACTTGTCATTTCAGTGATAACTAGTTAATCTTCGTGAACTAAATGGCGTAAATTTCTCTATTTATTTTTTATATAGCCGTAACGTGAGTGGTAACTACCTACACAGACTACTGACTCTTTATTATGGAAGAAAATTTTTTGCACAAAACAACATATTAAGGTTTTATATCATAGTAATTTTTGACCTATTATTGCAAGCAAATTTGTAAAAAATACATTCATTAAAATGTCTTTACTAAACTCGAATACAGTTTTCAGGTAAGCGAAAACATTGGGCGAAGAAGGTTCTGTTGGCCGGTTTATACAGCTGTAATAGTTTAAGAAATGCACAGAGTATAGCATCTAAAAATATTAGGGTCGATTCCTCTTATATTTAGTTAACTCAGGTTACTATCATGGCCCTTGTATATGTAATGCTATAACTGGCCTTGCTTACATCCCATGTTATTTTCTTTATTATGCACTATTGTATCCCTCGACGATTATTTCTGCGCTTATTGAAATCATTGCCTTGTACCACGGCACCGCTTGCACTACCCTTATTACGGTACCGATTACGCAATAAATAATATTTAAAAAATATACGCCTGATTTATATTATATTTCACATACACACTTTGATTACAACTATGATTTAAAATTTAAAATGAATGACTATTAAATACATCGGTTACATCGGGTAATATATAATACAAAATGGTATATATCAAGTATTTTGATTCACATACTGAGTATATAAGTGCAACCTATTTTATACACATTTATATATGTATATATTGAAGAATTCTTCATTTTAAAAGACAAATCAATATAATAAAAACAGTTTTATGAAACACTTGAGTTTAAATATCATTATAATTGAATAGATATCATCGTGCAAGGCTGGTAATCACAAACCGGTCTTTGTGCTCTAAAGTGTTCGACGTTTTCGTAAGCATATTTTTATAAAAGAGAAGTCAAATCAGAAAACTCAAATAAAAGTCATAAAAGTCAAATAATGAAACATTATTAAGTTACCTCAAAACGTTTAATATAAATATAATTGAATAAAGCAAAGATTAACTGTTCTGTAATCTAAATGATCATTAGTTTTTATTTCTGTATAAAATTAGAAGATTTTCGCACTCACTTGACCAAATTAATTTTTTGTTATGGTGCTATATATCCAGGTATATTTTTAACGAAAAGAAGGTTTAAAAACAATATTGTTTAGTATATTCACTTGAGAATACAGAAAATTACACGGTTATTCCATATCCAAGCAATGAATTCCATTTCAGAAGTCTGTGCGTCCACGTATCTATAAGCCAAACCTCAATTATTCTCTTATCGTTAAACCTATTGAGATGGTGTGTGGTATAAAGACAATCCACTATAAGAAAACTCCCAGCTACAACCCCATCACAAGCTGCCTCTTGACCGAACTGCCCCCTCTGGAATAAAATGATTCCCGTCCATTTATAAGGCCACAATTAAATTGAAATTCTTTCTACATCAATGGAGCGCAGCAAAGATAGTAATGATCCAAAAACCAGAAAAACAATAAGACGACCCTTAATAACACAGGCCCATTAGCCTATTACTTCTGACTTCTAAAGAATACAAGGCATTATAACTACGTCGCATGATGTCAGTGAAAAGAGGTAAACACCTTATTCGCGGCTACCGATTTGGATTCCGGTGCAAATACTACACTATAGATCAGGTTCACAGACTTATAGAAAAAATACTAAAATCTATTATCAGGTTTTGACTGCATGTGGCATGATAGATTATCATGTAAGATTAAATCACACATGCCCTCCCAGAGACAAATACTTCATTATGCAATGTATAAACGAAGTGACAAACCCGTGTTCAAAATGTACAAGTGTCTTGCAGGGAAGTGTAAAGGCCCAATACTCGACATATTCTTCACCATAGATTTACCCCCATGGCGAATAATCATCACCAAAATTCGCTACTACTATTTTGACCTCATGCAGTGAGACAACACTTGAGTCAAAACGCTAAAAGATGGGCTAGATAGCGTAGCTATTTAACAAAAGAAATGGCGGATTAAGACGAGTAAAAACAAATCAGTCAACGTTAGATTCACACTTAGTCAGGACACTTGCTCAACCGTTAAACTAAAAAAATATAGAATTACCCCCAACGAACCACGTACGTTACCTTGGTCTATACCTGAAAAAAAGACCAACTTAGCAAAATCGTCTATTCACCAAACGGAAACAACTTGATCATCAGCATAGAATGATCTATTGGCTCATAGGGAGTAAGTCCGAAGTATCACGGCGAAATAAATTGCTACTCCATAAAACTATACTTTAACCAATTCGGAATTATGGCATCTAGTTTTGAGATAAGGCATGACCTTCCTATTCCAATATTCACGTGAAAAGAAGGTACCAGAATAAAACGCTACGGTTAATTACAAATACCTCATGGTTCATAACCAACGAACAATTGCGTAAGGACCTACAAATGTCTAGAATTAAAGAGAAAATCGATAGACATACAAAGTTATATAAAGGCAGAATCGTAAACCACCTAAACATACTTGTCCAAAACTGATGGATAATACCCGAACCAAATGCCGATAAAAACGTGTAATACCAAAGAATGTGCTACAATAAAGACGCATAAATATAAAATTGGGATGCGACTTAGGCAGTCCTCATCCGAGCAACAACCGACAAACTTGCCGATTAATGTCCCAGTGAGGTGACAGATTGCAATATAATTAATTTAAAAAAGAAAAACTTCATAAATTATAATTATGCCCGATAAACTCGTTATAAATGTAGGTATATAACTGAATAACATACTTGTCTAGTGCGCGAAATAAATATAATATTATAACTAACAAAGTGAAATAATTTATACCTAATATAGGGTTAAACAGGGATTTCAGTGATTCTAATTTAAACCATTATAAAACGCCTATCGGACCATAAAGTGGGAGTGGTCGAAATGCTTTTAGCTAGTTTTTCACATGTGTTATATATTGTAATGTAGTCAATAGCATGTAAAGAGAAAAGTGGTTCAATGTTACGTTCTTATGAATTAATTGGTTATGATATTAAAAATCTGCGGTTTTTAGCCAAAAGTAAGGAGCTAAAAATAGTTAATTTTAAATCTTTTATTAGAAATATTTATTTTCTGAAAAAAAATATATTTAGATCAAAATAATTTGGAAGACTGAATGTGGTAAACGTATTTCAGAAGGAATAATTCATTTGTTCACTAAGCTTCAGAGCACTTTCTATTTACTTACGTACCCTCTGTCCCCCTGTGCTTTATGATTTATGTATAAGCCTATTTATACCAAATGAAAAGAGATAATAGTAACTAGAAGACAATCGAGAAGGTGGTCACCAATAGTCATAAATATTTGTACGTTTAGAAATCAACGTTTGGGCAATCAACATTAACAAATCAACATTTGGACTACATGAGAATTATAACTCTACACAAAAATTTTGCACAAATCAATATATTTAATATTAACAAACATTTAGTTTGTATTACGTTTGCATATTTATATCGGGCATTTATGCATCTTAAACTTTTTAAAGTAGCTGAGAATCGTTCAAATGTGCAATAAGGTAAATATTGGTCATGTATACATTGACTATTATTAAGTTATGGTGTACATGTAACACTCTTTACGAAATACAATGAACTACTGAAAACAATTACTTTTTGTAAAGCTTATAGATGTGTTCAGCGTACACGCGCGAGGTTCAATTAAATTATTTGCCGTTGTTTACACGAGAGAAGTGAAGAAGCCTATTTTAACATCTCTTTATTTGGTTATCACCAAAAAGTTGCAACTAAACACAAGCATGTGTTTTACTTTTTTCTTTATATTTGCGTATGGGTTGCAAAATAAAATGAAGGTTGAACTTGAAAAAGAGGACGCAATCATATTTTTACTGTTTGTTGTATCAACGCAACAGAGAGTAATGGGCCTCTGAGGATGCCGTGGTTCTTCGTGTATATTAGCCACAAATATTTTTTCCTCTTAATTTGGGTCAATTTTATCAGAAACTATATAACTAATAGTAATTTCAATCGATGTTTTGAGGATAATGCTTTTTATTGTAGTTATCAAATATAAGTTTATAATTCAGTGAAACTTGAAATGCGACGAAGAGTCTTTCTTCCAAATACTTCCCTTTAAAAAGTAGGTAAAAGAATTTAAATAGAATTTGTAGAGTAAGGGCTAATGAGAACCAGACTTACGACATTGTAGTGAGTTTCACATTCAGTTGAAAAATACCGTTTGACATTATGCATATTTTTATAGAAGTATGAATTTTCCCATTTAGTTCCTCTGACGGGATATGGAAGAAAACGTTATTGCACCAAGTATAAAATTAATTAATTAATTTTTATGAAAATTTTGGAAGTTAGTATTAATATCGGGCCACTCACATACGCCAATATTCTTCTTTAGCATAAAATGAAAGAGGTACCTACAGCATTCGGTAAGATTTGGAAAAAAATATTGTAAGAGTTAATTGTTGTAAGTCATCAAACTAATTTTCCAACACGAATAATTGAAATTATATTTTACCGTTATTTCAAACTTTCTATTAAATATTATGAAAAGATTCTTCGGGACAAATAATTACGATGTAAGTAACTAAATGACAAAAACCAAACTTAAAGATGTTCCAAGGAATTATTTAATATTACTCATATTTTAATAATAATAATAAAGTAGAATCTCCTGTTTTTCGAGTTCTATTATGTGAATCACATGTAGGAGTAGATACTAATTATATGTCATGCAGAAAGCATCAGTAATAAATCAGATATCAATGAAATTTTCAGGATTCAAGTACACAACAATTTTCATGGAAAACAACAGTTTTTACAACCGCATTACATAATTTGTATTTGAAAAAGTGATCACAACAGAAATTTAAAGATCTTCTATTCAACTATATTAAACTGGACACAAATTATCTGGACGAAAATAAACAATTATACTTAAAATTTTTTGACAGATATAGGCTATTAAATTTTGTTAACAATTAAGTAATTCCTAAATATATTCGAATCAATTTTCAGGTATTACATGACACTTTTCAAAGTTTAAACTTTTTTTTACCGATATTTCGAGTGAAGGTGAAGATATTAATGATCCAGAGGTCTATTATCCAAATCGTTATATTCTAGATATAACGATTTGGATAATAGAGTAGGTGAAGATAGCAGTTCTCATGAGATATTTTTAATAACGATTGATTTATTAACACCTGTTAAGGAGTTCCATTATTCATCTTCAAAACTTATCATCAGGCCCTTACCTGGTAAGTAGTGTAGTTAATTTTCAAAATAACAACTACCCGTAACAAACATCTTGAATGATAGATGATTAACTGTCGTTTATTAAGGAGTTCCATCTTTCGTTTCTGTATTTAATTATCAGATCGTCATCACATTTAAATGTAACCACCTCTATAGTACTATCTTTAAAAGAAAAAAAAATTAACAAATTGGCCCACTCAGTAAATAATTATTGCTGAAAGTACGTAAAAAACAAAGATTCCGACGAATTGCGAACTTCCTCCTTTTTCAAAGTCGATTAAAAACGCTAAAAAGCTGCAAGTTCCGAAACATTTCAACAATTATACTTTAATTTTAAATACAAGGAAAGTGGTATAATAATTTACTATTTCTACAATTTCCAATTTTTTTCATTTGATGAAATTGCAATTTTGATTGATGGAATAGTGACAGAGAAAAATATTTATTAATAAAATATATACGCAATTTCTTATATAAAATGTATAAGAAACAAAACTTTATTTTACTTTATATAGGCTTGTCATTTTGCCCTGAGAAATTCTAGCGATCGGCAGTGTAGGGAGGCGGAATAGCAACTGTTCTGAATAAAAATAATCGCGGTCTCCGCTTAGCTATTGGTGTAATTATAGTTGAATTGACCATACTTGAGACAAGCTAAACAATTTGATTTAACTATGCTTGCATAATATATACATATACTCACATATTTGTAATTATATACTGTTATTGAAGTTATAATCAAGTCTCGTTGAACTTCCATTTAGATATAATCAAGTCTCGCTGAATTTCCTACAGCATTGCATCATGAACCTTATCGCTGTCTCTTGGTACATGCGCACAGGAGCAGTTAGGTTACTAAACTTTAAAATTTGTGAATACAAAATATTCCTAAATAAATACTTTCTTCCGAGAAAAAAAGATCACACAATGAGCTTCGCAGTACTCGGTATCCTGGGAAATAATGAAAAGAAATATGTCGTGTGAGACTATTACACAGGTGCAAATGGTAGTGAAAGGAAAGTTATTCCATAGTTGTTATTATGATGGAGTCGCGGGATAACCTTCGCACAATACTCAGTAACTTCTATAGAGTTTCCTAACAGACAGGTCTTAAAATAAATATGGACATGACAAAGATTCCGCCTAAGAGACATGTGGCGTTTATTTAGGTACATATTTTTAATGTTACTCTCGAAGATACTGATCATTACCTATGTCCAGGAGAAACTGTCTTATTAGGAAAAATAAAATTCGATAATAGGTTTATAGAATGACAAAATACTCCACTGGAGTTTGAACATGAAAGTCTTTATTGTAATTGTTGCCACTGATTAGTGTCAATGACGACATAAGGGACGTGAACATTTCACGTCCCTTCATCATCTTACTATTGGCTTCGTAAAAAAAACTCCAAGTCGCTCAGAGAAATATGGAAAGGTTTGTATTCCGGGATTCTCTACGAGATATGGTCCCTAATGTGGAGATAGAGTAGAAGAACTGGGATCATCGACACAGCTCGTAAGATTAGCGGACTAAATTTGTAAGAAAGGCTCTCAGAAGGCAATCATGTGCCGAAAAATGTAGTACTGGCACCTCGCTAGGTGGTTACATGCCCTGGTAAAGGTGGCGGGAAGCCGTTGTACGTGAGACAAGTATTGATGTTTGTGGCAACTATGGGTAAGTTCAAAGTAATAATTTTAGTGTATTGAGTAAGTGTTTCATTTAATTTTTTGGGTTGCATTAGTCAAAATTGTTTTATAATCGAATTAAAGAAATTCCTTGAATTGTATGTGAAGGTTTGGTATCATCTTCTTTAAATCATTTTGTTTAATGTTTCCATAGTTTATTATAACCTTTGCGAAAATAGGTATTTTTTATATAAAATAGGTCCAATATGTAAATAGAGGGCGTAAAAGTTACCCACATGTCCGCCTATCTC
Source organism: Druceiella hillmani (assembly GCA_039881145.1). NCBI lineage: Eukaryota > Metazoa > Arthropoda > Insecta > Lepidoptera > Hepialidae > Druceiella > Druceiella hillmani. Next base: position 56,812,742 of record JAYKKI010000002.1, read on the forward strand.
TCTGTGTTTTACAATCGTCTGTCTAAATATGATATCAATCTCATTTATTTTAATAGTTATATTTAAAAATTATGTTATAAATTAGTTACTCTAAGTAAATTTGCCGTCACGCCGACGAACAGGAAAAATGCGGTGCGCGGTGAATGCAAAGAACCCCCCCCCCCTTTACAACAGATGATATCCGTTCTTTTGCGGTTATATTTTGTAAATGAGTCTTTCAAAAAGTTTTGGGGTTATTCTTTTGCAGTCGGACCTACCCAGGAATTTACAAAAAACTAGCTTGCAATTTTTACGTTTTTTTTTGTTTTACAGCAACGTTTACTCTTAACTAATTATTTAATCTAAATGTAGTTAAATGTCCGTCGTTAACGTTACTCCTAACCTACTTCAAGTTTTTGCTGCCACTTGCTTCTACATCTATATATTAAAAATCGTTAAAACTAGCTTAAAAGTCTTTAAAGAATTTGAACCAGCAATAATATTCTGATCTGATTTAAATATCTATAGATAATCACGCGACTGAATTGTAATATGGTCTTATAGCTAAATGATAGCTCACGGCAGTGTTGGCAAAGCTTTAAAATCAAAATTATCTCTCGATATTTTCTCCACGATCAATATAAATCATGCATGATTTTTAATGTGGCTGTATTTATCCCCATACAATGACATGAGATGTTATGTTATATCATATGTGAAATACCATTCCGTGTTAAAGAAAAGTGATTCAATTATAATTACTACAGCCGGCGAAAATATGGAAACAATATTTCGTTTGTAAACATATCTCAATAACATTTCATTATAATTTTTTTTATATTTATTATTTTCATCATTTCTAATCATCTAGATACCATCGCTTATTATATTTAGAAACATTACAATATGGTAATCTTTCAAAGCCCTCTTTATTGGGATGAGAACCACTTAAGTATTTTACAGAGTATAAATTGAAGGATTTCTATGGGTATTTAAAACAGTTTTAGAAGAAAAAGTGGGATTATAATAGTGAGATAGTTATATTCAGTTATACTCTGGCAGCAAAAGTGACAAGACATACTTGCAATATATTAGCAAGGATAACCAAATCAAACCTGTCCCGTCAATTTATAGAGAAATATGATATCCGTCCTCAAAGCAAATGCTATTCGCCTCCTTAATGGAAACTTTTGCCTTATTTGCCCGTCTCTAATGTATCTTCATAATACTATCTTCTGTATCTTCATAATAATTTCACAATTACAATAATGTCTTTTTCATATGTTTTTTGGCTGTTTCCCTCATTTTTTTATTATTATATATATTTTTCTGAGCGTTTAAAAAAAAATTCAAATCAGACCATTTATTTTGGAAGCTATAAATAAACCCCAGTTTATTTCCACGCTGACTGGACTATACTGGCAACACAAAACACGGCATCGGATGAGCGTGATAAGTGAGATACCAACCGCGACCGAACGAAGCCGAAGTAATGCGAATTGGATTCGACAGAGCAACAAGCATCATTACGTATAAGCGTGTATTGTATGCGCGAGAGAGAAAAAATATAAAGTTTAAGCGTCATGGCATAGTTCATTGTTTGGGTGTTTTGTTTTTTATATATATATATATATATATACATATATATATATATATATATATATACATATATATATATGTCTTAGGACCTTAAACACTTTATTATTTTATTATAGTATATAAATGTAATTTTTTATAGTTATTATTAATTTGTCTCTCCTACAGTTCCAACACAATACTTATGTAACAAAAGTATTACATAAATGTTATCTTCGTTATACATATATATTTATTGAAAAACAAACATTATTTTATTTACATTATTTAATTAATATGTCATTCTCTGAAAATTTCTTTCGTAACCCACCACATGTTGAGATATTCTGATTGAAATTAGTAGTTAAATGTCGACCCTTTTTTTAATTGCGTACCAGGTGTTTTGGTCGAGTTTTCACCAAAAGCTTTGAATATATATTTTTATTTGTACGATATTATTGTTTCCTAACAATATTGTATTATCTAGATATATTGAAGCTATAATTGATACTTTATATTGAACATTTTCAATCGGAATATTATTTGCTTCATCAGGACGTAACTATCGCAAAATTGTAATAGTTGCTCCGATGGTGGGTAGAGATTTTCCAATAAGCTCCCAATAAGATCCGCTGCGGAAAAACTGACGTTAAATCACTAATTTTTACGTTAGGCTATCTCAAAATTTCCCGAACAGATTCCAGTTGCGTAAATCTGTTTTCATATTATTTTTTTACAGTGAGCTATCCCAACGAATTCCCAACTAGGTCCCACTGGGGTAAAATCAGCATCATATCATTCGTTTTTGTGTAGGGATTTCCCAATAAGTTTCTGAACAGATTGCAGTTGGGCAAATTGGTATCAGAATATTTATTTTTACAGTGGGCTATCCCAAAAAAATTCCAACTACTTCTTATTTTGGCAAAACCAACAGCATATTATTCATTTTTATGTTGGGATTTCCCAGTAAGTTCCCAACTAAATTACACTTAGGAAAAAATAAAATTTGGTAGGACCAACAAGGTCGAAACCAGATTCTGATTGGGATAGGCCTATTGGGCATGTCTTAGCAATTCCTAATTGGGACAATTTCTAGTCGGGTATATGAAATTTGTAGTAACTCTGGCTACTGTGAAGCGGTCACGCAGGGTTACAAATTTCTTTTCATATTTTTGTCATTTATTAAAACAATCATCGTGTCATTCTCCGTGCAAAAATCCCATTGCTGCGTAACAACGTGAAAAACCGACAGACAAAACAAACCATTTTAGGTATGATTAATAAATTGAAACATAAAATATTATTCCAATTAACAAAAAAAGCCATTATTATTTAATGACCCTCTTCTTTTATATTTATTTTAAAAACCACTGATATCTGATATCAACAAAAACTAATCGGATTCCAGAAAAGAAAATAGAAAAAAGTAAAATTTGATAAATAAAAAGAGCTTCTTCGTAATGTTCCGACTCATACACATTTTTCATCTCGCCTACGTCTAAGCCTAGTTCTGGCTCTAGTCCTAGTACTAGTAGTACTAGTGCATTAGCTACAGGCAGTTACAGAGATGACCGTTAAAAATCAACTCTAGCAAACGTGTCTAAATGCGACGCTATAGCTATAGAAAACCATTCTTTAGAAAATCCTCCATCTGAATCACAAGCGGATACATATAGAGCGATTTTTTCTTCTATAAGTGACGTTGTTGCCAGGTGGATTTTAAATGAAGACACATTGGACTACCTTGTTCAAAATGGCGTGAACCAAAATATTGATGCTGACTTTTCTTCTTCATGGCGTCAGTAGGAAAATAAAACCAAGTATTTATCCCTGTCACTTTTAGGTCGAACCTTGAGCAATGGTAAAATATGACGTTCACTTTGGTTCATATTTTTAAAGAGCAAGGGTGCAGTGTTTTGTGCTCCTCGTAAGATTGTTGAAAAATCTGGGTCGCTTATGAAGGGTACAATGAGTAGAAAAACGCAGTTCAAATAATGAAAGAACATACGAATTCTGGCGAACCCAGATCAGCACATGTAACACTATTAGCAAAGAAGAATGCTGACGGTAGAGTTGGCAAGAGTCTTGTTCTTTAAACGGAAGAAGAAATAAAACATTGGCATGACGTTTTGAGAAGCGTTATGGCTGTTTGAGATCACTTTCTGTATGCTGATTGTTTCCATGAGAGATTTGGATCGAAAAAGAGTGGGAATTATGTTATGACCCTTGAATTTGTGGCTGGGTAATCGATCATTTTCTATACTTATACATAAATTACCACAGTAACAAAGGAAGTGGCATAATATTATACCTTTTTTGAAAAACATGCGATGAAATGATCAATATGTAGAAAAGGTCATAAATACAACCGCAACTGAAATAAAATACGCCCAATATTTCTCCATCTCTATTGACTCCACTCTTGACATATTTTATGTAGATCAAGTTTTATTTTTGTGTCATTTTTTGAAGACGAATATCCTGTCGAGCGATTTTTGAAATTAATTCAAAATTGTGGCCACAAAGCAGAAGACTTGGCTAAAATCGATTTAAAGACATTAAAAATCACGACTCGGATATCGCTAATTGCCGGGGGTAGTCTTGGATAATGCCAGCAATATGTCGGGTATATATTTTGATCTTCAAGCGAGAATAAAAGAATGAATTCTCTGATAGATTTTGTTCCCTGTTGGGCTCACTCGCTGATTCACTATTGGATCATGTGCGGGCGAGTCTTGTCAAGCTTCTATATCTTTCTTCGGTATTTTGCATTGTATAATTTTTTTTCGGCATCGACACACAGATGGGAAATTTTGCTGCTGAAACTGAAGCCAAATTTTACAGTCGTAAAGAATCTTTCTCAGACAATATGGTCTGCTCGAGCTGATACCAGCCAAAGTCTATGTTCCTCCTGAGATGAGATTAGGGCAGCTCTTCAGGTAACTGCCAATAACGCAAATTAAAAATCATCTACGTACTCTGCGACTCGATGGAAACTTCCTTGTTGGCATTTCTCTGGAATGACTTCTTAGAAAAGTTCAACAAAGTAAGCAAGTATCTCCAATCTGTAAATATCGACTTGGGTACCACACCTGAACTGTATCAGTCTTTGGTCACATACCTAGAAGACTTATGTAAACCCGAAACCTTTGATTTTTTCATTAGGAGTAGAAAGGTATTGAGAAATCCGGTGAAAATAGCTATACATACGATATGCGGAAGAAACGTAAGCGTAAAGTCTAGTTCTATAAAGTCAAGGAAGATGAGACCAACTCTCTGGCAGGGACAGATTCAGAGATACCGTTTTTAAAGTCATTATAGACAGGCTGATTGCAGAATTATGAAAACACGGATTTGCTTATGAGGAGTTAATTAAAAAGTTTGACTTTTTTTCGAAACTACATCGTTTGAAATCTAAAAACATCCATGAAGGAGCCAGAAACCGTACAGTTTTTTATCCGGGGGATTTGGGTGAAACTTTGAAAAATGAGTGTTTCTACCTGCGAGCTCATTTGTAGTCGAATCATGAAGTTTTAGACTTACCGTTACTTAAGCTAAACAAATACTTAAGGGAAAAATGCTTTTTGCAGCAGAACGGTCGTTTTAGCGATAAAGGGGGTAAGGAATTGCTTAAGATTTATCATAGAAGAGAGCAGGCTAAATCCATCTGTCAAAAATAATGCAGTTTATTGACTACGATGGAGTCACACGTTCTTTTCCACAGAAAAAATTTCGCCATATGATTCTATAAATTTTATATAATAACGTAACTATAGTGATATAAACTGCATTATTGTGATGTTTATTAAAGTAATTAGTAGATTAAAAATTTTATATTCTGTACTAGTGCATTTAATTCACTAAAATTCCAAAATAGCTTCGAGATGGTGGGGTCCCAAATGCCAAGTGCTTAGAGGTTCTGAGTCTCTAAGTCCGAGCCTATCCACGAATGAAAAATAACTTGATACAAACTATTGAAAGAAATCAAAAAAGCTTTAGTCTAACATGAAAATCCGCTAAATTGCTTCCATATGACAATCAAAATCGCCCTTATTACAAATGATAAATTGTTTCTTGTTGACCCAATCTAACTAGCAATTAAAATTTCTTTGACTTCTGCTGACATATTTTTAGAGGTCAAAGTAAAATAGTATTAATTTATTTTCCTTAATTTATATCATTATGCTCGATAGCGTGCGTTATAGCTATTCAGAAATATGACATTAAATATAATTTAAAAATATTAAAATAAAATGAGGTAGTTTACAAATATACCGGTTTTGTTTTATTACGTAGGATTGAATTGTCATTTTCTATTGTCACTTTTTTTAACACTTTTAAATATGGTGATTGATGTAGCTTACAAGCATAGAATGTATTGCCCCAGGTTATGAGTGAAGTACGAACAAATTAATTTGGAAAAATATTCCAATTATTTTTGGTAGTCCTTGTTATAAACCATAATTATTTTTCTTATTATCGTTTCCAAAGATATGGCAAACCGCTTTGCTACAGTTATAAATTCGTACTGCACTGATGACTCTGATTAAAGTAAAGATTAATAGGCATTTCCCGATCTCAGATGTTTGTCGATTCTATTTAGAGAAGGTCTTTCCTATCAGTTCATTAATTACAATAAAGAATGAATAATTATTATTTTATTTTTTTTTCTTTAATGTTAAAATCCAACAGTTCCAAATCTTCTCCGCACTATTCATTAATATCAATCTGGATCTTTCTTGGATTTTAACGAGGAACATTTATCTTGCTTAGTTTAATAATATAGAAAATGACGTGATTAGATTGTGGTAAAGAAATTTAAAAAAGTAGAAATAATACTACATCACACAGTTTCATTTAATTGTGAATAATGAATTTCTACAAAATTAACGCCAAATATATTCAATATAAAAATATAATTATGTTTGAGTCATGTTACATAGATATTGACGTTTTTCTTGATATTCAAATAATTATTAAATAAATAAACCTCATATTTTTGTAACATCATTATTGAATATATTTGGCCTTAATTTTGTTGAAATTCATTATTCACAATTAAATGAAACTACGTGATAAAAGAAAGTAGAAATAATAATATACCACGTCGTTTCATTTAATTGTGAATAATGAATTTCTACAAAATTAACGCCAAATATATTCAATATAAAAAATGTAATTATATTTGAGTCATGTTACAAAGATATTGACGTTTTTCTTGATATTAAAATAATTATTAAATAAATAAACCTCATATTTTAGTAACATTATTATTGAGTATATTTGGCCTTAAATTTGTAGAAATTCATTATTCATAGTTAAATGAAACTACGTGATAAAATAAAGTAGAAATAATACTATATCACGTCATTTCATTTAATTGTGAACATCAATATTTTTACCCTTTGTCGATATGATTTACATAACTATAAATATTGCAAGTAGTATATATTGAAAATAAGTAATTATGTTGGTAAAAGAGTAGATTATGTCATCAACATGGCCGCGGGTGTTTTGATACAATTACACCTGCTTGCAACTGAAGAATTTGAGATTCGGTTGAGATGGTGAAGTGTCAAAATTAGTTTTTCTTTACGTTTCTCATGTTGTCACCCTTTTTTTAATCAAATATTGTTGTTTTTTTATGTTTTGGTGAGTTTCTGTTACTATGCCGAATGCGGTGAGGACGTAACCGCCTCGTCGGATCGACTTACCACACACCGCTATTAGGTTCACTGCTACATAACTTTTGATCAGGTGGAGATATATCTTGGGTCTACTTTTTGTTGTTTATCCCGCCAAGATTTTTAATAACCTTGATTTCATCGGTAAATGACGAAAGGTTTACATCAGTTATTTATAAAACATAATTGTGTTCGCTATAATGTCACTGACACTTTTTAGCCTATCTATTTGCGAACATACGTAAGTCATAATCTATTAAATCTGTTAACGTTTTCAATCTGCTTTCACACACTGCAGTGTTTCAAAACATACTCAGTACTTTAAATATAATGTTCATAATGCGGAGCACTTAGGTTATTTTATCGCATAAAATTTACCTAACATTAGAATATTGAAAGCATCATTTACTATTTGCAAGATGCAACCTGTAATAAACAAGCAAGTCTTCGTAACTCTCCCCACATGTTGGTATGTGATATAAGACGTTGTCGTTTCAAAAAACCGTTTCCGATGTAATTCTTTAAGATATCTAACTAAACATTAACCATTGACCTTAAGCAGTGTAATGATGCTTGACCGCAATTTTTTCACTATTGTTTGATATTTCGTATATAAGTATATATAAGTATATAGAACCTCTAATATTCAATATTATGGAGCACTTCAATCTCACCGTCCATTAACGATAAGGGTCTCAAAAATCAAATAATCTGCACATGCGGTATGTTCCGTTTACTTATGTCATGATAAATCCTTGTTAAAAGAATATTTGTTTTATATTGTTGATGTGGAAAATGCCAACATCAGTTCAAAAATACTATTTTATATATTAGTTAAATAGACAATAAAACTTAGTATGTAGTACATAAATTCAATTATAACGTCACAGTTTTGGGGGTTAATCTTTGATGATATAAGTGTTGGTATTAGTATATGGTAAAGCACATTGTTTTCGGTTTGTATAGTGACGATTACACTTTTTAATATTGATGTTAAAAATATTTGAGTTCAGTAAATTAAAGAAAAATGCATTCCAAATCAACAAAATAATGGAGAACTTTGGTTAACTAGGACGATTATATTAATAAGAACAAAAAAAGATAAATATACTTGCGAAAATTAGCCAGCTTGTAAGCTTCTAGTAAAGGTACTCAATCGATGTTGTTTCATAGGAGCTTATCAAAGCATAAAATGCATTTTTGTGTGTTTGTAATTAATTTATTCAAATAATTAATGAAATTGAATATATTATTATTGAATTGAATATATCATAACTAGAAATTAATTAAATTGAATATATTATGATTTGATGAATATGCCTAAGTTTTAGCAAGAAACGATACATTTTTGCAACGTTATTTGTGTCATTTTTCTTCTTTGGACATTTTGATTTTTAGATGTATTTGTATTATATAGTCTGTTTACTCACAACGAAATGAAACTACGTGATGTAGTATTATTTCTACTATCTTCATCATGACCTAGGTTTTGTTGTATTATAACATCTACAGGTGGGCTATTAGTAAAGATCTTCAAGAATCTTTGCTCATAGCCCACCTGAAGATGTTGCAATACAACGAAACCTAGGTCGTAGTAAAGAAAGTAGAAATTATACTATATCACGTAGTTTCATTTAATTGTGAACAATGAATTTCTACAAAATTAACGCCAAATATATTCAATATTCAAAGTCTGTTTACTATTTCCTTTCTTAAATACACAAACCGAACTTCTGTTTTACTATTTTCACATTTACAATACTTCGACACGAGAATAAAAATATAATTTTATCATGATAAGAAATATTTTTAGGAAATAAAAAAAAATCAACAAGGAAAAATAAGAAGTTATCCCGGCCTGTGATAGTTGTAAACTTAGAATTTGACACACAATTTAGACATTTTAGAAGACAGAAAAAAGCATTTGCCAGATATAGATTTCCAACGGATCATAAAAAAACAAAAGATATTAACAGCAAAAAATATAAGACGGCTTTTAAGAAATGAATTACTGCAAAAAATATTTCTAATTTAAATTCGAACATTTATTATTATTTACGTTGGCTGCAGATAAAGAGGGTCATAGAGTTACAGTTTGCAAGAAAATATTCTAAATGCAAGTTGCATTAGCAACCGGTTTATTTAATCTATCTTGCTGAATATGACCAAACAAGGAACTGGCTTGAAGTTCTGAGAGGTTTTAAAGAATATAACAAAAATGAAGACAGTTAATTAAAAGTATTTGTGACGGTTTATATGCTTTAGAGCTAGTAGAATAACATTATGCAAAAAAGTTTCTAATCAGAGATTACATAAAGAAGCACAGTCTATACAACATGTTGAAATATTATTAATTATCATATGAATTATGCATGAATGTCGTAGTTTTTTTTCTATAAAAATATCGACTTGATATTTGCTTGCACTAGATATGCACTTGACTTGATATGCAATAGAAGCATATCTAACGCAATAGTATTACGAGATCATTGAAGACGAACAAATTTTGAGACACACATGCACATCAGAATTTTAGAGTTTGTTCTCAATCAACCTAGAAATTGTATTCAAATCGGAAAATATACTTTCAAAAATTGGAAGTTAAAATTTTGAAAGATCTTAGAAAAAGGTCACGTCTAACAAGGATCCATACAAAGTCATTAAAGTATCTCAAATTATGTTTTAAATTTTAGGTGATGGGATTCAAAATGACCCTGATCGTTCTTATTTAACATTTTAATAACCGAGGTTTAAACGAAAACTGATCACTGCCCATTGACTGTTTAAAATGGCATAATATTCGAAATTAGAAGAATAATGTATAAGAAATTAAGCTATTGTATAATGATATCTCACTTGCATCTGTGGGAAAATGTAATTATTTAAAATCGCTTTTAAAATCGCAAAATTGTCAAAACTTTTATGGAAACTTAGGGAACAATGGTGTTGCCGATTAGTCAGCCGAATAAAAAATCATAGCGCTAGCAAACAGGTTATAATTCGCAATTATTTTGTAAGTTCGTAATTATTTCATCAAAGAGATAAGTGATTATATTAATTGTGACGATAGCATTCTGGTGCACAGGAGTTGTTAATTTTTAAGGTTCCATACCTCAAAAAGAAAAAAAAACCCCTGTAAGGTCATTTTGTTGTCCGTCTGTTTGTCTATCTATCAAGACCCTTTTTCTCAGGATCGCGTGGAGATATGAAATTGAATTAATATCAAATAATTAGGTCTACGGATTCTGGAAGCTGTAAAAAAATCAAGGTGCTAAGTCAACGCTATCGAAAAATACGGCCATTTGTGCCGCGTATTTTGACACTAACAAATAAATCAAAACTTATAGGGTACTTTCCGTTTACTCATCATCAAATTTGGTACAAATCATCAAATTTGGTAAGACTCAAGTTTCCAGAACACAAGTATGTAAGTTATATCACATCTAAAAAATTTTTTTTAAATATGCACCTGTGAAAGATACATTAGGCAATATATTTATGTTTTAAACATGAACATTTTGTGTATAATTTAATAGGAATACTATATACGACTAAATGTTTATAAATTATTAAATGAGTACAGAACCCCCGTAAAGCGAATTCCACTCATGCTTGACAGGTTTTATTTTACAGTTGTGTTTAACTTTTGAAGATTCAAATTTAATCGCAACACTCGATTATACAAATTAAATGAAAACATTAAAAATTTAATTAAAATATTAAAAGAGTAATTGGATGGTGATCATTATTAATTTAGTAATAAGTAAGACGAAACTGTGTTATGAATAACATCTTTTTATTAACAAGACTGACTGAAATTTGAGTTGAAATTGTTACTAAACCATTAACAAAATTTATTATTAAACTTAATAAATTAAGTGTTATAAATATCAGTAAGAAATACAATTAAGTAAAAATACAACAAACTTACAGTTACTTATTGAGATACAATTACGTAAAAACAGTAAACAATCCAAATTCCTTCGAATCAGTATTGGCATAATTTAGTCATATGAAACTATTTTTGGTTTCAATATTATAGAATGAAGAAGGAAGAAATTTATCCGTGATGCAATACGGCTTAATCTGTTAACAGTATTATTGCAAGTAGAATAAACAATATTAATTATTAGGCTTAATCAATTAACATAATTATTAATACTATTGGAAATGGTATGTAGCATCAAGCACCAAAGACATTATATATTTTTTTTTAAACCCCCACTTTTTGAGATAGAACCATAAAATTTTAATTAAAAACAACATGTTTCCGATCCGGTTCCAATTATTATCTAAGAAACTTTAAATTGAATGAAAAATTAAAATAATTAAAATGAAGTACAATGAAGTGAAATGAAGTCTTTCTTATATTTTAATGTGATGCATACTGAGAGAAATGTGAGCAGTGACTATTTAAAATTATTCCCATGCAGAGTGAAGTATATTGTGGAGTATATATAAAATATTTTAACACATAAATAATATTCTCAAGGATTGATAGACTTTGTGGATTCCTCTGTGGACTTTGTGGAGTCCTATTTTAGGAGAAAGTTCATTTTTAAATTCTCATAATTTTTTGTAAAAGTAAATATATATTCAGAAATATTTCAGAATACGAGGAAAGTTTGGAAAAGTTTAATAAAAAAATTATAGCCCATTAATCATACACTAATATTTATTTTTTTTCAAAATTTTCAAACGTTATTTAGGCTTACTTATTCCCAAAAAAATATCTGCCTACTTGAGTAGACCCCCTCCCCCTCTATTATTTACCTCAGATACCCGCGTTTATTACGAGTAATTATTAATTTTGTTAGCAAGAAAATTTCTTTAGAAGAAAAGTACTATTAGACTACAAAATTTCATATGATATGAGAATTAGTTCTAGAGGAGTCAGGAGGAGGGAATATTTTTATGTACAATCATTTTTGCCGTTCATAATTTTATTACAAAAAAAGAAGTCCGAAATCCATGAAAAAAAACGAATTTGCCACTTTTTACATTCCTCAACAAGTGAGGGTGACACTACATGGAAAGTATACGCGTATGGTAGTTTGAATATATCAGTAAAACGATAATAACTCCAACGGTATTTCTATTCAATATATACATATGGATTCTTAACTTTTAAATATTACAAATTGCTTTTCACTCTCAAAAGTTATCAGCATTAACAAAAAAACTCTATTATGTATTTCACAATATCCCAAATGTAATAAAAAATGTCATATATTCCCATTGACGCAATAATAAGCCGAAGGTTTTGCTGATTTCGCGATTATTTTTAATGGACTATATGAATATCTTAGTTTTTTTAGGTTTTATTAAAAGAATCGAGTGTTATTAAAGCTGAGATTCAAAAAAAGTGATAGTAGTTATTTTCTATATTTTGCTAATAAACAATATTAATTATTAACAAAATTTTTAATTCAATTAATTGGCATTGTTTTGCCTGTACACCACTTATATTCTATTCCACTCCAAACAGAATTTCATAAACAAGCTTATTATAATTTATCCATAATATTTTGTATTGGGTTTTGTTTGTATTGGATAATTGGATGATCACTTGAAATACAGTTATAAATATCAACACCACACTGTTATTGTACTGATATGAAAAATCAAATTTATATTTAAAAAAAGACTATCCTTGCTGCCAATCATACAAAATTCAAAGGTATGAGTAGACATTTGATATTCCGACGTATACGAAACTGATGTATTTACAAATATGTTATTCGGCATTTACCATTTATTTTATAACGTGCTGAAGTGAATAGTATATTCACTTCAATAATAAATATATTTTAACCATACACTTTTCACATTCTTAATTTTTTATGTATGTACTATAATTGTTATGTACTATCTATTTCCATGTACTATCTATTTCAAGTCATTAGCTCATTTAGAATTCACCAAATAACTTGATTATATAATGGCTCAAAGTGTTTTACAGGTTTCCAATAATAAAATTGATAAAAAAAATTCTTTATATTTTAAAGAAAACGATTTAGTGGGTAAATTTAATCTACCGAAATAATTCATTATTAATATATGTTTACTGGTATGTAGCTGCCGTCAATTTTAGGTGATGAGTAAGGGAAGACGTGGCGTTTGATTTCATACAAGCTGAGATAAGTGGAAGTAATGTGAAATAATTTCTCTATTCTCTGGTTTTTTAAATTACCTTGCGAGTTTGCTGGTTTTAAAATGTGGATGATACGTGGAGTCATTTAATTTCGTTAAGCATTTTGTCGAAAAGCACTGCAGCCAAAAAAACGCCCTTATAGCAAAAAGGCGGGATATAACTTTTCACGAGATCATCTAATATTTTATATATCTCTAACCCCATAGTATAATACTTGTCGTTCTATCTGAAGTTTTTTTAATCATCTATTCACTTAATAACTATGTAAGCAAATATGATTGTTTTGACACAAAATATTAAGAAAAAGAAAGAAGTAGGAACATTCGATGTCGATTTACATAGTCGACAACGCAGTAAATAAATTTGGATTAGATGAAACATTTTTTAATAAAGAAGGTGTTCGGTCAACAAAAATTGTGCTAGATGCCCAATTTGATCACACAAAGTTAACGGGAAAAAATTAATATGGTGCTAGAAGTTAGATTTCTCCGTGACTTTAATTTTTGCAGAAAATAGATTATATAGTTCTTTGTATCGCGCAATCCGTTTATTGTAAAACTATAATATTCAATAAATATGGTAAACGGTTCTGATAATATTAAGCATTTATAATGAATGTAAAACACAAGGTTGATGGAACAGGTTTCCTGTAACTTTAATATTAGATTTAAATTCATGAGTGTTAGTTATAATTCTTCTCTAGTGGAAAATGTAAATAAAATATTTCTGGAAAAATGGCTTAATTAATTTTCTTTTAATTTTTCATATTAATAGTATTTTATCATCGAGATAACTTGTAATAATTCGTTTTATAAGATGGAGTGCGCCGTCTTATAATGGTTAATGTTTTATGAGTTCATCAATATAAATGTTTTTTTAGTTTATAATTTAATATAAAAAACTATTTTATTGTGACAACACAAAAATATGCAGACTTGCGTTTTGCTAAGAAACAAGTGTAAAGTGGCCATACATCTTATTGTTCTCCAGAGTCGTTTTTATTTTATTCAATTAAATTCATTCATGCATCTCATTGGAGGGATATGTAATTTAATTTGACTGCATAAGACTATTCTTATGCAAGGAAATAATTATAATACATGGAAGGAATTTGAGGGAAATTTACATAGTAACTACTGAACAAGCAGAACTTTTCCCTTAATAAAATTTAATATAATTTCGTTTAGTTAAATTAATTTGATTCTTATATCTTTGACATCTTTATCGCTAGATTGGTCGTTCTCCTGAATTTATGATAATTTATTGAAAATTTACTCGAATTATACTGGATTAAATGAAAAAATATTGATATTAAAAAGTCTCCATATCAGCGTTATTCTCTGAGCTAAATGAAATTTTATTAAATGTATGATATAAAAGTGATATAAAATAAGAAAAAGTAATCAAACTAATTTGAATGTGATTCGATAGACGTGGAAATTGAAAGAAAATTTTAATGAAATTTGTGATAGAAACAAATGCTTCGTGATTTTTTTTAATAAATTATTTAATTTTTCGTCGCTGTGTGTTATTTTCTTTCTTGTTACCTAATCATTAACAGCGGCAAAGTAATATGTAATAGAAAACATTTTAATGTATTATTTAATTTTATTTGGAAATAATTTAATATTTTCAATTTTAGAAATTATTTTTAACTTTTTTTTGACAATTTGTAAGTTATGTATATTGAATTATGTGCTTTTAATTTTGACAAAGACATCTTTCAATCTCAACTATTATTAAAATTCCAAGAGACTGGATGTTTGATTGGATGTTGATTACTCAATAACACTATAACTGTTTTATCAAATAAGATAAACAAATTAAGGCTAAAATATTTAAAGTAAAATAAATAAAATCAAAATTCCGCAAATTCATGATTTTTATATCATTTCGTATATTTGTGAGATCAAAATTCCTATATCTATTTACCATTGCCGTTTTCCATATTTACTTATTTAAAGTTTGTTTCAGTAATCAAATGTGACATTTATTTTGCGGAATGGGTAAAGGTTACAATAAAACTAATATCGAAAGAAAGGAATATGTAGCTTTAAAATGTTAGGTTAGCTACTAATAAATCCGCAATATTTCCAGAAAATTCTAGAATTTCATAAAAATTCTTGAACGAGCGCAGCGTATATAAAGAGTATGGTGTTAGATCTTTTGTTGAGCTAGAAACTGAGTTTCGGCGTGTAAAGAAAAACGAAAAAATAAAGAAAAAACAAAAAATAAAAAAATTCAGGATGAACATTTTTAATGCTCTTGCTTCATGAATTTGGTTTGGTGTAAAAAGTGAATAAAAAAATAAGGAGTAAATTTGCAACGAGTTTTCTCTATTATGAGAAGCTTTGGTTACAAAAGAAAATAAAACGTTTATTTCTCCGTTATTCTTTATCTAGGGTGACAGAAAAATTAAAGTCTCAATAAAACGGGTCCCAGGTTAAGTTCTCATTATCTGGATAAATTACTTGCAGCATGCAAAAAACTCATATTGTGAAAAAAAATATTTTCATGGTTTGGGAAAGAAGTATAAATATTCAGTTTGTCCACAACATGAGCTAACATTAATGCATTAGTTGCCATATTATCTAGATAGCTGGGATTTTTTAATACTACGGCAAGGTGATTAACTTGGTGACATTCTTTTTGTAGAGGCAAAGTTGTATTCATGTGCTAAGGCTACGTAAAAAGTTGCTTAGTAGTTCATAATTTAATTTAAATTGAATATTAGCAATTTTATTTTTGTATTTCCGGTTAATTAAGGGAAAATTGTAATAAGTTCGGAAAAAAGTAACAGTTATGCAAATCATTTATTACATCATATAAATATATATTAGACATGTTTAAAATTCAGCTGTGGCCTTTGATTAAAAAATATACAGCAGTGGCGATACTCTCGGCGTAATCGGTGTTTGATTGAATTTATTTAAAGACCTCTTTGTGATGATGTCCTCTTCTAATACTAAATAAGTAGTTCCAAGTTTGTGGCTTTCAGATTTGTTCTCCTTTTCTAATGTCGATGGTAGGGTAGGAAGTGAGGAATTATTCAGAATATGACAAAATATAATAATTCAGTATATGACAAAATTGACAACGCTCAGTAAGAAAATAAAAAATATATAATTATCAGTTCGGATACAAAAAGAGATTAAATAGAAACATTGCAATTTTAATAAACATTTCAGTCACTTTTGTCCAGTGAAGTATCATATTGTTGTTTTAGTGATATAAATTATTTGATCTATATTATTAGGATTTAAGCAGGATCCATTTGTGTCAGGTACCAGGTCCGTCAAAGCAAATACAATAAGACATGGTGAGTATGTTATTTGTCAAATGTAACATACTGTTAAAAAAGTCCAGCGAAACAGTTATGGTTCACGTATAATTAGTATTTCAAAGATGGAAATCTGGTACCATTTTCATGGACGAGAGGAAGAATATATGTTTTATATTTTCATACGCATCAACCAATACTCTTCGAGAGATCGCCGTTCGATTAGGCAAATCCACTTTTCGGAGTATTATTTAGCTTTAAAACAAATCTTGGCTTCATCTGAAGCAGAATCAAAAGGCATTAGTAACCTGGATATCCAAGATTTCTCCCAAGAACTCCTCTGGTATCGCATTGGTTACTCTTTTGTCTTGATAATATTGACGGCGTACTTCAAGAAATTCAGTTTTTATGGTTTTTTCTTTTCCTTAATGTTACATTATTATTTCAAATGCCCGAAAATCTTGTTTGTATTTACTATGTCTGCAAAATATGAAAAAATATAGGATTAAAACAAAGCCATAAACGAGTAGCGTTTGTTAGAAATGTTATTATTTAAGCCATAGTTTAATACAAGATTTTTTTTAAATCCCACATTAATGTGATATGTTAGGATTTTGTTGATGTAAAAGAATGAAAGAAAAGTATATCGACTATTTATACAATGGCACTTGTTTAGTATGTACTTATCATAATAAATGTATAAGTCGTACTAGAGGAAATAAATTAATTTTATTTATTACGTGATACGATTCCGATTTCTAAATGTTTATAATCAAATAAAATGATTGTAAAATATTGCTACTACTATTACTAGTTATCGTTGTCACAGAAAGACCAAAAAGAACTATGGGCTGTTTAAACAATGAAACTTTTGTTTCAATTAATTGTAATAGTTCGTCCGCGTACGAAAGCGATCGTTGACGTGAGTAGGATAGCTCCCGTATAATTTAAAATATAACAATTGAGTAGCAGTGTATATTTGATTTGTACAAGTGATACTAAAACAATTAGTGTAAAAGTGGTGTTAATCTCTAGTAAACTATACTAAAAATCAGTTACTAAATACTATAAATAAATTATTAAAGTTAGTTACTATAATTCGATATTGATATAAAAGTGGGTGGTTTGTAATTTTCAATCGGTGCCCGGTACATAGAAAAAACGTGTTTACATTTTTACAAACTTTATTTGTTGACAACCGCACGTCGTGTACAAAACGATATCTATTTTTCGAGGCTCCTCGCAGCACGTTCGTGATGCAACACTACTGCCGCCATCTAGTACTGAGCATTTGAAATCACACTTAATACGCGTTGGGTTGGAGCGCGTAGTCATCATGCTAAGCAAGTGACATCGGGTAGCGTGTGAAAGAGCATGGATAACGAGAATTCAAGAGGACAATCACAGACAGTGATGACGAAATATTATCCTCCTACAGCTAATGAAACCCAATTGCTTCAATCAAATAATATATTCTTCGATGAAAATACGCGAAAGACACAAAATGAGGAACAACTTTATTCTGCTTGGTGCCAAGCCAGACAGAACAAAGATAATTTGAAAAAAATAATCTTTGATCTTCAGGAACAAGTCAAAGTAATGAAATTAGAAATCGAAAATTTAAAACTAAATCGAAATTTGAGCGAATTAATGTCACAAGGAATAGATGAGTTAAGCGATAATGATCTAGCGGTCGACACAGAATGGATAAGAGTTAAAAATAACAAGAAAAAAAGAAAATTGGCTAATATTAAATTACCGAAACATAGCCGACAAATAATAAACAAAGTAAGTGATAATACCAAACCTGCTATGCAGTCACAACCAAATCAAATGCATAAACCACCGCCTATTATTGTAACCGGTGTTGAAAATATTAATGAATTAACTGCGTTAATAAACCAAACAATCGGTAGTGATCATTTTCAAACTAAATTGATGAACAATAACGTTAGTAAAATAAATGTTTCGAGTGATAATGCATACATAGCTTTGACTAATGAATTGAAAACACATGAAATTTTGTGGCATTCCTACGAAAACAAACAAGATAGGGATATCAGAGTAATGATCAAAAATATTCATCATTCTTTCAGTCCAACAGATATCATAAATAATCTAAAAGCTCAAGGTTTGGAAGCACTGAATGCCACAGGCAAATTGAAATGGAAAACAAAGGAACCATTAGATATGTTTATTGTTGCGTTTAAAAATAATACGGACATTAAAAAAATATACAGCATTAAAAAAGTTTGTAATGTGATCGTTACTGTCGAACCAATTAAAAGCAATAAATTAATACCGCAGTGTAAAACCTGCCAATCATTTGGTAATACCAAAAACTATTATATAGCCAAGCTGTTTCTGATAATACCCGTGCAACTAAGCAAATGCCTAATAATGATAATATATTGGGCGAGAATTATACAGGGCTGCTGTAAGTTATGGATGCGAGTTCATGTAAAGTGGTAAACCAACATATTGGCCTAAAAACCCTAATAAAACTCCAGACCTAATAGACTTGTTTGTTGTCAAAAATTTATCAGCAAATTATATTAAAATTGAAGAGGGACTTGACTTGAACTCTGATCATTCTCCAATTTACCTAACGGTTAGTGACAAAATCATTTTGAAAGAACAAAATTAACTCTTAGTAACAAAAAACAGATTGGATTTATTTCAATTACTTATTAGAAAATGATATCAATTTGATGGTGCCGATAAAGACTGTTGATCAATTGGAAAAATAATTAAATGCTTTTACCGCAGATATTCAGGGAGCTGCCTGGAATAGTACGCCGGTTATTAAAAGAAAATTAAAAGGTCTTAATTATCCAAAAGAAATTAGAGTCCTAATATCAGAAAAAAGAAAACTTAGAAGAAAGTGGCATCAATGAAGAACCCCATATGATACAATTCTACTTAACAGAGCTACTAGACAACTAACTACAGAAATAAAAAAACATCAAACAATTATCAATCAAAAAATTTCTCACAGAACTTACTGCAGATAGCAAAACTGAATACTCAATATGGAAAGCTACAAAATATCTCAAACGACCGTTAGCTCAAGTACCCCCTTATAAAAAAACTGATGGAAAATGGGCTCGTAATAATTCAGAAAAAGCAGATGTGTTTGCTCAACACCTTGAAGCAAGATTCTATCCAAACTCTAGAGATGATGCTCTACCACATCTTCATCCCAATGCTTATCCTGTCAGAATTCCATTAGTTACGCCTACGGAAGTTGCTGATGAAATTAAAAACAACCTCAATGTGAAGAAAGCACCTGGATTTGATCTAATTAGAGGTGACATACTTAATAGATTTCAAAGAAAAACTCTGGTTAAATTAACTACTCTGATCAATGCCTGTATTCGACTAAACTATGTCCCAGGTGCGTGGGAAACAGCTGAAGTTATTATGATACCAAAACCTGGCAAAAATCTAAGTGATGTTGAATCATATCGATCCATCTCACACTTACCAATCATGTCAAAGCTATTTGAGAAACTAATTTTAAAGCGTCTCAAACCTGTTCTTGATCAAAGAAACCTGATACCACCACATCAATTTGGTTTCAGAAACAACCACTCGACAATCGATCAAGTACAAAATTACTTCTTCCCGATCACTTCTACCAACTCTTAAAATCCTATCTGACTAATTGACACTTTCGGGTTAAATACGAAGACTCGTATTCAGACTTGAAGCTGATTAAGGCTGGGGTCCCTCAAGCTAGTGTTCTAGGCCCAGTTTTGTATTTGCTATACATTAATGATGTTCCAACAACGTTATATAGAACAACAGCCACATTTGCAGATGATACGACAATAATGGCAGTAATAAAGTAGCCATCTGGACAAAAAAATGGCGCATTAAATTAAACGAATCCAAACCAACACATATCAATTTTACAAATAAAAAGATAACACCACATCCAGTCTTTATTAATGGCACTCAATTACCATATGCAAACACCGCTAAATATCTTGGTATGACTCTCGACGCCAAGCTTTGGTGGAAAGAACATATTAAGAAGAAACGCGACGAACTTAATATCAAGTTCAGAAAAATGTATTGGTTGCTTGGTCGTAATTCTGAGCTTTCAACATACAACAAGCTTATTTTGTATAAGCAAGTGCTACACCCAATTTGGAGTTATGGAATACAGCTGTGGGGCTGCGCCAGTAAGTCTAATATCCAATTGATACAAAGATTTCAAAACAAAGTGCTTAAGTGTGTAGTTAACGCGCCTTGGTATGTCCGTAACTGTGATCTCCATCGCGATCTTGAGATTGAGATGGCAGACGATACTATTAGTAAATTTGCTAGTTCTCACCAAAAGAGACTTCAAAACCACATTAATCCAGAAGTGTCCAGACTCTCAAATGTGCAAAATACTATTAGAAGACTCAAAAGAATAAAACCTTTTGAGCTTGTTAGACATTAGAACACTAAGTGATTCAAAGGAAAATCTTAGTTTAGTCAGCACATAGTATATTAATTCAGAAACAAATTAATCTTTAGTTATATAACTAGTTTTAATAAAAATTGTAATAAAAAAAAAAAAATTAATTGTAATACTTTCCTTGTAATTTTTAGTACACAGTGGAAAATAATTTAATGTAAGTAATGTAATATTTAAACTTAAATATATTACCGACCAGAACTCAGTGGTTTCATTATGTTGTTGCTTTAATAAGTGTCATTCATGAGTATGAGTGTATAATAGATACTAATTACATATATAATGATTGAGGGAAATGAAATAAATGTGTATGAATTATTGAAAATGTTGCCCAATGATATCTAATGTTATAATAATACTAAAAATAGTTTGGTAAAGATTGTTGAAAAATGTCCCTAAATAATATTATTAGGTGGCACTAAATCTGGAGAAACATAATCTAGTTTTACAAATATTTAAAAAAGCTTCAAATTAGTAACGAATATTTATTATCTATATATAATTACAATCATTTTAGTCTTTTAAATGACATATGTTTGAATAATGAAAATAAAGTAACTATTTTCATGATCTCTGACACATGAAAGTTAAAGTTGGGAAAGTTTTACTTAAAACTAAATCTTTGTAACCATGACCTTATCTTTTGTTTTATTTTATGGAATTCATCCTCTATGAGAGGATTTTTGCTAATAATAATAATACATTTTTGTAAATATTTAAATTACGTAGCTCCATAAAAACAAAATATTTGTTAGATATCCCTCTAAACATTTTAAGTTTTAAAATGACTAAGTTTCATTTAATAATTTTTTGAGCCAAAATCCTTACTAAAAAAGAGGATATTCTTTTTTATATGATCTGAATGTTTTTTTTTAAATTACTACCAATATTTTAAACTGCTCAAAAAATATTTAATAAATTTTAATATTACGCAAATGAATGACAAGCAGCGGCCGAGCGCCTTAACAGGACACACGTCTCGCACTTATTTAAATCAGAGCTATGTCTGAATGGATCCATTTTGTTATATTTTTTTCCATCGTTTAGAAGTTGTAAAAGTTACCATTAACATTTGATCACTATCGAAGACTTCTTTAATTCTCATTGCAATATCAAAATTTAATTGATATTCGAACATAAGTAACAGGCATTCACCGAAAACTTTGTAGGGAAATAATATTTCTAGCCCTAACTGTACCGTAAACAATACGTTTGACCAGGTCAGCTCCTTTATTTGCTCGTTGATCTGCTACATTCGCTGAGAGCAAAGGCATGCTACATTCGCTTACCAGCGCAGTCGTACGGTGCATGCCTTACCGAATACCTTTTGTGAAGACAATAGTTTCAAGAATTCTGTTTCATTCTTGACATATGGCTATCTTCACAATAGCATTTTTGATTTTGCGAATGTTTCGTCAGGTATATATAAAGGTAATATATGTACAGTACATAGGAAAGAGCAGAGAACGTTTTGTTGGACAAAGGTAAATAAAGACGATCGACCAAATGCGTTTTGTTCGTGTAAAATATTGTGAATTTAATAATATTATAAAGGAAAATACTAAATGGAAGATTGTATTCTTTTATATAACTAATCTCACTTTTACCCTTACCGACCTTTTAGGGCTTTTGACGTAACAATGTATCATTCTTCAGGTTATGTTAACATATTCAAAAAGTTTGCGAAAATTACTTTGTATATCACCGGCTATTTTAGGAAACTATGAGTGATATATGCAATATCGTATATTGTTATGTAGATTAAGATCTGCGCTAAATACTATAACTACAAAAAAACGATGCCAAAGGAAAATATCAAAAAATGTATTGTGTCAAAGTCAAAAGCAATATATCTATCTATGTATGTAACGAAACTCTAGAATTGGAGTGTCAGTACATTGTAATTCTTTATGAAAAAGTCCGGACATAATAAAACATAATAAAAGTAACAGAACACAAAAAGAAGGTCTTTGATTTTTTCTTTCCGTCTCTTTTTTTTCAACATGCATAACGTAAAAGCTACCGAACTAGATTGAGAGTAAACATAACACAAACCAAATCATTCTTAACTAGCCCAATACAACCCGATCTAATCCAAAGCAAACTGAAACAAATGAACTCAATGTAAACCCGATCCAAACCAAGCCAAAGGAATCCCAACTAAATTCAACTCAACCGAATCTAATCCAACCTAACTCGAAGCAAACTCAACTTAATCCAACGCAAAACAAAACCAATCAACCTAATCCAAAGCAAACCCATTCCAACCCTACAAAACCCAGCAAAATCCAAACCAATATAAGCCATCCCAATTCAACCTAATCCAAAGCAAACCCATACCAACTCTATAAAATCCAGCCAAACTCAATTCAAAGCAAACCCAATCTAGTCCAAACCAATCCAACCCAATCCAGCCACACACAAGCCAACCAAACCAAATCCATTACAACCCAAAACAAATTTAGCCCAACCTAATCTAACATAAACCAAAATCACCTAAATCAGTCCAAAGCAAATCTAATCAAACCCAATCCAAACCTAACCAACTCAAATCAAAGCGAACTCAACCAAAGTCATTCAAAGCAAATTTACCCTGACCTATTGCAAACTCCTTCAACTCAATCCAAAGCCAACTCAACCAAAGTCAATCCAAAGCAAATCTAACTTAATCCAATTCAAATGCACTCAAAGCAAACTTAACCTAAGTCAATCCAAAACAAATCTAATCTAAACCTATTCAAATCCAAGCAACTTAATCGAAAGCAGAAATCTTGCCGAAAAGTTAACTTCGAAAATTTAGAAGAAAATTTTCTTTAACCATTTATACATTTTTAAATATTGATAACTCGTCGATAAAACAATATAAAAAGGGAATTAAAGAAGACAAAGTATTTTCCTTTCATTATCTATGTCGTCGTATTTAAAACCCGTGGCCTTGTCAACGAAACGGCCAATCTCGATTTTTATTTATGAAAGCATACCTGTAATGAACAACTGAAGTATTTCCTTCATTGTGAATTCCCACCAAATATAATAAAATCGAGAGTCTATGATATTTGTTTGTTTGTATGTTAGTTACTTTATCACCTAGTAACACTTAAACTAATTTGAATGAAATATCTTATGCCCTCGAATATAACATTCTTTATTACAAAAATTTGTCACTTTTTCTTGTTTCCTCTTTTATTTATTTTCTAATGTCATTCACAAGTTAATACAATGTTTAAATATGTTTCACAAGAACGACTTGATGAGGTCTTTTACGAGGTAATATGTTATATTATAAATTCATCAAATATGTTATATTAAAATAAATTAAATAAATTCACTCGTTATATTATAAATTCACTCACACTCTTGTCGTTTTCTCCTTCTATCCTAATTCATGTTAATATTGGTATTATACTTATTGTCATTTTAAAGTGCACGGCTATTATTTTATATCGAAACTCTTATGCAATTGTTTCTGTTTTAATTTACTACTACGGTTGATTGAAAGACATTTCTTTTGTAGCCATCAGTCTGTTACATGTACTTATTATTAAAGTTGATAAATAATGAAGTGAATAAATAACATAAATGTAAAGAACAAAATATGAGTGATATTTGGTTTACAACTTTAATATGTTTTTTTTCATTTTATGTATTTAAGAAAAAATATTTCAAATGGTAAAATAGGGTGTAGGTGTACATACTATCATATCGTAATATATTGTAATAGCATCAGATTACACAATGTACAATAACATGATAATATATCTATCAAAGCGAAATTCACTCTTGCCTGCTAGCTGGAGTTAAACGAATGTCGGCGCGATTGCAATATTCTTTATACATTACATATATTTGTTTATGTTTATGTATATGGAGTAACTATAATAATTTTATTGAAATCTTCCTTCAATTTTTTGACTACAATAGGTCATAATTGTGACAAATATAAAATTTGCTTTTATTGAACCATGTAATGAGCTAACTTCTCGCGTAATGTACTCGCGTACGCAGAACGCATGTTGTTTCTCGTTGAATGATGCCATGGCACTAAATTCCCATCGGCCGCTATAACATTCGGTACCTCGCCCGCCCCACCTCTCCCCTCCAACGCAGCTGCGGATTCAAATGTTAATGGACTTTTGGACCAAGAATAAAGAAATTAACAAGTTATGTAGCAAAAACAAGTAGTTCATAAATCAAGTTCTTGTTAAAATTGGAGTAGTGTTACTCTCGATTTAATACCAATGTCCTAACTGATATTACATTTGTAAAAGTGTAATTGTTTGTCCTTATTTCACGCCGCAATGAAAAAAACAAATTGAAGTGATTCTTTGTAATAAATTGTTTAATGGATCAGTGAATGATATAAATTACGTTTTATACCAAAAATCTTCAGAGATTTAGGGAAATTATTATCTTAAATTAAATAGTACACAAACCGAATGACGAAGTAATGTCTCTAAGTAATAAATATGAAGTTGTTCCCTAACGTCCGTCATCCATTCGTGATAACCTAAGACTTTCAACAGTTTTAAATTTATCTGTATGAAATTGAGACGGATGCATCAGATGTTTTCAATTATTATATATGAAAAATATAAGACATTTTTTTGGAATTATGCTTGTAAAACGTGGTCGAAAAAAATTCTAGTATCGAACGCAACTTTCGCCTATCCTGCATAACGCAAATTTTGATTTTATGTTATAGGTAATGAAAATTTGTTTGATCATTTCATTTCAATTCCTTAAGAAACACGTTTTTTTCTTTATCCACAAACACATAGGATCTTCCACATTCATTAGGAAAATATAAGGACTATAAAATCTATTATATTATATGACTATATCTTGTGTCTATCAAGACATAATAGCATCACGCTTGGCTCATTCTTCATCTTCTGTCCTTTTACAGATCTATTGCCTTCATCAACCTTACGCATTGCTTTCTCGTTAATTGAAATAAAAATTTATAACGCAAACGTCAAACGAAGGCCCGAAAGGTCACTTCAATCAATCTTTCTGGCAGAAAGTAAAGTACTTATGACTTAGGATCTGTGTACATTGCCAACATAAGATTCAAATTTTGTAAGTAATGTGGTCGACATTTGATCTAACACATTCTTCGCGATATAGATAGACGTTAATTTCCGTTCTACGACAGACGTATGCAAATAGGCGTGGCACTGTATGGGCAGTATAACTACTGTTTTATATCAAGCCAAATTAATTTTTTTTCTAAATACATAGTAACTGCTGGTGTATCTGTAGCCGGTTGATTATATTAAAATACCAATTTTATCGAACCTTTTTTAAGAAGGTCAGACGTCAAAAATGGTTTAAGTGTAGATTTGAATGAGTAGCCATTTTACGTCAGATCTGAAGGAGTTATAATTCGACGAAATATCGATTTAAATTTTGTATGTAAAATTGTGTTGAAGTTGGAAAAAAGTATTAAATAATATTTTGTAAGGTTTTTATATAAAAAAGTAAAACCCATAGCCTCTTGATCACGGTTGTAGTGCACACTACCAGCCTATAACGAATATTAAAATTATGAATATTTTTTATTGTTTATTTAAATAAAAAATAAAAATATGGCGACATCTTTCGTGCGACAATATAATGAATACTTCCATTGTAAAATCCATATTTAAAACGCAATGAATAAATAATTAAAGAACATCGTTCCGTGGAGGTCTATATTTTTGAAATTGTCCGAGCAAGTATTCCTAAATAATTTATATTAAAATTCCAATCAAATACTGGTTTGTAAAAGTTTTGCTGACTCTTCAAAACCACGGTAAACAATTAGAAGATGGAGTAACACGCTGCATGTCAATTAAAAACTGTAAATATAGTTTCAATTTAAATTTGAAACACATTAGTTCCGATACCATACTCGATGGGGAAAAAAGTATTAATATCCATAAAACTAAAGTAGGATCTCCGTTCTTACTTTATATATATGGGGAGATTTATTGAGCAATTTTGTTTTTCCACGGAAAAAGTTCAAAAATTAAATAAAATGTTTCCTTCTACTGGACAAGTTTTAGTTGTTTTTTTTTAATATCCACGAAGTCAATTTAAAGGTAAATAAGAGTGTAAATCTTACGAAACTCGAATGTATTATTTTCTGGAAATAGACACAAATACCTACCAAATCATTGCCAAACTGTGTAAAGAAACTTGTAAATTTATATTAAAACACAAGTTGTGTTTAAACCGCGCCGAGAAAATTTTGTTACCAATTTGTATAATCCGTTTGATATTGCTCATGCCGACTCGTTGACTATGATAAAAATAGATGAAAACCAGATCTTCCTGCAGCGTCAGAGAGAGCCTGGTCGATCGGACCATAAAATTGGTGTCGACAAAAAGTTAAGGAATAAAGAGGACAGAAGTGAATCGTCGTGCTAAATATTTAGTTGCGTCGACTTCATTGGGATTTAATGGACCTTTGGATTTGTCTCCAGATTTCGAGGATTTGCAAAAAAGTTCCAAAAGCCTGCCCAACGAAAACATACAATCTGAAACTTGTAAGTCAGTGCGGAAATATTTCATTACTCCAAAGTTAGTAACAGAATTGAACCGATGTCAGTTGAGTATGAGAGATTTTGTGTTTATTCTAAAAACTACTATTAAGGCTACAATTCCCAGTAAGCAAATTCTCCATCCAAAGAAATAGAGTGGAAAACAAAAAGGGCGTGCGGAAGCTATAAAAATAGACTTTCAAAACTGGTGCCAAATGTTGTGACTATTCACTGCGACGGAAAATTATTGCCAGCTTTGGATGCTCAAAAATCGAAAGAAGAACGTCTTTCAATAGTCATTTATTATGAAGGTAAGGAGCTACTTATATCTGTGCTACTGTTTGGAGAGTTCTACTGGAAGTTCTACTGGAGCTCTACTGGAGGTGAACTGTTTGGAGAGTTCTACTGGAAGTGAATAAGCGCAGGCTGTTTGAACCACAGTAGAGTGGAACCTCGAAGATAAAGTACAAATTCTGCTGTGATACCACAGCTTCAAACACTGGTCGTTTCTACGGGGCTTGTGTACTTTTGGAGCAAAAGCTCAACAGAGAACTGTTTATTTTTGCTTGCCGCATTCATAGTTATGAATTGATTCTCAAAGCAGCCTTCGAAGTGAAAATTAGCCAGGTAACAACAAACCCGGATATTCCCTTATTTAAAGTACTCCGAGTCAACTGGAATAATGTCGATATTACTCAATTTGAAAATTATCGAGAGAAAATTGAATCGTGCCTGACGGTAAGCGAAATCGAGGACCTACCTTCATTTTACCCCTCTGAACTGACCAAAACAATTGTCAGAGACGACTATCGTGAATTAGTAAAGCTCTCAGTTATATTTTTAGTCGCAGATGAAGAAAAAAAGTATACAATCCGACCCCCAGGTACCATGCACGAAGCTCAATGGATGGCTAGAGCTATCTATTCCCTAAAAATATTGTTACTTAGCTCTCAATTTAAAATTACTAGCAAAGCCAGAAAGCTCTGCTGGATGTCTGCCTGTTCATCGTTTCATCCTATGTCAAGCCATGGATTCAGTGAATTTCGGCAGTCAAAGCACTGTATTAAGATTTGTCCTTTTTGAAAACCATGAAGGCTTACGAAAAAAACAATAAAAATATATCAAAATCAGTAATGAAAAAGTTTATTCAGCATTTATGGTATTTGACCCAGGAAGTATCCATTTTGTTGCTATTTAACGATGAGGTGAGCAATGAAAGTAAAGTGAAAATTGTATCAAACTTGTCTATAGATAACATCTCGTATCAAGAAAAACGCTACATACCTTCAGAAGAAGAATAAAGTGGACTGATGTACGAGAAAAATATAGAAGATTTCATGTCAGCCTCAAGCCAATCTTTGTTCCTTCGTCTGAAAACAGTTTTCTCCAGCTTCCTGCTTTCCTGCTTCATGGTCTAATAAATTTTCGTTCCTCGAAGCAAAAAGGAAGCGTTCAACACTGAAAGCAGTGAATGATACTGCAGAAAGAGCAGTAAAATTGATGCAAGATTTTCATGGCCTAATCACAGTTGAAGAGGAAGCAATTTTTGTTACGTTTTGTGCAAGAACACAATAATTTTACCCCAATTGCAAGAAGCAAAGTTGAAAAAGAAGTATGTAGAAGGTCGTTAATATGTAACTATATTATTTAATACAATTTTTTATAAAATTCTAAGTTGTTTTATTTACCAAACTTGAATTAAGACTAAGTGACAAAATATTTCCACACAATTTCTTAATTCCTAATTTTGAAGTAAAGTCGGCACGTGATAACATTAATTAATTACAGTAATATTTATTATTTAGTCACATAGAACTAAAATAGAGGTATGCGTATCTGATTTCGAAACAAAAATTGCTCTTATTGCTTTGGACAATATATATATATATATATATATATATACATACATACATACATATATATATATATATGTATGTATATATATATATATATATATATATATATATATATATATATATGCACCTACATTTAATTCTTTCTTCTGATACCCAAAGTTTGCTTTTTTCCATTTCATAATATATGAAATACGTTTTGTTCATTAAAATCGTTCATCTCAAATTTGTAAGATTTTATAACGTTGGCAGAAAGATAAAATTATAAATGTTTTTTAATTTCTACATTATTTTAAATTGAATTATTATTTTATCGCAAAGCTCCTCTATTATAGTCTGTGACACTTAAATTTTATCGTTATTCTTTTAATAGTTCAGAAATGGGGTTAAGATTTTCGCCCCACTTAAAATAAGACGACTGTATAAATAAATTTGTAAGATTTATTCACCATCGATATAGAAGTTTAGGTTTTAACTCTTTAAAAGTAGAAATAAAATTTTCTGAACTAAGATGCAACCAAATTCTTTGTTGGGTTGTGTAATCAAAAAGACAAGTAATTGGAAAGAAATTTTTTAATTTTAACTTTTTGATTTCAGTCACCTTATTCCAAAAAATATTGAAACAACATTGTAGAATATTTAACCTCATGAAACTGACATCATTTAGAATATTTAGGAATTACATAAGTAGTTATAAAAACAGTGTGCTTAAAAATAATAAAATAGTAAACTTCGTATTAAAAAAATTATCGTTTCGTAAGTTTCAGAAACTCCCGATAGAGATTAAGCGGTCTTTAATAATCAACGCTTGCTTTTGTATAAATTTTAGGACAAAAATTGTTTTATGAGGTGAATTTATATAGGCTGTTTTTGAAACTATGATCAAGAAATAAATGGCGTGATGGGTTTGATGCTATGCGGCGCTAATTTTGTTTGAAACTTTTAATTAAAATTAGAAAGTAGCGTATCTGGATCGCTAAAGTTTCGTCTTCTTACCATAATCATTAAATTGTTTCTCAAGAAAATTTAGTAAGAAACTTTAATTTTTGAATAGGGATTTTTCAAAAACTGTATTTATGTAAGGGGTACATTAATAAAGAATAATGGAATGGTTTGCAAAGTCAACACTGCCCGAGTAGTACCGACCTTGTGCATTTTAGTTTTTGCATTAATCGGTGGTTAAAGGATAGTGTTCCTTCGTAAACTAGCGTTGGGTATTGTTTTGAATAATTGAATATTTTCATTTATTTTCGACGTTGACATCGAGTGAGTGTTTTCGACTTTGCGAACTGTGCATGTAAAAAGTCTATTGTGATGTATGAGACACAACTAGCTCCTTGAGTGGTAGAAAATGATCCCAAGTGTTTACGATACTCTTGGATAATGTATTATACTATGAACTTGTATGCGACATGCAATACGCCCACTTTCTTAGATTTACATCATTTTAAATCACACTTACTTCTATCGTAACATTTGCAGATTTATTGCTATGTAGATATATCTCACAAGATTTGACATATTTATGGCTCTGAGAAATATTCTGTTACCAGTTTCGAATCAATTTCGATAGCGGAGTGCAGATAAAATGCCATTTTTAATACCAATCCGCCAGTGACTTCTAATATAATAACAATTATTTTTTTAGCATTCCTTTTATTATGGAAGACATGCAGCAATGGAAGTAAGAGTTTAAAATTATGGGGGATGAAACTTTTTAATTAAGAGGCAACTTTTTTTCCTCTGTTTCTGAATATATTTCGTCGCCCTTTCTTTATCCAGGTTCAAATCTCGTTGTCCTCACAGTTCCTACACAAGAGTTCCGAGGACAGATATTCTCTTTCTGCATGATATATGGTTAGATGTGTAGCATTTTGCATAGTGATCAATTTCCATATCACCTTTTTGACAAAAGATACACCTAATCTCAATTTCATCCATATTTTAGCATTATTTTTCATCGAGAACTTTTTAATGTTCAGATATATTTAATCACCGTATATAGCAAAGTTTTAGAATTTGTCATAATTTATAATGCTTCTTTTTTAAGAAGGTTCTTTATATTTGATGATATGAAATTTGAGAATTGTATTTCAATCTACGATTTTCTTTCTAATATTGGTTTATAAGGTACTTTTTGGATTCCTCAAAATTAAAAAAAAACGAATCTTCATCGGATAACTTGGTTGTTCGTCCGTTTGTCTGTCAAAGTTATTTTTCTTAGAAACGGCTTAAATTATCAAGTTGAAATTATTATGATACCCTAAGAGCTAATCTTACATTGCTTTAAGAGTTTCAAGTTTTTTGTTTCACGTAAAAAGATGCATTTTTCTTTTTTTATACCAAAGTCTTACTCACTGATCATTAAAACTTATAGAATACTTCTAGTCGACCTACATCAGTGATTTTCAATAATATTTGGAATAATATTTTTTTTAAATCAGTGCCAATGGAAGATATAGTAGGCAATATTTTCTTGTTTATACCATAGTTTTACTTATATTTCATCAAAAGCTATGGTATATATCTGGTCGATTAACTATCTGGAAAATCGGTATAATTGGAAGTCTTATAGCACAAGTCAGGAGGAAAATAAAAAATCAATGCTTTTCAGTTCTATGTGGAATTATGTTTTTTTTTGAAATAGGCGCCTGTGAAAAACATTCAATGTTAAATACAATACGTTCCGTAAAACAAAATTGTGTAAATAAATTATTAAAAACAGTATATACTAATAAATGCTCATAAATACCCAAATGTGTAAGGAACAATCTGGTTGATAGGTTTTTTACACGAAATGCAATCTATTTTTTTTCCAATGACAGAAACAAAATCTTTCTTTCCAGTCAGTGAAATTATTTTCCTGCATCAAGACGACTTGTATATCACAGTTCGCTTTTTTATATTGCCTGGGTAGGGTGAATACTTTAGTTTCGCCGAAACTAGTCTCAATTATGATCGAATCTTTTTTACCTTCAGTGTAACCCTTTTGAAAAATTCTCGTTTATTATCTTGTTTATTATCTGTTGAGCAGAAGATATACTATTAATAAAACATGTACATCAGGGTCTAAACAATTGTAGCAACAATTTTTTAAAAAAGTCTTTAGAGTGCAAAGAAATGCAAATTTACTTAGGTGTTCTCGATAATTTAATAAAAATTTATATTCTCATTTCAATTCTTCTACGTGTCTCACATAGCAGATTGTGTACGTTCATTATTTTGATTGAATTTCAAAAACTTCACTACGACTTCCTTTTTCTTGCAAAAAACACAAAGCTCAATATAGATGTGCAGGACCTCTCGGTGCATGCGCTATGATATTATTTTCCAATTTATGTTTACCTAAATTTATCTCAAAAAATTGGTCAATTTATACACACTATTTAATATCTTGTTCGTTCTCTGGCAAAAGTAAATAAGTTTTTTCGCCTCCACAGTCAGTACGCCGTAACTTTACATACATACACACACACACAGATATATATATATATATATATATATAACAAAAGGCTAAATAAAAAATGATCGCTGTATTTAAAGAGGAACAATACCAAGGCTAAATTTCAATGATTGGTGATTTAAATTTCAACTCGGAACGCAGTATTTAATGTACACTAGGAAACACAGAGCATAAAATTTAAATATAAATGCTAGATACGTACACTATGGATATAATCCCCTTATATTGCGATATGTTGTCCACATATGCATTAGATCGAATGTGATACCAGATAGAGTTTACCCAAAATGCACTTTTGTGCCATAATTACTCGCAAAAGAAAGTAAAAGTTCGCAAGATAAGGTACCAACTGCGTAATTTCCTATAACCGGTAAGTTAATTTGAACATATTTTGTTAGATTTTAACTATTAACATTATTGTCGACGTCGATGCACTGGTACGTATCACTAGTGCAGCTATTTGGAAATATTTATGGCATAAGTATCGACGGTGGGAATGTGTTTTGGAGAGTATCTTTTTAATGAGATTAAATTTCCACACTTTAAGGAATTTCAAGTTACAGTATAATTTTAGAATTCAGATATTTTAAAATTATAAACGCCTAATAAGTTTTTTCATTCGATTCATAGATAAAAGGAATAATTAAATTAATTAATAATGAATTTCTCA
Source organism: Druceiella hillmani (assembly GCA_039881145.1). Lineage (NCBI taxonomy): Eukaryota > Metazoa > Arthropoda > Insecta > Lepidoptera > Hepialidae > Druceiella > Druceiella hillmani. The sequence goes on from JAYKKI010000002.1 coordinate 56,846,395, forward strand.
AGTACAGGTTAGTTGAATAACATATGCGGCTAATGAAAGCAGTTCCGTGTGAGAAAAAATTAAATAATTTTACATATGTGTACATCTAGATGAAAAAATTGTCTTTATGACTCATCAGAAATTAAGTAACTGAAAGTTGTCTCATTTAAATACTTGCCATTATTAAGTGAGAAGTGAAGTTGCATCAATTAAATATTTTCTATTCAGTACCATTAAGGCTCTACTATAAAGGAGAAATGGACAAGGAAAACAATTATAATCAAGGATTTAAATCTTTTATAACTACAAAGATATTTGAATGCTTTCCTTTTTATTAGCATTGATATTTTCTCTAATACAAAATCTGTAATACAAAATTGAAAAAACCTGTTACTAATAACTATTTATTAAACACGTAAGATTTTCCGAACAATAAGATGTTTTGTCATATGTTTTATTATGAGTAACTGAAATTAAAATTGTTTCAGTTAAAATAAATTTTAACTTGTTTTAAAATCTGATAATGCTCGGAAACTGACAATCCTTAAATACTTTTTTGAATAAAATTGTATTTCGTAATCTTTTTATTTCTATTTTAGAGCTATATATATATATATATATATATATATATATATATATATATATATATATATATATATATATATGTATATATATATATATACATATATATATATGTATATATATATAAATATAAAAAATATAGTATATATTTACTCCAAATGAGATAATTTAATTACTCAATATTTCCATATAATTTTCACTGCAACTCTATATTACTAGTAATTTACACAAAAATGATGAAATTTATAATTGTAAATAAACGTTAATGTGACTGAATCGTAGAATAGCGTATTTTTTAACGAAGAATAGCTTTGACAGATGTCTACATTTTACAGGGATTATCACCTTCATATCCCTATCGGTAATAGTAACAATAATATCTGTATATAATGGACAAAAATAGAAATATCCACCAATCGATAGTTTATTGGGATAGAAAAATGTTACTAGCAGTAAAATTATTAACTAAAAAATTAGAAGTTGTTCGTAGCTAGGTTATAGGGAGTGGCGATTGATAATTATAAAAATAAATATTGACCTGAATCTTGAATCAAAATCAAAAGAAAAATCACATCATTTTGTCGTTTGATTGGCGATGAAGATTCAAAAAATTAGGAATGGTTGAAATAAAAGAAAAAAGGATTGAAATTAATAAAAACAAATAAATATTCACAAATTCATATAGCCAAATTTTTAGGGTTCCCTACCTCAAACCAAAAATCGGAACTCTTATAATATTACTCACAGGTCTGTCAATGTTTTCAGAATCTTCACGACGCAGAAATTTGAAATTTTTTCGCAGTAGCAAACTTATACGAGTATTCATATATTTGAAATGGTGTCAAATAAGTATACAAGCCTTTTTTTAGTTTTATTTGTTATTTTTTAGACATTATTTCCAAGGGCCTATTACGTAGCGTACGAAAATATTTTAAATTGAATATGAAAATAATTTAAATTCTAATACTATTGGTATTTCAATTTAAAAGAGTTTCTAGTATTTTATGAACACAATGGTGTTTTTGTTATTCCTTCACATCACAACAAAGTAACTCACCAAGTAAGTAATATTTAAGTAGAGGTAGGCGGGGAAATAACATAGGCTATTCTTCATTCCAGAAAATCTTTTTTAAAATTTTTATTCAATTCTTCTGTGAAACTGAAAAAGCACGTAAACGGAATAACGAAGCAATACCGCAGCGGGAGCAACTGATCGACCTGATTACTTGAAATACTTCAGACTTAATAATATATGGGAGCAAACAGGGCATTCAGAGAAAAATATTTTTACTTCCATTGTTATTTGTATTAAAAAGCTAGGAAAATAAATAATTGTTACTTAATTTCTCTTAAATATCCTAGGTACTGGTTGTTTTAATTTTTACCTGAAAATTACCGTCCTGGAATTAAATTCGAGCATTGTAATGGTCATGAAATTGACATGGATGATTTCCATTTTTTTATTTGTTTTAATTTTCCTTATATTTTAAAAAAAATCCAAGTATAGGGTAATTTAAATTACCCTACAATTTAGAAAAATATAAAATTTTGGTAGCCCATTTTTACGATTACTGGTATTAATGATCAGTGGAGATGTAACATAAATTTTGAAAATTTCTGATATCGGAGCTGCCTAAATTGCATTATTTCTTTAGAGGATTTTTTTTGAGTAAGATATATAAATGAAGCATAATATTTAATAGATAAAGTATAAAGCATACTATATAACATACTGTTTATTACAAAGATCCGATTAAGGTAATCCTAATAGTAAAAACGTGTTTCAAAATGTATTTTAATTTCGACATAATGTATTTTTTAAATTATATCTACTTATTTATATTGAGACAGTTTTGCTTAAAAAATTTAGAAGAACTGAAATACAATAATAATGAAAATATTTACTTAATATTTTGTTTTTACAACATATTAAAAATGCCTAAATTTGTTTGAATTTAGTTTCTTTTTAGAGAGTAATTTAATTTTAAATACAACTTTTCAATTTCAGCAATATATTGAAAAAAGAATAAAATCAAATTGTTGAGACTAATTTCAAAATAAAATGGAATTTTAAATTTGGATTGAAATCGATTCGAAAGCTTAAGTATAAAGAACTTGCTATTGCATATGCTATTTCTATAGATTGTGTAAAAGCATAAGTTTTTCACAACTTACATATATACCCTATTAATTTTTCTTAGACGTGAAACCAGGTTGTTCAAATAAAACATTATAACATCGAGACCATCGCCATAGTTTTGTTACAACTTTTTTATATTCTCCTTTGCATATTTTTTCTGTATATCTGTGAGGATAATATATCAACAATTATGGAAATATTTATGAGATTCCTGTAACTAACCCCTTCAAACAATATTCCACATTATACATGTAATAAATTTTTTTTTCTAATATTTACTTTGTTATACCCAATATCTTTGAGTGTTACTTATTGAGATAGGTTCTAGTTAATACGATTTTTTATTATGACAAATTTCTACGTCAAATTGTTTCTGAGAAAAAAGCCTGTGACAGATGGATAGAGGGACATGCGAGTGATCTTATAAGCTTTCCTTTTTCCTTTTGAGGTACGAAAACCTAAAAAAGAAAAGAAATTTTTAAATTTAAGATATTAATGATGTGTTATTCAATATTGAATTTGTTTGAATAATCAGTCTTGTTATTCCAATATAACTTAATCAAAGACCACCCATAACGCACATAATGAAACGAAGTGAAATCTAAATTAAAGGATCAGTTTGAAACAAGCCAAACACGAAGTTATTTAAAGTAAACATGGCCAATAATAAATGGCAACCACCGAGTAATTTTAGCGGAAATATCAGTCTAATTTTTTACCTAAAAACCGACGGCCCTCATTGGAAATTATGCATACCGTACCGGGCAGTGACAGATTTAGGTAGTTAAGATATTGTTTTCATTTAAATGTATAGTTCAAGTTTTGATTTAATGATTCCTGTTATTGTTCATGACAAAGATTTTGTTCCTTTTGCTAAAGCCGCTCTTATACTTTATAGTTGGTTGTTTAGACCGGAAGTTATTTATAGAAAAAAAAATTGATTTCATATTTACGCTAGGTTACATTTACTAAAATATTCTTTTTGTGGATATCGTGAGTTTCCAATTAAGAGACGATTTCACTATATTGTAACCGACTACCGTCTCCAGACACCAAATGCAAGGTGACCTCGAACATTTGTATCTTAACATACAAGTTGTTAATAAACTGAATCGCTCCATTTTAGCCTATTTTGAAATATCATGAATATAAACGTATCAATATTTAAAAAAAAATCCTTTTTTTGAAATAAAAAAGTTGTAACCTATTTTAATGATAAAATAAAACACGTGAGCTCATACCTTTTGTATACATAATTAGAAGAAAAATCACAATATCGTATGAATAAGTTTCATTTATCATTCTATTCTTTCGTGTGATGATTTGCATGTTATTCAGATTATACAGTGCCATAAAAACATTAACGTCGGGGTTTTACAAAAAAGTGCCTCCTCAAATAAAATAAAGTCAATAATAAAATATTGGTAAAATAGCATTACTATTCAATATTATTACGCTCGTATTCAAATATACCAATATTATCTTATTACCACACTATCAGGCTTAGAGAAAAATTTGTGTTATTGCTATAGTGACAGAGGAATCGAATCATATTATAAACATTCGCTCGATTAGGGCAACAAGGAATGCTGATAATTTAAGTGTCGGTTTATTACTCACAGCAATATATTTTTCCCTGACGGCATGTTACGAATATTTGTCCGTCAATAATGTGGCCATCGCATTAATAAAACTTTATTAATAAACAATTTTCAATATTAGTCATATGTAACTAAATTTATAAACCAGATAGCGTCTGTATAAAAAATGCTTAGATCGACAATATAGGTCGATGAGACTATAATACAGACGTTATTTTTCTCAGTTCTAGTGCGTTTTTTTAAATATATTTCTGACTGTTTTTTTTAAATATTGTGTACTATGGATAACGGTACTGCATATTTACAGTTATATGTCTATTGTAATTTATATAAATAAAGCGTCAACAAGGACCACTAATATTAATTTATATTTCAATTTAGCAGAAATACCTCTCTTGATAAAATACATCTCAAACGAAATATTGCCTTAAATACAAACACATAATTAATTTGGTAAGTAGATTTAATAAGAAAAATACCGTGGACAATAATTAACCCAAAGTACTTTAAGCCTGGAATTTACGGATTTATCTAAATTTAGGCTGAAATATAACATTTCATCTTATTCCAGCTAAAGTGATTAATTTTAAATTATATTAAAAAAATAATCTCTCTAGGTGCAATAGCAATGAAATTATCAATATATTTGATGAGACACGTAGCATGTATCTAAATCGTCAAGAAATATGAAACGAAAATTTACCGGTATAGTACATTAGTGACATACACATTCGAACCGTGACCAAGTCGTTGCTGGTTTCATACTTCTAAGAAAAACAACAAAAAGAAAACAATCGTTTTAAAAAGTGTCTTTCATCATGATATGGCGTTGACAAATATAATACTCACATAGACTACATCCTATCTTTAAACTAAAATTTATATTGCCATCCGGAGTCTGTGTGCGGCACCGGTTCGTCGTAATTTAATTCAACGGAACTGCCAACAATAGACAGCCGCAGAAAGTTGACCGTTGGCAATGTCGCGCGTACAATTTACATCTTTGTATCAATGTGGATAGTAATATCTTGACCTTTTGTGCCAATTAATTTTTTCATTAATGATTTTAAGTGGGAGATTTAACTTTGTGTTCAAAGATTTGGCTTACTATTAGCAATGTATCGAATACTAGTATTGTCCTGTAATACGGTATAAATCCAGATTGATAGATAAAAGTGAATATCGGGTACGTACCTGATACTTTAAATACGGATACTAATTAAAACAACAAAGCATGCACAATTAAAATAATATTCATTATTAAAATGAACATTTATTTCCAATATATATATATATATACACTCATTACGAAATATTCAGAAATATCGAATCTGTTAACTTAAAATTTGTTCCGTCTCTTTTCTTACACTTCTAATGAATATTCGAAAATTAATGCCGAAATGTGTGAAAATGGGTCTAGATGACAGAATGGGAACTATCGAATTTTCTTAAGACTTTCAGATAGAAAAAAAGACACTATTTTGGTCCGATATCTATTTGAAAAAATGTCCAGAAGTGTTACACTTATATTGATACCTTCTAGAAAATAAACGAATGAAAGTTAGCCTATTGTTAAGAGGAACATTATTTTTTTGAAGAAAAAAAAATAGATGTAAAAAAGTTATTAGCTATAAATTTATAGTTCTATGCAATACTGAGATATTAAAACGTCCAAGTATGGTCGATGTCTAAGTACTATACCACAGCACCTAAAATTATTAACAAACACATATTAAACTACTAAAACCGTTATATTAATGTATTAACCTTAAATAAATATTGCATAAAAGAAATATCAAAAGGAAATTCAGCCATGGTTCATCTTTTACTCGGGTAAAGCCGTGGCAGGCAAGTGCTTAATAATATTGCATATATTTATTACTGATTATTAATTAATACGTGTAATGTTTTTAATAAAAATAAAAATTTTAAAGTTGAAGCATAATAGAAGTAATGTGGGGTATCGTGTTAAAATAAATCTGCCGACGAATAGTGTGCATTTGGATAGACAGATATATAATAAACTTGAATTCACAGTATCATCATTATTTTTTAAAATATTAGTTATAATCTTTTTAATTGTTGCGTTTTTTTTAATTAGTGAATCGATTTGAAAGTTTTTTTACATACATAAAACTGTATTACTAAAAATGTTTGCTCAGATTTCAACATTAGACATCAGCAATGAGTTTAATGTGATTAAAAAATAAAAATAATAAACTGTACCGAGATATTTAAAATTGGAAACGTTTTCGATTAAGTTCGATAATTCGCTTCAAGCAATCACGAGTCGTCATTTTCGTTTGTATGACTGCAAACTTAATCCCATTAATAGATTTTGACAGCATCATCATTGAACGTAAACAGATTTAATTGACATCAAATTACACTTTGTGGACGGACGTAGGAACATTGTTTTCTTGTGAGAAGAGTTGATATGAATCCGACCGGATTAATGTTTTAAGAGTGATATATTTGAAGTAATTTGGAATCCGTTTTAAGTCACCCGAAATATTAATTGTCATGAAACTCACAATGTTTACTTTCATATTACTTAATTCATAATATACTCTTTATACATTACTTTGTTACATAATTAAATTATTATTATAAGTATTATGTAGAATACAAATGTAAAATCATAATTTTAAATTTAATCTGTTTAAATTATCTTTATTTATTCACGAAATGCAAATTTATATAATGTGGGGAAAGTTAATTAGTTTAAGTTTGGCCCACAAAATATGCCCAGAATGTAGGAAATATTAAGGTGATACGAATTTTATACATGCATAATTCTTTATTTGTAACTCGTATATGCTTCACTAATAGAGGTGGTTTTGATAAGTCCTCCTGAATTATCTTTACTATGTAACCTCGTAATAAGTTTAGTTTTTATTTATTCTTTTAGAAGGTAATTAGTATATTCTCAAAAATTTCTGAATGATTTTTAGTGGGAGACGTACCTGATAATTTAAATACGGATCCTAATTAAAACAACAAAGTATGCACAATTAAAATAATATTAATTATTAAAATGAACATTTATTTCCAATATATAACACATTTGAATCGTTATTTAACACATTTGAATCGTTTCAATATAAAGTGCACATTCTATTAGTATTCCAAACCTAATTGCAATGAAATTCTTAGAGCATTACGCAATGTCTATATATATTATAATCTTATAATTTCAAATGATATATGTGTCGCAGTGAAATGGTGAAAACTGGGATTTGATCAAAACCTTAAGGGACATGTACAATTCACGGGAGACAATAAAATGGAAATTTGGCATTGCCGTTTCCCTAAAAAAATGAAGTGATTTGATCGAATTCCTTAACTTTTTCAGGGAATTAAAATAATATTATTTCTTGATATATTAAAAGTGTTTATTTAGTATACCAGGCATTATTAAATGTAGAGCACGTAACACAACAATGGTTATAGAAAACTATTTTAATGGATTTTAATGTATATATTTAATGAAATGTTAATTATAATATTAATTTATTTTTATTAAAATAAGTTATGGATTTATGGAATTTAAATTGACAAAGTATGTTATTTATTACAGGTACATCTATTTGCACAACTCTTAACATCAAAATAAGGATAATTTTCCTGCTATATCAGGCAGATTTAGCTTAATTCATGATACTCTTTGGATAAATGTAGTGGTAACTATTTGGAGAGCATTTCTAGAAAGTCAATATTTTATTATTTTAATTAAAATTGCAAACTGGTAGTTTGCAATAAATTATTTTTATTTTTCATATCCCCGTAGTATTATTTTCATCTAATAGACTACTATTTATCTTAGATACATCAATAAAACTTATGGAATCCACTAACATGTCTTTAAATTGCTTCAAAGCAGTATATTTCATCTTTTCAGCTGATCTTTTTAGGTTTTTTGCACCATATTCTTTTTGATTTTAATGCACCTTCTTTTTGGTATATATTTATGAGAAAATTTTCGATCCATGTTCTTTTTCTCTTACTGAATAGACTCTAGTAGATCCGTGAGAATAATTTTCCATTCCGTAAGAAATAAGACATGCTTTTTCTTCGATGTCAAATGCTTCCTTTTCTAAGACAATTAAGATTACATATGTTTTAATGATCGAAGTAGTATCTAAAGTACAGTTATTAGTTGGTTCGAGTTTGTCTTGTCGATAAAATAGTTGATTTTAGTGCCAGTAGATATCCCTAATTTAAGTGCTAGTAGATATCTCAAATTTATCTGGTACCTCTTTTAAAGCTGATTCAAGATCTGGTAAGTCCTCTAAATTTAAAGCTTTTTTGTAAATAAGTCAGCTGCTGGCAGATTACGTGACATTCAAGAATCATTGTTAATTGATTTAGCAACGTAATTAATGCATTCAGATGCTGGTAGATTTTTTAAATCTATATCTTTGCTTATATCCCACCTGAAGTTGTTGTAATACAACGAAACCTAGGTTGTGGTAAAGAAATTAAAGATAGTAGAAATAATACTACATCACGTAGTTTCATTTAATTGTGAATAATGCATTTCTACAAAAGTAACGCCAAATATGTTCAAGATCTTTTAAAGGTGAAACGTTTCCGCTGTTATTTAATGGAGCTTTTAGTAAAATTTTTGATATTGAAGTGCTATCGTTGTCTTGTTAATTAAGAAACAGATCAAGTCCTCTTTATTTTTCAAACATTTCTTTTAAAGTGTGAATAAATTAGCTTCCTGTTTTGGTTACGTTCTAAATAAAGCTTTGAAAGGTAATCGTTTAATGGTACAATGAAAAGAAAATTTCTTTTAAAATTGAATAAAATGTTTTGTATCATTGTCATTTAGCCAAGTAATGACGTAGCTTCGACATCTTGATCTGATTATTCAACAGATCCTTGATTTTTTAGTCACAAACTTGTTAATTCCTGTATGACAGCAGTTCTTAACTCACATCCGTTGTCACTTTGTGTTGTATGAGAACAATATATATTCAAAAATATTTTTAATAGCTTCATTGTTACTTCAGCTGCTCTTTTCAAAGTCATCGGCCACTGCTGAATATTGCCGCGTGATCCTGGCAGTATAATAGCCAATTATAAATTATGACTTCTATTATAACTTTCATCATATCGTAATTTTCAGTCCATAATAGTACTATTTATTTTTGTATTGGAGTTTAATTACTAGTACCAATTTAAATTGTTCACTGGCTATGATATCTTCTTCTATTCTTTTGCGAGTCCACATTGTTTTTTTTTATCATGCTTCTCTTTCAAAAACATCCTGATATTATCATTAAATTATTCTTCGCACACGATTTCGGTCAGAGTTTGATTTTGTGCGGCATCCAAACCATTTTACTGGAATGCGTACTTGATTATCGTAAATTTTAAAGACAATAATAAAAATACGCGTGACCTTCGTCATTAATATTTGACTACTACTATGCCGGTAAGGTAGAGGAGGATTGAAACAAGCGAGGTATAGCGCTGGGTAAGTCCAAATTTGTTTATTTCTTTTTTTCAGCAAAACAGTAGAGGTGTTAGATTAAAACTTCCTTAAAGATTTGATAAAATCTTGGTTTTTATCATTTCTCTACGGCATAACAATAATTCCTTGCATTTCCTTATTGCAAATGTTTTTTTCTATATCAAACTGAAATCCCTAGATAATCAAACTTAAATTCCTAGGTTATCTTTGAAAAGCCCTAAGGATCAAGGAGGGTAAACAAACACATTTTTATCTAAACATCAATTTTAAAAGGTAATAATTTGTAAAATATAAATCTCTGTTTGTAAAAACTATACCACAAGAGTTCTGTGCACCATACGTACTAGGTACATATAAAACTGTAAACTAAAGGTGAAAAACACTTTTTATGTAAAGGAGAACTACGAGTCCTTCTGTTAAACTACTTGCAAATATTAATACTTATTTTTTAAATATGTCCCATACTATAACTTTTTAAGTAAAATAAAAAATTCTAATAGTTAATTTAATGAAATTTCCATATAAACATTTCTTAATGATAACCATTGAGATTTATGAAAATTAATAATGCTTTATCAATGTGCAAAATGTGTTTTCAAATTTTGTAATTCAAAAAGAGATAATCAGAGATCTAAAATTTATTGATTATTATGGCAGCTATTTAGACGTGAGCTTGCTTTATCTATTTTTGAGTTTTATGAACTTCTGCAATAAAAGTGGGTTTTTACTTTTAAACCAAAATATCGTCAGCAAAGACATTTTTAAAAGAAATTGTAAAAGAAATTAATTTTTTTTAATATTTTGGATCTAAGATCAGCAAGTAATACTAGCCTCATTTTACAACGATCATCATCGATGTAAATCTGTATACTTTCAGATAACTGTTCTAGTTCCAGAAGACTTTTGTTGGGACACCGATATTAAATTACTGTAAAAGATATTTCAAGAGATAATTACTACAGTTGCCATTATTTGAATATAAGACTTAATAATACATCCAAGAGATTAATATGAGAATTTTGTCATTTTGTGTTCTTGTCAAATTTTTAAATTTCAATAAAATAAATAGTTTTATCTATAAATTTATAGATTTATCTATAAACGTTCCAATAATATTAAATAGTTTTATATATAAACGTTCCAATAATAAGATTCAACTTAACAAATCTAAATCGACCATAAGTATAAATTAATAAAAAATGGACAGTCGTTTTTTAAATTTGTTGTCGATAACTTTCTTAAAATAGTTGTCTTTTTCTCGTGTTACTATAAGTCCGTTTGATTGTTTATTTGTTCGTTTATTTTCGTTTAAAATAAAAATCTTTTATTGACTTTTAAAGAAAGTCTCTTCCCTATATACTATTCTTGTATTTGTTCATGTGTGCCAAAAACCGGCCGCCACGCGCCGAATAAAAGTCACCACTCCGGTCGAACTCGTCGTGCGGACCCTTTATTTCTTTTGTTTCCCATCCGGCCGGACCGTTTAGTCGAGTAACAACTGCCTTTGAGACTAGACGTCTTTTATGGCTTTTACATTGAGTTTACAATTAATTAACCATGTTAAGTCGTAGCCAACAAACCTTAGCTTTGTACTCTTTCACTGAAAAGGAAGCCTTTTTCACAATAAAATAGTTCAAAATCAGTGAAATCAATACGCGAAGGAGTACAAAAGTAGGGCTAGGCCTACAATTTGACACGATTAATTAATTGTAAACTCAATACGAAAGTCGTGAAAGATATCTACTCCCAATGGCAGTTGTTACTCGACTAAAGAGTCCACATGTCCGACTGGTTTGGCTGCAGTGATGACCCTTGTTCGGTGCGTGACGGCCACCGTCCGGCGTTTTGTTTGAATACCCTAATTTAAAAAAAAAAATTAAAAAAGCCATTCTAACCAGGGTTCAGTTTTGGTTGGACGATGAGGTCAAGTTAAGCAAATCAAACCCTCATTTCCGATCTTTTCACAGACTAAGCTTATTGAAGCTTTAAAAAAAATTTAATAGGTATTATCTATAAAAGCATTGCGTATTCGTTTAAATACTGAAATTGAATATTTTTGATACATGTTCTCTCTTTAGATTTTGATTACGTAGTTCTTTTTGATACATACGCTAATTTTATTGTTAGTTCAATCTAGAAAGTTTTTTTATCAATAATTCCTTTTCCGTGAATTTTTTTACATTCATATTTTTTTAATTCGCTTACTAAGAATAGTCATTTGAAATTTTGTTTTTAAAATTTTTAATGTAATATAAAGTGAAATATTTTATACTCATAATTAAAAGGAATGCAATAGACTTTTGTTTCCGAGAGTTCATTCATACATCATACATTTCTCACTATTCTTTTGCCTTTTGGAATATCCAATTTCCAGTACTTTTTGTTTTTTTGGAGATTGAATAATATTTCTGTTATTTATCCTGTTATATTCACAGCTTTAATAACTTCAGTATAATCCCACTGTGACGAGTTTACCTTGACATTTAGTGGATACAAAGGCTTAACGTTTCTCATTTCTGTTTGCGGGATAACTGGAGGTATATTTTCTTGCATTAATTTTGGTAATTTAAATAGAGAATAGATATATATTATATAAATATAAAATCTACAGTTTACGAACTATTTAATCGAATTGTGTAGTTATTCAATTGAAAGTTTTTAAGTATTTCTTACGTACCGGTGTTCGGCGGCTTCGAATTTAACTTGTTGTATAAGTTTTATACTTCATAAATTTGCTTCCAACTGTGCTATTAAAATTATTAGAAACGGTCTTACTCCAATATAATTCGAACTAACGATTACAAGATGGCAATTGTAAATAGTGTATCTTGAAATGAATAAAAATTAGTTTTAGAATATATATATATATATATATATACATATATATATATATATATATATATATATATATATATATATATATATATATATATATATCATGATTATTACATATAATTTTTTTGTAACAAATGTAAATATTTTTCAATTATGATCTATCGGTGATCGACCGACACTAGCACGTTTTTCACTTTTACTTTGTTTATACTGCGAGATATATTATTTCTTTATACTTTGCTGCATATTAATCGAGCTCCCTATCTAAAGTATTATGTACATAAAACTATTTGCATAGGTCTAAAACTGGAGAAACTATAAGGATATGATAGACAGACGGACCGACGTGACGAAAGAGTAGTTTGGTTTTTGGCATTTGTTTATCAAACCCTATAAAAAGAACTGCGATTATATTCGTTAAATTTTTACTGGTGTCTTTGTGGTTATTATTAAAATTTTTAATTGTTAAGTAGATATTTAGAAATAGCTACTTTTGTTATTATTTCTATATTCCGGTGGTTATATTTTTTTCTAAGTTCATCACGCTTACAGAATGAGTTGCTGTGAAAAGAAAGATATGACATTGTGCGAGATAAAAGACGGCGACCCTTTGCTATGATAGCTGATTTAATTAAAGTTTTTTCAAATTTAAATTTTTATTAAAAATACCAGTATCTTAAGGGAAATAGGTATAAAGTGTATGTGAATATTATTCTTCGAATTTAATATCTTTGAAAGTGTAGAGATTGTTACAATTTAGAGACCTGAGACCCATTCAGCATATACTCTTTGGTGGCACGTGGAAATTTATTGCTGATGGAAGGCGAGTCGATACCTTTCATACTTCCTTACGGTTACGTACGGACATATATAAGGTTATTTTACAGAGACTTCCATGTAAGCACAGCCATTAATTATTTAAATTTATATCTTTAATTACATATCATGTTCTTTTTACGAAGTTCTCCTAAAATATAAAGATGTTTATTCTCATCACGAAAATTATAATTCCTACGGGGATTTTTTTTGCAAGCCCATGGGTGGGACTATAACAGCCAAATCTTTATTTTGGCTTATTAATTGAATAGCTTATTAAATGAATGAAACAATTTAGAGATTATTCGTATTTTTTCCGCTTATTTGAATAAATGTTTTTTTTAATTTAAATGTTTTTATGATATATAGGTACATAAATTATTATGAGTTAGAAGCTAATTATTAGTCTGCTAGAAATTTTTGAATATCGCTTTATATTAAATGCAATAATAATTGGCTGCACAATTAATTAAAAAATTATCTCGTTAGTCGATATTGTAGAGACTATTGTTGATGAATGTAACTAATTCTAACGGCCATGGATTTCCAGTGATTTTATTTTACCAAAAAATCGAATAACATTTGAAAAATCTTGAAAAATGGAGTAAGAAATACAAAAATATTAGTAATTTTCAGAATTTTTAATTTAATTTTTTGATTTTAGTAATAAATGCTTGACAGGCTTTACGCAAACTAAATAATTTAGGTTTCAAAACACTCCGTAAAATTGTTTTAAAGATATATACCGTAATACTCTAAATATGGAACGATAATCGTAATAATTATTTATATAAATTGGTGGAATGGAATCTTTAATTAGGCAGTATTTGTCACCGGGTTCAATTATTATGTTGATTACTTTATTTTCAACATAATTAATACCTTTTTATTATCTTTTTGTCATTGCTCAAACTTGTAATTTCTTCTTTTTCCTTTATATTGAATCTGTGATATATGGTCACTGCTCTGCAGTGTGAGACTGCTGAAGAGTTTGTTTAAGCTTCAAGAATAAAAATAACAATGTAAGTATTATTATGTAATAGGTTGATATGTTATTTGTGAGGAACGTGTTAAAACAATTAAGATTATTCAAAGATTACACGTACTTTAGATTTCGTTATAATGATGAGCGGACGGACTTGACAAAATTATAGGAGTTGTTTTATTATGGAACCCTAAAAATGGATAAATTTCAATCAGAAAAAAAATTACACTCGATTGACTGATTTAGAAAATGGAATCCCATAGATTTAAAGAATATATTTCTAAATTTAAAAATCAATCTTGTAGCAAACTTCAATAAAGTATTATAAAAATGGAAGTACGAAATTTAGCAACTCCGTATGTGATGACTTATAGTTAGGTTTTAATGAATACTAGATAGAAATTCTTCGGTTCTAATCCTTATAAATCTTGGAAACATTATTTTACGTAAATATGGATTTAGTAGTTAATGAACACTAAAAATGCATTAAATATATGGTGTTTAGGAAATACTTGTCCATACCCATTTACTTATTATAATAATATTCTACATCTTTACATTGATCGTTGCTGTTTCATTTGATTTAAATATATTTTATACTGTTTATTACGGATTTCAGTATATAGCATGGCGGAGTTCTTCAATATACGTATAATACTAATAGAATTTGGGTAGACTACTTTTGATGTCGTAGTCAGTTTCGATCTAATTTCCGATGGTTTTCAATTAGGTAGATTACAAATTTCGTAATTAATCTAATTTTGATAATAATAGATACATTTTCACTTGCTTTTAGTAATATCTCTTATTTTCTTATAATTCACTTGCAATTTTTAGGAATTTAGAGGATGAGTAGGATTTTTTATCGGCTTAAATTAATTTCAATTGAATATTAATTCCGTTTTGATGTTGAGTTTAAGCAACAGGCTAAATTTTAAAAAGAGTTTGAGAGACTTATTTGCTTTCTTTGTCTCCCTTGGGTGCTTTAGTGTCTCAACTGTTATTTTGGACCTGGCATTGTCGCAGAAAAATTCTACCTACGAACACTGTGCAGAAAGAAATTAAAGCGGGTTGACTTTGCATTAAGTTTCATTAAGTAATTATGACTTTACATATAATTACATAATTATTTCAGTATAAATACTCTTTCACCAGTATTGAATTAATATCTGAAATACAAAGTGTTCGATACAAATGTTTGTGAATTGAAAAATGTTTCCTAGAAAATACAATGATAAAAATTATGCAAGCTCATGGTGTAAGCAAATAATTTCAAAAATTTGCAAACTCCAAATGTTACAGTTCTGGAACAGATGGATAGTAAAGGTGAAAATACGGTGCTGGCAGATGATTTCTATGGAGCAAAAAAGTTGAAAGGACTGTACAGTGCGTATGAGATGAGCGTACTTAGCTCAGCTTCGAAGGTGTAGATTAGTACTGCAGGTTTTATTGCACGTACGAGTGGCTGGTAGCCCAGTACAAGGCACGCGACTCCCAAATTATTGCTTTATGATTTCGTGCTAAGTAGCAACACTTACTTGATTTACCCTTTAAGTAAATATAAATAGGAGGTTCGATATAAATACGAAATTTCTCAAACGTAATCACTTAAAATACATAAAATCTTATGTCCTATAAATAATATAATTCGTGAACATTAACGATGAAGATTATGATCAAAATAACGATTTCGAATACAATTATGAAGACTTAGGTAACATATCAGTAGAATTGTCTATCGAATCGCCTATTGCTGTGTTATCAAAATCTTCGAAATTATACTGAAAACTGTAATGTCAGTCGTTATCTTGATTATTAGTGTCCATGTCAATAAAGAGCTGTGTGTCTATCTATTGTGTTGTTACCTTGGTAAGTAAACCTTGGTGAGATATCATAAAATATTCTCGCCACTTTTCACACCCAAAATAAAAACCCAACACATGGTAAAATTTAATAATCACCAAATTAAAGACCACTTACCTTATATACTAGCCGTACAATTTAGTGGCAAATATCTTATAGATACCGGAACATGATCAATGATTTCCTGTAATGGAATTACCAACACTATAATGGGAAGGGTAATTGAACGTAAACAATTTGAAATACAAACTGCCCACGTAATTTCACGCCACGTTACTGTAGTTCATCTTCTACTTCCCTCAGTCTTTAATTCTGATATGATACACAAATTTCTTATATTCAATTTCGATGTGAGATATAAAGGTCTAATCACTCTATAAAAGTTAAAGAAACCTTCTAAAAATCACTTTCATTGATCGAAAGATCACCCAAATTTATGGAATATATGATTAGATACCTTTATTTATCAGGTGACCTGATGTTATTTACTGTAAAATAATTATAAATATTTCATAAAATAATTCGTAATATCACAAGCAAAATAATTTTATAAAATACACCCAAGCAATATCACTACAGGCGATAGCAGCATTCATGTAGCATATGCTCTATATAAAGTTGCTACAGGAATTCTACATTTTTTATAAATGCAATTTAGTCTATTTAG
Organism: Druceiella hillmani; assembly: GCA_039881145.1. NCBI lineage: Eukaryota > Metazoa > Arthropoda > Insecta > Lepidoptera > Hepialidae > Druceiella > Druceiella hillmani. The sequence continues at coordinate 56,863,345 of JAYKKI010000002.1, forward strand.
GAATGCTAATAAACCTAGATAAAAAGACTTACACATGAAATTATTTATTCTCCAGGTACTCTAATGACTATAGACTTAATATACTACGAAACCAAGTCCATGGTTATGACATTTGAGAGCTTCAGGGCGCTCCACGGACAGGACGATTCTCGGACCTCCGTAATATGTGCTACTGTTACGTGGCGTGCACCGACTGGCTCGGTAGTGCCTTTGTGCTCCGCCTTATATCGTGATTACTTAATCTGAAATTTAAATATTTACGAAATTCAAATTAAAATATTATTTTAAAACATTTGTTTATTTTATGTATATAATTCTTTAATCCTTTCATATTTACATTTAGTACCATTTACATTCAGTAATTATTATTTTTTAATTGAATGAAATTTTAGAGTATGCGTTGTCTTTAAGCCTCAGTAATGATGTGTTTCACTTAAAGCTGAAATAAAAAGAAATTTGAAAACAAAGCGTTCTACTACCGTACTGTGAAGTGACCATTTTTCTGTCTTTATGTTGATGGACGTGTCTCTGCCATGGATCGTAATAAGCGTATTGCTCGTTTTTATTAAATAGACATTACACCAATTTAAATAGACAACAGGGAAGATACTGGACATATCCATTAAATAACGTTATGAATCGTGTTGGCTTTTCTCGAAAATAGGAAACATTAAACATGGATGGAAAATAAATTTTTGGATACTTATAATGAGGGTATCATAATTTCAAGAGCTATTACCATATATACTGAAAAAAAATCTTAAATGAAGGAAACCTGTTACCCTTCTAGAGATGCTGGGTTTGATTGTAAGGTAAAGTACACGAAATATTTTTTTCATATATTAATTTTTAATTTTTTATTGATCTTTATGGCGCTAAAAATTAACATTGTGGTTTAATACTAAATTACTTATTAAACGTAATAATTTAATTGATCTTTCAAAAATAAAGTGATTACTTCAAGAAAAATAAAAAATTTCGTCTTGTGTACTATATGATGTAGCGGATGTTTCGTCCAGTAATAGTGGTGAATTTATTGGACGTTTTTGGTTTGATGACTCGGGACGTATTTGCGTGAATGAAGATTCCAGGAGTTGAAGTTTTGTAGCCACTCTAATAGGTACTATGATATCCCTGAGTTGGATATCCTTGAGTATAGCCCTGACGTTGATATCCCTGAGTAGAGCCGTGAGGTGGATATTTCTTAATCGAAGGTCAAAGCAATTCCGTTAGTACCTTAAGCACGCAGCTTTGAAATATCAATTTGATGATCATTCAAACTTTGAAGAGACAGTAAAATCTCTTTGAAAAAACACAGATGTCTATCCTCCAGTGTTTTTAATACCTGCTTGAAGTTCGTCTTTTTCGCCTGTCTTTCATTTCTTTGATAACGAGGCAATGCTGTACTTTCATTTTGTTTCTTACTATTTAATTCAATTACTTTTATACTGGAATCAGTTTCATTTTGCGTAACTTTTTTCAAAAAGTGTGATTGTTTATTCAAGTGGTATTCTTTCATTTTTGAAGATCCTGTCCAGACCGATTGGGATTGTTTAGTTTTTTTTTGGTCTTTTATCGCCTACCACTTCTTTATAAATTCATTACCCGTATAATTAAATTTAAAAAAAAATCAGCTAACGGAGCTCCTAATAAAAAATAGTAATAAAGAAATTTAATATTAAAATAACAATAATTAACACTAAATAAAACGACTTAACCGGATTTTGTCGTGTGTTGACTACTTATCAATATTTTTAAGATAAATTTATTTAGCCCAATGTTTTGTTGATTTTTCGTAAAAATATTGATAATAGTCTTGATAATAATAATTGATAGTCAATATACGACAAAATTCGTTTCAGCCATTTTATTGAGTGTTAATCGATCGTGAAAACATTAGACATTATTATCACGATAATTGATACAAAATTAATTAACAATGACAACCTAAAAATAATACGTAAAAAATATTTTGATACTTTTAATATCTACTTATGATATTTACTTTTTTCAGATTTCTAGCAAGCGGAAATGACTGCCAAAACATGTATTCTAATTACTACCGAGGTCCAAGTGAAATCGCAAAAATTGTGAGGGTAGTCTCTCGCGCTATATGGGAACATTAGGAGCTGTCAAAACATATCTAAAATGACACAACAGTTACTAGAAGATTTCACTGTAGACTTTAATAAGAACGCCAAGTTTCCTCACTGCATAGGAGCTCTCGATGGCAAACATATCCGTATTTGGAGTCTTGCTCACAGTGAACTCTAAACATTAAGATTTTATAATGAAAGGTAAATAACCTATACCAAGACTAAAACAGTTACTTGGTTTTCCAAATTAATTTCCATTTATTTTCCAGTACCATTTGTGTTCAAAATCCAGTTCCATCTACCGTCATGTGTCCTTATTAAGGCAAGCATTTGTCTGTACAACAAAGAATTTACAACTATCGGTTGAGGCGAGCTCGGAGATATATGGAATACGCTTTCGGCATCCTAGCCAATAAATGGCGCATATTACGTCGAGCTATGAATGTGAAATATGAATTTGCGATAGACCTTATACAGGCTTATTGTGTATTACATAACTATGTACTCAATCGCGATGGAGTACAGGTATCTGATGGCATTATCTTTGACGATTTTGACCTCCAAATATTGCAATCGAAAACACTCCATGAAATTAGAATGAGCCCACATCTAATACGAAATTAATTATGTAATTATTTTTCTAGTGAAGTTGGTGCCCTTAGTTGGCATTTAAAACAAATATGAAAATACGTACCTATCGGACTACACCACACTATACACCTATGCATTTATAGTCGACCACAAAAGTTAAATTACATTCTCCAGTACATTTTGTATGGAAAAGTATAATTCCACTTTACAGTGCAGTGAGTCTAGTCGAGTGTATATATAGAAGCACTATAAATTATTTTATGTCTAAATAATCAATAATGATTAACAATGATAATTAGATTAAACTAAAATAAACTATAGAGACGCTTTATACCTAGGATAAATCGCCTTCCCGTAAGTTTGCACTTACGGGAAGGCGATGGTCGCAGATATAAAGCGTTTCTATAATTTATTTTAGTTCAATTTTATTTATTGAATATATTTGGCGTTAATTTTGTAGAAATCCATTATTCACAATTAAATGAAACTACGTGATGTAGTATTATTTCTACTTTCTTTAATTTCTTTACCACGACTTAGGTTTCGTTGTATTACAACATCTTCAGATGGGATATTAGCAAAGAATCTTTGCTAATATCCCACCACAATGTTGGTAAAACTATATATAATAACACGGAATCCTTGTAAGGTTCATCACTTCCTCATTCGTTTGTTTTTCTCAAAAACCCTGTTGGAAATGTTAATTTTTACATTATTTTTTTTTCAAATTTATCGGTTGATTACATTCAAAAATATTTTTCTCAGATTTTATGTATGAAAATTTTAGAAATGTTGCAAAAACATCCGCAAGAAAATAGAGGGACGTATTTTCTTATGTCCAAAATTTCTAGTAAAATTTATAAAAAAAAAGTCACTGAAATTTCACCCAAAATTTACTCAAAAACTATGATTTTAAACTGTATAATTTTGAGAAATTCAAGAATTTTACACCAGTGAACAAGAATATATTTGAACCAGGTATTATATTTACATGCAAAAAATAATGCTATTACTTGGCAATACAATACAATCGAAATACTACGTAGCGTTGTTTGTCTGTGTATACTTAAGTGTGTCAACGTGGTGCCAGTTCCAGGGGTAAAAATAAAGTTTATTTTGCACGTTTATTTTCTATACTGCATCATATGGAAATCCAGGGATCAGGGTCATTATTTCGATGCGCTACTAGAATTTATTCCTTAATTACGATTGTCTTGGAATGTCTAATATATATATATATATATATATATATATATATATATATATATATATATATATATTTATATCAGTATCAACCATCAATATATATGTAATCATTAAAACAGCGTTCATAAAAAAACATTCACTCGACTGTTTTCTTGTTGATTTACGTTGCTAAAACTGGTCTGCATGATTTTTTTAAACGTGTCAATATACAACCTATATCCATCCTGAAGGTCGTTTCTAAATATCGGTGGAAGGATTTCAAATCGAATGAGTAGTTTCGGAGATACCTCCTACATCTAAAATTACATACTTTTATACTTTTTTAATACTCAGAACTTCTGATTTTACTCCTAATGGGAGTTCATACTGGGCGCTATATATGAAAGCCTATTTTTAAGGAGTAAACTCCAAAAATAATAAATTTTTGCAATATTTTGATTATTTTAAAATCAAAGTACGTTGCATTAATCTTTGTATATACTTAATTAATTAAGTTTTTAACTTTATTATAACATAGATAGTTCATTTATTATAACATACACTCAATATAATTGTGGCTCGGAAATGAATCAAACAGGTGCTACACTAGCGCTACGAACTTTTGCGTGTTTTTTCATTACTCTACAGTGAAGACTTATATACTTATAATATTTGTTTAGATGTAACCAGATTAGAGATGAACCACGTACTTAATGGTATGAATTGTTGATGGAACTAAGTTCCTCTTAGTTTTTTAGGTTCATAGGTTCACAGTAATTCCACAGTTTAACTTTACAATACACCCGCATTCTACTTGTATCACTATTATGTTCCCTGCCACCAAGATAGGCAGAGTGACTGACGCATATACACCTCCTAGTGGTTAAGTGGTCTGAATTGACGTGAGTCTGTCCAAAGTTCAGTCAGCCTTATTGAGTTTAAATCAGTTCACAGAGAATATATATTGCTATTGCTTATATACAGACTAATACTTATCGTTCGAAGAGGTTATATCTTACAAGTTTTTAGTACTTATTAAAAAAGTCAATTTATTTTTATTTAAATATATCAAAAATGACTTCAAAAGTCTAACTTTATCATCGACGTAAATAATAGATGGAAACAGTGGTTTCCGTCACTGACCAAGCAAAGAAATAGAAGAACATAAAAAGGTATTAAAGAAAGTTTCAGTTCGATTGTTCTGATGCTAAAAGTTTTAGACAAAACAGGTCATTGTGTTATTGTGTCAAAGTATTTCCAATCAATGGGAAAGTTATTCTTGAATGAAATCTTAAGGCAAAAAAATATTAATAACAAAAAATAACATTTTAAATATGAGTAAAATATAAACAATATTTGTATATTTTAAAATTACAGATAAATTAATTTTACATTCATAGGTGTAGGCATGAGCAGGCACACTCACACGTACGTATATATGCTCGAACCCACAGATCATGACCAGATACACAGATGAAACAACCTTACAAGCATTGTTCAAATATATTGTATATATATATATATATATATATATATATATATATATATATATATATACAAGAAGATTTAGTAATTAAATCTATTAAAGACGTGTTTAGTTTTTTGATGATAAATCTTCATTTTTGCCAAGTTTACTTTAAACGTTGGTAATACGTAGTGTAACGATTTTGATACAAAAAGGTTGGTCAAATCTTTTACTTATAATTTCAGCAGAATATTTTTACTGTCTTCAGATATTTATTTTATGAAAATGGCCTTTTTACACCAAAATCGTTAAAAAGAGGGTAAGTTTAGAAAATTCATTCCAAACTTTTTTCACATTTCAAACCATTACTTTAGTTTTAAATGTAAAAAAAACAGTAAAATGCACATTTCTTCTTCTTTAATTTGCTAGTGATATAATAATTCAGATAGAGGCAATAGTAAAAGAGAAAAAGAAAGATATTTACTCAACAAAAATATAGTTGCAATCGTCAATACAAGTGATACGTTACAATATACCAGTCCGTCCACAAAAAAGATACGTGCAGAATGGACACTACGCATACCAACTCATATAAAAAAATGTAGTCACACTTTTTATATCTTCCAAAATGCTATTAAAGTAAATCCCCTCTCTCCTCGACTCACGCCTTCTGACCAAAGTGACTTGTCTTATTATTATTAATGCCCATAGATGGCCTAATATCCTATTCTCTATTGCTCATAGAGGGCGTTGTTAAAGATAAAAATAATTGTTATTTTTGTAAATTTATTTATTAAAACCATTGTAACACAAAAATTTCAATTAAAAGATAAATGTGAAAATAACATTGCTATAAAATTGAAATTAGTTTAAGAATCAATACTATAAAAATACAGTTCAAGAAAATTTTAATAAATTCGAAAATGAATTATGAATAGCATCAAGGTTCGGTAAGTAGCTGTCTGACATAACTAGTTGGTAATTGCATTTACAAGTGTGATGTTTGACATAACTAGTAGGTAATTGCATTTACAACTCGTACATCTAAAAACAAACAAAAAGTACACAAATACAGATACAATTATAGAAGTATCTTGTGATCTATTAATGGATGGGACATGTTTTCAAACTTTTGTTAAAACCCATATTTGGTCAGCAACGAATGTGATTTCTTGAAAAATTGAAGAAAGCCACTATTTCTTCTAGAAGGGGCTGATACAAACAGAAAGACTAATTTATTCATAAATATCTTATAAATTTACATAATATTTAAAAAAATTATATATCAATTAAATATTTCCCGTGATCGTGCGTTCAGTTTGAAATGTATAACTAATGTTTTTTCATAACTAATGTATAACTAATGTTTTTCCGGACCGGAACGCTTGGCCTGGGTTTCGTTGACGACTGTATCAATGATTTACAACACTAATATTTTTATGACAAATTTTATCGTTAGATAAACTGATCAAAGACTATTGCAAATTTATTAATACACGGAAAGTCATTTCATTATTTGAAAATATAATCCATTCTTCAAAATATTACAAGAGTTAATAACTAATACGTGTCAGAATTACTTTCTAGTATGCATTTTGTTTTGCGGCCTCAAAGAATAAAATTTACAAACTTTCGGTTCGAGGCAACATTAAAACTGACAATTTGGGAATATTTTTTGTAATGCAATTTTATATTAACCAAAAGTACATGCCATTTTTATTTTGATCGTCAATTATAAATATATGAAAGATTATAATTAGATAAACAATTTATAAAATAAATATATAACGATAAAATGGCTTCAAAACCTTATTTAAGTTATACGCCATACCTGAAACATGAAATATTTGAGAATATTTAAAGTATAAAAACAAATCTTCTGGGCAATACTTAACGGACTCCCCGTTTTATTTGTAGTTTGTTGTCTGGGTTACATCTACTATGACATTTAGGTATCACTAGAGGTCGCTATTTAATAATTCTATTCGTTTAAGTTTACCAACTTTTTCCTGACGAGGTACTGTCATTAATTCGAATACCCGTTTGACCGCCCCCCGTGTCAGTCATTATGGACTGAAATACGCTCATGATCGGTTATATATATTGCTCTGAATAAAAATATCCGTGATGTCTTTTTGCCCCGTTGGTGTAATATAATCGAATCGACCATTCTTAAGCATGATAAATAATTTTATTTAATTGGAGTATTTTATTTCGTCGTGTTTATTACGTTATATTACAGTTGATTTATGCTTCCGTTATATTTATATATATATATATATATATATATATATATATATATATATATATATATATATATCACTCACGTATATGTCGGTTTGTATGTTACAGCCGTTTTTTCTCAGAAACCATTTGATGTAATTTCATATGTAGTGTTGGGTACCGTTTGTAAAGACTAATTATAAGGATAAATATTTGTTTGTAATTTTAAGTATCATATGTTCAGAAACATTCTGAAAACTTCTTTTAAAGTTTGTATGCAAAACATCTAAAAGAAGCACGCGTTTTATCTATAAATATTAATTTTTAACCGTGACTTCGCGCACGTGGTTATAATTAAAAACTTATGGGGAGAAATTTGGATACGAAGTGCCGTATAGAATGATTAAAGGAAATTAAATGCTAAGCCATTATTTTCTTGACTTTATAAATTTCGTGACAAAATAAAATAAAAATAAAAATATTTCCCTCTAAATTAGGAACATAAGGGAATTATTTTGTTGCTCTCTTATATTGTTTACGTAGCTTTTCAAAAAATCACGCCTGTCCGTGACTCCGTTGCAACGTTACTTTGTTAATCCTATTATGTACTTTTTTGTTTCAAAAAAGAATTTCCCCGAAGAAATGAGATTTCCATCTTTGTGCAAAAAATTACGTCGAGCTATTGCTTCCCCGCGACGTGACAAAAAAACAACAAAACACATTTTCCTATTTAAAATGTTATTTATGATTATAATATTAGTTAGGATGAGATTTTCCGTGATAAAAAATAACCTGTGTCATTACTTAGCCCACTAACGTATGAAAAAGTCACGTCGATTTATTGCTCTGTTATGACGTAAAAGAAGAACAAAGACGCACTTTTTAGAATTGTTTATATTAGTTAGAATTATGATACTGGTTAATATGCGATTTTCCAAGATGAAAAGGAGCCCACGTCATTTCTCGGCCCACCAAATCTCTTTGTGTAAAAATTACGTCAATTTATTGCTTCGCTGCGACGTAAAAGTAGAACAAAAAACACAAATTAAAAATCAATCGATACTCACGACGAGATACTGCTATCCAACTAAAACCGTACATGGAAAATAAAATTATTGAACACAGCCATTCTAATTAGCTGGCCTGGCGAATGGATGAAATCTTAATTAATGCAAAATAAATGAAACTGGTTACCAGACAAATAAATAATACATATTTTTATTTTAATTATAATATAGGTGGTCAAGTGATGCGGATAGACTCTAAAATAATTGCACACTACAAGCGCCGAAGCAAAGCGTGTATTAATGATTTTACGGCTAGTAAATATCGAGTGACGAAATTTCTTCAATACATCCTGAAAATTAAATACGTATTATATAAATATGGCCTATTTTATTGTTGTCAATTATATGACCAACAGCCGCGCTTTACATATAAAGTTACCGGGGTATCGATGTTATTATATAAATAAAATCGAATGGGCAGCAAAGCTCTTGTAAAAATTTGCAAATACAAAGCTAAATTAAATTCAGATAGGAATTGAATGACTTCACTATTTTAGCAACGTTGGTTTGTATTTTGTTGGGAATAGTAGTCTGACTTAAATTTTATTAATATACGAGTATTATATGCTTACACGTTATCGGTTAATTCATCAGGTATGAGTTCATGAATTCCTTTGTGAACGCTAAGGAAAATTAATGACAAAATTTACAATGCATAATCACAGTAATTTACAAACTGTGCCATAGTTTCTTTACACAGGCGCCATACTGTTTTATTCAAACTTACGCAAGAGCGTATTTAATTCTTACGAAATAACGGGTTTTCTTTAGTGATTGATTTAGAATTTATTTTTGACTTGTGTTCTATTTATATTATTATTTGTTCCAATAAATGATCTTTTTGTTAAGTTATTGAATATACATTGCTTCCTGGATTTGATAGTTAACGTTAGAGACGTAATAAATGGGGTTGAAATGAAAATATAATACTAATTTTTCGACTAGATTTAAAAAAATATTTTTGAAGAAAAAATGATTTCTTTCTTTTCTCAAATATGTTTAAAATAATAATTTGGACTTAAGGATTTTTTCCTTTACTTTAGTTTTGAAAGAAAAAATCATACCGCAATCCGAATTCCGTAGTTTTGAATTCAAAACTCTAGTACCTTATCTCTATGTTAATGGTCACGAAATAAAGATAAACTCACTACATACTACATACAATTTGGTGTGAATGTTGGTAAAAAACTATGTGAGGTAGTAATGCCAAATTTCAAGCACGTAATTCAACTAAAAGTGTTTGCATATCAAACAACATAATCACGCAAAACATGCCATTAATAAAAGCTTACAACTATTAAATACTTATTTCAAACCAATCTAAGCATGTTCATTTAAAAACAGAGGTGACATTTAATAGTCTCTATTGCAGTTGTGTGTACTTTAAACAATATAGTATTTCATTTCAATTTAATTAGCATCAATATTTATCCACAATTAAATGAAACTACGTGATGTAGTATTATTTCCACTTTCTTTAAATTCTTTACCACGACCTAGGTTTCGTTGTATTGCAACATCTTCAGGTGGGATATTAGAAAAAGATGCTAATATCCCACCTGAAGATGTTGTAGTACAACGAAACCTAGGTCGTGGTAAAAAAATTAAAGAAAGTAGAAATAATACTAAATCACGTAGTTTCATTTAATTGTGAATAATGAATTTCTACAAAATTAACGCCAAATATATTCAATCAATATTTCTATTTTTTATACATACATAATTCTACGTAGTTACCAATAATGTATTATATGACCACAGGTAGATTATAAGAATTTCCAGCTAGCAGAGGGACAAGTATATCGCCATTTTAAATGTAATAAATCATAACAACAAAATTACCACTTTGTCAATCCATAAATTCGTGGTCTTAAATGAAAGTAATTTTATTCGTAGTTACGAAATTTCACAACTAGCCTGTTTGTGTATTATACTGATTACTATTCCATTTCTTTAAATATAAGAGATATTGACATAATGGCCAAAATAGGGTTTATATTTTCATTGTAAATAAGGAAATAAGCTTGAGTTTATACGATAGAACATCGGGTATAATGTACATCTGGAACATTGTTTTGATTTATTTTTTCTATCTGTGCTCTCAAGATATTTAATAAGAGCTTTTACCTATAGAATTAAAAAAGTGTTCATTTAAAGATGCGTTTACGTAATCATGAATCTGACTGAATATTAAGTGACTAATAAAATTTCTTGTTGACTTTTTACATTGTTACTCATTCACTTCCAACTTACTACTCTCATACAGTACACCGACGATCTTAAAACGAATACTACAAGTAAAGAATTAAGCCCTTTACAAATTGCTTAAAAGTGCTCGTGTTTCTTAAATGTTAAAAGCTAATTATGACATACAAACAGTATGAAATGACACAAAGGGGCGTAAGTCGGTGCGCATTATTTCATTTGAGTACTTTTTGTAAATTGGACCTTTTCGTTTTAAGAGCCCCAGATTGCATACTTGACTTTTCAACGATATACTTTGAACCCATACTGTATGTTTATAACGTGATGTTTTTACTCCAATTGTATTTAACGTATTAAGTATGAACGTTATTTAGAAAGGCTCGGGTTTTTAAGAAATAGATTAATTTCTAATTTGGTAAAAATGACAAAGTATACAATCTGGCTGATCTAGCTTGGTACTATAGACATGTGACTCATATCAAAGAAAATCAGGCTTCAGAACCAGAAATATATCATCTGCCTTGTAATTATTTATATGGTGCTACAGAGTTGAATTAAAAGTATGACAATTTTGGCGTAGGGGTATTTAAAAATTAATCTCGGGATGGGTATGTATTCTTTGACTACTATTAGCCCATCAAGCTGGAAATTTAATATTTGCCTGTTAGATGACTAACACTTAATCAACTTTGATAATATGCCAGCCTTGATTTTTATTTTATTTAAAAAAAACCCATCGAGTGAATAGACTAAAAAAAATTAAGTCAATATAAAATGATGTTATATTAATATTTCGAACAAAACAATTATTGTTGCCAACGATTATATACTGTTTTCCCCTGGGTGTAAAAATAGATGCATGTTTAAAAAATTGTGAGGTCCGCTATGAATTTCTTTTAATATTTTTGTCAAACTTTACCAATCCGAGTTTTTCTTGGTTTTTTGGCTCAGTACGTTTGGAAATCTCTTTTACCATGCAATTTAAAATTGTGAACAAATTATTTTTGTATTTCTTATAATAAACCTTCTCAAACTATACTTCGCATGCAACATAAAATGAGAAAAAATGTTTTTGGAGACTTTCTTTTACCTCCTATGGAATTGTTAAACGAATATCTTAAAAAAATTGGTGTTATATATTATTGGGAAAATATGTGGGTTAATAAGATGTGTTACTATGCTAGCTTTCAAGTTTGTGAGAAAATAGGCTTCGCATATACAAAAATGTAAATTTATTACCTACTATATTTTATTATGTGTAAAAGAATGGACATTATATTAAAAATTAACTTAGTAGAGAAACTGAATATGAGAAGTTGAATATATGTGTCACATCCAAATCGACCGAATCGATCATCCGAGTTCACCGGAGGTGAAAGTAATGACACAGCTCTCGCTCATTAGTAATAATGTGGTTTTAAATGGACTAAATTATTTGATTTAATGTTTCGAAGATAATATGCTTAGCTTATAGCTTTGATTTTCTAAGAGTATATCTTTATTGCGGCACATTGCGGTGGCATAAAATCCAAAAAAATACACACAGGCTTTTAAACATTTTAAGGAATATATTTTTTTGGCTAAGCATATTATCTTCGAAACATTAAATCAAATAATTTTTGTGAAGTCTCAAATATTAATAGTTTTTTTTAAATTAATCTAGTGAGTTTAACTAGTATTGGTGACGTATTTGTACAAACTGTTTTCGTGCAATGACGCCATTTTATTTCTTTTAAGAGCAAATGAAAAATATTGCAAACTTTGAATTAAAAATTTGCGATAATTTTGGTGTGAAATTAGTATTCATTTTGAAAGATCAGGAATAAACATATGCACAAATAATTGTTGATTATGACTATTAGTGGGTAAAACGTTCTGATTAACAATTAATGTGACGACGTAAACGACAATAAGAAAAATAATTATTGAGATTAGTAAACAAATGCCATATATATACGGTGTGCGAGCGTGGGTGCGTGCGTGCGTGCATACGTGCGTGTGTGCGTGCGTGCGCGCATACGTGTGTACGGGAATACACATAGAATTGCTCGATATTCATCAAATTAAGGTTCGCCTCTATAATTTATTAAACTTAATGCATTCATGTACTGCTCTTTTATCCACGATAAAGACCCAAACGTAGACATTTTACAAGTTTTCGTTTTCTCTGTGTAGTTAGCATCCCTTGGTGATATGAAATGTTTTGTAATTCTTTCACATTTTATGATTCACAAATATTTTAAAAAATATTGATTTTTTCCGGTTAGAATTTACAAAATCTTAATGCGTGTTATTTGTTTATGCAGATTATACACATACACATTAAATAAAATAAAAAGATGATACATTTAAAAGTTTATTAGAATTCTAATAATGCTATTAAAATTAATTAAATTTTCTGAGATTCGTAATGTATTAATGCGATCGAGTGGACAATAAATAGAAGCTGGTAGTAAATTTTTCGCTTCTTGATGTTCATTTTCATTCGGTTACCGCACAGGATCACGAAAATGATAAAATTGCTCTTGTTAACTTTAATATGAAATTGCTAATGGCAAACGATGCGTGGAAAAGGAGAACGCGGGTGTGTGGGGTATAATGCGATAGAAAATTATATCGCTCATATTCGTTCGAGTCCTTCGCGTTCACTGATTCTTGCTGTCGATTCGTTTTTCGGTGAAAAATGATAAAATTTTATGTTTTTGCTGTGTATATGTTAATATATATATATATATATATATATATATATATATATATATATATATATATATACATATATATATATATATATATAAACATATACGCAGCAAAAAAGTAAAATTTTATCATTTTTCACCGAAAAACAAAAACATTCAAGAACCGCCCGTCCTTGCTTTTGTCAACAAGGGATTAAACCGGACCACAATGCGCCTTTCGCTAATGCCTTCGTATTCTCCTCGCTGACTAACTCGTATCGGGAGTTTTTGTTGCAATTTAGGATGACAACATGACGTAATATTGATTACGAAGCTGGTATATTGAGATTGCTTAAGAAGGATGAGATATGGGTAAATTTTATATCGCTAATAGTACTTGGGTAATAATATATTCGGTGATAAACTCTGTACAGATAGTGTTTAAATTCGAATTAATATAAAGAATAGGTACTTTTTAACTTCAGAAATGATATACATCCAGCAGGATGAAACTTTTTTATAAAATTATAATTGACTGCCACGACTAGTCAGAGATGGCGTAACATGTATTTCAAATATAAAAAAAAATTTAACATTTTTTATAAAGAAATATGAGATGTATTTGGTAAGAAATAATTCACACCGCCCAGTCTTCATTGATAATGCACACAAGCAAAGTCGCAAGCAAAAGCCTAGCTATGGGAAATACTTGGTAATTTTGGACTCTGTGTCTTTCGAAAAATTTACCTCGTAGCTTTCCTATAAAATGGATAAGTCGTTATTGGGATATACTTCACTTTTTTACTCTTATTGAAGCGCATTTGCGCAATCATGATGACGGTTCTTATCTTTCTTATTAGTCAACAGGAAATTCATGGCAAAAACGATATGAATAAATTTAGTTCCAAAAAAGAAAGTTTTTTTAAATTTTTGATATGTCAAAAGTTTAAACTGAAAGCTAACAAGAACTCACAACGAACTAAATGATTAGGAGATTACAGTTCATAGGAGTAGTGCTTATCCAAAAATTGAGAAATCAAATTTAATCTGTCGAATGTACTGTCACTGGTAATAAAATAATTTTACTTCAAATCTTACATTTAATGCATATATTTCGAATTTTCAGTAGGCTTTTGTGAACAGCGCGAGCCTGGAACGGGGATGGTTTTTGGATCGTTAAAGAAAAATTTTGGGCAATTCAAATATCCATTATCGGAAATATAGTAATTTAAACTGTGTAATATGATAAATTATATAATACTGACATTGTTTTTTTTTCCTGTGCTATTCTTGATAGAATTTCAATTCGATTTAATGGTAAATATTTGTTGGTCTGTAAACAATGTACCTTAAATAAATATATTTGCATCTTTAATGTCATAATCTTTGAAAATATCAAATTTAATTTCGAGAAACCCCATGGTTTCAAATAAAACCCAAGTGATAGTAAAAATTAATTGTACTTTATTGCTGGTCGTCTAATGTTGAATTTCAAATTTATTATGCAGCTCTTTGTTATGATTTTTGAGCGTATAACTACATACCTAAATAAGTAGTTTGATATAGATTAAATAAATTTATATGATTTTAAATAGAAGAGTTAAAAGATGGAAGATTTAATTTTTATACTGAAAATTAATAAAATTAAATTCTGCCATCCAAACAAAAATTTAAATATGACATATACCGCACTTCATCTCATTGTCCTTCAAGTTCTATAAAGAACGTGATGAAGTTGAGAGTTATGCTTAACTGCAGTGCATTTCAATATTTTTAACTTATGTATATACATATATATGTGTCATTTTAATAAATCCAAATTTCAATTTTATCTCATTTAAAAAGGAAAACTAATTTTATACAAAAAATGCGTACATAAGCGAATCAGTAACTGATTATTTCCTTCATTTTATTTTTATTAACATTTTACGTAACTTCAGGTCAAATCTTTTCAATAAAAAAAGTAAGATCTTAATTCTCTCGTTCTTCTTTCTGTACAAAGTTTACTTCTCTTTTAAAAAAAAATAAATCGAAATCTTGGAAAACAAAAGGGCGACTAAATAATACTAATAATTAAAACGAATAATGAGTAAAGCATAAATTTATATTCATAGTCCATTTTATCAATCGAGTTTTTCGACCTAAATAACAGACGGAAATAAGATATTACATTAGATTAACTAATAAGTAAAAATGCTTTATTAAATGGTGTTCAGCATTAGACCTCATAATTAAGGCACAGATTGTAGCCGCGTAAATATTCCTTTAATTAACCTTTATCTTGATTCACGTTCCCATAGGCCCATTATATAAAAGGCAATAAATACAGCTGGGATACCGATAAAATATTAACGGTGACCTCTATAGCTCGGGTCAATCCTCTCGACGGAAGAACCTGGCTCGAAGAACATGTCTATACTTTCGGGTAAACGTATTTCTACTCACGAACGAACGTATCTCGGTAATCGTTTAGCTCTCGTACCGCAAAAACATTCGAGAACCGCCCGTCCTTGCTTTTGTCAACAAGGGATTAAACCGGACCACAATGCGTCTTTCGCTAATGCCTTCGTATTCTACTCTCTGACTAACTCGTATCGGGAGTTTTTGTTGCAATTTAGGATGACAACATGACGTAATATTGATTACGAAGCTGGTATATTGAGATTGCTTAAGAATGATGAGATATGGGTAAATTTTATATCGCTAATAGTACTTGGGTAATAATATATTCGGTGATTAAACATTAAAGTTGTTTTATTTGTATTCATACGCGTAAACTTGATTACTTTTAAGACAAATTATTTCATAATAGAGTTTAAAACTAATAATTATTTTAATGAAACCTGATTAAGGTTTTCATGGAATTATTTCATATAACACTTTCTTCAACGGCAAATGTAATTTTTTTTCTAACGCTTTTTAACAAAAGTGACATTTTGAATTGAATTTGAATGAGAGACATTTTTTTGAAGTAAAATAAATTAACTACGTTTTGGGTTCAAAGTGATTTAATTGGTTGTATAGTCTTCAGAGGGTAAATTATATATTTATTATACCTACTACATTTCGCTAAAATTTTCTTATTTTTAGTTTTATGGAAGTGTGGAAGACTCTTTTATTTTGCGGATCTTTGTTACTACTCAACTTGAAATTGTATTATTCAAGAAAATAATTTACAATAAACAGAAGAGTGCTCATACTTTCTAATGAAACGAAATATTGCACATAGATTTTTTAAACGTAGCGATATAATGTAATTTTGAAGTTTGGTTTAAAAATAACTAAAATCTTGAAAATAAAAAAATATTTTCAAACGTCGTCCATGGTGTCGACACTTATGTAACAGCATCGAGCAGAAAATAAACTCAGTTCTAGTGGCTAATTAGTTCGTTAATTAGTCCGCCTAATTGCTGACAGTAAATCTGTGGATTCACCCTAGATTCCTATATTTCTCTATATTTCTCCAGCACCGCACCATTATTTTTCTAATTTTCAGTTCAAGTTTGCTTACTGCATATCCTGTTTGCCCTATACTAAGTAGTTGGCTTTTGCGTGCGTATATAACCCATTTCTCATCACCATTTGCTGATTGTTAAGGGATATTTATTCTAATTTAAGTATATCGTAATCAAGGCGGTTCTTAAATTAGATTAAACATCCCTTTATTTATTTCTGAGGTCATTTTCATTGATATAACGCATTTGAAGGTTTGGAGCTAACTAGAATTTGGTCTATTTCTATTTTTGAATGAAATACACTGGTACTTTCTAGAAAGGTTCCGAACTCGTGGTAAAATTTTTATAAGCGAAGCAAATGTTTATGTTGGAAAAAAGTTATTATTAATTGTTTTCGATTCTGTTTTTATATACTATTTATAAATGTGTAACGGTATTCTGGTGTAAATTTCTTATTTATTAACATTGTATATTTCTTAAATATTATACAGACATAATTGAAGCAACATATTGTTTTTCGTTTAATGTAATTCTGTACGCATGTGCAAATGAAGAAGGTGTAATGAATATTTTATTTTTCAAATTGTTACAAAATTATAAACTTTATAATTTTCATAATATTTTAGAATATTTAGAGATGATTTATGTTAGTATTAACATAATATATTGCTCACAATTAAATGAAACTACGATGTAGTATTATTTCTACTTTCTTTAATTTCTTTACCACGATCTAGGTTTCGTTGTATTACAACCAGGGCTTGATAACCGGTTAACATTTCAAACCGGTTTGACGTGAGTACATGTAAACCTTTTTATGTCAGTTACGCTCACTTTTACCTGTAATTAACCGGTATTCTCTATGGAACGTTTTATTTTTGGTTATGCTCATTATACCGTTATTAACCTTTATTAACCGGTTTTCTATTCGACTTTTTCTTTGATATGCCGCTGTGCCTTCGCATCGCCGCACCTCCATGTGTTTTATTTTCAACGTGCAGCCCCTCTCGTAAAAACGTCGACTCAGTCGGCTCACGCGTCAAAATTAGAATCACCTAACCACATTTTAGGTTTTGGTTTTTGCCGTGGGCCGTTTAGCGTCACCCGCTATTTAATTTATTTAATGTTTATCTTTAATTTGTTTGCGGAGTATATTCAAGAAATAAAAATATGTGTTTTGGGAAAACTTAAACCTTTTTATTTGATGATGATTTATTAAAGACCGATTGAGGTCGTAAAACAACAGAAATAAAATAACCCGATAATAGCTACCAGTCGGAAAGATAAATTTCGTGTAGCATGATAGCCGTATATACTTGTATGTGCACATTATGGCATTTTATTTTTATTTTGTATGTAAGAAAAACAATTTTTTTGAAGTGGTATGGAGTTTTCTAATAATCTTCAATCTTCCTAATAATTTATCCTTTGTGTTCTTTTGTTGTGATTTTTTTTCTTTGAAACTCGAACATCGATTTAGCCCAACTACAAACTTAATTTAGATTTAGTCTAAAATTATTTTTGTACCGAGTTTTAGCTTGATCGTTTACGAGATGTAACCTGAAGCGTAGCCACAATATACAAAGAGAATTGGTAAATTTCGTAGAAATTTCAGCATCTCTAAATCGATCACAACTCCGACACTTTATTCATTCTTGTTCTTTGTGGGGATCATGATCGGTTTAGGCGTATTAAAATTACCAAGCAATCAAAATTATTTCGAAAACGGAAATCTCGGCAATATGTATATTTACAAAATTTTACTAAAATGTAAAAACTGTTAGATAAAGTAAAGTCCAAAAGATAAGTAATAATACCAAAAAGCTATAACTATTGAATACGAAATGGATGGGCTTCCGACATAATGTACAAAAACAAATTAGAGCAATATAAGTGCAATATATTTTTATTGTAATTTATATATATATATATATATATATATATATATATATATATACATATTCATATATATATATATATATATATATATATACATATATATAAAAGGCTCCCTAAATGACTGAACTATCAAGACAGAGCCCAAACAACTGTAGGTATCGAGCTGAAATTTAGAATCTAGGTATTTCTGATGACATAAGTAAGGATTATGGAAAAATAGGTGTTCGGGATATATGGGAAAAAGTGACAGGTTATTAGTATTAAGTCACGGGTGATAAGCTGTTATTATTATAAATAGTGAACCCATGCCGGGCGAAATGCCTCTAAAATATTTTCATCTTTAGTTTTTCATTTTGTTTCCATATGTGTTTTTTTCTTTTAACCGGAAGATAATATTCGCTAAAGAATTGTTAAAGATTTCGGATAGCCAGATGATGATAAATTAATAATAAGCTTCAATTTTTGAAACATATCTTTATATTCAAGTACCGAAAATTCAAATTGTCAAATTAGTTTGGAAAGTGACAATAAAGCACAGAATCATGGAATAATATATTTAGAGTATATTTCTCTTTACAGTGTTAATATGTAGTAAAAATATGGTTATAAAAATAAAATCACAATATTATTGACTATTCAGTAATATATCAACATTCTCTTTCTGATACAAATGATTATTTCTTATCTGGTACAAATGGACATCCTTAAATTATGCAACACGAATTTTAAAACCGAAAATAATCTTTCCACACTTACCTGAGTGGGAGGTGTGAACAAAACTAAATTAGATCATAAGTATAACTATGGATCTGTGAATTTTTGTGCTCCAAAACTCCAAAATGTTGGAACTGGAAAGCAACAACGGCTAATTTTAGAAGGCAATCAAATTACTTTAAACTTAAATTGCGTTTCTGTTTCCAATTGGGCGGTTTTGCCCAAAATACGTTTGCAAGAAGGAGTCTATCTCTTGTGGTATTTGGTAATAGTGTATTTGAATTATTTTGCACTGTCGGAGTAATCGTGGCAGTTATAGTTAATTGCAAAAGTCTCTTTAATGTCATACCGAAATGGTTACGTGCTATTATAAACTGATTTTCCGATAGAACGGCGTTTACTTGCAGATCGGGGTACATGGTGCTTAAGAAAGATTCATTCTTGAAAAGTGATTTTTGCCTGTGTTTCATACATATCCCAAAAAGTAATAAAAAGGGAATAATTTTTTTTCGTCTTAAAAATGCACTGCATCTGAAAAAGAAAATTTCCAAACAGTTGTTCTCTCTGTAAAATTTTTGACAATGCCCTGCAAGGTGCTAAAGCGTTTAAAGAATATTCTATGTCTAACTAAGTAGTTTCTGTCAAATGAAGTTGGACATCAGAATGGAACTGACAAAAATGTTTCAAACTCAATAACTGCTTTAAACATGTCCACTGTTGAATCCCATCTTGTAGGACAATCTATCAAAGCTTGTAGTAAATTACGAATTCTTAATTGGATTGCAATGTTTGAAAAACGCAACTCTCTTATGATTTGGCGAACCTCGTTAAATACTTCCTCCCATACTCGACAACCATATCTAATGGCAAGGTATGTGCAGCGCATCTAACAACAGTTACTTTTGGAACATATTCATTCAAACTGCTGCTTTATTATAATGTATAATTGTATAATTGCTGATAATGTTTATATTTGTAATCCTCTGGTAAATTCTGATCATTTAAGCTATCATTAGTAGATACCATATTATCATATGATTCACGAAGCGCATCGTCTAGTTGCCTTGATGTGCTAATCATGTTGGAACCATTGTCGGTGGTGATCGAGTAAATTTGTTTAATATCAATCTCATATCGGCATAAAATAAAGATTACAGATTCTTTAAGAAACTCTCCTGTATTGTTCTAATCCAGTTCAAATGCACCTAGATTCCTTAGAATAATTTTATCCTCAAAAATATATTGAATGTTAAGTCCAAGGAATCTTCCTGGATTTCATAAGACTTATCTGTACAAATGTTTTAATCTTTATTGCATTAATACAACTTCGTTCATTTTCTCTCATATTTGGTATCATTTTTATCAATTTTTTAAATGCCTTGTTTATAATAGAGAACGTCCATCCGTGTATCATTTGAACTAAATTTAAACAATTGTTAATATCGGCGGCAAATGTCTCATTTTCCTTCTTGGCCGGTGGGGCATTCTCTTTATTTGCCAAATTCAATATTATTAATTTATCTTATTCAATACGCTGTTAACTATAAAAATGGCGCAATAAATTTGCACTATGCTTACCCTGTAAATAATTTTAAATTGATTATAAGCACTTATAGCGATCATAATTAAACTGACGGACGGATAGAGGAATTTACAATTATAAAAAATTGTTCGCTTTATATCCGTCCATAAAAGAATTAAAGCTATGTATAAAAAACAAAATATACAGTCATCAATTAACAGGTATTACTAGAATTTTGGAATTGGCTAAACTAGTAAGTGAAATACATCACACGTATGTATATGTTAGAAAAAGAGTACATACGTCTCGTTAAGGATGAATTTACCTATAGACAGGCAACAAAGAATTTATAAGCGATAGGACAAAACAGAGGTTCCCTATTCGATTCGTCGTCGTTCGGTATTCGTAATTCATGTTTGTCAACATGTATTTATGTGGTGGCTTTATGTGTGTAATTGTACTGATAAATACTTTGGCTTAGTATTAGCCGAGTGCAGACTATAGAGTAGTGGTAACGAAATCGACTGCAGCATTCGCTGCATCAGAAATGGAAATATCTAAAGGCGCCTGTTAAATATTGTCAAAGATAATTTAATTTACTTACATATATTGGCATGCTTACTTTTGGAACCAGCATAGCTTAACAAAATTTCACTGATTTTTTATTAAAGGATATACATAAAAAACTCGATCGTTATTATTTTATTATGAAAGTTGATTGGATAAAAAAAATTACAATTATATCTCCATTTTCATTGTAATTTTTTTTTACTATTTTCACTTTAAATGAATAATTAGATATCACATGTGTAATAAACATATAATTATGAATGGCGATAATAAGAGAAGAAGTTAAATAAGGGATTAATAAAAATTTCTAAAAAAAGCCTGAAAAAATGACGTCTACCTCACTTATTAACAAAAAAAATCGCTTTTACCAACTTCAAAAATTTATTATTAAATCTTTAGTTTATAACTTTTTTAATCATAAATGTATTTAAGCAACATTGAAAGTTTTACTATTTGTCAACTGAAAAAACGTGAAATGAAAAACGATCCATGAAATTATAATTTTTAAATTTATGTCTCAAACTAAATATTTAAACATCATAATTATTTACCGTTTGAGTACCTTGTAAATTTCTGTCTTAATCTTGTTAAATATTGATTATTAATATTTCTGTCTAGCTGCTTGTTGAGTGTGTAGTATATAATCATAAACATAAAGTAAAAATATAAAATACTTCATTGTAATTAAATGTTCTTAAAACCAATATTCATTATAAAATAATCATGACTATTTTCCAAATACGTAATTTTTTATGCATATTTTTTAACTTTAAAAATCACTAAATTAGCATTCCTATATCGAATTCCTATCTAACTTTTTATACATTAAAAGCTAATTTTCAAAATGTGACACGATAGTTATTGTGTTTTAAATTATAAAAATATATCAAGAAATAAGTAGTGAGTTCAAATTTTACAGATTTCCTGTATCAAATTGGAAATTAGATAAAAAGAAAGCCGCTGTAAAATGTATTCCTTCTGACATTGTTTGTGGTTGGTAGGTATAACATGAGAAATACATATTGTACTCATTTAGTTGACCTGCAAACCAAAGGATATTATATATTCTGTGCACGGACAACTAAAATCTTGTTATTATAAATTAATAAAAGTATTTATATGGAAAATTGACTCTACGTTACAATAAATAACTAAACGAACAATCTTAGATAACGTGATTTTATCGAAAACACTAATAATATTTTTCTTCGACAAAAATAAAAAAAGTTAAAATAATTACTTAATTAGGACAAAAATTGATTTACCTTTAAAGTTGCCAGACTGCGATCATAGCATGCACCAGCCAGCAGTAATGGATTTTTTATTGATTGTGATACCATAATAATATCGGTCGTATTGACTTAAGAAACAATTTTGTAATAGACTTAAAATTATATGAAATGAAATATACAATCAATCAAATTTTATAGTGCGCAAGAAATCACCACTCGCACGCACTGTAAAGTAATAAATTGTATAGCTGGAAAGTCACGACGGGAAGCAGCAGGGGTGGAGGGGGTGGAGCGCGGGTCGCCGGAGAAAACGTCACTGCAAGTCCGGCGCCCGGGATTAACCGGTTAATAACGCTCTTGGAAATGGCTCGCGTATAGGTTTCGTTCAGAATGCAACCATTATTTTAAACCGGTATTAACCTTTATTAACCGGTATTTTTCAAACCGGTTCCAAGCCCTGATTACAACATCTTCAGGTGGGATATTAGCAGATTGCTAATATCCCACCTGAAGATTTTGTAATACAACGAAACCTAGGTCGTGGTAAAGAAATTAAAGAAAGTAGAAATAATACTATATCACGTAGTTTCATTTAATTGTAAATAATGAATTTCTACAAAATTAACGCCAAATATATTCAATAATTGCATATCGGTTTCTCATGCATTGATCATTAAGAGCTGGAATTTTATAAGGCTGGTTACCACAGAAACAAATTGAATTAATTGCTGTCTAAGAATATTATTGTAATATTCTGTCAGTATTTATTTACGAAATAATACATAAATTATTTGATATACTTTCTAGTAAATCAGTGCTTTAGTCGTGGATATAGTTGTATATCGTACCGTAACATGATTTACTGAAAGCTTGAATTAGCATAAGTTAATCGTTAGGTACGTTAGTTGTTGTCAATAAAATTGTCAATTTCACAGAAATATTGTTTTTCCACATACATTTTTAAGAAAATATTGCTTACTCATCTATGGTAAACTTATATTAAGAATTTACGAAGAATTGAAAGTATAATGCAGAGAAGGCATTATTTCCCCAAAATTTGTTATAAAGTCGTTTTCTTTTGCAATTATCTTATATTGTACTTAGGCATCAGTGACTACTTGATGAATTATTTTATTCCTTATATTATTATATATTGTAAAGTGATCTGAATTGCTGTGCTGTCAATTATTCTGGGTTTAATATATTAAATCCAAAGACTTCATAAATTCCAGATAGATTTTAGTTATGTTATACTCAAAGGACGTCAAATTTCATATAATTTTGTAATATACACATGGTTTCGCTAGTGTTAAGCTTATTTCTTTCTAATTAAGAAAAAAAACGTTACTATTATAGATTTAGGTAATCTAGTTTCCGTAATTATTCTTCCAAACTAAAAGAAATATGAATCACAGACCGACTTGATAATAATCGAATTTCGTTTTTGCCTCTTGACTAAGGAACTCTAAAAATAGATTTTATTTTTTCAGTTTAAGTTATATTTTTGTGAATATTTTCCAATTACTTGCAAGTGTTTCGTTTATTGATTATTTATACAGAACGTTAGAAACAGTCTAGTTTGTAAAGTCTTCATGTCAATAAAGAAATCTTAAAAAATATAGTGTTCATAGCGGATAATATGTTATTACACTTTTTTTTTACTGATCCTTTTAACATAAATGAAAATTTACTGTCAGGTAATTATTATGTTAAATAAATATACAATTCCTAAATAGAAGACCGTAAGACATTTTCCCATAAAACTATTCCCAAGTAATTTTACATTGGGCAAACAAACAAATTAATATCAACACTGTTCTAAAATTTAATAAGGGCAATTCCTGAAACTGTAAAATATTTTGAAAACAAAATTTAATATTTGCTTAGCTAAACCAAATAATTAAATTAAAAAACAGCGGCTCTATTAAAAATATTTCACTAAAAAGTTGAGAGTGTCTACGGTTAAATAAAGCTGACAAAAAGTATTCATAATTTAGTTTACGTTTAAAAAAGTCATCTGGTTTTGTTAAAACAAAGCAGTCTAATGCAAAAGTGGGGCGACTGTTTCAAACTTTCTCAAAAGGAAGTGAGCCTTCTCGAAAATGACAATAGTGGAAACATTCATAAACTTATTTCTCTTCATTTTCGTTTTCCACGGGCCAAAAAAATCTCGTTAAAACTTTGCTTGTCATGGAACTGTTACCAAGTTAGACTTGTCTTTCGTTACATTCATGTTGTTAAAGTCGGCACCTCTCTTTTTTTCATAACGTTACATTTCTTCATTTTGTTTTCATAAAGTTATGAATAGAGAGCAGAAGAAAAAACGTGATTCATTTTCGAATATTTCGTCAATATTTTGTATTTATTATTTTTATTGTTATGCTTCTATATGTATGTAAGGTAATTTTGATAGAATAGAGATTTGCTAGTTTAGTGCTTGAAATGAAATTTTGAACATATTAACCAAAAACTAATTATTGTTCAGTGGCGCAACAAAGACGTGAATTTCATATAAAGTCGCGTTATATTTAAAAAATCACTAATAGTAAGCAATGTTAATGATGTTATTATAGATTTTAGTTGCAAAGCAATATCCAACGATACTACAGATGCAGCCACAAATGCACACAGCATAATATTATTAAAAATGGCTCTGATGATTAAAAATCACTCCAAATTTTTCCACATAGGCGTCTTGAAAAAGAAAGTGCCATGTTATATTTAAAAAATTATGACATTAATCATAAATGGTTGACTGGAAGAGATGGCTCATGTAGCAATAAGTCTGCCATATGTACTATACATAAAAGTTAATAAATAAATAAATAAAATAAATATGGCCTAAGATTCGGATATATATCATTTAGGAGAGAATTGGTATGAAATTGACAAACATTATATTCACATACGTATAATCTCCTATCTGCGGTATAATCTCTCCTGTCATATTGGTATCTCTATCATTGTTTAGTCTAAAAGTTATATACAATTTGTACATTTAAAGAAAGAGTTAATACGCCAGAAAAGAGTGACATCATCAGTTTTGGCTTGATCTAAAGCGATGGGTCGAAGAAGATGGGGTTAAGCGTAGTAGATAATATTTGATCTCATTTGCTACTCCAGACGTGACATGTCAATAACAATGTATATTAAGGTATTTTTACATAAAAATATATATTTATCTCTCGATATTTTAAGAAAGGATACTTAACCGTCAAAAAGAGAGAGTTAAAAGTTATTGATATGTAAAATATATCATGCAATAAATTTATTAATATTTAATTAAAAAAGTATACTTAGATCTTTGTTAACAAAAATAATACTCATCAGGTACAAATTACATTCGTGTGTAGAAGATTCCATATCAAAATTATACGCATATTTAAAATTTAACACAATTATTTTACAGGTTTTTTCCTTTGTTTTTAATACACATTTACTATAGATTATGTCAGTTTGTTCTTAATATTTAAGTTTTATGTATAATTGGCAGTACTCAACCGCTTCGCTGGGCATATTTAAATAGTTGGGGGATACTTAATCATATATTAAGGTTCTAGATTTCGAATTATTATATAATGTATTAGTAATTTATTACTGAGGAAAACGTGAAAGTGATTTATTTTCTTTTCTTTTTCGATACATAAGTACCCATATTATTGGTTTTTGGATTACAGGACATAAAAAAAGTATTTAGAAATAGAATTGCATAAACGACCTTTGTTCTATCTGCAGGAAATTTATAGGCATTTGATACAATTCACAAAAGTATCGAAATTAATAACTGATGATTTACCAAACAAAACATTTAAAAATTTTCGTAATTGTTTGAAAAATATATTGCAGAAAATTTACCATAAATTTGTATAAATTTCAACATTGCTTTGTCTTCTTGCTTTTATTTCTCACAAATATTATGTTAAAATGAAATAAAATTGAATATATTTTTTAAAAAGTGTCCATTAAAAAAGGTAAAAATATAAATTTAAATACTAAATATCCCTTTAACAACGTTCTTTGTCCGGTAGAAGAGTCTTGCTACAATGTCATGTCAATTGTAAGTATTTTGGCATTGTCAATAAGGTTCTGTTAGTTTGGCCTATTTACGGTTTAAATGAATGTAATGAACAAATCTGGCCATCCAGTATGAGGCACTTGCGTCATAACAATTTGAGTTCACTTATGAACAAAGCGGGTTCCATCAATGAAAGAAGACGGCAATGCAACCATACTCTCCAGCTCTGAAACTCCCCAGCTCTGAAACTTTATAACAATTTTTGTCCGGCGCCTTTAAAATCTCTTACTTCTTAGCTTTTTTGGTTGTTACGAATAAAATTGAGTTTTTGATCTTCATTTTTTCATACATGTCGATTGAAAATTGATTCAAAGAAGGTGGAAAATAAAAGATAAAATTTTTCAGTATTCTATAATTGTAAAATTCTGAAGTAGATACGGTTTTATCAAGAGGAGCTTTAATTTTCACATCACGCTCATGTTAACATAGCCGATTATTTACTTAATAGCCGTCTTTTGTTGGGAAAAGACCAGATGTGGTTGTAGAGCATTATATACACCGTGAATCTCAATATTTCGTACTAGTTTTTTTTGTTTCTGCTGTAGAGAATATATGTCGGAGAGAATTAAAAGAAAGATATATCTCTCTTTTCTTAATCCTCTCCGACGATGAGATCTGTTACTTTTTTAGTCTTAGGAGTATTATGACCACCCTTATGTTATCCAGAAGACTCCTCATTAGCGTTAATCATGACTTGGAACTCTTTCTGGTTCTTGGAATCTGAATCAAAAGCAGCCTCAAAATGCAAAATTGATTGTTGTGTTCGTGCCACATATTCTGAAGTTATTTAACCAACTCTAGTTTAACGCATGGGTAATTTGTACAATCTAACTAAAATAAAATGTTAATCTAACGTTCACCATGGCTAAAAAAATAGAAGATAAAGTCCAGCTAAAAGGCTCACTATTCTATGGCAGACCTGTCATTTTGAAGGTTGCCGTAAAATTGCCCTCACTAATCACTCTGGCTTTAAAAGATGTCCTTTGAAAGCATCCATTATACTTATGAATAGTGGAGAGAAAATTGTCCGCTACTGGATGCCAAGGAATAATGAGATTGAGCAAGGGGTCAAAGTGTTACAGAAAAAGAGGTGAGTTTAAGAGCTGAGTTTTACCGACAATTCAGCATATTCACTGAGTTTTATTTGTAAAATTTGTTATTAGTAGGTATTGATGTCGCATAAGGAACATACGTGCTAAATTTGAAGTCTGTAGGTTTTCTACGAGTAGGTAAAGAAATAGTGCCACCGACTCATTTCAACAACCTATCCCCACTCATATTCTTAGACGGTGATTTCGCTAAAAAACATTCTGAGCGAGTGTATATGTTGCACAAGGAACATGCATGTCAAAGTTCAAGTAGGCTTATGGGTCCAAAGATAGTACTACAGATTTATTCTGCTAATCCACTTCCACTTATGATAAAATTCGTTCTTAGTCGCTAATGAACACGAATGCTGAATTATTTTTCTATAGGTCTTATAGGTTCAGAGATAGTCCTACATATTTATACCATTATCTCACACTCACCAACCCTCTTAGGGGTTGCTTTTAGTAAAATGCATTCCTAGTCTATGTAGGGAACACATATACCAACTTATTCCATCAACTCAGCCTACTCACTGCCTCAGAGGTTGATTTCTGTAAAATTCGTTATCAGTGGATGCCTATATTGCATAAGGAACTTATATGGCAAATTTCAAGCCCAGTTTCAGAGAGCTGATGATAACGCCGTCTACTATAATAATTACAAAACTTAAATAGCAATATCTTCTTTTTGGTTGTTTTTTTTGCTATTAAACAGAGCCGTAGGTCCTGTCAGAGTCCCACCGACGAAAACCAACAGTGAAAACTTCGTCGAAATCCTTTTAGATGTTTTTGCCCGATGCATAAAAAATAAACAGACTCACAAATAAACGAACAGATATCCCGAAAACAATATTTCGGTATCCTATTCTATAATTATATTTTTCTAAATATTTTTTAGGGTATATATTCAACGTAAATATGTATATCTACAGTATTAAGTAATGTAATAGGTATATAATAAAATATATAGATTAATGTACGTATCAATAACATTTATACAGTTGAATACCAAACGTATCAAAATAATTAAACTATAAATATTGATAATGAAATAAAATTGTAACAAATTTTGAAAATAAATTAAGCTTATAATGAATATATACAAAATCGAAATATTTTATCTGCGGAAGAGACCTGACAATATCCGCGTACATCTGCCCGTATTCAGGTTGATTACTCAAACACTTATCTCTCCTGCATCACTCACACTTCACGTCTAGCCACTCTCCTTTCATCAATGTATATCAGGGTGGAAAACTTCATGGCGCGAATTAAAACATAGGTAGGTAGCGCCATCTATTAATGTATATAAATACACTGCACATTTCTGTAATTATTAAACATTGGGTAAGACTTCTAAGTTTTGCTATGATAATATGAAATAATTTTTGAAATACTGAATTATATACCTTTGGATGAATGAAGCAATTGCGACGAAAAATTGTTACTTTCAATTAAAATTTATGCTCTTCTGAAACACTCTTCTAATTGGTTAAGTAGTTTTTATGTTATACGTGCACAAATTTTCATATTTTTTAACACGTTTAATTTACAGCTTGCTAATAGGTTTTATTATGGGTATAGAAAATAAAGCACGTAACGACCAAATTTAGACACCCTTATACAATATTTACTCAATTATTTTAATGAAAAGTGTAAATAATAGATTCATATTTAAAAAAACAAATGTGGAAAGATAGTAAATTTGCATGAAATATACAAAACATTGAAAAATTTGTGTGGGAGAAGATCAACAATGACGTTTGCCTACAACACTCAACATTTCACCTCTCGCTAGGGTCATTTCGTCAATGTATGTTCGAGTGCAAAATTTCATCGTGCGATTTAGATTACATATTACGCTATATATTTATATACACAAATACATTATATGTTAATATATTTACTGTGCGCCGAGTACTTCTTTATTATTAGGGTTTTGTACTTCAAAAGGCAAAAAAGGAACCCACAAAATTTCATTCACGTGTCTGTATGTCTCGTCTGTCAAAATCGTTTTTCCCAGAAAGTGCTTCAAGTGGACACTTAAAATTTGATGTAGTAATACAACATATTCACCGGCACTTATTTTTTTAAATTCCACTATAATATGATATTTGCTTTGAAAAGGTTAGTTACAACGATTTCAAAATTATTTTTGTAATTTTAAGTAGAATATATTTAGAAATACACTAAAAATATGCACAAAAATATATTTTTCCCTTGAAAATATCCAAAACTACTCGACTTAAAATTACGAAAAAATTTTAGAAAAATTATAGTGGCGATTGAATATACCATAATTTTTAAACAAGCACCATAATTAATACCTTTAAATAATGTAGCAGGTAATATACTAACGTTGGGAAAAAAATTTAATTGTTAATAGTTTAATAGAATTGCATACATATATGGACGCTACTCTACGCGTCCATATATGTTAATACGTGTCTAAATATGTATAAATTTTATGTACAAATTTGCAAAATTTCGATACCTTTTGTATTTAATTCGTAAACACCAATTGAAAGAATCTAAAATTACACAATCATTTCTCCTTAAAGTATATACGAAAATGTAAAATGAAATTGACATAAAACATTTGCCGACATCCATAACCAGGGATCCAGTCGAATGCTAACCCTTGCATAAGGAGGTTTGAGTTGGACGCTCTGGTATTCATTATACTTTCGTTATTTATATATTATAGAATTTTTTTTTTAATATGAACCTTGTTGATCATTGTATTACTTATATGATGTAACATTTTTTCACATATTTTGCACCAAAAGATTTATGTAATAAAATTTGTTTTTTATATGTTCACCTTACTTAACAAAAATAAAATTGAAATTAAATGTACAATTGTTTCTTTCGTTTATAGAACATAAATGTGTGTTATATTAGTTGGCTTATATCTATCAATTTATTTGATTACTATTTTTGACATCATGGAAAGAATTATGTTTTCTAGTGAATTTTCAAGATAGCTACATTTTCACATTTTCAGTATTTTTATGCTACAGACTTTTGGGATTTGACATTTAAATTCATTTTATTCTTTTTTAACAAATTGTTTAGTTAAGATGGGGAATATATTTAGCCTATTGCTAAGAAATGGAAGTAATTACGAAATCAAATTCCAATCTAAATTTCTTCTCGTTTTTTTTGCCCTAGCTTAGTAGACTCTAAGTAAATTATTTAAATACTTTTTCTACACACATTTTTTCAAATGCAATAAATATGTTGGACTCCTAAAAATTATGTTATAGATAAATTGGATTTTCGACAAGTTTAAATTAATTTCTGAGCAATGCGAAATCGTAAACTATTTTTGAATCGTAGACTATATAATAGCAAAATTGTTCTTGTCGACATTTAATTTGAAATGCCTTTTATGTGATATAAACTTTACTTTGAAAAATTCAGATGAGATCGAGGAAAAAATATATGTCAACCAAGCGGTAGTTTTAGTTTTTTTGTCGATTGGCTCTGCATTTATTAATTCAGAAACCGTATTAGACACTTCAGATACTCGAAAGACATCTTAGCAGTTTTGTATCTCCATAATAACATTTTTTCTTTATCACAAGTGTATCATTTTTAAATCGTCGTTCAATTTTTTTTGTCCAAATCGTTGCGTAATAAAAGTGATGAGTGGCATTTTCACGAGTGGCCGAATTTTAAGGAGCGATTGGGAAATAATTAACTAAATCACATAAAAAAAACTTAATTTTTTTCTAGTTATTCCTAAATTTTCCCCAATTAATAAAGGAAACGTACCGACATAGCAAAACTTTTAAATGATCCCAATACCCGTGCGGACGCGGACAAAACGAAACCTTCCCTGCGCATCTGGCTTCAGCTTCGGTCCGTGAGCACAGGTTCGTAGAACTGGTATGTCGTTTTATTAATTAGTAAGCGCTTTGATCCGCTAGGTATGCTTATGAGTATGGTTGGTCGATCACAATAATTGCAAATATTATTTTGTACGTTCCTAGAATTTAAATTTTTGTGATTAAATACGAATGTGGAAGGTAAATACGCCTTCCTACGTTTAACTACTACTTTTTAAATGCGCCTTAATGAAATTATGGACTTAAATAAAAAAATAAAAATCGTTATGATGGCCCAGTAAAAAAGTATAAATTGAAAATTGGAATTTGCTTTCATAAATTAAAAAAGATTTTATTCATTTAGAATTTATTGAAGCTTGGGTAATATTTATAATACGCGACCTTTTATAAACGCATTATTAATAAGTAACAAAATCATTTTTAATTTTTGTCATGACTTTGCATCATTATAATCCCGGATAACATTTAAGGTTAAGTGCGGGCGTTCTCAAACTAATGCTACATTTAACACACTTAACTAAAACGGTTAATGTGAACATCAATTTCTTTGTTTTTTAAATGAAATGGATGCCAATGTGTTACTTCTGATCAATCTGGAATAAAGATGAATGTTTTTGTTTCAGTTTGAGCTCTAAAATATAATTCTAAATTTCAATCACTAAAGCCCACTACACGCGACAACAACAAAACTGCGCAAACGGACTATGCAGTCGGTTTACACAGTTTTTTCGAACGTGTGTAAGAAAATCTGTGCAGATTTTTTGGTTGGTGCTAACGATTAGCGACAGTTACAAAATCTATTCGATAAATCGTTGTCGATCGCGTTTGCACAATTTTAACGTCGTGTGTGGATGGAAGTTTGAACAATCATCCAGTTTGCTTCAAAAGCTTGTAGTAGGCAGACGCGTCCATGCGCTAGTTTTAACATATTGCAAAAAGAACCAAGTGGACACCATGAAAAATTAGAAGAGGTTACTAAGTGCTATAAAAATTAAATGTGTTTGTGGAATACAAGGTCTAAAGATTATCACGACCGCAATAAGAAAAATGCCGCCTACAATAGGCTAATTGACAAGTACAAATCTACTGACTCTAATGCCAACAGGGAGATGGTGGTAAAGAAAATAAATAATCTCCGGACTTCTTACAAGAAGGTACATAACAAGATAAAAAAATCCTGAAAATCCGGAGCCGATATTGGAGAAATTTATGTTCCTCTTTTATAGTACTTTGATTTGATAAATTTTTTATATGATCAAGAAAATTTCGTATTTAATAACACTCCTCCATCAGATACTCGACCATTTGTAACAAAATAAAATAATAGGAATCTGTATTTTGCATCAACAATTCCTAAGAGAACCGTACTGCGTCTATTTTCATATTTGTAATAAAATGAACCCTGTAAGGCGGAGACACGACTTTAACGTGTTTGTCATCAATGGCCCTAAGCAGTGAGAAAGTTTTCCAATGATCTTCTGTTTTTGGTAACTGAAACAGAAATATGATAAACCTACCATCATTAATGATTATATATGAAAACATTCAACTATTTCTTTTTTACGACGAGTCAGATCAAAAACATCAAGTCGTTCTGATATCGAAAGAAACACACCAACACCAAGTTGCTCTGATATCAAAAGAGACACTCCAACACCAAGTCGCTCTGATTTCGAAAGAGGCACACCAATACCAAGTCGTTCTGATATCGAAAGAGTCACACCAACACCAAGTAGCTCTAATATCGAAAGAGACACACCAACGTCAAAGCGTTCTGCTATTGAAAGAAAAACACCGAGACGACTTGGTCATTCAAAATCGATGAAAAATACATATAAAGAGGTACTTCAAAGTGTGAATGAATATTTTAAACATCCTAAGACTCCAGAAAAATGTTTAGATTTATACGGAAGAAATATAGGCATGAAATTGCAAAAGTTACCATAACACCAAAAAATTTTTTGCGAAAAAAACATTAATGAGACATTGTTATTAGCTGAAATGGGTAGCCTAACTACATCACCTACTGTGAAAAACGGCGACTTTATTAATACTACTTTTTCCATTCAGCCACACATTCAAACTTCATCTCATCAGCCACATGCTCAAACCTTTTCCACTTAGCTACACATTTAGATTTCTTCCAATCAGTCACATGCTCAAACCTTTTCCACTCAGGCACATATTTAGACTTCTTCCAATCACTCACATGCTCAAACTTTTTTCTCTCAGCCACACATTCAATCATCATTCATCTCAGCTAATTGTTTATACTCAATATCAAATACCTCAACATTCTCTATTCCGCTCATGGAGAGCTCAAATTCACAATTACTAGACGTATGGACATGTCCGTGGTTACCTACTTGATTGTTTGCTAAATATTTTATGCATTTTTATTTATAAATTTTTAAGATTAAAACCTTTGAAGATTAAAACTGTATTTTCAATACTTAATGGTTTAGTGTTTGTATGCATTTCTAAAGTTAATTTTTGTACATAGCACTGATTGCTCGGTTTTTCTAATTTTGCATCTGTCACTACGCATAATGAGAGAGTAGGATAGATATATGAAGTGTTGATAATGACAAATTCAAAGTTATAAAAATCGAGCAATACAGCAGATTAAGTAGGTAATTTTCAAGTTAACTTGATCAAATTACATTACAGGTAAAACTTACCTTTAAGTAATCTTTCTGTAGAACTTTATATAAAGCATCACGGGTTTCAGTAATAATTAGACTGAGAGCCTGCGGTGATATTATCGTAGAACACTTCATGCATTCGTAGGAGCGACCCGTAGCTAAAAACCTCAGTGTTGCAGACAATCTCTAATGACGACTTACTGCATTTCTCATCACGGTATTATTTTTTTGTATAAGCGGAGTGACTAAAGTCAGGAGATTTAAATACGTCTCTTCATTCATCCTTAAATAGTTATGCCAATCTTTTGGGGTGAATTTCAACTTATTTAATAAATTTATATGATATAATGACTTCCTTTTTAAAAGCCAGTTCATGCACCACACACTAAGTGATATTCTTCTCTTTTTGCATCAAATATAGCCTAATATTGCTATCATCTTCCATAGCGGACGACATGTTTCTCATCGGAGTTTCTGGGGAGAACTGACGATCGATGCGGATATCGCAGACGTGTGGAGGCATGAGGGACGTTCGATAAAATTGCGCAAATGGAATGTACAGTTTAATCGCGACGATAAATCGTTCGGTATGTAGCCGCCATAAATATTTCTGTATAAATACCGAGTTTGAAAAAAATCTAATTATTATAAGACTTTTAATAGTATATTTAATACATAAAAAAATGTATATTAATTTTGATATACTATTTGTTTATATCTGTAAATGATTTTCTATTACTTATTATTATTATGGAAAGAATTCTACGCTTGCTAATAAATTTTCAAGCAAGCTGCTTATTCACAATTTTTGGACAACAGAATATTTATTTTGTTTAGTAATAATTTTACGAATAAAATAATAAATCTAACAGATAAAATGGTAAAAAATAAATCAAATTTTATTTTAAGGTTCTTCTCATTCGATTTCTGTTTTAGCTTAGTAGCCACTCTAAGTCAATTATTTAGATATTTTTCTACTTACAAATTTTTCGAATTGAATAAATATATTTTGCAATTTAGAAACTATTATATTATTTTAAAAATATATAAAAAAACGTAGATATAATGAATTTAATGAATTTATAGATTTAACACACTGTGATGTGTTAAATTTAAAAATTAATAATATAGATATTTGTTTTTCTTTGGTAAAAAATATCTTTTAAAAAATTTTTGCATATTAAGATATTTGGTAACATATTAGCTTATGTAACATAGTTGATGTTAAAGCAACAATTATTATAAGTTTAGACGAAAACAAATGAAATATTTATCTGACAAGATCTTAATTAATCCTTATCAACTATTTGACGATCACACGAAATTTATTCCATACTTTTGTTCCCTAGACATTTGAGCGACGCAGGATTTTAAAACAAATTAATACGTTCAATTCGTCCAAATTCAGTGTTATTGTATCTAAATTAATTTGTTTTCCCAGCATTCATCACAAAAGTACCTATATCAGTGATATTTTTCCAGCTACGCTGATATTATTATTCGTATTCCAGTAATTATACTGAATTCTGGAGACTATAAACTATCATACCCTAAAAATTGTGTGCCAATAATAGCTGTTGCGTGAATCTTTAAAAAACAAACATATACACAAAAAAACAGAATTTCATCTCAATTATATTGATAGAAGATTATAGTGTTAATAGTACATTGCTACGCTGTGAGTAGTTGCAGTTCTTGTCAAATAGTTTATAGGTACAGTTCTAAAAACACTAAATTGTAACAGAGTGATGCTTATTTTATATTATATATTTATAATTTTTGTCAAATATATGTATGTCGGTAAATGTCTTGGGAACAAGTTCTTATGTAAAAATGAAAATGCATACAAGTTAAAATTCGCTTAATGTTATTGTGTAATACCATTGTGAATTTTTAGCAAATTTTTGAAATTATGTAATACTGACAATTAATTTTTAACAAATATTATTAGTTATGAAATGGATACAATAAAAAAACTCATTTGTTTATTTTAGGATGTTTTCGAATTAGCAAAAGTGTTTTTAAATCGGTTAATGTAGAACTTAAATCAAATTTTCACTTTTGGCTGCCGATCCGAATTATCTACCGCATTGTATGGCTTACTATTGTCCGACACGTAGCAAGCTAAATATTTTTACAAATACGAAGCTAAATCTCGCACAACATTCTAAGAAAACTAATTATCATGAAGGATCAAGATATTTTTGTTTATATTTACGTGAAGATTTTGATTACCCGCTCAGCATTGTGAACGATCAACTTTCCACGCCAATTATTGTTGGTAATTCCATTGAATTTAATTGCGCTGAAGCGGTGATGAACCCTTAACGCAATAGTGTTGATACCTTTTTCTTAAATTTATCTTATATTGCTCTATATGTTTTTTTATAACAATATGACAATGTTTTTAATATTAATTAATACTTGAAAAGTGTGTGAATATATATGTAGAATATGGAAATGAATGAAATAATTAATTTCCGTTGTGACCTTTAACAAAACTAACCAATGAGCAAAACTAAAATTAATGAACTATTATGGTATACTACGTAGTATACTAAAATTAGATCTAACAATAAATAGACAGCTAAGATTTAAGAAACTTAGTTCTGCACAGATACATTCAGCTTTTGGTACGTGCCTCGGTTATATGTTTCTATTTCTTCTTCTGCTTCATTTTTCAGTTTTCCCTCTCTTTTACTTACGTCAATGATGTTTATGACTTCCTAGTTTTAATCAAATTTAATAATAGCTTATTAGATAATCCAAGGATTAAAAAATGTATGCGTGATTTTGTATCAATACATCAACATTCTAAAATCAATAATGTATATTGTAACTGCCATATGCAATAATTTCAGTTGTAGCCATAATGTGCAAAATGCCCCACCTTGAAGTTTAAATTTGTATGGCTGCTAAAATTTCTTTATAAAACTATAAATAGCTAACCATCACGACAATACTGGTTGTCCAATTATCCATTATCATTTTATACCACGTATTTTTTTTCTAGAGATCTGATAAATTTTCTGAGTTTTCATCAATTTTTTAAAGGATTCACAGCATAATGATTATTCATGGTTATGCAAATTTTAGAACATTCATACCCCAGGTGAAATGTGACATTCTCGTAAAAATTATTCATAGCATCCACAATTATCAGCTTCTAAATGTCTGAATCAAGTGACAAATTACATTTGAACTACTTCTGATAAAAGGATTAAAGCACAAGATTATTACACAATTTAGAATGACACAAGTGCCCAACAAAATGTTATTTCCCTTAAATTATTTAATAAATATACAAATTCTGCTTTGTTGAGACTCATCGAGAACCACTGTGAAGCAGTATATATATATATATATATATATATATATGTACATATACACATGTATACATAAATTACTGCCACTCAAAAATATCAATATAAGATTTAATATTTCCAGTTATTAATTAATACCCTCATATTATATATAACTATTATGGCTGATAAATGTTTTTATGCGGTAAATCGATTTTGAATGGAGATATTGTGACAGTTAAACATGGCTTACATATTTTAAAGACTGCATGTATTTATAGTCGTATTTCAGAAACAATCCATCCATTGTTATATGATATCCCATTGTTTAAATGTATCATAAAATCCTTACCTGTGGTTAAATCATACACTACATTATGACATTTCCTGAAATACTGTCATAATATGAACATATATACTGACATATTATATTTTGCTTTAGTTTTCTGATATCATTTGATTAGAAAATGCCAAATGTTGCTGTATTTATCATGTTATCTTACCTTTCTGAACATAATTTTCAATATAAAGTGCTCTAGAAAAAAATCTCCTCATCAAGAGTTACAGCCAAAATATATAATATTTGTACATAACCTATAAATATGTTTAGCCTTCGTCCATAAATTTTAGTTTTTATTACTTTGTTACTTGCAAATATTACAAATCATTTTTGTAGCAGCAAACATTGCAATTGCATTCATCAACACTATTTAAAAGCTCTGGATATTCTCGAAAGACAAATGTACCAACGCTTCGTTCTTTTCGCATCAGGTTGAGATTATTAAGTTCAGATTATTAAATATTGAACGATTTATTACATATTTGTCACAAATATTGTCATTGCACATTCAAACACTTAGAACATTGGTTAATTAAAATAGTTCTTTGATATAAATACTTGAGTGTTTATGGGTAAAAAAAACATAAAATTTTATCTGTAAGATATTACTGGGTGTTAAGGCATTAATAGGCAGGATACGACCATTTGATAATTTAGAGGAAACAAGATTAAAACTACCACAAAATCCGCCTGTTCTAGTATTATTAGCAGTTAATCGGTAAGTTATGTTATTTAGTTAACTATTCGTGCTACTTGCACATATATGGGTGTCAGCGCATGCTGAACAATAAATTATGTATAGTACATATAGCACATGATATTATACACATGGATACATAAAGGCAGCTCCACATTTTTTCACTCAAGTCAAAGAATGTTGATGTTAATTAAATTGGGAATAATGTCAGATTTGCGCGGGATGTTGAAACAAAATCACGCGAACATTTTTTAATCCTTTATCTAATAAGCTATTATTAAATTTGATTAAAACAAGGAAGTCATAAACATCATCGACGTAACTAAAACAAAAGGAAAACTGAAGCATCCATTAATGAAATAATTCTGACAGAAATAGAAACATAAAACCGATATTTCCAAACAGAATTTAGAGGTACGTACCAAAAGCTGAACGTATCTTTGCAGAACTAAGTTTCTTAAATCTTAGCTGTCTATTTATTGTTAGATCTAATTTTAGTATACTACGTGGTATCCCATAAAAGTCCGTTAATTTTAGTGTTGCTCATTGGTTAGTTTTGTTAAAGGTCACAACGGAAATTAATTATTTCATTCATTTCCATATTCTACATATATATTCACACACTTTTCAAGTATTCATTAATATTAAAAACATTGTCATATTGTTATAAAAAACATATAGAGTAATATACGATAAATTTAAGAAAAAGTTTCCAACACTATTGCGTTGAGGGTTCATCACCGCTTCGGCGCAATTATATTCAATGGAATTACCAA
The DNA here is from genome assembly GCA_039881145.1 of Druceiella hillmani. NCBI lineage: Eukaryota > Metazoa > Arthropoda > Insecta > Lepidoptera > Hepialidae > Druceiella > Druceiella hillmani. The sequence goes on from JAYKKI010000002.1 coordinate 56,903,021, forward strand.
CAATAATTGGCGCGGAAAGTCGTTCACAAAGCTGAGCGGACAATCGAAATCTTCACATAAATATAAACAAAAATACCTTGATCCTTCGTGATAATTAGTTTTCTTAGAATATTGTGCGAGATTTAGCTTCGTATTTGTAAAAAGATTTGGCTTGCTATGTGTCGGATAACAATAAGCCATACAATGCGGTAGATAATTCGGATCGGCAGCCAAAAGCCAAAAGTGAAAATTTGATCTAAGTTCTATATTAACCGATTTAAAAAAACTTTTACTAATTCAAAAACATCCTAAAATAAACAAAAGAGTTTTTTTTATTGTATCCATTTCATAACTAATAATATTTGTTAAAAATTAATTATCAGTATTACATAATTTCAAAAAATTGCTAAAAATTCACAATGGTATTACACAATAACATTAGGCGAATTTTAACTTGTATGCATTTTTATTTTTACATAAGAACTTGTTCCCAAGACATTTAACGACATACATATATTTGACAAAAATTATAAATATATAATATAAAATAAGCATCACTCTGTTACAATTTAGTGTCTTTAGACAGTGTATCTTTCCACAGCGTAGCAATGTACTATTAATACTATAATCTTCTATCAACATAATTGAGATGAAATTCTGTTTTTTTGTGTATATGTTTGTTTTTTAAAGATTCACGCAACAGCTATTATTGGCACACAATTTTTAGGGTATGATAGTTTATAGTCTCCAGAATGCAGTATAATTACTGGAATACGGTCTCATTAATTTCCACCTTTTGTTTGTATATACACACACAAACATGTGCATATATATATATATATATATATATATATATATATATATATATATATATACGTAAATATATTTTTTTAATGATTGTAACAATTAGGAAACTATTAAAAATTGGCTTTTGTGAGTGTATGGTTTCATATAATTCAAATAACTATGGAATAAACCGAAATAAACCAGTTTTTAGTAAATTTTCCAAACTAATTTTAGTTCGTCTATTTTGCATATTAATATGTTATCAAAATTAGGTTATCATTGTTTTCTATTACTCCTGTCGAGTAGTATAGGGAACAAAGGAAATTTTTCGTAAAAATCTATTATATAATACTAAGAAAAGTAACTCTGCAAGTTTTTTGAATATCTGCAATGAGACCAACTAGCAAGTTTGAAAATGATTTTTTGTTTTTCAAAATACTCTCCGTAGCCCTCTATGCATCGTTTCATTTGACAGAGTAACTGTGTGGAGCAGTCGGCTCACTTTTACTTGAAGGAGAGACCTTCCTTTCGAAGTTACCGTTCCTTCGGCGTCCAGGAATTGCCTTGCAGTTTATCTTTTATCGTTGAGAGTAAACAGAAATCGTGTGATGCAATGTCACGGTTGTTTGGCGGATGATTCATACCGATACAGTCAATACTAATTCGTTTGTCTGGTGTAGGTATTTCTTTCAAACTTTTATCGAAACAGTAGGCAAAAAACTTTCTGTATATACCCGTATACGGTAAAAGTTCTTTTATTTTACAGAAGAATTGTTGCATAGTACCTCCGCAGTCTGAAGAACGAGACATCTCCTTTTTTCAGCATTTCGTCTTTTCTTCACCTTTCTAGGTAACTTTTTAGAAGGAAACACATATTGCACGTACATTGTTTCAAATTTGTAATGGTATAATCAAATTTATGACCTATAATGATATCGAATGCAGCATTTGAGTGATTTTCTTAGAATTTTTCTATCATTACGCGATATAAATTAGCACGACGGTGTTTTCGAGTTTAGTTCAAATTATGGGGTATCCACCTAGCACAAAGCTCATGGACGCCTAACCGTTTATGTAGAATTTTTTGTAAGTAACTCATAGCAATAACTAAATTTTGTCGAAATTAGTTGATAGGTTACATATTATTATTATTAAGAGCGGCATAAAATTGCAATTGTCTTCAGTTGTCGCTGTTGGAAGAGTTTCCTCAGTCAAATTAATAAGCATGCTTGGTGCAACCACGCTTAAACTCATTAAATCAGTTTTAGGTAGTAGTATGGGATAAAGTATAATAAAAAAAATGAATCAAAATCAATCATAACTTTGTTGTTGACTGAGACCACAACGGAATTAATAAGTAATCATCGAACCAAATTTTGTCGGATCAAATTTATTTTGGCGTTGCGGAGTTTTCAAATTATCGCTATAGTAACAAATATAGACGAAATACACCATGTATTACCAAAGATTCAGATTTTCGAAATTTTAATGAATTTTTTATTGCCATTATTACAAATAACCCGTTTTAATAATTTTCAGTACAACTCAAGTTATATAGTCTAAAAAAATGAAATTTAAAAGAGTATGGGCATACATGTGTGGTGTATTGATATATGTGTGTATGTGATTTTTAATAATTTGAAAAGTTAAGACATTTTATTAAAAAAAAAAATTCAAATTCTTTTGATCACGCTCATCGCTCTTTTTATAGTTATCTCTCATTCAAAAAGACAGATAACGTTACAGTTTATATATTTATAGAGTTTAATAATCTGATCGCAAACGAATTTTAGAGCAGTTCAAAGTGTGCAGTTTAAGATTCAGTTGTAAATATGAAACTGAAAATTGTTATAGTTTCATTAATAGGAATTATATTTGTACAAGGGGAAAGAGATAAATGTAATTTACCAAAGAAATTACGGCGTGAGATTGCATCCTATAAGAATGATGTGAATCAAATTATTGACTACATCACTAAGGGACCCTACAAAGGGAAAACTTATAATGAGTAAGTTAGTACTCCAGTTTATATTGAGATTTATCCCAAAATATGTAATAAGAAGATTTTGTATGCTCATTTTCATCAATTTATTTTCTTTTCCCTTATAATTTTTACCCTTTAGTTTTAATATTTTTCTTTATATTTGAGTTTTTGAGTCCCTAGCGCTTACGCTATTATTGTTTTTTATTCTGGATGAGAGAATGTGTTACTATTCTTAACTTTTAATGGGAAATGTGGCTCTAGAATTTAATCCAGTAATTATTAAACATGTCATATTTATTTTTTTCATAATACAGATGAGAGGATGAAACAAATTCTCCCCATCTTCAATTATTTACAAATTTTTATAATACCCTTATAAAGAACTCAAAAATATTTAGATGGTGCTAATATAATATTGCACTAATACGAATATTGCACTATCAATTAATTGAATTTTATCTTAATAAAGTCTCCCGAAATGTTTAACAGTACTTGCAAATATAAGTATCTAAGTTTTAAAAACATTAATTTATAGTATATTGCCTTTATATTGAAATAATTATTTAGAGTGTATTTAATTGAAATATATATTTTATTAAAAAGTTTTATTAAAAGCTGGCGCGGATGAAAAATTTCCCATAATTTTTGTAATTTTTAAATTTTTTGATGTAATTTAATTACATGCCTTTTGAAAATTCTGATTTACTATACAAAAACTGTAGTATATATTTACAGGTATCCTGAATAATATAGAATCGATTATTATTCTTTTGTACTAAATTTAGAATTTTATTAAAAAACAATTTAAATTTGACTTAACCGTACGGTAAGTTTAAGTTAAATACAAAATTGTCAAGTCATGATAGGATTGAGTCGTGTTTTTAACTCGCTGTAGCAATATGCTATAATATAATCAAATAGTATTAAAATATAAAATTTATTCGATCAATACTATAAAACTGTTCCGAAATATATCAAATGCATTACTCAAATTAAAAAAGGATAAAATAAATCTCTAGTTTTATGTAGCCTGGTATGTATAAAATAAAAGGGCAAGTTCACGCGAGGTCATATTTAATTGTGTTATTGCCTAATTAAGTGTTGGTAAAATTAAATTATATATCTTAAAATTCTAGTGATACATATTATCCAACATAAAGATTTACATGTTAATGTTCATTAAGGATATATTTTTGACGACTTTACACCATTAAATAAATTATAAATAAATACCATTAAATTATTTATTTATTCCAACAAGTATATACTCGTCACCATCACAATCTTGGAAACTTTCCTTTTACAAAATTTTTTATTAACATTGCAAATTTTCCTCCCAACATTTTATTGTAATGTGGAAAACTAAAAAAATATATACATATGTGAAGGTCACATACTAGAGTCTTAATAATAACGACTATATAAGAAGTGAAATATCGCAAAATATCATAATGGCAAAATATCATAATGATATTCTATGGATAACATTATTTTACTAAGTATTTTTTAGGAATTAAAAAATAGGCTAATAAATATTTCTAAAGATAATTACCACATAAAAAATCAGAAATTCAGGTGTAAATGATAAAAATGATAAAAAAGTTTATAATGTAAATAGACGATAAACTGCATTTTAAAATATACTTAAACTTAAATATAATATCGTTATTTTATCAGCCTTGCAGAATTTGTGGACAAATTTGGCAATCGTCTCACTGGTACTAATACTCTAGAACAGGCTATTGACTATATGATTGAGAAAACCAAAGCTGAAGGAATTTCTGATATCACAAGTGAGAAATTAGAGGTCAGTTTCATTGATTTTTTTACTTTTATATTAATTTCCTTAATGTAAAATGAATGTCTACTTGCTAAAAATACAAAAATTATTTGTAATACACTTGTATCATATTTAGAAATAATATTACTAAAAATTATAACAATACTGGTATTTTAGGTGCCATATTGGAAAAGAGGAGAAGAAAAGGTATCGTTGATAGCACCCCGATTTAAATCTATCGACGTTATCGGTCTTGGCTACAGCGTGAGTACTCCGAGACAAGGTATAATAGCAGAAGCAATTGTCGTTAAGAATTTTGATGAACTTGAGTCTATTGAAATGAGTGAAGTAAAAGGAAAAATTGTTGTATTTGACCAAGAATATGTTAGTTACGGTGTTTCGGTGCCTCTTAGATATAATGCTGCAGATCGAGCATCAGCAAAGGGTGCTGTAGCAGCATTAATCCGATCAATAACTCCCTTCTCAATTGCAAGCCCCCATACTGGCACACAAACGTATAGTGGTAATGTTCCTCGGATCCCGGTAGCAGCACTTGCTATTGAAGACGCTGATTTGCTAAGAAGAATTCAAAATCGTGGAGAAAAGATAAAGTTATTTGTTAAATTAATTTCCAATTTAGATACAAAAACCTCAAGAAACACTCTGATTGATATAAAAGGTCAGGATAAATCTAAACAGTTGGTTATTGTTTCCGGTCATATTGATAGTTGGGATAATGGCCAAGGCGCTATGGATGATGGCGGTGGTGTTATGATTTCTTGGGCTGCGCCTGTAATATTAAATAGGTTGAAAAAAAGACCGCGACGAACCTTACGAGCGATTTTATGGACTGGCGAAGAAACCGGACTTCTTGGTGCTACGGCCTATAAAAATCTTCACTCAAAGGAACTTAATAATATTAATTTTATTATGGAATCTGACGTTGGTACATTCAATCCTCGTGGCTTAAGATCTGTAGGAAGTAAAGAAGGTCTTTGTATTGTGGCTGAAATTTTAAAACTTTTTGAAGTTACTAACACCTCAACTTTAACAGAATCAACATCGGCAGGGTCGGACATTGGTATGTTTGTAAGCGAGGGGATTCCAAGTGGAGAACTTGCAACTGACAATGACAACTATTTTTGGTTCCATCACACTACTGGTGATACAATGAATATTGAAAATTCAGATGACCTTGATAAAAATACAGCATTTTGGACAGCATTCTCCTACGTTGTGGCGGATATTTCTGTCGATATGCCAAAGTTAGTTTAATTTTTAACATTACCATTGTTATCGTTATCGATTGTTTTACTTTAAAATTATTCCGTGATAAAAACATTTTTAGTTTATATAATAATAATAAATAACTGATACATGTTTTATATAATACAAAGTAAAATAAGAGGAATTAAGAATTAATTTATCATTTCACTATTCCATATTTTAAGAAAACAATGTTAATAAACTAAAATGTGCAATTTATTTCAATACTCAACATATTGCTTTAATTCTACATATATAATTACTTAATATTGAGGTAACGAACAAATTCATGCTTTATAAAATATGTTTAAAAAGATCTACAAACGAAGATATCTATCCCAATGTACACCTGAGTTTAAAAGCATCATCATTGTCAGATATTTATCTGACAGCGCAAGGTCATCACTTGCGTGTTTGTATTTGAAATGTTTATCAATTGAAGATGTTTGTAATGATAGTTGCTGCAGACGTGAGTTATACGCCGATTGATAAGACCACTGATAGTTTATCGCAACAAGATATACTCGCATGTATGTACATGACAGACATGTTAGATTAATCCACGCTACAACAACATAACTACATAACTATAAACTAACAACATAACTATAAACTCTTTTTTATAATTTTTATTTGCTTACGATCTGTGACGTACTTTTACTGTATCATATATTGAAAGGGATAAAATAACTCTTATAAGATCGCTCACGTGTCTGTCTTCCTATTACAATGATTGTCCCGAGGAACTGCTTGTCGCAGACATTTGAAATTTGACATTGTAATGAAACAAATTAGTTTATATTTATCTCAATAACTAACACTCAAAACCATTTATATGGAATTTCTAGGGTGCTAAATTAAATCCTGGAATGAAATATTTTTATGATTCTACATATAATGTAAGCTATCATTCAAAAGGACTGATAATAGAGGTCCGAATAATTTTTTTTCCATAAGTTAGGTATGTTAAGATGTCGTATGGTATCTTCAGATATACGCTAGTAATATAATTACGTCGTGAAAAATTAATATTTATAGTTAGTTTAATAAAAATACTATGCACTTTTGAATTTTTGTACGTGCCTATATGTGTACGTAACACCCACGTAACGCGAGTTCTACTCGTGCTAGATAGATTTAAATTGAAAAATGTATGATAAACTCTTCGAATGGACCAAATATAAAACTAATAGTTTCGTTAATTAGTTTTATAGAGGTGGACTGTTTGAAACATTGTTTCATAGTGCAGCTATAAATTAATAGTTTGTACAATTGTTTTGCACATATAGGCTTCATCAAATACTGTGTCCGCGAGCACTACTTGAGATGACCCCCACTTTTTACCCTTGTATAAACCAAATTACATATTATTAACGGATACTACGTTTACGAATACGAATGTTTGAATATTGTAATAAAAATATACTGTAATAATAGTAGCAATAGTAATTTAATAATGAAAAATAACAATTTTTTATTTAAGAAACAGGACATTTAAAAACTTGCTGAAAAATTACTAATTTCTTTATCTGTGTTTTTTACCGGTTACATAACATAATCTTTTTGAATATTAATAATAAAATAAAGAAATAAGACAAAGCTGAAGGAATATAGCTTGAGTGAAAAATGCTTCTAGGAATATTTATGTCCTTACACCAGAAAATCTATCGAGCTGGCAGATGATGACAGATTTGATAGTTTGATATATACGTAAATTTCGTTATAATTTTATGAATGCTTTGTAAAATTCAAACATTTTATATTATTTTACCAATGATAAGTTAGTAAAAATCAGTATAAATGAACGAACCAGAAAGAATAGAAAGTAGTTTTTCCATTTATTATTCGTTATTTGTTTAATATTTGGCAAATACAGATATTCATATTCGTGACGTAATAATATACCGATCATTGATAATTTTCTTCATTGGCCTACAAAAATAATAATATAATCATATGATAGTACACCATAGGTAAGATACTGTATTATAGGGATGCAAAAGACGTAAATTAAATGTGTTCTACTCTTTCTTTGTAATAAGGGTAACATCGAATATATAGTTTTTTTATCTTATGTTGTCGTTCTTCCCTTGACATAATCAAAAATATCTTAATAGTTTTTGTATACATCACCAGGAAAAACTGTTAAGCACTACTAGGGTTCCATCTTTGTTCACTCAAGCACATATAGAAATTGGAGTATACATAATGTTTCTATTGAGCTACTTAAAATATTAATCTCATTTTTTATTACATAAATACATTATCAAGAACATTTTTGGGACGCGTAAAATATCGCGAAGTTCCCAAAACTATCGTTATTTTTTTCACAATTTTAACTTTAGGACTTTTTATAATGAAGAGGGCTGACACACTTTTAGTGGACATTTTCACCATATCTCTAGAACTATCTTTCCATAATTTCCTAATAAGTTTTGGAATTTGTACAACTTGTATCATTATTTTGTCAGCTTTTTATGGTCAGATCACACAAGAAACTGGTAATTTATTTGAACAAACAAAAAGCCATATGTATATCTAATCAGCAAACTCTGTATGTAATCCATTCAAGTTTCAATTGAGTTGAACGCTGACTAAACTTTCGACACATTTTTCATCGCCCTTCTTTATTAACGTGTAAGAGAAGGTGAAGAAAAGCTACGAATTGAGTCGGAAGGACCTTTTAAATTGAAAAGTAATTGCCATAATTTATTTGCTAGCTTATCCTACGCATATATCTTTTGACTAAAACTACCTGCAACCCATTGTGCAACCTATTTATGAATTTTAAAGAGGCTTAGTGATTAAGTTAAACCGTGGAGTAAATTTCCAGAATATGGTAACCAAGATCTTATAAAGACTTTACGGTTAACAAAACCCATAAAAATGCAGCTTGTTTCAAAAGTTAACATAATTTTATGATTCGAATGAACCTAGGGTATTGTCTAGAGACGATAGAAAACTTATATCTCTGCTGTTTTAGTGGTGCAGTGAAGGAATTTTATATCGAATTTTGATACAATTTGCTAAACATTAAAATGGTAGTAGTAGCGTGAGTTTTGAATAAATACATTTCTATAATTTAGAATTGCGTTATTATTGATTTGAACTCAAGCTTTAACGATTCTGGCATTCGGTAATGTAGATATTTTTAAACTTTATAAAAGTAAAATCTATCATGATGCGGGACTCTAGGCTGTGAATATATTAATTTATTCCTTATATTTTTTTACAAAGTTAGAGGGGTATTTCTATACCTCACAGCGTCGTTCTGGAAATTATTTTGTGATTAAGCAACAGCAATATGATCATACCTATATATATATATATCTATATATATATATATATATATATATATATATATATGTATATATATATATATATATATATATATATATGTATATATATATATATATATATATATATATATATATATATATATATACATCTAAATCAACTAGCTGATATTAGTGAAATATCTAGTACATTTCACTTGACTCGTTATGAGCATTAAAGCAATCACAGAATGCAAAGTCAATTAGTTATAAAAGTTTCGGGATCAATATATGTAAACATTTTATGTTTGTAGAATTGTATAAAGAATGCTTACAACATTTGATTAATAGTATTAGCTTATGCTTGTTGATTTTAATAACATGTCAATATATAAACTGACTTATATTCTTATAACGCATTTTTAAAATTCTTACGGGTAGAAAGGAACAAAGTATGAAATTGGAAAAAATATGAAATTAATTATTACAGTTGTGCTTGAGAACATTTTGATTTGCAGGCAATTACAACGAAAAAAATGACGTACAATATTGAGGCACAATTACTTGTATAGAACACAAAAAATTGCATTTAAAAATTGCTTAGTTAGTCCTTATTCTTTGTAAGAATTATTTTGCAGCATATATATTAAAATATCTACCATCATTTTTTAATCTGTGCAGCATGAGGAAAAGTAAGAACTGCTTTACGGTTATCGATGCACTATTTGAATTATTGAAATTAATTGTTTAATTTCTTGTCATGTATTTTTATTTCTTGTCAAAGGGTCGTTTTATTGTAATACTCCAAATAAATGCACCGAAAAGATTTAAATAGGTCTAAATTATTTTAATTGTGCTTTTGGTCAATCCGTATTTCAGAGGACTCTAGTTATTAAACAGATAAATGCAAAGGAGACCGGCAAAAATGGGCTCAGCTGTTACAGAGATAAAACATATATTTTAAAAAAGCTGCTATTTTTTAAATCATAAAAAACCAAATAATTGAGTAATTGACAGTCAAAAAGGAGCAAAAAATAAAAGTAAAATTTGTAACAATACGAAACAAAAAAAACTTATCTTCATAAATGCATGTAGTATAATTTTAAAATATAAAGAACTGTTAATTGGAAATAAAAATAATATAAAAAAAATTTAACAGATTACATAATAACTTTTTAGAAACGATTCCAAAAAATAACTAATGCTTCTTGCTTTCTGCAACGAGTAGCCTTTGCCTAAATTAATTAAAAATAAACTATTAACAACCACTAAGAATGGTTATATTGTTGTCAAAATGAATGGCTTTTTCCCTCTTATCGAGGTTTACGTAATTTTCTTCGACAATCGTATCGAGTCTGTAAGCATCATAAATTAATCTCTCATAAATTACTTCTGTAGATGGAAAAGATAATAAAACAAAATCTGCAATTTGTTAAAAAATATAAGATTTCTCTTTTGTTCGATTGACGATTTTGATAAAACTTTTAAAGAGCAAATTTTTTTTAATTTTCTCTGTACAATAGTTTCATTTTTATTATATATTATTCTTGTAACGCCTGGGCCCAATACTATATGGACTTTTGCCGGTCTCATTTATATACTTCAAATTTACACATATTATGTAATGCTTTATCCGCAATATGTAAAATGTGGGATAAAAATGTTTTTTACGGGTGAGGCTTGAAAAATATCTCCTGGATTTTGGTTCTTTTTGGTTAAGGTATGGCTATCATTACACTGCAGTATCTTAAGACGTGACTTGTGTTTTATTTCCGTCTTTTTATTCTTCGTTTTATTTTATTCGTTTTTTCCAAATTTCTGAAATATTCATTACCGAAACGTCACATTTAATCACTAAACGTTTGTTGAAAGATTGTCTATTAGAGGGTTTGTGTCAAACTGATAACCTTATGTTATGTGACAAGTTATATATCCCTGTATTATACTTAATCATGTAATATGTGACAGGTAAAACATAACGAATGATATCTTCTCATGAGACGTGCCTTTTTATCGATAAAATCTAGCGGTTCAATAAATACGACGGACGTCGCTGTACAGAGTAAAGCATCAGATAAATACTCCAGCGTTCGACGTGAAGTGGACGCTTAGAAGGTAGTTGATTTTGACTTTTCGGAGTAGAAGGTGATAATGAAAACTGCTCTTGTATTACTTTTGACGGTATACGCCGTCGTTAAGGTTGATTCAATAAGTTCTGTTAAGATTGTGAATAGTGTTGATAAGAAATGTAATTTACCAAAACCGTTGGTTGACGAAATAGCTGGCTATAAGAAGGATGTAGACGAAATAATTAATTACGTTATTAATGGACCATTTAAAGGGAAGTCATATTCGAAGTGAGTATAATCAAAAGATATTGGAATAAATAAAATAAATTTATATATATATATATATATATATTAAATGTTCTTAATACATTGCAGCTTAGCAGAATTTGTGGATAAATATGGATATCGCATGTCAGGTTCCGATGAGTTGGAGCAGGCTATAAATTATATGATCGATCGAACTAGAGAAGAGGGTATTGGAGAATTTGCAACGGAAGAAGTAGAAGTAAGTTTTTTGAAGATCTATTTAAGTTCGAAACGTAAAACTAATATTATTTATATAACTTTAAGCAAGTTAGTTTTACAACAATGACTTGAAGTCACCATAATTTTTAAGCAATTTTAAAATTGCATAAATAGTTTGATATTTTTTTGTCTTTAAGGATATTTTTTGGTTTACAGGTGCCGGATTGGGTGAGAGGTGAGGAAAGCGCCACTTTATTACAACCGAGATATAAGAAAATAGATATCATTGGTTTGGGTTATAGTATAAGTACCCCAAAAGCAGGAATTACGGCTGAAGCCATAGTTGTGAAAAATTTTGATGAACTAGATAAATTGGCTAACTCAAAGGTGAGAGGAAAAATAGTGGTATACGATGAAATATTTGAGACTTATGGTTCCACCGTGACATATAGGTCAAACGGGGCAGCTAGGGCCGCTGAAAAGGGTGCAGTAGCAATGTTGGTAAGATCCGTAGCTCCATTCTCGATTGCTAGTCCACATACTGGGTCGCAAAGTGTAAGTAATGGTGCATCAGTAATTCCCGCAGGAGCTATTGCTATTGAAGATGCCGATCTTTTGCGACGTATTCAAGAACGTGGTGACAAAATTGTTTTAAATATTAAATTGTCTTCCACTTATACAACGAAAACTTCAAGAAACTTAATCTTAGGAACCAGAGGTTCGTTAAATCCTGAAAAATTGGTTATCGTTTCTGGGCATATAGATAGTTGGGATAATGGTCAAGGAGCAATGGATGATGGTGGTGGCATGATGATATCTTGGGCAGTCCCTGTTATACTAAATCGATTGCAAAAGCGACCAAAAAGAACTGTCCAAGCAATTTTATGGACTGCCGAAGAGTTAGGATTAGTTGGTGCGCGAGCTTATCAAGTAAGGCATGCCGCCGATGTTAATAACATTAACTTCATAATGGAATCTGATTCAGGTACATTTACGCCACTCGGATTGGAAGTAGCAGCTACAGACGAAGGCTTGTGCATTGTATCTGAAGTTTTGAAACTCTTTGAATCAATAAAGACAACTACTTTACTCGAAGTTTCTTCGGCTGGATCTGATATTGGTATTTTTACTAGTAACGGTGTACCAGGTGCAGAATTATACACAGACAAAGACAAATATTTCTGGTTCCACCATACAGCTGGAGACACAATGAATGTAGAAAATCCGGATGACCTGGATGTTGGCACGGCTTTTTGGACAGCATTTTCCTATGTAATTGCCGACTTGTCCGTTGATATACCTAAATAAAAAATTGTATAACTAAGCAGCAAGAAAATTTTATTAAATATTAAGTATATTCAGTTCAATATTGTCTCCATTATATTCAATTAATTATTTAACAAGAAGAAATATATTGCTCATGCCTATGAATTTGAACTTGTCTTCTTGTGAAAGTAAAAAAAAATTATATAGAATTAACTCTTAAAATTGAAAATAAAAAATAAATCTTAAAAATAATACCGGGACTATGTTCAATAATAAGCTCAGGTACTGCATGCATAAATTGTTTAAAGGAAATACTATATAAAAGAAACTGAATTTGAAAAAGTATATGAATTAAAAAAAAAATTGAGAAATAAACCAAATGAAGAAAAGAAATATTTTAAAATGGTACATTAGATTTATTTAAAAAAAGTTTTTTTATTTCCCGTAAAATTTTATCAGTATTTGCTTTTTTATATTAAAAAAATTGTACATGTAAAAGTTTGATTTTGTTTGTAGTAACCATTGCATTTTAAAACTTATAATATTAGAAATAAACAACTACGTCACGCACTATGTGGCTTTATTTTAAATTACGCAAGGAGTATTAGAGGAATGGATTTTTTTCTTGCAGAACTCTTGCAAAAATATCAAGGTTGCGTTAAAGGAATTCAATATGATATTAGTTTTTTGAAACTATTTATATTAACTCAGTAAATTATTTTTGCGTCAAACGCGAATTTGTTTAGTTATTATGGATCAAAATAAATTATACGTAAGTAAATAATTTTAATAAAAATTTAGTAACTTTATAAGAGTAATTAAACCTTAAGATAGATGTTATATATAACACGTAAAACAATGAAGTTAAGGAGCATAATTATTATAATATACTAGTAACATATTTTATGACTATTGTGTTTGACGGAAAACGGGCAAGCATTGTTCAATTATCGGAATAGAGTATGGGTGACGACTATGTGTATAGAATTTAATCGATAAATTTGCACGCTTTTATATGCAGTCATGGATTTGTTCACCTTTATGGACGAAACACAATGAATGAAATATCGCGGTGTTGGTAGAAAATATATAAGAGATATATAATTTTTTTAATACATTAGTATTTTTTTTATACGCGGTTGGAAAATATAGTACAATCCTTTTTAATATATTGAATGATATTATTTAAACTAAAATTTGTCACAATGCCTTTAATATCTTTTTGGGATGGAATAGAATTTTGGAAAAAAATCCAAATCTTATATCTTTTTCGGATATGATAGAATTTTGGAAAACAAAAATCCAAATACATACGCACACGCAAGCACGCACGCACGAACATATGTATGTAAATATGTATTACCACATAAAATCGCTGGTAATAAAAAATTAAATATTAAAATTGTGCCTTGTCATGTCGTTTTGAAAGTGTACTGCTTTTATTCCTTGAAATAAAATGCCCCCAGAACGGAACTTCTATCTTTCATGTGCTCTTTCAGAGACATGCTAATAAAGTAAATTTTATTAACATATGAAACATTTATAAGTATTCTGTAAAATTCATGACATTTTAAGGTTATTTCAATTAAATCAAATTTCTAACCAGCGTAGGTAAAGTGGAACAAAGTAATTTTCATGAAATGTTGTTGTGGTATGAAAAAAGGCATTGGAGTATATTCATGTGTGAAATACGTGGCAAGTATCTTTATTCAAGATTGTAGTGAAATTTTTTTAAGTATAGGTGGCCTTAAAATAATAATTTCCATGGAAAACCGAAATGTACCTAAGCATATTTTAAGCATTTATTCTTGGTGATTTTTGTCATAAAATATAGTAATGTTTTTCCGTAGAATGGAGAACGTAGATATATATATATATATACGTATATATATATATATATTTATGTATACATATATTTATATATATATACACACATATGTATACATATATATATATATATATATATATATATATATATATGTGTGTGTGTGTGTGTGTGTGTATTTTTTTTTTAATTATTCAAATTACAAAATTTTGGACGGACTGACTGTGAAAATAATTTTTTTTTTCTTTTTATCCTCTTTTTTATTCGACTTTCTCAAATCTGTTTTTTTTTTAAATAAACAGTCTCTCTCATTCATTTTTTTCGATTCGAATTAAAAGGTAGGATTGAAGGATGAATATACTATCTCAAGTTTAATATAGAACATATACCAATCATCATATATATATATATATATATATATATATATATATATATATATATATATATGATATATGATATACATATATGATAATATAAACAACACTATTTCAAGTCAATTTCTTCAAATTTAAGAGTTAGCCACTGTGATTTATTTGACTTTACTAAACACACTTTGAGAAGAACGTACTGTCTCTTGAATTCAAAATAGGAAAATAATTTTTCTTCTTTACAAGATCCAGTTAATAAAGTATTTTCAACTTACATTGTGATGTAATATTTTGACTTGCGCTCTAATGTAATTATAAAATTTCATTAGTAACTTCAAATTATGAGCAATGTGGCAGGTGGCACACCTACTCTGTTGTCTGGAACACAGTATTAGGGTATGCTATGGCAAACAAAGTACTATATTTTTTCAGATTTTAAATCATTGTTCTATATAACCCCTTAATTTAGTACTTGAAAATAGGTAACCAATTTAAATCACATAGAATAGGTAACCTATTTAAAACACAACACACAATCACATATATTATACATATGGATATTCCAAATTTCCCCTGTCTTGTCTGTATTCTGCTCAGACCTTATTCTTTACTATTGAATATTCATCAATCTCTATGAACTCTTTTTTTGGAATACAAAATTTTTCCACACGTATATGCCAGTACTTAGGAATATAACAGCTTAACAAAGTTTGATAGAGATAAAAATGTTTTTCTTGGTAAAATTAATCATCAATATGGTGGATAAGTTTTCCTTACAAAAACATAATCTTTGGTCGTTTTAGGTAAACCGCCTAGTGGAATACGGTGGAAAGCGCTCATAAATGCCGAGAATCTGGCTTTCATTATTTTGTTTCTCTTTAATTTTAACCTCCCATTTCACCACTTTAGGGGTTGAATTTTGGAAAATTCCTCCTTGGTTGTTGCCTACATTATATAAGAATTGTTCCCTTCAAATAAATATTTAACAATTTTTCTTCATTAAATATTTAGATACTCTGTTTCACATTCTTAGTGACAGAATTTTTAAGAACTGTAATACACGTATCCGATTATTTATTTTGAGAGTATATTAACAAAATTAAAAAACAAAATCCCTCCTTAGTAGCAGTATACGTTACGTAAAGTACATTTGCTTTAAATTAATAGAACCGTGTAAAAATTATACTCCGTTACCAATATTGACTCCCCTTTTTCACACACTCATTGTCAATTTCCAAAAAGAAAACGTAAAATATGTGATCAATTCTTTATTGTAGAGTACTTTCACAAAGTTTCGATTTAATCGAACCATCTAATATTTTCTCGTCATGCGAATTGTTATTGCATGGTTGATTTCCAAAAAATGTATGCTTTTTTTTTTAAATTTTAGAGCACTTTCATAGTTTCGACTTGGTAGAATCATAAAATATTTTTCCTTTATACTAATTTTTAAACCATATTTGAGCCCTTAAGGGTTATATTTTTGAAAATGATTTCTTATATAGAAATTCTTTATATGATGTGGGTATGCAACCCACGTCTTATAAAGAATTTCTATGCATTACAAATTTCTAGAATTAGCATTGTGCGTCGATATTTCTATCAATAAGTCAGTTAGTTCCTTTTTATATATAGGCTGGATCTATATACAAAAAGGCAATTGCTATCGATTATATTTGTAATTGTTTCTAAAAAGACACACTTTGTTTAAATTTTTTGTAATTTTATTTACAATCCTTGATATTTTACAAATTAAATATGTGCACCTTTATGAAAATCATTTCCTGATTGTAAATTGCTTTTTTTTTAATTTTGGTAAATTATTTGGTCTTTAATAATCAGCTTTCTCAAAAATTGTATTCTATTTCTTTAACGCCTGGCCCATTTTAGTTGATCTGCTTTGAAAATGTCCATAAGCATAATAGTAATCCTCATTCAATATGACACGCCCAAACATTTATGTAAATGTTTACTCCAGCAATGTGTGCTCTTTGTGCAACTTGGTGAATTATTGAGACTCGATCATTTGCACTGCCTCGTTCGATGATGCAGGCTGCCGTCTCAATTTCGAGTATACTTGCCATATTACTAGTCTTAACAGCAAATTGTAAGAAACATGACGAGGCTTTCGACGAGTTCTCTTGCGATTTGCCTAAGGATCTAGTGGAGGAGATTGTATCTTACGAGAAGGACGTACGTGATATTGTCGATTTCGTTCTCAAAGGACCTTTTAAGGGCAAGACTTATGATGAGTAAGTAGTTTTTTTAATACGGTTAATAATTTAAACCATTCTGTATGTATTTATATACACATACATGTTTTGAATAGATACAATAAATATAATCTCCATACCACTTGTGAATGTTAACTTCAAAAACACGTGCTGCTTGTGCGACTTGGTATATTACTGAGACTCGGTCATTTACATCATCTCGTCCAATGATTCAGGTTGTCGTCTCAATTACGAGTGTACTTGTATCATTACTACTTGTCGCGTCTGCAGATTGTAAGCAACATGGTGACACTTTCTACGAGTTCTCTTGCGACTGGACTAATAACTAAGCGGAGGAGATTGTATGCCGCGTTGAGGACGTTAGGGATATTGTGGCTTTCGTTCTAAAAAGACTATTAAGGGCAAGATCTAAGTAGCTTAATAACATTAGAAATCAATCGGATCCAATATGTTTTTGAATATGTACATGTTTTGAGTAGATATAAGGATATAATCTCCATACAAATTTTATTGCAGGTTAGTCCAGTGCAAAGTAATTCCAGCGTAATTAGAGTTGAAATAGTCAGTTTTTTTTAAATATTTGAATATAATATATTAGAAAAAAATCATGTTTTTAAAGCAATAGGTGTTTTCAGTTTTCCTTAAATTAAGAACAAAATTAAATTTTCTAAATAATAAAATTTTCTTTTCAATACATTTTAAAGAAGATTAAGATTTAATTCGTTTTGTTTAGGATTTCATTAAATGTTTTTTTTACATATAGGATAAATGTCTAGATAATACATATTTGCATGTATTTACTGTGGTTAAAAACTAATTCGAGAAAAAACAATTTATTCGTGTAATTTTTTATTAAATCAAAAATTTGCATTAATTCTTAAAATGTAATAAAAACACAAAACAAATATTGTAGTGCTGTATGATTTATTTTTATTTCTTCCTTGTACAAATATACTTAGCTAAGTAATCAGTATTTTATTCATTACATAATGAATGTTCTCTGACAAATTAGAAAGTCAGTAGTAATGAAGCTGCGACTGTGTTTTTGATATTTCACCTAACGTTTATTAATATTAAGAAAACTATTGATTAAAACTGTTGATACAAAGTGCTAAAGTTGTTTGTTTCTTATTAGTTTAGCAAAATTCATAGATAAATTCGGCTCCCGTATATCGGGTTCGGAGGCTTTGGAGAAATCCATTGATTATCTTGTGAATGAAGCGGTGAGGGTGGGAATTCGGGACGTGTTAACAGAAGATGTTATGGTGAGAATTATGATTAATATGTTAAACTGATAATTGTTAATTACCTTCAGATATGGGTGAAATATAATAAAGGGTAATTTTAATTTCATCTATTTAATATATTCCTTATATAAAAATAAGAAAAATTGGTTTAGTATTTAAAATGATTGATGCGTATTTCTTTTCTTATGGGGTTTTCTCATTAAATATGTTAAACATTTTTATCTTTTCTACTTTTTAGGTCTTCTTAGAATTAATACGCGCAAGAATTCATCAAAAATGTTGAAAGGATGGAAGTGATTAATGAAATTTTTTTAGGAATTACTAAAAATAAATTCTGAATTTTATTTCAATTTGAATACACAATTACAATATTCCAACAAAACTCATATCCACACCTTCTTTTTCTCAAAACTAAGTCTTTCAGAAATGTCGTCGAGATATTTGCAGAATTAATATATCGATTTTAATAAGCCATATGATAGTCAAATAATAATTTAATTATCTCTAGTCTCTCCAATGATCCCATTGATTTGCTTGTTATATCATTTTGGAATTTCCGTAATTCGGAAAAAATCGGTACCTTTAAAATATCTTAGACGTGTTCGTTTTTCAGAGCAGTTTTTGAGAAATCGTTTAATGTAGAAAGTAAAAGGGAAAGTGTTACCTTTACACTAACTTGCATGTCTCAATAATTAACAGTGAAAAATATTTCTATGAAAATTTTACCGGGGAAAATTAAATAGCCTATTTTTTTTTATTCTTGCATCCTGTTGAATATCAATTGAAAGAGAAACTTGTCAGGATTTAAAATATAAATTCTTATAAGTTTTGCATTTTATGATTTTATGGAAGATATTGCTAATAATTAGAATATTCTAATTATTAGCAACATCTTATATGAAGTATTCCAAAGATATCTGATATATATATATAGATAGATAATTTACCTCAAAATTGACACTAAATTCGATAATTTTGACATTTTTCCCATATTTTCATGTTTACCTGATATGAAAAATTATACTAATATTTGTTATATATAGATATAGTTTGGGAAAAAATACTGTGAACTTTCGTTGTTCAAGTTTTACTTATTTTTAATGGATTTATTTTTAGTTGGGTACATTAAAAATTATGTTAAAAATCGTTTTTTCTGTTTATTTTTACTTTTTAAATATTATTTCTGGTACGGGCTGTAGCGACAACTTTGATAAATATAATTATATTTGATTGTTTAAATTCAAATATCCTGAGATTTTGTGATCACAATAATCATGCAGCTTCGACCACATAATATTCTCATTAATATAAGTTAGTAATTGACACGTTCAAAAATGAATACATAACTACAAAATAATGTTAAGTTATATATTAAATTTAAAGAATTGCAACTATTTGTTACTCTTGAAATTAAACTTTCATCTTTCATTTAAAAATTTTCAAAAAGAAAAATGAATTTATTTCCTAGAATCTTGGATAAGTACTCTCAATATATGTAGATATTTTTCTTGTCACTATTGTTGCATAGTTGAGGTATATTTGCGCCTTATTTTTCTTTACTTGATCCAATATTAATATCAATTTAATTATCATTCATGTCTTATTTTCAAGATTTTGTTCAGATGGAGGAGAAGGACTATAGGTTTAGAGTTAAACTCGGTATTTAGTAATAATTTCAATATTTAGGCATATGTGGTAAAATTAATTTGATACCTTAAATGAAAATTTGAAATCTGTGATTTCTATCTCTGCAATCTGAAATCTAGAGAGAAATCTGAAATTTAAAATTTTGGAAAGTCATTTAAAAAGGGTCTATTCGAAATCAGTATACTTTCACAAATCAATAACATTTTTGTAACGTTTTACTGCTTGTAAAGTTAATAATTCCTGTTATGTTTTTTCTAATTAATTGCATTCAACCAGGATTTTCTTTAAAGAGAAGATATTAAAAAGAAAAATTGCATATTTTGACGTGTTGTTTAAAAAAAATATTTCCAGCACGCATTTGTACGCCGTAGAGAATTATTTTTTTTTAAATTCGAGCCTTGACTTTCATTGAAACTAGATGATAAGTACTCATAAATTGCCTCCCGTGAAATAAAAAATTAATTTTGCCAAAAAATGGATATAGATGATAAAAGAAACATTAAAAAATCGACAATCACAAAACGATTTATGTGATGTCTTAAGTTCAATCTCAACTGTGTAGATGTGTATGCTTATAGAAATTAATTGTTAAGAATTTAATAATTAACACAATAAATATATAAATGTGTGTAAATATTTTTTACGTATGTGTAATTTGCAGGTTCCCTATTGGCAGAGAGGTTATGAAAATGCAACGTTAATGGAACCATATAAACGAACATTAGAAATCATCGGTCTTGGTAATAGCATAAGTACTGATCTATCAGGTATAACAGCGGAAGCTATCATTGTTCATAGCTTTGAGGAACTAGAGGCTCTAAGTAACGACAAAGTTAGAGACAAAATTGTAATTTATAATCAACCGTACAAAGGTTACGGAGCAACAGTTAAATATCGAACAAATGGTGCTGTAGCTGCTGCAAAACGCGGAGCGGTGGCTGTTTTAATTAGATCGTTAACTCCTTTTTCGATGAACATACCCCATACCGGTGCACAGCATTACAAGAAAGGTGTCAAAAAAATACCGGTAGCTGCCATTACCACGGAAGGGGTTGACTTCCTGGAGCGGCTTACGAGACGCGGCAAACAAATTAAAATTTGTTTAACACTAATCAGTGACTTCAGTTGGGAGTTATCGAGAAATCTAATCATAGATATACCAGGCAGAGTTTATCCTGAAGAATTAGTTATAGTTTCTGGGCACGTAGACTCTTGGGACGTCGGAGAAGGTGCAATGGACGACGGCGGCGGAATGATGATTGCTTTTGAAGTTCAAAAAGTTTTAAGGAAATTGAAAAAAAATCCCAAGAGAACAATAAGAACAGCTTTATGGACGGCGGAAGAATTAAATTTATTTGGTGCAAGTGCTTATGTGACCAGTCATAAAAAAGAACTGGAAAATATTATTCTGCTACTAGAGTCGGATGAAGGTACTTTTAGGCCTACGGGTTTGGCGATGGTTTCTTCTTATAATAGTAGATGTTTGATGAAAGAAGTCTTAAAATTATTTAGATCAGTAAATATTACTATTATGACTACGCCTAGCAACGCGGGCTCAGATATGACCTTATTCATAGAGCAAGGTGTACCTGCGGCATCTCTTCTTAATGAAAATGATAAATATTTCTGGTTCCACCATACAAAAGCTGACACCATGGCTGTGGTAGATTCAACTGAACTAGATTTGTGTACAGCTTTTTGGGCAGCAATATCTTATGTTACTGCAAGTCTGTCAGTTAATATAAGATATTTTTAGAAAATTAAAAAACATAAAAAAGAATGTACGAAGTACATTTTTATGTTAAATGCTCAAACATATGAAAAACGTTTGATGGGATTACGATAGCCATAAAAATGGTCTATATCAAAAATCTATCGTGTATGAAATTGTGTACTCAAAATAATATAAAAGCTAAAAGAATATAAATATCAAGATATATACGTATGTCATGAAAAACTATTAAGCATGCACGTTTTTAATTGTTTTAGGTTTTATTGAAAGTCCTAACCACTATTTTATTTGCACTTTACATTACATCCGTGACATGTTTTATAGCTACGTAATTTGTAAACCTCAAAATACAGTTTTGTTCTGTAAGAAATTTTAAATCATTTCAATTTAATATGTATTTAGCATATTACCGAATAGTTAAGGCTTATTTAAATATATTAATACTAAAATACTGAGACAAATTATATGTATGTTCTACAGACTATTTAATTGTTCTCACTCACGTGGATCGATTTATCAACCATTTAAAATGAACCGAAATTGTTTTTGACTAATTATACTTTAGCAGGCGTATAAAATAAGTATTATCATTAAATACGGTAGGCACTTTAATGTGGCGTGACCAACAGTCACGCCAGCTACCAATCCGCTCATAATTCTGAATCGATCACGTTAGCATTACGATTATATTTGGCGGTCACAAAAGCTAATGCAGTAGTCGACGTTGGGAATATGGAAGGGTTGCACAACTCAATATCGATATACAATCCAAGGTATTTTATCGATGTTTTAAGTAAATGCCCATAACCTAATTAACTATTTAGTGATGAAAGTTTTTAGGAAGGTGGGTATATATTAAAATTTATACAATTTTGTCCAATGTTTTCATTGTTAGTTACATGACACTAAAAGCAGCTTAATAAAATGGAATTATATAGTGACTATTTACTACTAGACAGAGCTTCTTCAATTAAAGTAGATTTTGGCGATCTATAGTTTTTGACGAATTATTCGAAAGTAATTGCATTTTTTTTAATGAAGTTTATTTTCGAAATCACTATAGATACCAACTCGGATATGTTTCGGATTCTTTATTGTCGGGCGTTCACCTACACACTTGCTAAAAATTTGACTTCCAAAATTCTCGGGAACTGAATGTAGTAAGAAGCATTATAAGTATTACATTCTGCCTTCCTTTAAAAATAAGAAAATCTCAACTCAATGTTAAGATTATTAAAAGGTTTCAGTTTATTTATAGATACATATTTAAGAGGTTATTAACTATAAAATACTGAAATAAATTCAGTTAAATCATGTAAAAAGGTGAATGTATTAACAATTTAAAATTAACAAAACAATTTCTTGATCAATCTAATCAATTGAAACAATCGAATTTTTTTCGTGATATAACTAAAAAAACATGGGCCAAGGACTGCTTGTAATATGCTACAAAAAAATCAATACCAAGTAATGTCATACTTGGTATTAGTTATTAATTTCGGAAAAATACATTTTACTCTCAATTTATTTATGCATATCTGCAGACTTCTTGTGTTTTTAAAAGTATTTACTAAGGTGACCCTAAAATAGGTGATGCAAAATTAATAAAATAAGACTCAATTTTGATAAATTAGAAAATGTATTCTCCAATTACCATTAAATAGCTGTATACGCGGCTTTATTCGCTTAGACCTTTAGAAAAAATTAATTCAACTTTGAGATTACTACACATAACGCCATTTACACATAACGCGTTTTGAGATACGAAATTATCACGTCTTCGTTTTGTTTGATTGAATGCGATGAAACATAACCTATACGTTACATCATATCAAACAAAATCTACAAGAGAAAACTTCATCGAAACCATATTTAGCTATTCTTGCGTGGTAATGAATAAGCAAGGAGGTTTACAGAAACACTAAGGTAATATTTATGTTTTCCATCACTTTTTTATATTTCTTTAAATGATTTTTCTCCTGAATACTTTCAAGCATAAACGAGCCAACTTTAAACATTTATTATAGGTATAGAAATTAAGTACGGAGCAATTAAACGTATGCAGTGTAATTCTAAACTTATTAAAGTAATTACATAAGACACATCGGCCAGAGATTTAAATTTTGAAACAAATTGAGGGAAAACGTCAAATATGCGTAAGACGATCGGCAAAGACATCTACAATCGTGGGTCTGCTCACATTCGAGTTGCTTACTAAAAGCACCTATCCCTCCCGCATCACCCCACACCACAATTCACTTCTATATATGCTTTGTTGCACGATTTAAAATACACATATCGCTATCTACCGATTTACATAGGTAAACCATATATTTGTGTAATTACTACACGTCGAGTGACTAGATATTTCGTTGTTGTTGTAATGCAATATAAATTTATTTTTTTCTATATTAAAAATATCAGAAAAAAATTAAAAAACTAGAAATAAAGTGTGAATTGAATGAAAATGATGAAGTTTGCTTTAATTCTAACATTTTTTTTAAACGACTTGTTGAAGGAAACACTAATAGCTCAAGTACAACTTGTACTTGGTGGCTTTTTATTTAATGTTTTATTAGATGCTATTTCTTCACTTTCAGCGTTCTGTACCTCAAATGGAAAAATGGAACCCTCATAAGATTACAAACGTATATGTCTGTCAGTCTGTCATAGCCGCCTTAGCAATCACTTGACATTTTTTTATTCCATACATAGATTAAAAATTCCATACCTCTTTTTGAAAAGGGTCAGCCCTTTTCAAGAAAAAAAAAAGGTCTGAAAAGAAATTTTTTTTTATAACTTTATGTAGCATATCTTCCGAAAAATATTGAAAAATATGTGAAACAAAATTCGTTCCCATTTTTCCCGAAACATGTTTATGTGTTAGTCATCTAAGAGAAAATATTTTTTTAAGTATCCACCATAATTTTTCGTTTACCAGATGATAATTATATAAGAGTATGAAATATTTAGGATGTAGAGGTACATTATTTATGAATAGTGGTACAGAAATTCTATGTTACCTTAAATGTTCATAAGACTCTAAACATGTATGGAATAATCGTAGTACGAATTCTATCCGTTCATGACAAGTTTTTATTCAAAGCAGATTATTTAAAAAAAAATATCGATATTTCCTTATGATTAAAATAACATAACCATCATCACTAGAACCTCGACCGTGAACTTGCGGTAGGCTCATAATTGGCGGGTCGCGTGTGCTTATCGCATGAATCACCCTAATGATCGGGTTATCAGGGGCCTACGGCCATTTCTTACGACAGCACTTAAATAATATATAAGCCTTCTTGGTCAAGGATTTACCTATTTTCAGCATATTAGTTGATCATCCATAATGTTTGAAATTTTTGAATTTTTTTATTAATGTCATTGCATTGTTGTTTAATTGGATTGTTGAAAATAAAATCAATTGAGAAATGGAGAAGATTCAATGTTTCTTCGTCCACCTATGTATGTGATTTTTTTATATTAAATAAATTTGGAATATAATTATTATCTACTCATTCTTAATAGAATAGAGCACTGACATAAAAAAACTAAACAATAATACGTTATAAACAGTATTAAATGAAAATACTCTCTGCAGTAACAGAAAATACTCTCTGCAGTAACAGAAAAACTCTGAAGCAAATATCAAGGAACGTGGAATCCCAAAATAAGCTATTGATCCAAATATTCAATATCTCAACAGTAATTGTTAAAGAATATTTATCCTATTTGCATTATCTTGATCGCTTACATTTCAAATTAAAATATGAATCACGTAAAATCACGTGAAATCACATAGATAGAGCAATAATATATATATTAATATCATTACAATAATAATTATGATTTTATCCATTTATCAGGTCAGCTAACCAACTACTTAGGTAGCAATAACTCGTGACCACTGATTAATTCTGCTATTCTGTTATTTTGTTACCAGCATTTGGATCGATCTAATTAATTTCTGTAAATTGTGGATTCATGACGTAGAAATATTAAAACTAAATATAATATTTACGCAGAAGAAGAATTTAAATACAAAAAATTGACTTCTCTGATACTTTCTAAATGTGCAACTGCTAAAGCAGCAACTGCTTTCACCGTCCTTTTCACAACGCATATTGTCTAAAAGTAAACAACTTAACGTCTATTTAATACGAATGATTGAATTTAGTACCAATAATAAATATGTCATTGAGGGATCCAGAAATTTTAGCGTAAGCTTGTTGTAAAACGACAAATGTTGGTATTCTGAGATATGCATCCCAGAATACAACTATGTTGTTTTAATGCATCGTGAACATCTACTTATTATCTTTCAGTATTAAAACCTGCAATAAAATATTTACACAATTTTAGATATCTCCTATTCCTTGTTTAAAGATTCGTGTCTCTTTCAGCATGCAATTGAAAGGGTTACGAATATTTTAAATTAATGATCTGAAGATAGAACAAAGCGGCCAACGATTTATTTTATAATTAGATCTGCCTTCTATATAAAATATTATTAAGTTAATTGTAAATGAAGTATACGTAATACCACCGTTTTTGTAATAAATTTTACAAAAAATAGACTTTTTTGTCTTAAAAATGTAAATAGGCACTTAAGAAGAAAATTGTAACTACGTTCGAGATGAATGCATTTCAAAATGTAGTTAATTATGAAGGTTAAATCCATGCTTTGTAATATAAAACTGTAGGTCCTAGAGAATAAGAAGTGAAACAAAGCGAAATTTAGTAAGACAAAACGTTTACACCAATTTACCTTAGAAAATAAACTAACATAACAGAGTTTAAATAGTATTTGTGATTTGAAATTTATAATTAAAAATGTTTGAGCGTTTAGTCATATTGTTAGATATTTAATTGGATATAATATTGTGTTATCCTATAGTTGATGGGAGGCATATAGGCAGTCGTATATATACCTGCTATAAACTATAAGATAGTGAAACGGCCAGATATGTTTCTTTACCGCCCGTTTATTTACGCGAGTCGTGATTTATACGTGACGTTACTGCCTTACACGTGCTGTAGTTAAATATTGATTTATGTGAAAATGAAGTGTTGGCGGTATCGGCGCTTCATGTTACGACCTCGTCGGCTTATTACGCTGCCGTCTATCCCGGAAAATATTATTTCCTCTTTGAATAATTTTTAACCATTAATAACGGTTATGTAAATAGTGCTGAGTAAACAATTTCAAAACAGCAAAAATAAAATTTGTTTCTTATTGTATCAATAACATACTTACTACTGATATAATTACTGAGAAATAGTTTATTTTTTTTCATTGTTTTCATGTAAATTAGATTAAATTTCAGGCATTTCATCTAAAAAAATAGATAATGTAGCGATATTTTCAAACTTAGAATGCAAATTCAATTAGGGATTTGCTTATTGATCCATTTAATTTATTTTTATAATAATTTCTTAGTTATTTTCATGGCACGTGAATTTGAAAGATTATTACCCTACTGGTGGAATACAATAAATTGTTCTAATTTAGAAGATTGAGTTGGACAGGAGGTTTAAATTCATTTATAGATTACCTGTATTCTGTTTTTGTGGTTCTATTACAAACTTTGAAATATTGCGGTGGAGTGAAAAAGTACGGTCATATTGCTTCAATTCTGAGAAGTTTGGATTAAGCGTAAATGTGGCTCGTTAAAAATATGAGTTTATTTGTCTATATAGTATAATAAGTGTTGTAGTTTATTATGAAAATTTATATATCTGTGCTGGGTTAATTTATGTTAAATATTGTCAATAGGCATATTTTTGACCTCTTTTCTTTAGTTTAAATAGTGCAAGGAATAAGTCATAAAATATTCGTATTTATATGATATATTTTACGATTTTATTTGGTGTCAAACAATATTTTATTTCTCATTCATATTAACTTGTGATCGAATTGATGTGGCTTATGGGTCGTAATTATGTTAAGATACTCGAAAAATATAGCCCAATTACCATTATAAAATTTTCGAACAATTTGTAAAAGTAGTCATTATAGCAGTTTTTCTGTTACAGGTATTGTTTGTGATCATTGGGAACACGCATAACATTGTTACTCAATTTGATTTTTTTTGCAAGAAACGTAATATTTTGTTGACTATCAAATTTCTATTTAAGGTAGTTAAAAATAATGTTACGATAATAGTTTTCGTGTCAGAAAAATTCCAGTGTGATATACGTCATGCAATGCAATAAAGCCATGTTTCTGAATTTACCTGTTAATTACGTTCGTATTTTCTATTTTTTAAGAATAATTTGCCAGAATAATTTTTCCACCAGAATAATTTTAACCAGAATAATTTTGTTCTTTTGAATTACTTCTTCCTGGTACTGAAAATTTGATATTCCATAAATATTTATTCTTCATTCTCAACGTTCTAAGCGACGGATTTTTTCAATTTACGAATTATTAATTAAAAACGAATTATTATTTAATACACTATTATTCTGGTGTAATATGTTATGTATAATCACTTTAAAATTTTCATGAGATACGGAGTTAATTTTGTATTAATCTCAGTATACCCCTATGTTCCTCTTTTGAGAATAAAAACAATAAGTTTGTGGCAATAATTATATAAAAAATAAATTAAGAATTTACTGAAGGATTTCTATTTTCATTGTAGATCCACATTGGACTTTTTTGATAAGATGTGAGTTGTTAATGCAAATAATTCACGTAACATCGGCGTTCACACCATGCCGATAAAATAATACGTAATTCTAAAAGTATTGTCTTTAATGTAATGATTCTTTACCTAGATAAAGGAAAAATTGTAGTTACGAACTAGTCAATACCTTTAAACCTTACATATGTGGTTATGCAAAACTAATGAGCAAGACAAAAAATCCCCATTTCCATAAGAAGAAAAGTGGTAAATGAAAAAGATTTTGGTAAAATGAAACTTTTGTTATTACCATAGAAAACTAGAAAGAATAATTAAATTTAACTTAAATAAAATAATTACTAACCCTAATAAAAATATATATATATATATATATATATATATATATATATATATATATATATATATGTACATATACATATATATATATATATACATATATATATATATATATATATATATATATATATATATATATATAACAACTTACTTTTGTATATCTTCTGGATGATACAAATACAAATTTGCAGTTGATTGCATTATCAATTGCAAATTGAAATGCAAATTGAAATTGCATTTCAATTTGCAATTGATAATGCAATCAATTGCAAATTGAAATGCAATTTCAATTTCCATTTCAATTGAAATGAAAATTGAAATTGCATTTCGATATGCAATTGAAATGCAATCAATTGCAAATTGATTGTTAATATGGTATAATCTTTTTGCAATTTGAAATTTCACATTTTTGGCAATTTCATTGCCAAAAATTTCAGCAAACTAATTTGTCGTTTTGGCAATGAAATTTCCAAAAATTTCATTTAATTTGTAAAAAAATTCCCTTTTCTAAATTTTAAATATAGATCATACTTTTGGAAAATATTTAATACATACTTTTGGCAATTGTTCGTGCTTTTTCTGGCGATAATCATCTTAAAAACTTAGGAAATTAAAATAGTTTTCTGTAAGAAAATCAGCATGAAATTAAGATTGTAATTTCATTCTACATACATTTTGCTATTAATTACTAAGCTGGAAGTTAAGAGTTATAATGATCTCCACTGGGGTTCCATATCTCATATCTTTTCCGACACTTAAGTCTAGACCTCCTTAAAACGGCTACATATTGCTTACCTTCCAGGCTTAATACTATCCAAATTGCACGTAGAAAGGTCATTTGCAGGTTTAAACTAAGAGCTCTGTGTATTTACTAAATACCTTTGCCCTTATTCCTTTTGTCTCAACGCCGTTAATGAGAACATAGCTTACGTAGCTAAGTATAGTGAGCTGCAAACGTTAGATATCAAATATTTTTTACCGAGAAGTTAAAATTTTAAGGATTTTTATTGATGAGTAAGCAAGTGAATGATAAAATATTCAATAATAGGAGAATGTAGGTATCTGCTGTTTGTAATCAATATACTAATTATATAACCAGCAGTCTCTTAGACTTGTTTAAGTTATCATATTATTTAAAACCATACTCTCTATTAAGCAATTGTTATTAAAAATAAGTTTGCCAACATATTTCTTTAACATCTATAGTATTTTCATTCATTTATTGCAATTTACAGGGCAAAGTTCTAAGTAATGATAATTCGACAATTTAGTTTGTTATTTGTGCTTTCGTCAATGTGAATGAATTGATAATGAAGATAGAGTATAAAGAATGAAAATACACGAAAATGAAATACATTATCTTCCAATCATGAAAAATATTTTTAGAAATAGAGATTACGTTTTCCGTGGAGTATTAAAATTACTAAATACATTTGTTGCATTAATAGATATTGTAATGACTTTGTAACGTTACTACCATATAATAACCACAAAATTTGATAAGATTTTTTTCACCGAATGTTGTTTGCAAAAACATTCACAAATATACGTATAATCAGACAGTTTTTACAAAATTAAAAAAGGAACTACGACGTAAAGACTGTAAGGAAAATTATGAAAGATATAAATAACATATTTTTTTACAAAATAAAACGACGTGACAGCATGAACAGGGGCGGACGGAACACTGACTGTCGGCACAGATTCAGCGAACGTATTTTAAAAACATTTTAACAATATCGAATAAAAGTCACGCCAGTACAATACTGTTACTCTTACGTTAACGCAAACAAAACATAATTAAAAAAAAAAACAGATTATTTGACAGAAGAGAAAATATATTTAAAATGACGAAGATAATGCAGGATGTAAATAAAGTATACGTAACACAACGTCGGACGACTAGTTCCAAAGGGTCATGAGAACTGATTAATTAAACGATTGATTAAACATATAGGCGAGAAGAATGCTTGCCTCTGTCTCATATATCTACATGCGGTATAGAAAAAGGCCAATTTCAATCTGTTTTAGTCTGATTCAAGATAGCCGGCATCTAATAAATTTTTGAAAATGGGGACAAACCAAATATTAACAATTATAGACCAATCTAATTACCAAACGTACTGAGTAAACTTGTTTAAAAATAGGTAAATGAATATTTTATAAAGTATTTCCAGATCAGCCAAAAGTATTTTGGGAAGCAATGTGGATTTAGGAGAAAACGAGGACGAGTGATGTACTGTTATTTATTTTATAGTGGAGACAAAAACGACAGATATGCAGCTACATTCCTTGATCTCTATAACATAGCACACTCAAAAAAAGATTCAAGGGAATGTTAGATGGTTGTATCCTAGAAGCATGTGTAAATTCTGCAAGAAGGTTATCTGTACTTATATATTTATTTCATTTTATTTAAAGATACATTTGACGTAAAATAAAATATGGGAAAAATAATTTTCGTTAGCATCCAAGAGAGAGCACAATGAAAGTAAGGAAAGGAGAGTATTTCCGACGGAAACATCGGCATGTAGATAAGCATAAATTACATTAGTATGTTTTGTGTATATGCATTTACGTAGACTTATAAAGGCTTAGAATATCTGAAGGTGGCATATTATTTACTAAGGACTTTTTTCTAATAATGCTTAGTGGAATAAACGAAACGATAAGTCCCCGCACCTGGAAATGTAAGGAATGTAATGGAAAGTGGTATAGACCACTCTTTAGTTGTACCACCCAAAAATTTAAACCTACAAAAACTAAAGAAAAAACAATAGGATTGAACATGGAGAAATTGGAGGCCACACATTGAAGGACATATTGATTTACAGATGGTTCTTATTATTTGCACTTATAACTGGAAAAGTATTTCTGGAGAAAAACGTAATTTCCTATCCATACACTAAAAAGGTAGTAACAGATCGCTCTCGAAGTAGAGAAAAAGGACTGCCGTGTTAATACCTTGCTATGATTACGTCGTTTGACAGATATTGATTATCCTTTTTTTTTATTTCTCAGGTAAGTCTACTACTCTTGATCTGACATCATTTAACTACGTTTGTGACATAATATGAGATCGCATGATTTGATAAATTTTGACCAGGTTTCATTTTACAGTAAGATTCACACATCGAATTTTTATCAAACTGCTGGCAAAGTAAACGAAATGATTTTTCCTGATGTATCGTCTTTTCCATAAAATTACAACAAACATTTTGAAAAAAAAAATAAAAAATTACTGTACCAGTATATAATATATTTTTCTTATCCTTACTGTAATTAAATAACGGTTCAGACTTTCTTAAATTAAAAGTGTGTTCTAAAAGGCTAAATGCTATGTAGCATTTTATCAACGCTTTCTTTATTTTGATGAATATACACATAGGATAAATTCAGCTATGCCTAATGCATTTTGTATTTTATTTAGTGTTTGTTAACATTTACTATACTTTTGTAAATGTTAACAATTTAAACAGATAATTACACGTGGCAACTTTAAAAAATACAGAAATCATAAATGCATGTATATATTTGTTCTTGAGGATCATTGAGTATAGTGTACTCACAATAAGTTACGTGATGCGAACTATAATATTGGATAATTCCTTAACAATTTTAGGAACATTTTCAATGAGCATTGCCGGTGCCTAAATAAACTTGATACTAAATAATATTCAATGGTATGGGTATTTATAATTATAAGTAATACACTTTTTCAATAGACTGTAGTAGCTTGTGACATGATACATATCGGGTGGCGGGAGGGACGGCGTGCGTAATCCCGCGTCGTTCGGGCGCCGCCTAACGAGCACGTGGAGTCGCCGCGCCACCCTGACGCCTATATCCACCCTTATTTCTGAAAGACGATTTGCGGCTATTGTTTGAAATATTATAGCCGCAGAAGTTAAGAGTAGTAGGTAATCAGATATTGTATTAAAGGAGTTGCCTACCAAAGTATAATAATAGTAGTAAGTATAGAAAAAGTATAATATTTTTTTAAAAATTGGTATTTTTTAGAAAGTGAAAAAAAAATTCAGAAATTATCAATCATAAAGAAGAAAATAATTAACTAACATGTTCAATCATAATATAACACAGAAAGCACTTTTCATAAGCACGCATATATTATAATTTTAACATTAATATATCAAGAGATGTTAACACAAAATAAAAATAACCATAAAAATCCAATGGAGTATCTAAAACCTTTCTAGAAACTATTGCAATTAGTAATAAATATCGATCGTTTTTTAATGTGTGATCACTGCCTAAAATAATTTTGTTAACTGAGTTTTGAGATACGAAATTATCACGGCTTCTTTTTGTTTGATTAAATGCGATGAAATATAGCCTATACGTTACATCATATCAAACAAAATCTACAAGAGAAAACTTCATCGAAACCACATTTAGCTATTCTTGCGTGGTAATGAATAAGTAAGGAGGTTTACAAAAAACTAAGGTAATATTTATGTTTTCCATCACTTTTTTATATTTCTTTAAATGATTTTTCTCCTGAATACTTTCAAGCACAAACGAGCCAACTTTAAACTTTTATTATAGGTATAGAAACTAAGTACGGAGCAATCAAACGTATGCAGTGTAATTCTAAACTTACTAAAGTAATTACATAAGACACATCGGCCAGAAATTTAAATTTTGAAACAAATTGAGGGAAAGAGTCAAATATGCGTAAGACGATCGGCAAAGACATCTACTCTTGTGCGTCTGCTCACATTCGAGTTGCTTACTAAAAGCATCTATCCCTCCCGCATCACTCCACACCACAATTCACTTCTATATATGCTTTGTTACACGATTTAAAATACACGTATCGCTATGTACCGATTTACATAGGTAAACCATATATTTGTGTAATTACTACACGTCGAGTGACTAGACATTTCGTTGTTGTTGTTGTAATGCAATGTAAATTTATTTTTTTTGATATTAAAAATATCAGAAAAAAAATTAAAAAGCTAGAAATAGTTTTGACAGATCACGATAAAGTATTGCTTCCGTTACTTTATGAGAAACTTGGTTTAATCAAACAGTTTGTAAAGTCATTACCATGAGAAGGAAATACTTTCAAGTATATCAGTCCATTAATTTATAATTTATCTAGTGCAAAGTTAAAGGAGGCCATATTCATGGAACCTGACATCGGAAAATAATTAAGGATTTTTAAGACTTTAAAACAGTAATGAAAAAATTTGAACAACACGCCTGGAAAGCCTTTTAGAAATATTTATTTTAAATTTTTAGTTAATATAAAAGACACTGATTATAAAAATAATAAAATAAAATATCACAAAACAAAAATATAAAAATATCACAAAAACTGTTTTTTTTAATTTGACTGATTCTCAAAAATCTAGACGACTTTAGTTATGAACAAGATGAATGTTTTCATTAAGGTGTAAAAGAGATAGAAAGTGCGTATCGAGGCCTTTGGCATATAAATATAATGTTGGAACATTATTGGACAATCACATAGAGGAAGTAAAAATTCATTAACCGAACCCAATAAAACGTAGCTTTTCCTTAAAAAAAGTCATTATTAATTGTATTATTGTGCACATTTTTATGTCTTATTTTAATTCATTATTAAATGAATAAAACTTTGAAAAATAGTGTTAGTTATAGTCAAGTACTTGTAGCTCATAGGTATCTGGTAAAGGTAGAAACTAAATATCGCAGGCTTGTGAAATTGTATAAATGTAATAACATTATGATATATAAACATACCCTCACACACTCATATTATATAAATATATATATATATATATATATATATATATATATATATATATATATATATATATATATATATATATATATATTGAGTTTATATGTTTAGAATAGTTAGATATAGTACGCGAAGCTATTAAGTTAAAATATAATAATTGAATATTCCATAAAGCAAATAAAAATTTAAAACAATCCTGTTTCATTTGTGTCATAAACATTTAACGTTAATGAAAAGCTTAAATTCCAAATCTAACTTAGACTTTTTTACATTCTTATGAATACATTTATTCAAGGATGAATAAACTCCACTAAAAAGTATTCGCAACCGCAACAAATTATGATTTTTAATGAAAAATGTTAACTCAAATCGGTTTTACATATAAACCTTTACATACGATTATATTTTTAAAAGTACGTCTATATAAATTACTCTGCTATGGCAATTAATCTCTGCCGGGTGGCTGCAGATTATATCAGATTGACTACGTTATAGTGTTTGGATAAGTATTTCATAAAATAATAACCATATTATAACGTTAGTTTTAGTATGGCTGTATCTGTTAATACTCACACACTATAACTCACAATACAGCGTTATAGTCACACACTATAAATCTTAATACAGCAGTAATAATCTAAGGAAATGAATAATTGGTATGAAAAACACCAAGTAATTGGTGTTTTTCAAGGAAATTTGTAAATAATATTTTTTGATGTATAGTAGATGTCTGACAAATGTATTCTCTTCCTTGATTAATTTTCGCTGTAATTTTTACACAATTTTTTCATGATATATAATTCAAGATATACCTTAACGTATTTTTATGGTTAGAGGGGTTCATATGGCTTTCTTGGTTAAATATGTTACAGATATTTTTTCCACGTTTTTATAGTTTTAGATATTTTTTATGGTAAAAATATAAAAAAAAATGCAATACTTACGTTCATACTGTCAATGTCAAAAACATAATAGTCTGTGGTCAAATAGTCACACAGAGTTGAGATTTTCGTCAAAGAATTTTAAAATATCAGATTGACTGAAGTGAGTTTCGAGCGTTGAATTTTGAGTGATTTTAAATCTTCCTTTTTCAATGGTGTATGGAGTGTATGTGAAAGCAAAAAAAATTTTATTTTATATTTTATGTAATAGATATCTTTGTTTCATATATTAGTAAAATACACTTGTTGCAAAAGCTAAAGGAAGAAAATTTTGTAGCATAAATCTGAATTGATTTACTCTCGCCTACCTATTTATGTTTTCAATAAAGTAACTAGTTTATTTCTTTATTTAAATTTCATTACATATTTTTTATGTGCAATGATAATAGAGGTATATTCTTTGTGACAAAAAAAAAATTAATAACATTCAAACTTAAATATTTAATGAATTGTGGTCGAATTTCGACTACTGGGTGACAGGTGTCAAAACAATTGTTTTTATTGAACTATATAAATACATATTTCCATGGCAATATAAACATAAAGGAAAGTTTGTAATTGTAACAGAAATTATATTATAAAGTGTAAAATATCCCTGCAGTTACAACTAAATGAATGTGTAAATTCTATTTTTAGTGTATTTGATAAATTGATTACATGTTTATAGCCAGTTTTCATTTTTAATAACTGTATACTGCGAAATTCACTGAGGCATTAGTCACTTTCAACGTTAATCTACTTTCAAAAAAAAGATTACCCCTCCACAAATGTGGAATTTAAAATGACACTGTTCGGCATTATTTCACTTACCTAGATGCTCTAGATTTACAAATATATTAGCACGATGTATATTTTTGTTTAATACCCCTTACTTTATCTGACTGACCTTTTAGTATTTATTATGGATATTTATAAGAATTATGAGTAACTTTTATTGATTGTTAACGATTTCCATACATCACCCCTTTGCCTACAATCATTTTAATTCTGGTAGATAATACTTAAAATTAATAATTACTTCATTTATATAATATTTTTTTATGTCAGATTGAGAAAGGAAAAGGTACCATTACAATTAATAAAATTATCTGGTAATTGTGGAAAAAATATTTCTTTATACTAAAATGATATCATGTGTTTTTTAAAAAAACTTATTATTACTTTCAGTCGCAAATTTATGCCATTACGTAATAATTATATCATTAAGATCGAACTAACCTTTTAATCTCATTGACATATTATAGTGATATCAATTTAAAATGTTACCAGTTTACCGATCATACTTAATATGATTTTTCCTCTTTAACTTGTGTTGTATAATTCACTAGCAAACCTGGATCTCAAATGGTATATTACACAAGTAATAAAAATATATAAAAATCCTGAATCAATAAAACCCGACAGTTACCGTTACCTTTTGTGGTACAGGTAACAGTATCAATGTTGTAACGCGTAAGACCTTTTCGTGATATCCATTTGATTGAAATATGTATAAATTTTTCACACAAAAGCTTTGAATATTGATACTCGATTAGCAAGACACACGTGTTCAATAAAATGGCGCATTAGCTGATATGAATTAATTGATTATTAGCAATTTATGACATGAAACTGAAGATTAATATAATTTTTTAATAACAATATTAAAAACGCAGCATTTTTCTACTTACTTGATTGAGAATAACTTTCTTTTAAAAACTTTTAAAGCAATTATTAATTTAAAATTCAGTAATTGCAATTGACTCGAACGAAGACATTATAAGGAAACCTAGTAAGCATAAGCACCATTTCTGTTCATATTTAGGCATTTATATACATTTAACTGCACATAGTATTACTAATTAGGCTATTAAAATATTAATTTTTCAGAATGAAACTATATTGTTTACTATATTTTTCACACGTTTAAGAACAAACTAATCATGAATATGTATAAAACCCATATAAAATTAGGAATAATTTATTTTTATATTCTTCCTTTAATTGTATTAAAAGTGCTTCTAATATGCCGACTTTCAAGATTGTAGATTGACCGAAAATACTCGATAAGTTTTGATGAACAGCGATTAAGACTCTTCTATGAAAAAATACGCTTTAAAGAGCCATATCTTCTCGTTGCATGAATCATAAAACCTGGAATATGTACAACAATATTAATTTTAATTTAACATACCAGGCCATTTTTAAGTAAAAGAGCTTAGATAGACGGACATCCAAATATGGGGTCCGTTTTTTTTCATTTTGAGTTCCGTCGTTTTATTTTGTCAAATATCTCTTTTTCTCAGAATCTTGAAAAGTGTGGTCTTCAAAATTATGTACTGCTTTAACTAACTTATTCAATAGTCATCTAAAAATCATCAATGTATTAACGTCTAGGATACCAACATCATTGATTTCGTCATGACAAGGATCATTTCTGTATTATTCAACCAACTATGTTTTAGTACATCAGCCAGACGTTAGTACGTAATGCTTCATTTATGATTTTCCCAAAGCTAATATCTTTTAATATTTTTAAGTCACCAATAATTCGAAAATTGTATTTGGGCTATATACAATAAAGCAATTGAAAATTAAATACTATGCTATAAAAATGCTGTGTTGGCATACGGAAATATTAAATGGCAAGGTAGTTTAATAAATAATAAAAATTTAATCATCTTTTCCTTTATGTGATTGCTTTTCGATACATGATAAATTTGAAATTGAATTTCAAAGTTATCACAAGCAATTAATTCCAACGACTATATAATTGATTAGATTAAAGACCGTGAAACGTTGTCAAAAGAAACCACTCCATGCCTACACAAATGAAATAACACAACATAAATGCGCAATGCTATTTTGAATGACCTCCTGAATTTATTAATATTTGATTATTTTTCACTGATAATTTTGTTTTACAAGCGGTTAACGACGTAACTTGCAGCATTTTAAATATTACGCAAATTATTACTATTATGATTGAACTTCTTAGGAATATTTCGGAGCTCTTCACTTATCTTCAAAGCTCTTCACTTTCTTTTCATAATGTTACATAGAATATTAAAGTTATAAGAAAAATTTGTTTCTGACATTTAATGTGAGAATTATCTATCTAGTTTATAATATATTATGGCGTGTCAATCCGGGAGCTATTCTAACAAATGTTGTTCAAAGCCAACTTTAATATAATTGTAATGTGTATTTTCAATATATACTGAATGTATGTAGTAAGTAAAAACAACACTAACTAATAATTCAATATGTTTTGGTTTGGTATAAAAACTTATATTTTAGCTTGATTATTTTATTTTAGCTGAAGTAATTAGATAAAAATAGTAAAAAAAATGTTCGTCGTTATGTTCTCATTTTGTATTATTTTTCAAAAATTTTGGTCAGGTTTACCTAGGATTGCTCAATATACCTATAGTAATATATTAAGGTTGCCTTTAAGTTTTTTTTTAAGAAAAAATAAAATACATTTAAAATATTATATTGTATATATTCAATTATGTAGATATCTCCCATCTCCCTATCCATCTGTTATATTTAGCCACGTGTTATACCAACTAGCTAAATGTAAATATAAACAAGGTTAATTGAAAAAAAAATTACAATGCCATTTCTGCCAGTATCTATACTGTAAATATACTTAGTGGGACATGCTCTTTGTACCAACGACGTGTGAAAAACACACACGCACGCGAGCCCATACGCCTGCACAAGCGAACGCACGCACGCACACACGCACACACACACACACATATATATATATATACATATATTTGTATATATATATATATATATATATGTATATATATATATATATATATATATATATATATATATATATAAATATATAAATATATATATATTTACAAAGTATATATATTTTAGAAGTTTTGGTTTGAAATCAAGTTATATGGATTGTTACAGAATTAACATGTGTGGGATTATCGGGAGAAAGTTTTACATAAAGGAGCCGTAGACGAAAATGATAATCCCACTAGTGTATAACGCGAGAGACCTATATAAATTGCATATGTTCTATTAAATAACCAAAACACGACATATGGGTAAATAAGAACTAAATACATACATAACTCCATTTTATTCCAGTCATGATCGGCAAGTGACTTGGTAGAAATCTCTTTTATGTCTAATGGGTTAATGACAAAATTATTATCAATTTCTTTAACTTATGTCCATTTCATTAACATTCGAAGTCAACGTTTAAACAACAACGAAATACAGAAAACTCATTTTCGATACTAAACTAAACATATGAAGCCAAACCATTGTATCAACAGCCAGGGCGGATTATAAACGTGGGTTAACAAGAAATAGTACCAAAAGCGATTTTGAAAATGCGTGGATATCACTTGCGGGGCACTTAATTGAATTGCTTTTACCTAATTTACCTCAGTACATATAGCTATTTGTGTTGTCTGTGTACCTTCGGGGGTCTTAGAGTATTTGTTCTATATAACTAAATGATAGTTTATCTTACTCGTTGTTTCCTCTACACAGCTTTTCTTTTCGACCCTTGCCTAAACATTTTGCTATTAGATTTTCAATGCATACGGCTTTAATATTTTGCCAATAACAAAAAATTTGTTAGCAATATACGACAATATAATTTATATTTTTTTCTAAATATATGATTGCTGATACAAGATTTCCGATAATAAGATAGATAATAATGCACATATATGGTTACTAAACTGATTTATTTCCTATAAGAATTCGCAATGTAGTTTTGCAGTAAAATTAAATAATTACATTTACATAAGATATAGAAAAAAAGTATTCACTTAGTTTAAATTCAAAAACAGATATCGCATTGACTTTATCATAAAAATAATGGATGTTATCAGTTTAGTCAAAAACTAAGATAATTTTTAAATGATGAAGCAGTATCGCATCCCTGTTTATAATATCAGTAAGGTAAGCATTTTCAAAAATCAAAACATCTTTAAAACATATTTAAATGATATAAATCTTTTAATTTTCGACCCATGCAACTGGAATGTGTTAGTAATAATATGAACAATTTTTTTTAATGTTCCAAACTACACAAGGGTTTTTAAAACCACGGGACACTTAATTTCTTTATGGTAAGTTTAAAGACGGGAAAAGATTTCACCTACAACAATAAATCAACGACAAGTATTGTACATTAAAGTTGTTAAATAAATAAAAAATCATAACTTAATAATCAACGTCGTTACACTCGAAAGGCGTGTTATTCATACAGTATTTGTAAGGACAGCGCCAACTATTATGAAAGAGATAGATAATTATAGAAAACCATATGGATAAAATTAATTTAATGAGCTTTCAAAGTACGCGCACACACATACATACACACATGCACGCAGACACGCACACTCACTCGCGCATGCACACTCGCGCACGTGCATAAGCACGCACACATACAAGCACATGCACACGCTTTTTTTTAAATTCAAACTTTATTCAGAAAATGGCGGAGTTATAGATTTCAAAACTTTTTATTGTAAGATTTTTCTTATTTTTTTTCATCGTTATTTTTGCTAGGATAATCAGACTATGTATCCCGATTTTATCCTGTCTTTGTATGTCAATTGTAATTAAATCCAAGTTTAATCTGTAATTGTTTCATGCAAATTTTTCGTTTCTTTTCTTACATGAAAAAAAATTGACTTTTAAAATGTAAAATAATTACATGGTCTAACTAAACAATACATTAAGTGCCTCTTTTGCAAAAAAAAACTATTGAATAATTTTATACATTTGATGACACAAAATCTACATACCGTATTTACGAAATCTTCCTTGGATTCTTGGAATAGAAGTTTGTAATAATATATAGGCTACATATTATTATTGTATATTAAAAAGGAACGTTTCTGTATATGTTGATTTTTAATCTTTCTAAATTAAAGTCCTAATAAACTTTCCCACAGGAGCTTGATTAGTGATTAATTATTAATTAACTGATCGTTGCTACTCAAGTTGTCCTTTTCTCGAGTGCAAGATTATTTACATCAGTGATAATTATAAAACATGAAAAAAATTATTTACAATTGGGCAATTCCAGTCGGATAATCTATAATAAATTAACAAAAAAACTGTGCAGTATTTTCCAGACAGTTGTTAACATAAAAAAACGTACGATATATATATATATATATATATATATATATATATATATATATATATATATATATATATATATATATATCTATATATGATAAGAAAATTGCTACGTCATTGGTATACAGATGGTGTAACATAGAAGATAATAGGAAGGCATTTGTGAAGTGCTACCATACGCAAGACTCTCTAAAGGTAAACCTTTTTATCTTCGTTGATGCGACCCTGTACGTAAGAGAATAAACGACGGTCCATAAACTACGTGGTCCGATTAGGGCAGTGAGGACTTCTGCAAAAGGTTACGTTGGATTACATACGACGAAAGAAGATCTGCTTCTATGCTACGTAGGTTAACACTTTATTTTATTCGAGACATGGTAAAAAAAGCGAAAACGGAAAGACGATAAAATTTGAAAAAGTCGAGATATTTAATTTGCTCAACTTTTCTTGTAATCATTCTCCTACACTTTATATCCTAATATACGGTTAGAAATAATTTTGGAACCATTATTAAATTTTAAAATGAAGTGCTCAGGAATAGAACATTCATTTTGTCAGCTATGTAAAACACTCGGAGGAAATTCCAAATTTACAATAATGGATAATCTGCTTTACAATAACGAATTTTCTGAAAAAAACAAACTATGAAATCTTGTAAACATCGAATATGGCAAGTAAGTTTCAACTATGAATTTAATTAAGAACGGTATTAACATGGCGAACGATAACTTTGATCACATACCTGTTAGCATACAATAAAAATTTTAAGTTTTCTTGATTATGGTTATAAGTTAAAAAGATCTTGCAAATTTACAAGATCTTTCAAGGTTAAAATTAATTTAGGTATTGATTTCAATTTTTGTGAGGATTGTGATTTGTGAGTACTAACTATTTTTTTTTATTTCACATTCGTTATGCAAAATAAAACCAAAAATTTATTAAAAATATATTGAATTTAGTAAAAATATTGTAACGTTTATATGATATATTAATATTTCATATAAATTATAGTTTAATATTTTGTAATATTAAACTCAGTGTCATAAAATAAGTAGATCGAAATTTTACCTAAATGATAATTATGTAGTATCATATAGTTATCCTTTAGGATAACTATATAATACTGAACAGTATTCTTGTCATGTATAGTATTATAGTCATTTTGTTTTGTGTGTAGAGATGTTTGTATTTACACGACTAAGTAGATATCATGCAACATAGATATGACGGTGCAAATTATTTAAAAAAAATATATATATATGTATATATATATATATATATATATATATATATATATATATATATATGTGTGTGTGTGTGTGTGTGTGTGTATATATATGTATTGTTGTTTAACAAATTATTATTGTTACCATTTTTTCCACTGTATAATGTGTGATTTTTAAAACTCTGTAGTTAATTAAAATTTCATATATTATTAAAACCCACGTTTTTTATAAGTAAATCGATAGGTATTAGATATTTCTTTGCTTTCAATAATATTAATTATAAAAAAGTAATGAATCGTCGAATTCACGTTTGCAATACTTTTAAATTACTACGATGGTTATCACCGAATAAAATTGAAATTATTCAGACACATTCTATATTAAATAAAAAAAACGCACTGCTCTATATGAACATGCAAAGGTTCTTGTAAATAACATATAAAGTATTAACATCAGTTTTGATTCTCTCTGTGGAATACTCGTGATAAAACATTTTATTCGAATCTGAAAGTCGTCATGAGGTCACCGTATATATAACACCATAATAGACTTTAATAAAATACAGTACTTATTTATCTCAAATGCTGACTCTTCGGTTGGTTCTTTGAAGACGTTTAATGCGAGTTGTTTAATGTCATATTGATTATTATATAATGAAAATAATCATTCATATCATTATATCGCAAAGATGAGATAAATATCAACCATGACAATTTGTTTATTATCAGACTAATTATAATTCTTGTAATTATTATATTAATTAGACTAATAACCTTGTTCATTTATGGCTTTTCATAATGATGAATGCGTTATAAAATCAAATCTCTTACAGTAATCAACGATGTATAATGATGTATCATACTCAGAATATTTTTCCAGAATTTGAGCTAGAGTGAATGTATAATCAGTCGTAGAGCATCGTGGACTAAAATCTTGCTTGTTTCTTGGTTGATTAAATTTTAATACCGGTGCTATTCTTCTTAATATCATCTGTGTAAATAATTCGTATGTTCTTTGAAGTATGATAATGAGCCTATAATTGCTAGTATTTGCTGGGTTACCTTTCTTGTATAATAGTTTCTTGATGGAGGTCTTCCAATCAATTTTATTAAATACATTTGTGAGTATAGGAGTAATAGGTATCGCTTTAAAAATATCA
Organism: Druceiella hillmani; assembly: GCA_039881145.1. NCBI lineage: Eukaryota > Metazoa > Arthropoda > Insecta > Lepidoptera > Hepialidae > Druceiella > Druceiella hillmani. Next base: position 56,947,134 of record JAYKKI010000002.1, read on the forward strand.
TTTGTGATTTCATTTTCATCTGGACTTTTCGTTAAATTGAGCGAGTTTATAATCTTAATTATTTTGCTTTCGCTGAATTAAGGTATTTTTGATTGTTTCTATAGTTTTGGGTGATACAAAATTTCTCCATGCTTGTACGCGTTGCTGTATAACTTCTCGTGAAATCTGTGTCTGAAGCAACATCTACGAGCTCTTTTCTCCGAGTAGAAGTACTGCTTGCAGATGTTCTCAATGATATGGTGGATTTTAAGCACTCTGTTCTCTCTTTATTGAGTTATATTTTTTCAATTCTTCATCAATAAAGCTAATCTTGATTTTCAATATTTTTTTCTATCTTTCTTTAGATTATCTTATATAAATAGGACAATATTCTCTTTTCATATTTTGCTTAATTTTTCCTAGTTTTTAGTAGCGTTCTTTCTTCTACGCGAATTGCAATATCTGGAGTAACATGTAATATTTGATTTTGTGTTGCAGATTATCTTGATATAGATGCAACTGTTTCCTTGATAATTTTAATTAAATTCGAATATGTTTCCTGTACTTGTTCAGTTTTACATAATAGTACAGTTGCTTCATAAAATGATTTTTTAATGATTCTTTTTTCTGCGTCGTGAAATTAAATATTTCATTTAAATATGATCTGTGGGGTGCACGATTCGTGATCAGTACAATTTCCTTTTTCCGTATCATAAAATCCATAGAGACCATTGTACCTTGGGTCCAAATTGCTTGGGTTTTTGGTCAGAAAATCCATGAAATGAATAAGTAGAAAAAAGATTGATAATATGGATTCAGGAAATTTACATGTTTCCCATTTACCAATATTTTTCGTTCTTTTATGGACATTCTTTTACTGTTTACCCTGCCAAATCATGGACTTTTTTAAAATTTTATTTAAAAAATATTTTGTAAAAATTACCATAATTCAGTCTTCATAAATCGTTTTCAGAGCTTATTAATTTTCATTCCTTGGTTGTGGTTGACCGGAAGGCAATAATTTTGTAGTAATAAGTACTAATATAAAAGTATATTGCAATTTGAAACGAAATAAATAAATAATGTCCGTCAAATAAATAATTTTTTTTAATCCAACGATAGAATATAAAACGGCTGCTATGAACAATCTTACAATATATTTTTCTTGTGTAATATAAAATATTATAACAAATTTTTATTTTAATACACATAATATGTGTATTAAAATAAAAATTTGTTATAATATTACACATGACACGAATAGTTTTCTCATTCATTTTATGTGAAGCTAATTACTTTAGAAGTGCTGTAAAATATAATTTTGATAATGATTGTCTGTATGTTATTCCTCTTTACCAAATATTACTTCATAATTAAACAGAAAAATAAATTGCTTTCTTGTAAATAATAAAATAAATAGACATAACCTTTTACACGATATCTGTTAATCAAATAAATAATTTATTACCCGATATGTTTTATTCATCTTACCTTACAAAGTTATATATAAATCCAGGCTGGGTGTTTCATTACTAAGGCCAATGTGTTTACATAGTGAAAATTTATAATAATATTTGTAAATAATTTAACACAAATAATATGCACAATTAAATATTTATATATGTTGCAACAATGCGAATTCTGGTGGTATTTGATAGGTATCACTGTGGGATCATATTCTCGTCTGTTGCCACCGTATTTAATACTCTTGTTGTATATTGTAATCGTTCCTCTGACTCTATATTTTTTTATAAATGACACATTAAATTTTAAGTTACTAAGTGTGAACGAAACATACGTGATTATAAGAGTTAAATTATATTGCCCACATTTTTTTACGCTTGCGTTGTCTATGAGAGCAATAATATTTTCATTTACATCTAAATCAAATTCTTCAACATTTCTCTTAATAATAAGTCTCAATACAAATTTGCAAAGACTTACTGCCTAAAATGCGTGCCGGTTCCAGATTGCAGACCAAATTTTATTCTTTGTGAAAACATGAATTTTTATTTTCGAATACCAATGGTGTGGTGCATTGATGTTCATTCATCGAATGTTAAGTAAAAATTTGGGTCCGTCATCTTTTAATTTGGACATGTGACGAAAAATATTAATCCTATATATAATATCACAGTTCAAAAAATTATATATATAATATTATAGTCGAAAAATATTCATCCTATATGTAATATCTTCAGAAGTCGGCAATTTACGTTCTCCATTTCTTAAATACAACTGCAAATACTCTGATACGCAAAATAAATTTAACCTGTCTAAGGTTATAAAAGAAACTATTTTTTCAGTTGTCTTATCTTCATACGTACGTTTAAAATTATTATTGAATGTTCTTCCTAACTTAATATTTAAAAGAATTGTATTCTAGTGATAACTTATTCGAAATGACGTTTGGCTTTGGGCGACGAATTTCAAAGAATAAGCAAGACCGAGCATTTATTTTGATCATGACGAGTTCCAAAAAGGTCTAAAAAAGATAATTATAATTTCAAAATCTTTTTAAAATTTGGTTATTATTCAAAATATGATAAGAATATTGTTTTACCACATGTTAATAAATATATTATAGTTTTATAGAAAATTATTCCATAATCACTTCAACGTGCCTGAATATAACAATAATAAGAACATTCAACTTTGATTTGTCCTATCATTCGAATACTTGTTCAATCCCTCCTAATGTTTCCAGATCCAATTTGCAAAAAAAATCGGTATTCCTAGCTAAAATAATTGGTACTTACAAAGAGTTAAAACTTGAACCTAAAAGAAAAATGCTTTTTAATCATCAAATATCATTTTTTTTGCATTCAGAAACTTATTTCGGGGGCTTTCGAGAAACGAACATGACGTGAATTGTTCAGTTCAATTTGCACCAAATATTTACATTATAAACATTGCCAAGAAATTAAGATATTGGGCGTCTCACTTGAGTATTCCTAATTTTGATGCAAAAAGTTTCATGCCACTCCATAATCTGGCTAATCTGAGAGAATCCTGTTTTCTCAATTCCGATCCCGCCACGTAATAAATATCCAGCAGTAGCTTAGCATTTTGGGATCCCGGTATACCGTGATTACCAATCCTTATTACAGCATAAAAAGGTATTGTGTCAAACTCCAAGAATACTACTAATGGCACGAAAAGTTTTTGGTTTCAATTTCTACTAAGTGAGAAAGGACTTCCTCAATAGAAACTTTCATGTAAAATGAAATTAATTTGTAAAAAATCAAGATTGCTTTACAAGTATATGATTGAGTTTACTTGAAAACTTGTAACATTGCGATGAATGATTACTTAATTTTGTACTTTTGGCGATTAGCTTTTCGTGTCATTTTATGAAATGCAAATGTTCGGAATTGTTTACTATATTCAGGTCTACAAACATTTTAAAATTTAATTTGAAAGTGAAATAGACAAGTGCAATAAAACATTGGGGTAATAAATATAACCCTTTTGCTATCTTCCGTTTAAGGTCATCTATCTTTTTATTGAACTGTATACAGGCATTTTATGGCCAATATACTGGAGTCTGTTCAGAAAGAATACATTTATTTTTTTAAGATGAGAAGAAAAGTTTTATATCGTATGTTAACTATATCTTTTAGTGATATTTGGATAATTTTTAATTTTTGTTAGTCCATGGATTAATTGTTATTTCGCAAATCATTAAACGACCACCATTAAATAAACGATAAAATAAGTTTAAAAAAGTAATAAATGTCATAGCAATGAGAGGGCGAGGTATTAAAAAAAATTAAAATAATTTGTGTAATTAGTTGGTGAATTTGTATTTTTTTTTGGTAATGATAAATTATTTTTTTTAATTCGAACTATTAGGTGGGCAACTAATAAACCAGTCATCTCTGTACACAAATTTTCAACTCTTTATATGTATTCAATAAAATCAATCGTTAAATATAAAAGTATCGTCGGTGTCTAACACTCGTTGCCAACGTTTAGGGAGAAATATTTGGCCCTTTCACTGAAAAATGGTTAAGTGAATAACTCCATTTTTAACCCACCATGTACTCAAAAGTATCTTTTGTCCAATATTATATTTTGCTCCAGCTTCTAGCTACTGGATGCCATGCTAATAATTAATATAATCAGCTTACTTTTTTTCTCCTGTAACCAGATATGTTAACCGCTCGTTCAATGGAACGCAGTAGTTCCAAACACACACTAGCTCTCCTCTGAAGTTGAAAGGGTGTTAGCAGACGTGGTAACTAAACGGAATATTTCTACTTCTTTCTCAAAGCATGAAGTTGTTTTTGTAATGAAGTATAAAAGCACAAAAATAGCTCTGCCGAACAACGAGAACTCAATCTTAGATCTATTTCAATAAGGCTTTTAAATTTTCTAAATTCATTGTAAGAGGTCGCTTTGGATGAGGTCTATCGGACAGGTCAAAATAACTTTATTTGAATCTCTAGAACAAGTGCTTGACTGTATCCTAAGAGGGTATAATTTCAACCATAGTTTTGTATAATTTGCGTGATGCTTCGCTGGTTTTTCGCCCTAAAAGTTATTCATGAATAAAGAGTCCGCCAAGTTTACTTTGAAATACCTCCATTTTTTCATTTATTTTTTAGCCGCAGATTAATCACTTAACTGAACATAAGTTCGAATGCCGTACTCTTTATATATCCCACAAGAAATATTCTAGAAGCTTCTAAAACATTCCAGAAATCGGTCAAAAAAGTGGTGGGTTTATAAGTTGCCATAAATTTATATATATATATATATATATATATATATATATATATATATATACATATATACATATATATATACATACATATATATATAATACCGACGACTAAGATGGATTTTTCTTACAGGATTCGAAACAGTTTTTTCTTCTTCTAAATTATCCGTTAGACTCGCAGATCAAGCTGGTTAAAACTGAGCTTCTTGCTGTTCTTTGGGAAAACAAATATAAACTCAATTTAAATATTTTAAGTATAGGAGTCAATGTTTGTTAAAATAATTTTAATTATATATTTATTTGACATATTTCAATAGGGGAAACTTGGGAGTAAATCTCATACAAGTATATAGGAGATCATAGATATGTCCAATAAAATCCAATTTAATGTGAAAATTTTCCATAATTACTAACAAAATATTCTCTGAAAAAATTAATAATCCATAACAATTTTCAGCATATTTTGATTTTATTGAACTTGGTATAGGAGCGAAATTTCAAAATATTATGCCTTTGTCCATCTAGTGACAATAAATCTTTCACGAAAATAGATAGTATTTCGCCAAAGTTTCATTCAAAACAAAATTGCGCACGCGATTGACAACAGTTTTGGCAATTAAGTCAACGCTAACAGGCAAATTAAATTTAGTTAAAATTTATGACGAATCGAACAGTAAAAATACCCACCTTTATTGTTCAAAATGTAAAATTAATTGGAAAGTATACCAAAAAGTTAACTAAAATAACTTTCTTAAATATTATTATTGTCGATAAGTGCATCTAACATCTCTTAGTTCAAATAAAAGTTAAGTTGAAGTCGTTAAGTTTTATTTTATGTGTCCTAAGGTTAATATTTTTTGAAACATAATCTTTGTTTAACATTTTAAAGTTAGCTTTTATTACATTCATAAATGGTTTAAAATGTCTTATGATAATTAATTTCTATTTTTCCCAAATCTGAACATTTTAAATGGCAGTCTGAATAGATATAAGTGTTATATCATTCATATTTGATTTTGATAATATTTTTTTGCATTAATAATTTATTCTTTGCCTCTTTCTAACTTTCATGACCATAAACAATGACTGACTTTTTTCGCCAAGAAAAATGTGTTTGAAATATTAGAGGCCTCTGCGAGGAGTTTAAATTACGTGGCTGTTTCCTGCCCTATGCTACGAGCGATACGAAAAGTATATCTTAAAACCAAATAGTAATTTAAAGTGTTACGATGGAATTATTTACCTTTAATTTGTTTGTTAAAAAGTCTTCTTGATGCTAATTACCCTAATTGAATCAATTTTATTACCTCCTGTTATACCTAGTTCGGATTATTTTTGTTCTTTTCCTTGTTTCCGCTCGATATATTGTATTCAGATAATTTTTTTTAGGAGTGTTTCATCAAAAGATTAATTACTAACAGACACATTTTATTTTATGTTTAAACCTATGTCTATGTCTATAAAACCCACGTTATTAATGAATATTTTTATTAGTTTTTGTATCTAAAATTATGACTGGACCTATTTGTGTTAAAACAGATTTTATAAGCGGTAAGGTTAATATTGACCCTGTAAATAATGGCAGGATCAATTAAATTTGTTAATATTGTTTGTTTTATCACTTTTAACCTTATTTCTAGATGATAATTTGCAATCTATATTATTTAAATCGTACTTACTGTAGAACATTTTAATTTTTCCTTTATGTTTCACTCTTACTACCAAATCAAAGCGTTATGGATTACGGTTTAAACCTCCTTGACTGTATGGATTGTTTTCAGAGCTTTGCTTCTTTTTACTGTTTCACACTCTTCGACCGTTTTCGTCTTTTTATTTTATATCAGTGACCAAATTTTCTACCACCCAACTTTGCATCTTTTGTAATAGTTTTGGTAGTACCAAATCAACAAATCCATCATCTGTTATTTTTTACCGCTGAGGAAAACAAACAGTTTATAACATAAGCTACATTTCTCTAAATCAATATTACGACAATTACACAATGCTGTGTTGTACAACGTAGTGCGTGCCGACATTTAACTAGTTCTCGAGTGTTTGACCTACTTATTAAGTAGAGATCTTACCCGGGTCTACAAGACCGGTTTTTAGATGCTACAATTTTTTCCATTAGATTGAAACTGAAATGACTCGATTATTAGGGTTATGTTAGTTAGTCTTGCCTTTGAGGTCCTTAACGATATATTGGATTGTCCTCAAAAGAATTTATAATTCCTAAGATTATTTCCAAAGTCGGCCTGATATCAATTAAAGAAATGTGAATTATTTGTACAGTAAATATTTTGTTTGTTTTCTTGTTACTTTCTTGAGCAAGAAGCGATAGACCGAAAACGCTTTTTTCTTGGTACGTAGAAAGATATATAGAAAATGTTTTTTTTTATTTTCAAATTGTTTAAGGAAATTTTTTTTTGTATTATAGATCTGAAATATCGTTTTAATAAGCCACTTATAAGGAACAGTATAAACCACTAAATTGTGTGTCGTTATTAGATTACAGAATAAAATTTGTGTTATTAAAGTTATTTAATAAATTATAAACGGCAAAAAATAAAAAAAAACACAAGCAAAATTTAACCGCAACTTAAGAAAATTATTGCTTATTATATAATAATTAAGTACGTGTTTGAATATACGATAAAATAATTAACCCATTAGAGTGGTGAACCTTTAGCACGTTGTACGTTATTGCTATACGTTGTACGTTATTGTCATCAGACAAAAATTGAAAAAAAAATTGGCTCTTAATAATATGATATTTCAAATAAGAGATCAAAAATTAAAGAATTACAAAAAAGTAGTAAAGAAATTATTTTTAAAGAATTCAAAATTAAAATATTTTTTGAAATCTTGAAAAAAATACATAAACAATTTGGAATTGTTTTTCAGATAAACACCTGAATAGAAAAGTCTAAATATTTTGTCAAAAGATTATTGCATAATAAAATAATTTGAAAAAATTTAAAAATTTTGTAAAACAAAATATAATTTTTTTATCAAGCTTATAATTTTTTATTAGTTTTGTAATTTGAAAGATTAATTTCACAAACATCTGAGTGCAAATTTATATAATCTGTACTAAAAATACAAATAGGATAGGGTTTAATGAAGTTATTTTGTAACAATAGAAGTGGGATAAAATTTTCATTGTCATGTCATATAATTTTCATTTTGAATGTCACGGACGAAATGAAGTTCTTGTACAAAACGTTAAAATTTAATTAATAATGATTATTATCATATCGTAATATTTTTTAAATACTAGGAAAAATGATTACTCTGTCTCGTAATATGCACGTAGCAAAATTGCATACCTTATTCTAATAAATCATGATCTTCACGTAATTTAGTTTATAGTAGACTGCGAATGTTACCAAAATTTCTTAAAAATAATCCGTTATACAAATTATTTTCCTAGAAAAAATATCCAACTGAGTTATTTGATATAATCTGAAGATTGAAATGCATGTTTTTGTTAAAAGTGATATCTATTACTAAATTATAGTCTTTCTTGATGATTTGAGTTATATTGCAAATGTAGTTAGTTATTTTGATGAAGTTTTAATATTTTAAAAAAATTTTCAAACTGTCCTTTTTTTATATTTAGATATTTCACCATTTCTAGTGTTAAACTTATATGTCTTATCCTTTTGTTACTTTTATATGAAATTATTTTTTAAGGATACAATGAGGATAAGAAAATTGCTCTTAAAGTAAGTAATGACAAATGCGAGTTATAAGTATTGAGTACTTAAATTCACCTTCGGTTCAACTGTTACATTATACTGAAGTATACTAGTAAAGTAATTATCATGCCATTGTAATAATAATTTTATAATTATGAAAATTATCAAAAAGCTTTAAATTATTTACAAAATAGGAATGTTTCCGGGAAATTTTCTTTATTATACGAATAGTACTAAGACTATAAAAACTAATTTAAAATCGTTTATTAACTTATCTTTCTTTATACATTTTTGCGCTATCATGCCATTTCATAATAAAATGGCAGAGAGAAAGATTATTTTTATTTCTGCTCCACTGAAGTGTGGCCACAGCTTCAGAGCGGCCACTAGCTAGTGAAGCAAAAAAATGTGCGTCGTTACCTTGCGCGTAGCGAATATAGTAGGGGCCTTTGTAAAATGACATCAAAATGATTGGAACAAATGCGAATTTGTCTAAATATTCATTTATGTATATGTTCTTGGCAGGTGAAATATATTTTTGTAACGCAAACGACGTATCTAAATTTAACGAGCTATTATTAAAACCAGAAGAGAGAAGGTGTGTTTTATACTTTCAGTTTAGACAGATAAAAAGTTTTTAGTAATTTGAAAACATCATACTCATGCATACGACGGTATACCTTAAAGTTAAAAATTAAATTTTATTTGGAAAAAGAAATAAATAACAAACAAATATTGCACATATTTAAAATAAATACTAATTTTTAAACTTTTCTAATACCAATGTATAAATATCGGAGGAATAAAATGTAGTCGGGAATATAATAATTTCACCACAGACACGGAGGGTATCAACAAAAATTCTTGGAATGTTATTGAAAAGGTAAAGAAACTCATTCACGATTGTTTTCAAAGCTACTGTTAACGAAGTCAGGTTTCCTTTCACTGGATGATATATCTCTTGTTTTAGATATGTATTAACCATGTAATATCTAAAAATTATAGAAAAGTATGTTAGGAAAGGTCTTAGATAAGCTTTTAAAACGATTTATATCGTATTACATTTATAAAATAGCTATAGGACTTTTCTTTTAAAGTGTGATAAGTTTTGAAATATTATCCACGCATATATATTCATGAAATAGTTTACGATAGAGAAATCGTACACTTTAAAATGCGACTTCTTTTTCTCTAATTTCATAAAATAGGCACTGACGTGGTAATCAGATTCTCCGACATTAATCAATCAATTTTGTTAGTGGGTACATATTAGGGACATTTTTTGCTTTGGAATAAATAAAAAAGTTGAATTTTGATATCCTTGAAACCACGCTCTAAATATTAAACATTCAATATTCATTTCGTATTTTTCTAAGTTGAACATTTAACTTATAATTACGAGATTCAAAGTATATTCATCCATCGGGTCGTATTGGGATTAAAGAAATTGATTTTCAATAGCATTTTTAATATTATTCTTACTAATTCTCGGACTGTTTAGCAAACTGTCAACATTGGACAAACTGTTATGACGTCAATAAACTTTAGGGTCCAACTCTTCAGTCTAGTTGCTGTAGAGATACCTACGTAAACCGTAAAACTATGTGTTTATCGGCTCAGTCTTGACGATGTTAGGGTATGATCTGTCTAAAATGTGAGTCTTGAAAATCTCCTTTTTTGAAATTAATATTATGGGTCTCAAGTCGAGCTTCCATCATTGATCTCTGGGTTCAAATTCTTAATCTTAAGAATGTGTTGGTACTTCCCGCTTAAATAGGGATACTTAAAGATATTCTACTTCTAAGTTAATATTTGGGTCTCAAGCCAAAAATATGTCTTTTAACTTTGGGTCTAACTCCTCAGTCTTCATATTGTGGCGTTACTGCCTGCTTAATTTATAAGACTTGAGGGCCTGCTATTAATAAATTAGTATTGTGAGTCTCAAGCTGAAACTCTGTCATTGAATCACGGATTCCAATTAATATTTCCGATATTAATCAGCCAATTTGGTTGATTGTTTATTGTTGAGTGACCCCAGTATTACATCATAAACAATTAATTACAATTTGACTAGGGAAATTGAAGTTAAACCATAAAATTTGTCAACAATGAAAAGCATAGTTGCTGTAATCAAGTTAGGAAGATAATAATCTGGCAACAAATTTTCCAATGTTTTGAAAATATTAAGTGGGTCATAAACTTACTCTTTAGTTGGTGTAACAAGAGCTAGAAAGAAAGTTATTATTTATTTATTCTCTTGTTTTTGTTCCTATCGGTTGGTATCGCAACGGCTAGAAAGGAAGGTATTATTTATTTACTTACATGTTTTTTGTTTTATTGGTAGGTCTAACAGAAAAATCAGACTAGAATGTCTTTAAATTTAAAATGACTGAAAATTACACTAATAAAAAATAAACTTCTGATTCTTTAATAAAAATTAGCGAGTATTTGATAATCCTACATCTTTATTCAATATTTCTGATTTATCAACAATCTTTGATTTATCAACAAACAAATCTTTGATTTATCAACAATGGTATCAACAAACAAATCTTTGATTTATCAACAATTGCAGCCAAATACGAAGATTTTAGTATATGTTATTTCATAAATAATTAATTCATGTCTGACATACAGCCTTATTTGCAAATAAATCGTGTGAATTTTAATTCTTTTCCTTCATCGTATTACATAGGCTTGAAACATTCGAGCAAGTTTAATTAAGCTTCACTCATGGTAAAAAAATAAATATCAACAAATAATTAAAACAGCAGCAATAATACCTTTTTTTCAACTCTTCCTGCATTTCTTTTCAATTTAATATTCGCCGATATACACACGAGTTATTAAACATGCCTTTTGCTGTGACTATGATCTTCTCTTAATTTTTCTTACAAGTTTATATTTGCACAGTAAGTGACTAATGACTTACTTTCATCATTTTGAGAGCAAAAAATATTATTAGATATAATGAAATCGAGAGCAAATGGAGAAAAAACGAAAACAAAACATAAGTCAGTTCAAATAAATATACGAAATAAATTATTTTCATTTACAAAATGAAACATTTGTAAGTAAATTAAAGGTTATGTATTATGCCGGAAGTAATAAGATTCCACTTCAATACTAACGATATTGTATAAATTCAGAGCTGACGAACATTAAAAACTGTCTTCTCTCAGCGACAATTCAATGGTCAATACTGACAAGGCGTTCATTGTAACATAATTTATGTTAAGATACCTTCATCTGGAAGTATTTTAAGGCAAATATATATATATATATATATATATATATATATACATATATATATATATATATATATATATATATATATATATATATATATATAAATATATATATCTTGGATTAAATTTGAAACTGACCAAGGTTTGCGTCCAGAAAGTTTTTCTTCGTTTTTACGGAAACAGGACTTTTCGTAATCCTTTGGCGCACTTAGCGAAGGAATAATTCAGAAGGCTAGGATTTATATTGTGTAATGCCAGGACTTCCGACGTGTTTTGTCGATTAAAAGATTACGTATTGCTATAATGCAAAGCTAATTACAAATGCAAAACTAATAATACAGTAACTAATCATATTACGTGACCGATTTTCTTTTGAGTATATATGGTTTCCGTTCTTTATAGTGACGAAAAGGGAAAACTTCCTGGCCTAATTTACTGAAAAATATCTTTCCCTTCGCACCTTGTAACTACTTGCGCTCGCGTCGTCCTCCGATTTCCCCCAATATATAATTGTTCAACAACGTGATCGTGGTTGCATCAAAGTGTAATATATTTGTGATGAGCAAAAATAAAAATTTTAAAAAATAGAGTACATTTAAACTTTTAACAGAATGCTAAAAAATATTTTAGGAAAAGGGGAGAGGATATAACCATATAATACAATATATACATATATATATATATATATATATATATATATATATATATATATATATATATATTAATATTATAATATATATGTATATATTAATATTCGATTACGGCGAGTGCGAATGTTGAACCAGCATCTCTCCGCTACTTTATTAGTTCGTTTTTAGCTATTAATTCATCAAAATATCATACTTTTGTTTATACGCCACATATATTTCGAAAAAGATATTGGTGTTGTGTTTTTTATTTTTGGTAGCGCAACCTTTTAGAGAAATTGGTAGTTTCCGCCAAACTAATGTTGATGCTGGTATGGCATATAAGAAGAGGTCCTAAATAATTTACAGATAAACTTAACTGCAGTATCAGTTAAGCTAAAGACGTTTATTAGTAAACATCTTCCATCATGAGAATGAAGAAAGATAAAAGTCACTCGTACCATTATTCAAAAGTTCATTATGTACAGAATACGTACTAATCTTTACGCATAAGTTCAAAGTCAATAAGCTCAGCCAACGTCATTTACTCAAAACAATGCTTAACCAGAATAACTCCGAAATTCGAAACACAAAAAATTGTTACATGATAAGGCATAAGTCTTCAGTATCGTTGATCTATGTAGGTATTGTGATGACATTCTAGATCATTTTATCCTCTTACCGTTTTTCCACGCTTAAATGCCTAATATTATTTTAATTTTGTCCAGAACAAGTTTGATGATTTACTCATATAGCAGCATTTCGTTTAATCAAGTATGTGGAACATAGTACCAGACTGAGAGGGTACATGCACACTTTTTGACTATGCCAAGTTACTCAAGTAAAATTTACTGGTCGGTTCATTGATCGACGTACCTGCTAAATTATTAAATTTAACGCCAATAAATTATTTTATTTGAGCCTGCCTAAAAGAAATTTTCTGAGGGTTTACAAATCGGTGATAAGGCAAACCCGCAAGTGCTTATTATTGCAAAGACAAAACTTTAAACAATATCCACAACACAACTGTAATATTTTAATCTTCCACATGCAAGGAGAAAAAATTTCTTACCTCTATAACGTGGGGTTAGATTTATCTCACAACGGTGGGCGTCAAATACAACTTGCATGAATATTTATTTTTTGTTATATACGTTATTAAACTAACGAATGAAATACAAAAATATATTGTAATTAAAAAAAAAATTTAAATTTCTCTTAAAATAAACACAGTATCCATAAATTATAAAAAAAAAAATTATACAGGGATATATTGTTTTTAAGTAAAAACATAAAACTAATAACAATACTAAAATATATACAGTTAAAATAGTTAAATTGCCTTGTGAAAAGTGTTGAATAACTAAAAAGCCCAAAATAAAAAAAACAATATCCAAAAACAATAAATCCGATTGCCCAAAAAACCAAAACGAAGTAAAGTCTCACAACTAAAAGAAACTACGTGATGTATTATTATTTCTACTTAATTTAAATTCTTTACCACGCCCTAGGTTTCGTTGTATGACAACATCTTAAGGTGGGAAATTAGCATAGATTTTAGCTTACGAAAAAAAATACAAATTACTATCTCTGCCTATTTCAGTGAGATCATAACTTATCAAAATCAGTATAATTTTGATATATCATATTCGCGTGTTCCGTTTTCTGTTATGGAAAACATCGTATGCTCTTGTTAGTTTGCAAACAATATCAACCCCGTTCTTTACGAGTTGTAAAACGATAATAAGCACTTGCGGGTTTGCCTTATCACCGATATGTAAACCCTCAGAAAATTTCTTTTAGGCAGGCTCAAATAAAATAATTTATTGGCGTTAAATTTAATAATTTAGCAGGTACGTCGATCAATGAACCGACCAGTAAATTTTACTTGAATAACTTGGCATAATCAAAAAGTCTGCATGTACCCTCTCAGTCTGGTATTATGTTCCACATACTTGATTAAACGAAATGCTGCTATATGAGTAAATCATCAAACTTGTTCTGGACAAAATTAAAATAATATTAGGCATTTAACCGTGGAAAAAGGGTAAGAGGATAAAATGATCTAGAATGTCATCACAATACCTACATAGATCAACGATACTGAGGACTTATGCCTTATCATGTAACAATTTTTTGTGTTTCGAATTTCGGAGTTATTCTGGTTAAGCAGCAGTTGGCATGCAGTTGTGTCGTTAAATGTTTATATATATATATATATATATATATATATATATATATATATATATATGCGTGTGGGTATACAGGTTTCCGCAACCCTTATCCGGAAAAAACGTTGAGTTGTACCCCGGAGGCAGCAAAACAGCATTTATTTTAAAAAATATTGATATGTTAGATTTTTAATAAACAATAAAACAAAATCTAAGTTTTTAATGGTCGCGCCGCTTCGCATTGCCGAGCGCTCGCCATTCACCACGCGACTCGCCTCGATTGCTGTTTTTTGAACAAGATCAAAGGAGTGACGAGGCAAACGCCTTGTGTATTATGTATGAATGCGTTTTGACAATTGTGTATGGTTATGTGTAGTATGTATGAGTTACGTTTGCAACTATGATTTCGTAATTAAGGGCATTTGGTGATTTGAAATACTGCAATATACATCACAATATATTTAATAGTAGTATTTTAAAATATAAAAGTATTAATCTATTTACAGTTGTAATTTGTGTATGAGTGCTCGCTACTTATAAGTATGTACATATTTTGTAGTTACCTATGAATAAAATCAGTAATCACTCACTTATGATTGCCACGGGCGTGCACGGATGATAAAGCAAATTATGATAGGACTAATTTTTTAAACGACTGAAGTAAAAATAAAATGCAAAATCACAAGTTAATTTAAATTAAAGAACAAATTAAATGATATAAGCATTTTCAACATGTCGCCCTCCGTTTTCAATATATTTTTGCACACCTTTTTGTTTGTTCGTGGACTCTACTGAATAAAGAAATGTTTTTGGTTAATGGTACTTTCAAGTTTGTCAAAAGCCGCGATAATACCCGTACGCATCTCTATTTTACTGTCAAAATATTTCTGAAATACTAAGTGTTTAATACATCTCTACACGAGGAAGTGCAATGGGGTGATTCTGGTGAATGTGGAGGCCAAAATACGGTATACGTTAAAATCGACCTATTCACTGGATACCAAATATTAAGTTTAGCTTGTCATGTACTTCGACAACACAGTGCAGCGATGCAATACGACTGAACACAAAGAGATTTCGCAATCGAATAAATCAATAATTGACTGACCAGGAATGCGCTCTCGCATACGAAAAGATAGTGGCAACATAGCAACTCACTCTTCTCACTTATCAACATATTTTCATCTTTATTACTTATGTGTAAGATATAGAAAAAAAGTTATTAATAATGAATTTACCTGACGATAAAGTGTACGTAATGAAATATGTAAGAATCCGTGCAGATAGTTTTGGCAGATACTTTTATATTTATATATATATATATATATATATATATATATACATATATATATGTGTGTGTGTGTGTGTGTGTGTGTGTGTGTGTGTGTGTGTGTATTTCTTCTTTTATTTTTTGTATTACAAATTTAAATAGGAGGGCGTAAGGAAACTCAGCTCAGTACACACGTATATAAATCCTGAATATATAAAATTCATCTTTGAGCAGTCTTGTAAACACAAAATATGTCACGATTGCATTTGTTGTGAAAAAAAGCATAAAGGCAATATATGGTGGATACCCTACATTTTTTGAAACATTACAAAGTATTGACGAGAGTACCCTAACCATAGAAATAAAACTCTCGATACTTATATTTTCCGCTAAACAAAATACTGAGTACGTATGGCCTAAACTATTATTATATAGTTCCAAATATATACAAAATAATAACAATACTAAAATATATACAGTTAAAATAGTTAAATTGCCTTGTGAAAAGTGTTGAATAACTAAAAAGCCCAAAATAAAAAAAAACAATATCCAAAAACAATAAATCCGATTGCCCAAAAAACCGAAACGAAGTAAAGTCTCACAACTAAAAGAAACTACGTGATGTATTATTATTTCTACTTTATTTAAATTCTTTACCACGCCCTAGGTTTCGTTGTATGACAACATCTTAAGGTGGGAAATTAGCATAGATTTTTGCTAATTGCTCACCTGAAGATACACAACGAAACCTGTCACGGTAAAGTATTGAAATAAATTAGAAATAATACTACATCACGTAGTTTTATTTAGTTATGAATAACGAATTTTTACTAAATTAACGCTAATTATATTCAATATTTGAAAACAGCCGATTTGGCTACATTTTTTTTTTTACAAATTCCGAAATAGGGTACAAAACATTTAGTTCAATAAAATATACTTAAATTTAAACTTACACCAAGTCACGTGAACATCAATGCTAGTGGAACAACTCGAGCAGCCCATTATGCAACGGTAAAAGTCGTCATCGCCTGGCTGAAGGAATACGTTTGGAAGCAATCATCAAGCGAGACGAAATAAATTTTATTAAAGCTGCCAAATTTTCTTTTTCCGAACGGCATATGGTTACGAATAGAAACTAAAGTAGCCAAATATTTTATCAGATACCATTAGTAACTGTGTTCCGTGATCTTAAAGTTCTTACTTTGTTGTTTACAGTCTTCTTGAGCCTTATATTTCTGTCGATCTTTTAATAGCTCGTAAGAAATTATTTGAGGTACATATAAATTTACATATTCTAATAGTTAAATTATTAGTATCACACTCCCTTTCCTTTCACACTTCTTATGTAAGTGACGAACGCAGGTAGTTTCATTAAATTTTTTTTGCAAATCAATCAAATCATACAAATCAATCAAATTGAAGCACTTTGACCGTAAGGAACCGAAGTGAAGGTAGAACCATCTACACGTTAATACTAAAATTCATGGTTCAGGTTATTATCTTCGCAGATATATGAATGCTTCAGAAGGAAATAAAATTGAAAAATCTTTGCTTTTGGAATTGGATCCTGTAAATGATAAAATAAAGATTTAGTAAAAAATACGAAAAAAGCTTATTTACGAATGTGTCTATCATGATGTAAGTTAGTATCTTTTACTTCCCAATAGTATGACGGTAAAGAAAACTTGTATTACTTTATTATATACTAGCTGTTGCCCGCGACTTCGTACGTGTTTCCGTCGTTTTTCGTAAAAAAAAGTAGTCTATGTCCTTCCTCACGGTTCAGTGGTTTTGATGTAACAGACAGATTAACTTCCGTATTTCAGTAGGGAAATATAATATGTCAATCTACAATACTGTTGAAAAATATCGCAATACGGAACCGCACAATATTATTGTTAATAGCTGTGCCCGCAACTCCGTCAGCGTGTAACTCCTTGTGTGTTATTAAGTTAATGTATTGGTAATATTGTTTAGATCACGTTCACGTGAGGCTTAAGTACCTATAGAACAAAAATACTTCAGCGCAAAGCTTCCGGGTAAACTATGTTGAAAGTTGACCCGTCCGGCACGTGAACATAAAGATTTCTAGAACTGCTAACCCGGGAAAGAGCGACGTACAACTGACCATGCGAGAAACAACTGACACCGAGATCTACTCCAGCAACACGAAAAGTCTGCCCTTGAGCCTTATTAATTGTTATTGCATAACACACCGATACTGGGAATTGCGTTCTTTTAAATTCGAATGGAAAATTATTTAGTATTATGGGAATTCTGGGAATAAAGACGGTTTCTCCTGCACCGCAACCTGTTAAAATTTGAGTCTCGATTATATTTTGTTGCATCTGGGTTACTTTTAGCCGAGTTCCATTGCAAAGTTGTGGTGGTCTTAAATTTCGGAGCAGAATAATCGGAATGCCAATTTTTAAACAAATTTCATGAGGAGGAAGTCCGGGCATATTTAAAGAATTTAAAAATTCTATCGTGTAATTAGTGGGTTCTTGTTCATCGACCATTCTATTTATTGAACTATAAACTTTGCTTTCCCCCTGTATATTCGACAGTATTTTATTATTAATGTCAAATCTGGTCATTGCGAGGAGTTAAAATGGATCTTTCGCATAGCCAACAATTGTCCCTATTTAATATATTTGTTACGTCACCGTAAACCGACGATATAAGATGTGTTTGGGATTGCACTATACAACATAACTCAGGCGTCATAATAAGTTTTCCTTGGTGTAGTTGTGGATAGGTACCTTCACCAATCTTTAATAATGTATCAGAAAATTGACGATCATCCGGGTTATCTCCAGTTCTCACTCGCATGTTTATAGTCAAATGCACCGATTGTATATCACGCCACAAATAAGAGCTTTTCAGGCAAGCCCTAACCTCATCAGCTCGGGTTCCCCGTGGTATTACCGGTAAGGTTTGTCGGAAATCACCACAAAATAAAACCGTGATACCGCCCATTGGTCGATCTTTTTGTCTTATATCTCTTAAAGTTCTGTCTACCGCTTCTACTCCTTTTTGATGGGCCATCGTACATTCATCCCATATGATTAAATTACACTCACGTAATACCTTAGCTTTGTCGGTATTTCTTGAAATACTACAGGTTGGACTTTCCGTGCAATCTAAATCAATTGGTATTTTAAACATAGTGTGAGCAGTTTTACCTCCTGGTAGCAATGTTGCAGCTATACCTGATGAACCTACGGCAAGAGCAATTTTACGCTGATTTCGAACATAAGCTAATATTAATTTAGTCAAAAAGGTTTTCCCAGTTCCCCCAGGTGCATCTAAAAACCATATTGTTCCCAAATTATTCTGAACAATCTCGCACACGCGATCATAGACTGAACGTTGTTCTGCAGTCATCATTGGGACACCGTTTTCTAATGTTGCCAGCAGTTCCATTGAGTTGCAACCAATCTCTGTGGAATATTCCCTATTGGTAACCTCTCCGACTGAGGTTGGTGTTGGCAAACCATATTCACAGAGTGATTTACCGCCTGCTGCTGTTAAGTCTTCCTGAAGAGCTAATAAGCACTGATTTATGGTAAGATCACGAAAATTGTCATTAGTTGCGCCTTCATCATTGTAAGATATATTCCGAAGAAAGTCTTATGCAATTTTTTCTTTATATTTTTCCCATAACTGTACAGTATATGACAAATTACAAAATGTGAGTAATGTTACAAACAAATGGCGTAACCGTCGTGGATTATCACTAACACAGGATTCTGCTAAAGCGTCATCCCAATGCTGGTCATTTTCAAGCAATTGACTCGCTTGGCAAGCTGCATGATAAGTTAGATAAACAACATCATCTACTTTTCTCAAATCTATAAATGATATTGGTCCTCGCACTGTATGTAATAATAATCGCAAATAGAAACACTCAGCGTTGTTTGGATGAACGGTATACACTCTACATGTTCTTTGAAAATGCCTGACTCGCCATCTACAGGCCTGCTACGGCGTCTACGATTAACGACACGCAAAGAATGCTAATAAAGTTGTTTGTCTAGGGTTCTCTAATCGTTCTGTAATATTTTCGGCGTTGAAATATATACGTTGACCGCCTTCAAGATGAACATCCAGATGAGTCACAGGTGGATATCTTTCGTGAATGTTGAAACTTAAGATCCGCCACACAGCTTCTGAAGAGCTGATATATCTGCCTGACTGAAATCTAGTAACTTCATAATGTTCATTTCTCAACGCAAATGTAGCTTGTTCACTGCCCTTGTTAATATACTTACAAATATATTTTATTGACTCTACACTATTACACATTTCAACATTAATGTGAGCTTGAAATGCTCTAGACAACACAGGGGAATACGGAACGACCCACCTATTATCTAAAGTAACCTGTTGTCCAGATACTCGCTTTTCAACAGTAAAACCACCATTGTCTCTTGAACGGCGACAATATAATGGGTATCCATCATGTCCTGTTACAGTTTCATCCACTAAGGCTTTTGGATATCTTTTAGTGCAACGGCCGTCTTGCATGCAAGGAGCATTCCCGTTAAATACACCACATGGACCATGTATCATATGAGTTTTAACAATGTCGTATAACACGGGATCTGCAATCGGATCTGGAATTTCAGCACGGATTGAACTGTCTACATCATTAGGTCGAACCTTATCTTTTAACCAAAGCAGGATATGTGCGTGAGGTAAGCCGTGTTTTTGCCACTCAACACTATACATATAACACAATACTTCTCCAAAAATTTTATCTTTGGTAAGTAGATCTATCATTGATTTTAATTTTAAATGAAAAACTCTTGCGATAATATCATACGGTGCATGACCCTCAAGAAGCTCCCGAGTGATTTCATCCCACTTGGGATTGGTAGTTACAGTAATAAATAAGTCGGGACGTCCATATTTTCTTATGTAACAAAAAGCATCTTGTATACGTTCGTGCATGTAGCGTGGACTACCAGTAAAAGAAGAGGGTAAAATATCTAAACGGCCCATATTCACCGTATCATTATCTTGCTGTATGGCGTCGCGAAGGTGCACGTATTCTTCAGCGCGCAGCTGCCTTTGATTAGATCGTATATAAACTAATCTTTCGGTTTAAATTTTTGCGTACATGTCAACAATAAACTGATTGAATAAGCCACGAAAACGTTGAAAGTATACAAATCTATTCCTTCTCACTTGCAAGTGGTAACAATAAAATTGAAGGCATGACATCTTTTTATTATAATTAGGTACGCCTGTACGCGGATCAGTTTGACGTAAAGCGAAATTATAACCATCTTCCCCTCGACAGTATACTAAAGGATATTGCAAACTGTCGTAAGCCCTGTGGGTTTCGTAAATACGTTGCAAACGATTGTCTCTGGAACGGATAACGATATCACGCCTATCACATTCCTGGTCGACCAATACTACAGCAACTTCATTCGTGGATGGAGCGTTATAACGACCAGGGTGTTCCTGAGTTGAACGCCTATCGGCATTTATAACAATTTTATAATTATTATCACCATCTTGAGGAAAAGCTTTTAATGCCGATTTAAAACTGCATATATACGAATTAACCTGATGAAACATGTTCTGAAGTTGTGAAATGAGTTCAGTATTTAAATTCGGGAAATATTGATTTCTTAAATTCGTCTGTTCGTTGTAGTCGGATACAAAATATATTTAAAGAAACTTAGGTTGGTCTTCAGGCAAAAGGGATCCTATCAAATGGTAAACCTGACCTTGTATCTTAAAAGTAGGCATGAAAGGACCTTCTGAGATTTGTTGAGCACCAAAGGATGTCATTTGAAACGCACTATTATAAGGAATATTGTCTGAGAACTGTTTAGATTGCACATGTTCCCCTAAAAGTAGTGATTTCAAAGATTCCGGTGGGTCTTCGAACGAAAGCAAATTTATTTTACCTCCAGAACAACAGAAACCAGCCGACTCCTTACTCCACTTTAAAGCATTACAAAAAGAACATACTACTTTCATATCGCCTATTACAGAAGATGATCTGTAATCAATTGTGAGGTTATAAGCAAACCCACTTTTATATTTGTCGGACCACACCACCAAGTTCGTAGATTGATCTTCTATGTTTACATCTAAGTCATTAAGACTATGTCGAAATCTGTCTGCAGTAAGACGGGCCTCTCGCTGTTCGTCCGTTTCAAGAGACCGATTTTTTTCAATTCTTAATCTTTCATTAGACAAACTTATTAACCGTTCTTGTCTCAAAGAATTGCAATATTCGCGTCCCGACTCTAGTCGTTGTTCATGCTCATGTTCATCTTCAAGAGATCGAATAATATTATGATGCACTCTATCATTGTCAAACGGTCTTCATATTGAGTAAAAGTTTCAGATTCTTGAGATAAAATATGACGTTCGCGATCAGCTGTAAGCCGTAATTACCTCTCAGTGAAGGTTTCTGACTCACGGGATAGTACATGCCGTTCGCGATCAGCTGTGAGACGTAATTCTCTCTCAGTGTAGGTTTCGGACTCGCGAGATAATGTATGCCATTCCCGGTCAGCTGTGAGCCGCAATTCTTGTTGTGAAGCAGTTTCAGCTTCTCGGAATAACACATGTTGTTCTCGGTCAATGGTAAGCCTTAGCTCTCGTTGAGACGCCCGTGATGTAGCTCGTCTCGCTCTGTCAGCTGCTAATCGCATCTCTCTCTCGGGAGAGCTTTCATTGGCTCGAGAAATTGAGGCACTAACTCTCATAGAGTTTAAACGATGTGCTCTTTCCTCTGCCGATTCTTGAGAACGCCTATTTCTCATTCTCTTAGCTTCTCTCGAATTTCGAGATAAAGATAATCGTTTTTTAGGTGGCATTGATGCAGTCAAATGAAAATAAAGCTAAAACGTGAATGAAAATAAAACTAATATAAAAAAAGTGAACGTAAATTAGCCAAAACACCTATCGATATCTAAAAATCTATACGTACCTACTACTACTTCACCTAAAAAGAAATAAAATGTAAACTATTAATAATTTGTAATTTGAACGAATATTTAAACACTATCAAAATAACTAATACCTATTTTATAAAATGACAACAAAAGGAATCTAAAAATAAATTATCAAAGACTAAAAGTCGCGCTGATAAGCACGGTTTGTTAATATCAATTAAGTATTGTCTGTCAATAAGGTCGAACGCTCTGAACGTCTATTCGCATCAACAGGCAAAAATTGTATGAAGCTCGCGCTCAGACGCCCCGCCTTTTTATACCTTCGGCCGCGGCGACCGATTCTCAAACGCAAAAATAATCCGTATAGCATGATTCAGTATTCACGCGCGATGGCTTATTATTAGCGTATTTCAAGTATAACTTTGGTGTTTCTATATCGATTTCTATGACTCTTTTTTATGGAATGGTTAATACTGTTAACTTTTTTAATTAGGGATGACTGAGAGTGTTATAAACGTAAGATTAGACAAATATAATCAAAAAGGTTCGAACTTCTAAGCTATCGGGAGTTACACGTGTTATTGTGAGTCAACCATAAAAGATAGACATATGCTGTCGTGGGATATTTTTTATATAATTTTAAGGAGAACATTTCCGTCATACATGATTTCTGTATAGCTTTAACCATTAAGGTTGCACACGCGACGGAAGTTTAAAAAATGGAGTAACTTCTCCCGTTTTCCCAACATTTCCCTTCACTGCTCTGCTCCTATTGATTGTAACGTGATGAATGGTATACTATAACCAGCTCAGGAGTATGAACAATAATTGTATTAAGTTTCGTTAAAATCCGTCGAGTAGTTTTTGTTTCTATAACGGGTATACAGACAGAAAGACAAACAGACAGACAGACAGACAAAAATTTTACTGATTGCATTTTTGGCATCCGTATCGATCCCTAATCACCCCCTGATAGTTATTTTGGAAATATATTTCATGTAGAGAATTGACCTCTATACATATTTATTATAAGTATAGATAGCCAAAATCTAACGAGCTTACTTTCGTCGGGTAAATAGCTATTCGGCTAGCGATAAACAAAAACTTATCAATTTTAATATTAAGTGTTTACGAAATTTTACGAGTCCTCCCTCGAAACACGTACATAATTCATTAATTCATCTAGCTCTTTAAATCAAAACAACTGTGGTGCATAAATTTCAACAGTCTGACAGCTACTTGTAGTAGATCGCTTTTTGTCGACTTACGTATATAACGGGTATGGATACTTTTAATTATCAATTTTATGTTTTCTACATTTACGCCAAGGGTACTGAAATCTTGTATTAATGTAATTGTGCGCATATATCGGTTTTAAAACTCTCCGACATGAGTATTTCTTTTAAAGATTCCAAAAACAAACCCATGTATTTCTCTTTTTAAATAAAACCCATCTCGATAACGAACCTTAAGGGTCGGATGTATGCTATGAAATATTTGGTTTTCTACTACTACACACGCGCATGCGCCGGCCCCGGCCGTGCTGTGTGACTCTTAGTAGTGTGCGTTACACGAACGCACTCGGCACAATGGGATCGA
This sequence comes from Druceiella hillmani, assembly GCA_039881145.1. Classification (NCBI taxonomy): domain Eukaryota; kingdom Metazoa; phylum Arthropoda; class Insecta; order Lepidoptera; family Hepialidae; genus Druceiella; species Druceiella hillmani. The sequence continues at coordinate 56,971,383 of JAYKKI010000002.1, forward strand.
TTGAGACGCTTTTTAGACTAATTATTAAAGTAAATCTGAGCTAGATTTCTGTGTTATAATTTCTTTGTAAATCTCTTGATACGGAATACGATTTAACCTTGGATATGATTTAGGTCGGTTTTTGACTGAATTTGGGGAATTCCAAAATGAACAAAATGTTGCACATATTTTGTGTAACTATTTTTTATGTACAATCTTTTTGTAAATTAGTATGGCAAGCGTAGACTAAGATAAGAATAAAATCCCTAAAAAAACTTTGTGCAAATTATGATAAAATAATTGCACTATCACATTTTTAAAGGAGTGACTAATTTACCGTATAGAATGATAATAGCAGTAAAAAAACTTTTTTTAGGATTTTTGTGCTAATATTGTATACCCACGAGCTATGTCTAAAGGAAAGAAATCATAATTACACGCAAACGAAGTCTTAGGGACATCTAATATAAATTAATGTTATACAATACGAAGTAATGTTAAAATAATAAAACTACGTATAAAAGAAAACTTAAAGAAAATTTATTTGTAAATAAGAAAAAAAATTAAAACCCGTAAAGGTTTAAAATAAATATACTTTATAAAATTATTAAAAATGAAAAAGCCTATATAATGTCTCCATTACGATGTTCCGTGAATCAGTTGGATAACAAACGTCTTAATATGTTATAATTGATTAAAATATTATTTCAGTAATTTTTCAATTTTACCCGATGTAAGTTTGTTAAATCTAAAATATTTTATAATTACATCCCATATGTATATCATATCTATGTTTCAACATTTAAACTTTATATTTAGATACTTTTAATAATACCATATGTCCTAAATTTTCTAAAACATTTAATTCATTTCAGAAATTTACATAAATTAAAGAAGAAAAAAGTGGCAAGAAAAAACAAGGTTTAATATGTTTCTTATCTTGGCTTTCACTGACAAGCGATTAATTTTTTTAAGCTACGAATAATTATACGAAATCAAATCCAACATTATAAATATTTTTAATTTAAGATTTACGAATACGTGGTTTCTTGAAAATTCACTAGGAAACGCAACATTGCTTCCAGAATACCAAAAAAATTAACGAACAATTTATAGCTATAAGACAATTTTAGATCAAAATTAATGTACATTAATGTTTTATAGACTACATGTACAATTATAATTCTAATCGTAATTTAAATTTTTTAAATTAGCAATAATATAAAAGACCTATTTTATTATTTGGTACAAAAAAATAAGAAAAACAATTTAAAAATATAACATTATAAAAATAATACAGTGACCAAGATCGTAAGCACTTATTAAAATAAGATATGTATGGACATCCTTCTATGCAAGTCGCATGGTTATCATTCATTATTCTGAATAATTTTTTATCTATCCAGCAATGATTCCAGTCCGGTACACACACACACACACACACACACACACACACACACACACATATATATATATATATATATATATATATATATATATATATATGCAAACCCAAACCGTTATCATAGATAAAAAATAACGCAGAATACAATCAAAGACATCTAACAAGAACTTAAACTATCATCAGTCGGCCTCATCTAACATGTTTGTTTACTCTTTTCTTCCATAGCACGTAAGATATATGGAGGATTCCGAATATCCATAGACCTTGGGATGCGCGGATCTACCAATTCTGGAAGTAAACAATTATTATAAAATTCGATCAGCTTTTGTTCCATTTTATCTTTCCAAAATTGGTCGTCTCTTTCAATCCGATAGACTTTAAGTGGTGTCCTCTCGCCAATCCAGACGGCAAACAGGCAAATGTGACTTTTGGTAATATGCAACTGTCCTTGAATTTGAAAATACCAGTCATGGTTTTTATTAATTATGAAATGGTTTTCTTTATCTAATTTCCAAAAAGAGTGATTTTTCATGGCATCAACTACCTCAAGTTTGGAAAAAATGAAAGGACATTTAACCTCCACAATTCCTTCTGCGTAGTTACCGTCTGGCGATACTCCCAGAAAATAATATGTGTCATCTATGAACAAACCGCACTTCTCGATTATTTTATCTTCTTGGACACTTAGTTGTCTAATTGCGATTTGTTCGTTATCTTTACCATACCTTATGGATGGAATATTATTCAAACATTTGCCATAAAGTATGGATTTGACTAGAGGCGCACAACTGGTAGCCTTTCCTCTCTTACAAACCTTCCCGAACCACGAAGACGTTAAAAGCTTTCTACGTATGCTCAACCAGTCACCACTACTACTCTGCAAAATCGTATTCCTCTCTAGTTGCTGTCGCTGGAGATCTGTAAACGACAATTTAGCCATAAAATCTGACTTCGCCTGTTCAAAACATTCAGAGCTCAAGTCAGGTTGTTGGCATTGTGGCCCATAGTGGGGATCGTTAGATACAGAGGTAGTGTGAGTAAATTTCTTCTTTTTAATATTTTTGTCAACTTTGTGTAATCTAGATTTCTCCACTCGCGATATTAAAGAATTGGCTTTTACGCCGAATATAACTTCATGAGTAACAGAATGAAGTGCTCCCGTATTAAAAGACACAAGACCACCAGCACATCGCCCGCCATAAGAACGTCGAAGAGAATAATTTATTCTTTTACCTCCTACGAATTTGGCAACCTGAGAATTATAGCTTTCTACTATATTACTCGTTACATTATAAATTAAACTACGAGATTGTCGAGACAATTTACTACTTAAATCTTCTAATTTTGTTAGTACACCTGATACTTTCAAGTTATTAACTAAATTTACTTCATTAACGCGTCTACTTTCTTGTGAACAAAAATAAGAGGCACAATTTACATGGTTACCAAATACGTGATGTGGACCGTTCAGGATATCTTCAGCAAGTTGTGAATTTTTTTCGTGAAGTTGTAAATTTTGCTCACCCCAATATCTGATTGCACATTCTACACCCTTTCTTAAACGTAAATACCGATCTTTTACAAATTTACGTAGTTCACTAGGATATTGCGTATCGGTTGAAATATTTAATAATGCCTTACAGTAATTTCGTAATAGATGGTTTTTACATTCAATTTTTTCAACAATAAAATCACCATATGGTCGCGAATCAAGAATTTTTTTATATGTACTGGAATCTCCGTCAGCCATTATTTTTTCATATATGAGACCGTATTCTTTAAGAGAACTTTTAAACCCCTCCAAAATTATAGTAGATTCCATCGCGGTAGATGAACCTGAATAGTTTTTATAGCAAAAATGCTCTGGAGGCTCCACATTCTTATTAGCAGAACGAGTTTTAGAGAAATTTTTTTTTCATTTTTGCTCCCAATACCGGACGCCTGTAGGAAATTTTACGTTTTCCCATTAATATCTGAAAATATACAGAATATAAACAAATATATCCACTAATTTACAAAACATTATGCATTTAAAATGTATCATAGAAGTATTATGTAATAATCATTTATACGTAATTTGCATTTTATCGTAACATACAACATAAAACTTACACTGTGTACAAGCCGTGTACGCGTTATAAATCTTTGGCACAGGTTGACGAAGAGCGACCGGATCACACGTCCTAACTGTTTGCAAGCGCAAACGGTACTGAATTCAAAATATGCGTGAGCGCCGTAGATAATAATCGTTTTTGTTTTCATAGAAGCTAGTATGGAAAATTCGCGCCCGGAGTGCCGTAAAAATTCGGCAAATTTGACCTAATACCAAAGGGTTCATATTTATGTCATAGTTAAATCCATATACAAGAACGTAGCTACATTAATTAAAACTAGACACAGTGAACTGAAAATCGATGTATTTTTATAATATTATTTGAATATGCGAAACAGCGAAGAGCCTTTTTGGTAAACGAGGTTAATTTGAGATTATTTTTTTTAAGTTTGAAACATAATTTAAAAAAAATGTCGCACAGTAACATAGTACAAAGGCCATTCTATGCAATGGTATTTTAATATAACGTCTACCTTTGGTAGTTATTGAGTATTTTGCGAAACCAAACACCAATTTTCGCCTATTTGCGAAATCCGCCCCTTAATAGACGAGGGTATGCGTCTTTCTACGATCGCGCAATGTACTCATGTATGGTAAGGATTTTGTTTCTAGTGCATTGTATTACGAACGGCAAAAGTGCAAATATTTAATTTTAAGTTTATTTGATTCAATTTGAAAGGCAAAAGTCAACTATGTAATATGGCCATAAGAGATCAATTAATTAAAGGGTACAATTAAATAAGACGGGCAAATTGGTCCCGGCCCTCACCTTTTCCAAATATTTTTTTACGTACTTTTGTCTTTCCAATATTAATATTTAACAGTTCTACGGCTGCAGGATTGAATCATAAAAAAATCGTTTCACCAATTTCAATAAAAGTAGTTTAGGATGTTAGTATATCCGATACGCATTTTTAACAGTGTGAATAATGGCGTAGAATGATGATAGAGCTGAAAAAATTTTGACACGATGAGCTATTGTCAATACAGAAGGTGACAATGTTTATTCTTTTTGGTGCTAGTTCAGTTTACATTGATGAGATTTTGTAGTAAACAGAAAATAGCTTACTCATGGATATAACTTTATATCATTAAACTGTAACTGAAATCGTATTTCGACTAAGAAATATATTGCTTTACAATTATATGATTTAGAAGTAAATATAAAACACAAGAAAATTATCATCAGTAGAATGTGATACAAACCGTATTAGGAAAGTTTTCAAAACGATATTATTAATTTTTTAAGATTTACAAATGTATAAAATTTAAAATATTTCATTTGCAGAGCGATAAATAAAAAGGAAATAAAGTAAAATCCTTTAAATTTTAAGTTAAGAAAAAGAAATACTTTATATAAATTATTGGAAAAGTTTATATTTTACGAATAAATAGTCTTCGTGCATCTTACATATTGAATTTATCCATGATTTATATTTTTTTATGAATAACCGATTTTTAAATTATAAATAAAAATAATAATATTATATTATGTTATTAACTTCGTAAAGTGTACATCTGCTTTCTCAGTAAAGATTGCGTTTTCCTGTAAACTGATGCATCATTTCCATTATCAAGGTTATATTTGGAAAACCGTTAATCACACAAAAAAGATGCATGTAACCGAATTTCTAATCATGCGTTTACAAATTTTGTTATACCTCTAATGATGTGCAAGGCATATGAAGCGAGTAATTTACAAAAATTTGACCTTTGATATCTTGATTAACAGACATGATATCTTATAAATTTTTAGCTCATCTTTACAACACCAAAACAAATGATGCAAATTTTCAGCTTTATTCCTTTCATTTTGGGGTTTGGTTTTTCTTTTCCTCTACTCTCATAAAATGGACACTGACGTTTCTTATAAGCATTGAATGTGTTTTGGTCCAAAAATAATAAGATAGCTGCAGTTTGAAAAAGGCTCTAAATATTCTAAGTTCAATTGAATTTGGAATAATGACGTTCTAAACTTCATTATTGTCTATGACTGCAGTTTTATTGCCATTTAATAATTGGGTTATGAATCGTTTTTTAGCTACTTTATATACTCGATTCCGAATTGTTTCCGAATTGTCGTATCTATGATGAAAATCACATCGTGTCAACTTTCTTGATATGTTTATTTTTAACGTGAGCTTTTCAAACTTTACTGTTTCTCTTCTTAGAAATAACAAAGTTTAATTTTATATTACAAATTATTATTATTGAAAAACTAGTCCCTTTTTTGATCGTCAATGTTACCGCAAATCAATTCGTTTCCTTGGTAGATTCAGTGGAAAAATTAGAATGAATGTGTTTAAGTTTAAAATAATATTTTCACATGGATACACATCCTATTGTCATTACTAAACTATAACGAAAATATAAGTTTTATTTTTCTGTAAATGACAAATAAATTATTCGTGAGTGATCGTTTTTGCAATTTAATTATCGTATGCTTCTTCATGAGATCAGATATGCTTCTCATAAAGCACAAAAGTGTACGAACATGAGAAAAATTAAAAAAAAGTTATTAGACCAGGAATTATGATATTGAATATATTTGGCGTTAATTTTGTAGAAATTCATTATTACCAATTAAATGAAGCTACGTGATGTAGTAATACAACGAAACATAGGTCGTAGTAAACAAATTAAAGAAAGTAGAAATAATACTACATCACTTAGTTTCATTTAATTGTGAGGAATTATGATAATATTATAGGCATTAAGGTCAGATATTGGTGTGCGTTAGATATATTTATTAAATCTAACACTATGCAATATGGTGCGATCAATCTGACAAGTGAAGGATGTTATCCTAATAAAAAAAATAAGTTATGAAATTCCGAAATAAGTTATAAAATTCCTCAATTATGCTTTTTAAACATATATAAATTTAAATATTGCTTGTATCAACTGTCAAAAGGAAAGCTTATGTGCAATAAAATCTTTCCGTTTCACCAAACTAATTTCTTTAATTTATTCCCATATTTCGCTACTGTGAAAGTAAGAATTAAAATTTATAACACAAAACAAAACGTTACCTTATTGCTTTATTTATTGACATGTCTTTTGTTTAACTTATTTAAGAGTTTGCATATAAATTTATCCTAAAAAAATCATATTGAAAAAAAACAGATAGAAGAGTATATACATTCTCTATATCTTATATTACATTATAGGACATATATAAGAAAATAAAAAAATAGTGATAACTGTTCATTGTGTGTAGCGAAGAGATTTATTCTGAGATTGTTTATCAGATTTTATTAAAATGAAATGAACGAATGGGTAGACGATATAGCAATCGCATTGCGTAACTTCTCGCAACAGTGACCGTCAGATAACAAGTCCATCATTAGTATGTGATGTTTTACCTATCTGATTAAATATATTACTTTAGGCTCGTACGATGCACCACATTGTTTGACACTTGGTGTTGTTGATCATATGTTTACGGCCTTTGGTAAACATGTGATCAACAAAACACACCATTCCGGGATTGGTTAATTTTAATCATATCGAGTTATACATTTAAGGTTAATTATAGAATTAAAAAGAGCCTCGTCTTGGTTTTAATGTACTCTATTCGTTATAATTCAGTATATACAGTTCTACAACTGATGGATGCACTAGAGTGGAAAAAATGAAAAATAATTAATATTTAATGGAACAAACTAAAAAAAAAATAGTTTAAATTTTCAATTGAATTTTGAAATTTGCCTTGAGTTTCTTTTTTGTTCACACAACGTCACTTGAAACTGGTCCATGAATTTGATTACACTCAATTCAAATTTCCTGAAAAAAAATCCTCATAATTTTTTACTGAGAAATTTTGATATTTCTCTGCATTCGATGACTGTCCAAAAAAGAAGGGTTTTACTTGTGTTTATAATTCATGTATGTAAAGGAAGTTAGTTTATTCCCTCATATTCAAAATGGCTTAATCTATTACAAAATATCACAATGGCACCGTAATAATTAAATTTGCATACATTCACACCTACACATATTCACACATACATACACACGCGCGCGCGCATGCACGTACAGAAATACACACACGCACGCACACATACCCACATGCACGCGCGCACATACGCGCGCTCACACACACAAACCCACATACACACACGCCCACGCGCATACGCGCACACACGCACGCACACACGCGCGCGTACGCGCCCACGCGCATACGCGCACACGCGCTCTCGCGCACAGGCATACACCTATTCGAGCTTACGCATCCCCCACACACACATAAGCGCGCACGCGCGCGTGTGTGTGTGTATGTACATATTACATACTTTTTCTGGAAAAACAAAATATTAAGTAATCTGTATAGAGATTCTCCACAGGTATATATGGCAACATACGTGAGGGTATGTATTTTTGCAAGCGGATGTCTCCAATCATCCTTTTCGTTTGAGAATTGTGGATGCAAATCTTGATTTTAGGAAATATTACGATAAGTTAATTTTCATTTTCGTCATTTTTAATAAATTAATATTGTTTAATTTCTAGGAATAATAAATCAGCTTTAGCTTTACATTAACAAAGTTATCATTTTGCTCTTGTTAATTTAAATAATTTCTTCTTCAGGTGGGTAAGTATCTTTATGATAAAAAATAAATTATGCATATATATATATATATATATATATATATATATATATATTTAACCTTTAAACGCTGTTACAGGTCTACTCCTAATCAGGGTAGACTACCATAACAAAAACAAACTGTTACTATGTTACTATCTCACTCTGGAGCGCTCGATTGTACGTACCCCGTACGCCTAGATACCTTCAAGTTTGCCACTAAGCCGCGGGCCGACAAAAGGAGAGGGCGTTTCGCGTGCTTAGTAATGAGTATGTTTCGATGTTTGAATTTTTTATATAGGTCTGAGAGGCCTATAGCAATGGATTTTTGAAACAATTTTATTTTGTTTCTAGAATAGATTCTGAAAAACCGAGCTCGTCTCGCTCATTGCGACCACGTGCAACATCATTGCCAGACACTGTGCCTCGACATTAGAAAAATGGCTTGAAAACGATTAGGATGATGATTTTAGCGGCGAATCAGTAAATGACGAACCTTTTGTAATGGAGACAGTACAGTCAGATTCAGATTCGGAATGCAATTTTTCTGTCACTGAACTGGAAATATGATACAGGGATACCAGCTCTAAATATTAGACATATCAGACTGAGCTACTACTGTAAAAAAAAATTATTCATATGGAATAAACAATAATCAATTAGAAAAATGCATAAGCAAGCTCATAACATCATCAGGCCTAGAAGAGTGATGGAATCTTTGGGCAAAGAGGCGGCGATAAGTTTGTTCAAGTTATTTTTTGATGATAAAATAATATCTGTAGCTTTGTAATGAACTAACCTCAAATTCCTAGAAATCAAAGAAATGTTTAAAAATTAGTCCAAGATCGAGCTTAAAGCGATTACCCAAGTGAATTTTGAATAATTTATTGGTTTGTTACTGTACACTGCCGCCTTAAAATCAAATAATGAAAATCGTACAATACTATTTGCAACTGATGGTAATAGTCGAGATATATTTCATGCCATGATGTCAAGAGATCAATTTGGAGTAATTTTGAAATATATAGAATTTGATAACATTTGATGACAAGACTTCAATGGACGAGCACGATCCACTCAGTGCTATATCCGAAATTTATACTACTTAATTGGAAGCCGCCAGAAAACTTACATGATGAGTCCATACGACATGATCCGTACGATTTCACGGAAGATGCCGGTTTATAATCTAAATGCAAAATAAACTGGATAAATATGGTATAAAAACAGTATGCCTTATTCATACAATCAACGGATACATTATGCATATTTGTATTCTGCAAAAGATTCGGACTACCTTGCGCTGGATCAAAATGAGAAAAAGTTTTAAAAACCTACACAATCGGTTATCATACTTGCGAAACCAATTATGAACAGCAATATAATCATAATCTAACCGCTATAAACCATTCAATATAACCATAACCTAATACCAGTTATCAGGTTATGGTTACATGATTAATAATAAAAGTTTCGCTAATAGATTTGGTGAAGGAAGTTTTGAAAAGGGCCTACTATAACATACTGAGAAAAAACTAATCGGAAATAAGATCCCAGTTCACAAATCTTAGACAAAGGGAAGTTGGCTATTGGCTTTTATGCTTTTATTAAAGACGTAATTCTGCACTTACGGAAGACTAAGAAAAACAAGGTTGTAATTTTAATGTATTCTATGCACTATAGCACTGATGAAACGAATGACTTGCCGGATATAAATTCACTTTACTATGCTTTTAAAGGAATTGTGGATGCACTTGATGAGAAATGTTCAAAGCATATTAAGAGCACAATTTCCTTAATCTTAAATAAACTTAATCTGAAATTTTTTCAAAAGAAAGGACTGAAGCAAAAGCAATTTTAGAAGAAATGAGGAAGACACAATATTTATATGCTTCTTGCCAACATCCCTCTGTTTGCAGTTTCTCAAGTCAATGTGCGTAAATTGCATAAACCAAAAATTAGGCGACACGTAAATATTGGCATTTTTTTAATTGATCTTCAGATATTTAAAGTAAGGGCGAATTAGAAATATGTAATGTAGAAGTTCATAATTTTGTTGATTTTAGAGGCATGTCTTTAGTTTTGGTTTCTCATATAGGTTTAAGAAATTAGGAAGTGCCTCAGATAGAATGATCAATTGTGAACGCAGAGTATTAATTGTTTCGTTAGTTGATATTTTAACAACATTTGTCTCTAATTAGAAAGAGTAATATTAACACATCGGGAAAAATACGTTTTGTAATATATTTCTTTCCGCTATAACCGCTATATAAGTTTGTACGTGAAATGGGTTCTGATAAAAACGGCTGTAATTGAACGAAAGTCGGGCGGACACATAAATGATGTTATACGCGTTTGGTTTTTTTTAATTTTCAATTACGAAACCCTAAAAAGATTGAATTGAACTTAAGTATGGAAAATTTATTTTCTAAAGATTACATCCGCGTTTCTCAGTGTCTCATAATACGAATGGATATAAATCTCAAACAACAGAATATTTACTTTATATCAATAATATGACATAGAAAAAACTAAGAATTAGAAACAAAGAATATGGAAAATGGTGAGGATTAAGAATCTCAATAGGATACTACTCTCAACATTCAATCATAATAGTATCGTATTTATTACAGTTAAATTCATGTTTGTTGACTGAAACTTGCACCAGAGTTGGTAGCCCTATCTGATAGCACACTAGTCCAAATTCAATCCAAGTATTGCATATTGTTATCTAAACCCATAAATTCTTTAATTAAATTTTCATTAGTGTCGTGCCCCTGAAACAAAACATTAACATAAATTTGCTTGTAATCAGTATGATATATTAGGATTTAAAATAGAGAGCAATCTGTTGTTAGGATTCATAATCACCTGTCAACCAAAAATCCCTATAAATTTCTTGATCAGACCAACACTTCAATTATTTTTTTTTCAACGTGCGACATGACTTTAATTTTTGTTTTGATAGCGCCAATTGTTAATATATTTGGCTAAGTTTTTATACATTTAGAATCGCCATAGTAGGTATTTTACTTGTACATCCCAAGTTTTTGAATAAATTGAAGATCTGTGACGTTTTCAAATAAAATTTGCGACAAATTGGTTAGGATTGTAAGTAAATATTTTAAGACACAAAAAGTCGATTTGTTTGTTTTCTTTAAAATTATTCTCCATGCCCTCTTCGTAATGATACTGGACAGATAAGTTTATTTCAAGTTCACTCTTAACAACAGGATTAATAATATCTCAATACAGTAAAATTTATCGGTCTCTAGATCGCCTGGTAAAAAAATGCGAATGGTCTACTTTGTCAGAACTTAAACGTAGTTATTTGCTGTACATCTGCATTTTTATTTTAACCGATTTTAAATTAAATTGACAAATGTAAAAATAAAATTTGTCGTACAATAATAATTCCTGGAATATTTAAAATATTTAAAAATTTTTATAATTTTGCCTGGCTAAACGTTTTCATTTTATTTACTGTTTTATTGCATAACAATATCATTTTATATCCCATCAGGAACATTTAAATATTATTGGAAAGTAAGAGGATCACGAATAATGTGCATTAGTAGATAGGAAATATTTTGTCATTTAAAATAAAAATCAGTATTGTTTCATTAATTTCACGACTATTAAAGAATTATTCAAACTGCCGTAAAGATGCAACCGCGAGCAGAACCAAGCCAACCTATCGCGAATGAGGAGACACAGCTAATCAGCGATTAGCGCACGTACACTGACGACTAGCTGTTTAAGTGGTTCATTTACTGTATAATTTACACCTAATTGAACACAGAACGCGAGCGGTACACTTTGTAAACTTTAAAACTTTAAATATTCACCATATCTTAATTCAACTTTCAAACAATTTGGTGTCTTGTGACACCGATCTTTATTAATGTGACACCAATATTCCAAAGACTGTTGTCATATGATACCAATCTATAATAACTTCAACAAAATATGGTCGCCGACATAAAATTTATCGTCGTGAACACGGACCTACAATTTCTGATTGCGGGAGCTTATTCAATCAATCGGATCCAATCACTTGAACAGAGTTGTGCAAAGGGAAGTGAAATATTTTCTTCTACCATTCTACTCAGTTCCTTTATGGTACAGACCTATCTTAGTTATAAACTATTCGATTATAATTGACAAGAAATAAGAATGTCGGACGTTTCTACTTCTGGATAACTTAATTTGTCAATACCTTTGGTTAATATTTATTTAGTTTCATTAATTTGATATGCATTAAAAATATATATAAGTAATATATAATACAGTATTTTGGAAAAGTATTTGATAGAATTATAATACTAAATTAATCTTAAATTAAAATGTTGATTATCGGTATTGACTATTTCGAAGCTTATAAGATAGTAAATACTATTTCATTAATTTGCTCATTTGCACGACCCTGTATTTCAGATTGTCACTGATCGTCCACATACCGACCTGCGCACATATTGAAATAAATATGAGATCCTGAATAATCTAGTGGCACGTTTCACTACCCACCGAGTATTTTGTATTGATTTCACATTTATTATTATGTTATCTAATTCATTATTTAGCACAATTCAACAATTCACACGAATAAATTAAACGATGTATTTTTAAAAGGAAAGGAGAAAAAATTATTTAAGGATTTAATTTAAAAAACGCGGTATTTATAGCGATATTTAACATAATGTAAAGAATATGTTTTTACTTTTTAAAGCATATTACCTTTAAATTTCGCTCATTTACAATTTAGTAAAATTCGCAAAAATGCTTCAATAAAATAAATTTTCGAAGAATTTCGGTTCAATCTCAGAGTAATTAAACTGTGATATAATGAGAAACAACTTTCGCAGTGAAACTCAATTAAAACGCTTTTTCTTTGATTGCTCTTAGATAGATCGCCCAAAAAAATGTTAAAGCATCTCCATATGATAAACCTAAAAATTATAACGTATCTCTTGAAAATCAATGCCATAAAATTTTGAAAATTTGTGGTAGAATATGTCTAGTTATATAAATTTAATATCAAAAAAAAATTTTCACCTGGAGTTGGGGATAAATTGGATTAATAGATCAATTTAAATGGATCCATTCCGACATTAAATAATTCCCTTTATTTAAGGTCATCGTTATAGAATGAATCTAGAGAGGTAAATAAATAAATTGAATTTACAGCAACAATTATGAAATTGGTCAACATCTCCTCTACGAACGATATAATAATGTTAACCTACTCATAAACAATCATGTAAAATCGTTATTTTCGAGTGTAAATCTTAAATATGGATCTCATAGAAGCTTTTGATTCGCTGTAGATCATATTAAAAAAATTTTGACTTATAAAATTCATTAGGTTATCCCACCGGTAAGTGGAATACATTAATAATATATCTGGTTTTGAATAAATTAGGTACTGTAATTCATTCCAAATAGGAATAAACTAAAAATAATATGAAGGAATATCATTCTTTAAGCGATTTCACAATATTCGTATGAAATGATTGAAACGTTGCACATTAGTAAAGGTGAAAGTATATTAAGTGAAAATGAATTCCCTCGCAACAAACATGGTTGTCCACGATAGATATAAAATAAATGAATATTCAAAATTGAAAGTTTCAAATACTTGGAAAAGAAATAGTGAAATTTGTAAATTAAATTGATAGTAAACTGTTTTCGAAAACGGCATAACTCGTTGGAATGTCATCCCTTCGGATGTTGTCAAACCTGTAGGTACCGACAAAACAATTCATTCCACTTAAGCACTTATTCCACTTGATATGGAACCTGTTTCGTGTATTAATAATTTAAAACTTAATATTTCAAAAAGCATTGACAGTAATGAATGTTCTGTAATGAATGCAGAAAATTGTAACCTGAAATATTTGAGAGACACAAAAATTCTAGGTGACAGGCCAAATTCTTTAGTTGGCTCTGTATTATTGCCACTACCAAATTCGATCCAATTTCTGGATCTGAATCTAATAAACCTGATATTGAGATTTTGTCAGAAGCATGCAAGAAACGTTCTTAATTGTTTTTGTACAGGATTTAAATGATGAATTTTACAAATTTATGAATCTTGGACAAAAACAACACACTCATTTCAGAAATTTTCAAACTTAGTTGGTTGATAATTGAACTGGCAGGCAGTAGTGGCACAAATTCAAAAATATGCAATATAATTTCAGTGAAGAAAAATTGCCCGAGTCTAAAATTCTTATTACACGTGAGTATGAAATATGTGATAATAAAAAATGTTTTAATTACGATAGAATTTGAGGCGTATATGCCGTTGTTTACCGAATCATTTGGAATACTAGATGAGTCATATTTTAATTGTAAAACAGATTTCGAAATTCAGAGACATATTTGTGTAAAACATAAACATGAAATGTGTAAACATGGCAAGGAAAGGGAAAAGTATGAATTAATTAAACCTAAATAATTATATAATTATTTAATCTTTTTATGTAGAAAAACCATAAGAGTTCACGTATATTCATAAAATGTTACTGTTACCTAACTAATAACTGATTAATAAATGTAAAGAGAAAAGATATTAAACTGAAGAGATCGTTATTATTTAATGATATTTATTAAGCTTATGTATAAATTATTAAAATATTAAAATTAATTAAAATTTGTTGATAATAAAAACATTGAATTTGAATTCACCTCTCTTAAATTTTCAAAAATATTACCTTAATTTATTCGTATGCTTTTAACAAGACCTATACATTTGAAATTGCTTAGCGGTCTCACTTTAAATGCATTTATAATGTTTGTGTAAATTTAACTTACATCGGGGTAAACCTCACACTATCCATCATGAAAAGAATAATCTAGTCCTATAGTTTAGTATTAAAAATTTTTGCTTTTTACTTATCACTTATTCTCCTTATTGAAAAGTCAACTAAATACTAATTGAACTTATGATAACTCAGAAACACTTTTCCTGTAGATAAAGGCTGCCCATAGATCCTGTCTACCCATTTCCTTAATATCAGATCCCAGTGACAAGTCTTTCTTTGCTCCGGGTATAATTTAAATACCCGACTTCTCACTTTACTTCCGTGGGCATTAACCGCAAAGCAACCAGATACGAGCGCACTAAAGCATTCAGACAACATTTCTGCACAAGATGGAGCAGGGAATACCTGGGGAAACTGCAATAACCCAACAAGTGGTATCGGCGATAAAGTTGTCCTAAATTAGGATAATACGCGTCAATTTAAATGGAGAATGGAAATGGTTGCTTAGTTGTTTCCCGACACGGACTGCCTCTGCAGAGTCGTTGGCTACAAGATCAGTAGCGGAATCGAGAAAAGGGCCCTCAACAAGGTCTACCTCCTCGCCGCCGCGCTGTTGGATGCGACGGATGTTTGTGCCATCATAAAGCCCCAAGGGCGAACAATACCAAACCAAGCAATTAGCGATCAGCGCGCGTGCACCCGGTGCTCGTTAAATTTTAAAGATATGCACTATACTTTATATCAATCAAAAGGTTTTTATGTATATTTCAACCTTAATCTACATATTGAACTAAATATAAATTATGTATAAATGACTGTTACGGTAAGCAATAGAAGTAATAACAAATTAAAACATTAAATGTTAATAAAACTATTTGTCTTTTAAAGTAATTATTTAATAGTTATGCTGCGTATATTAGGAAACATCATAAATTATATATAATACTTAAAATTACTATAAAATTTGTTTTAAGTGTAATGTAATTGACTTTTATTCTGAGAACAGTGGTTTGTGAAAAACTCAAATAATGTTTACACAACCCTGAATGAAAAAGCGACACAATATAAAAAAATAACTGACTTAAAAATTCAACAAAATTTTCACCAACTAGAATGAGAAATAATCACCTAACCAGAATGAGAGTTTTATCGAGAGTAGGTATTTAAATAAAGTAACAGAAAAAACAATGAAATTTCTTTAGTCTTAAATGAACACTTGTACGATAATTAGGAAAAGCAAATGCGCAATAAAAATTGCAAAATCCCTCGTCTATAAATAAAATTAGCATATCTTAGCTGAGCTGACTAATATGTTAGAATAGTTTTATTTGTAAATGTTTGTCTTTAATAAAAAAAACCACATGACGTTTGATTTTTTTGCGTGTCCTTAAAATTATTTCACTGAAATATTTAGTTGAATATTTGATAAATTTTTCCTAAATATACACGGTAGGCAAACATCTCTATTTAATGGACTTTTATAAAAATTGTTTGAAATAAAATATCTATAATTGCATTTGCAGTTGAATGGATGTATTTGTTCTAATACACGTACATAATCAATTTGACTTATATTCTATATCCTTTAGTTTTAACATAATATTAATCTACAAAATTAATAATATTTTGTTGTTTTAGGCCAGTTAAGGAACAAGAATGTTTTCTTAGAAAGAAAATGAAATAGAAGAATATCTAATGGCCGACAACATCGACTATAAAGACGACTTTATGATAGACGAGGGAGACTGGATGGCGAATTTATTATTTCATCATGCATCAAATTCTTTCGTTTTAAACATTGTAAACTTTTGAAATTCTTCTTCTGAAGTAACTTTTTATAGTCACTTGATCCAAAGAATAGAAACAAATTGAATTTCCTAAAGGAATGGAACTGATCAGTCACTCACTTTGAGAATAATATATTCATTTAATGAATAATATATTGATAAAATGAAAGTCTTCCTTAACTTGCACTGTATATTCATAAGCATTTTTGAAATGTCATAATTTCGAAATTTATCATCTGCCTCTGTAAATTAATATTTCACATACGAACGGAAATCAAACTCTTTGTTCTGGAATAAAAAATTGGGAATATTTGTTATCCCTGTATTCTCATTCAATATTTCTTAAATATTTAATAATTATAAAAAATACATCAATGTTTTTATTACCTTAAAAATTGGGATCCATTCTTTCGCCTTACATATACTTAAAACGTTGAACTAAGTTTAAATAGATCTGATTAACAGTCATAATTTTTCAACTTAAAAAATCATAGATAAGCAGTGATTATATACTCGTATTTTAACCTTTTCCTATGACTTTTATCTTAGAAATAGGACTTAAACCAATATTTACTATCTACCAAATTTATCTTATGACAAGTTTACATTGGCATAAAAAGTGAGTCATTATTTCTTGTCTTTACTTTCAGGGTATAAAACATGATCTGAAATAATAGAACAAGAGAACGCATGAAGTAAACAATGAAATACTAAACAATATATATTTTGAGTTTTATATTTATAAAAAAAACAAAATATTACTAAACTTAATACATGAAGTAAATTATCAATTTAGTTTAATTATAATATGTAATAATTATAAGTGAATGGAAGGTCGTAAATTTTGCCGGAACTAATAAGATTCTACTTCAAAATTAAGGGTATTGCATAAACTCACCGCTGATGAATGTTTAAAAGTCTCTTCGTCTCTCGTCGGAAATTCAATGACCAATATTGACAAGACGTTCATTAATCAGATAATTCATATACCGGTAGCATCAACGGAAGTTACATTTTGGCAAATATAAATTTGAGAAAGATGGGGAGTATTAGCAAGAATATTTTCTTTTTTATTATGTAAGAAAAAATAATTCATTTAAAGCTTTTGTCCGATAAAATCATTAATATGATATTATTACGAATATTTTATTAAAACGACACAAAAATTAATTAGGATATTTCTTCATTTCCTTCTTTCTGGTTTATCAGGATTGTTTTTAATTAGAGATGGTGTTTTTGCAGATATGATGTTGTTCGACTGCGTTGCTACTTGTTTTCAGCAGAAAGTAATGATAAATAATTTTTAGCCTATAATTAGTCCGTTAATTAATCTGAAGTTGGAAGAAAGATAAAGTATTATTTCTTATTCTCCTCAAGTAACCAGCCATAATTCCATGAGTTAATATTTATTTTAACCACAGCTGCACTAGTTAAAGACGTGTGGTGTGTTGTTTCCTCTGGTCGTTTGTTTAATTTGTTAGGTAAAAAAAATAACAGGAAATGACTCGCTACTGATTTTCTATGAAAAACATTTTTTTACATGATGTTATCTTCACTTTCCTCTTAACAAAAGTTTTTCGACACTTTTCTCTTTTCAGATTCATATCTAATTTTTCTTATTGATATTGTTTCAATTATTACAATCGGTCGCAACTTTCTGTAGCATAACATCGATGCCGTCTACAAGTGGAGCGGTGCGAGCGGTCCGTCGCTCAATTCGTACGTATGATTTGTGATGTATTACGTTCAGATGTGCACTCCCCTCGAGTATGATTATATCATTGGCACTAAACCCATAAGTCGACTTATTGAAGTTGTTGATGTGGGAGTTAAATTCGATTTGTACCTGGCTTTACTTGGTCATTTGATGGATACAGGAAAAAAGTCATTAAGAAGGCATGAATTTGTGTAGCGCAATTCCCCAATTAATGTATTGTATATAATTTAAGTGCGTGGAAAGTTAGAAGTTAGCTCTATTATTAAATTCTACATGAAACTAACTAACTACAGCCTGTTCATTGGAAGTGTCCATAAAACATTCCTTCGAAATTTGTACATGATATGGTTACTTCCCCTTTACATTTTCTTTTCTTCTTTCTTGCGCCAGTGTGTGACATGTTTGTGATGAGTGAGAAAAAACTTCTTAAAATATGTCATTGTTACATGTTGTATTGTCAATAAATTTGTCTTGTTGTCATATTAAATAATACTTATTTAATGAATGAAATAATAAATATCATTAACAGCATTATCTAAATTGCGGAGACTGCAGTTTAATGAAATTATATAAATATTATGTGAAATAGCCACAATAGTTTTTCTATTGACTTGTAATGTCATTTTAACCTAGTAAACGACTTGGGCAATTTTTGAAAGAACTTCATAACATATTAAGAATTTGTTTATTGTCTTAGCAATTTTTGTCTGTTAACTTGTTGCATATTTTATTGAAATATGAAGTTTTATTGTGATGTATTATCTGCGTAAGTTTTATATTTCAATAACATTATTAAAATATATTCTCAAAACTTGGCAAAAATTATTATTTAACATCATATTTAAGACATTTAAACACAAGAAAATAAGCGATGCAATAAAAATACATTTCGGTTTTCACTTCAGTGATTTTGGAAAACAAAATAATAAAGTACAAAATATTTCTTATATTAGCGGTTTCATTTTGGTCCATCAAAATTAAATTTTGAACCATATTAATTTATTATAATTTTCATAATTTAAGTTTCGTTCTTTCTTTAAGTTTAATAATATAACCCAACTATTTATTATATCAGTTTAACAATCTTGATGTAATAAGATAGTTGGGTCTTTATCGAAATAATTAAAAATGATTTAGAAGCTGTCCACAATATTTAATATTGCATGAAATACCCAATTTATCATCAATCAATACAATGAAATATAAATTTATTGAAATGCCAATTTTATTTTTTCACCGTATTAATGTTTTTATAATTTGGGTAAACGTATTCAACGTGTAATTTATTTTCATATTTGTTCATTTATAAAATTTGAGTTCTAATTTGTTCTAATAACTATTATTGGCTTTTATTTTTCTTTCTTTATCGTCTACTTAGACAGACATACTCGTGTATATACCAATCATTAAAAAAATAATAAGTAAATTTGCTTCACATTAATTATTACAGGGCTTGCTGTCATTAAATGTAAAACTTTCTTGTCAATGCGTTTCCCAAAATTTATCTCCAATAACCCGTTTACGATTTAACGTTCATGTTATTATTACAGGTTGTTGGTAACTTTTCATTAATCAACGGGCACGTGATTCTGGTGGCCGACGCCAATTTAATTCTTCGTCCAGGCACGTAGTAAACAGGAGGCAAGGTTCGGCAGAGCCATTTTAACGACATGGTTAATTTTGGAATATTGTGATTAACGTTCAATTTTGCTTAACAAATTGTAATTAGTTACTTAATTTATTATTTTGGGATATTCATTAATCTGTTGCCTATAAAATGGATATAATTATTGATAATTCTGTACACGTACAGAGGTGTGTTTGAATTAATATTTTTCTATTTCAGTAAATTCTGAATTTATTTAATTTCAGATTACTTTATTTCATAATATTTGACTGAATACGTTTCCTTTAAGTGTAATTTCAGTCAATTCGTGGATTGTTTATCAGTGTTTATATTTAGAAATATATCTACTAAATTTATTATTTTCTTTCTACTTATGCATTATTACTAGATTACTGTCTAAAATCAGCATAAATGATTTACCATAGCTCTCACTGAACCGTAATGTTATAGCTCCGAGTACACGGAGCTTATAAGTTATCTGGACCTACTGATCCCAATATCGGTCACCGACTTTCGGAAGGACGCATCTTGAACCAGGGTCCGAATCTCGGGCTGCGTCTATTTACTGTCTTCGTAAGAGAGCTGACATAGGTTATAGAAAAATGCGCTGCCTTATATTCAGCAATTACCTTAATCCTTATACCGAGCTGTCGTGTTTGACTGACTGTTGAAGTTTTCTTGAGTTTTTACAACTTGATATTGATGTAATAGTAGGCTCGAATAAAATTAATGTATTTCGTGTTCTATCGGTTTTGTAGTTATTCTCGTGTATATATATATATATATATATATATACACACAGACACACACACACACACACACATATATATATATATATATATATATATATATATATATATATATATATATATATATATATATATATTATGTGGGCAACTTATAAATCCGCCCTCTTTGTACATAATGATCTCAACTTTATCATTTTGTTCAATCAATCGTTAATTATATAAGCACCGGCGGTATCTAACAATTATCGCTACCGTGTATGCAGGGCTTAAATTCTCTCTTTATAAAAATCTTTGGGCCTTTTGGAGTGAATAACCGGTGAAGATGTTGAGTAAAAATTGATTGACCTATTTAAGAAATAAAATGGGCAGCAATACTGAAGTACATCATATTTTTGTAACACTTATTGTGTTCTACGAGAGGTAATTAGAATGTCCTTATTGAATACCGATCATTAAATTAAAAAGTTTATAACTCGCTTAATTTTTAATAAATTTTTGTAGTTTTTTCGACGAAACTATAAGATTATTGAAAACAATTTCAATGAACTTATATTTTTATGATATTTTTTTTTAAACTGCAAATTGAGGTGCAGTCAATTATTCACACATGATACAAGATATTTACAAAATGGTTTGGTCTTTACTTGCTCCCCTTTAAATAACAATATGAATATGTTTGAGTATCAACCATTGAGACCTATAACTGGTTAATATTCTTTATTACATTGTCTAATTTTACGTTAAATTTTAATTTATTATTGACATTGATTTTAATTATCAGGGATATAAAATGCTTCATTTTCAAAACAAAGCAAACGTAATTTTGAAACTGGATAATTCCTAATGAAAATTAGGTAATACAATAGCAACAAAATAATCGTACCATCGCAATATGTGATACTCACAAGGGATATACCGAGTAGTATGCGCTAGTTCTACTTGTTTTTTATGATAAAAAATTGTCACATGTAATTAAATAAAGTTGTAAATGAAATAAAAAAAACTTTCTGTGAAGTATTTAGTTTTACGAAATCAATAAACTAATTAGTTGGTTGCAACAGAGAGTGACTGAAAAATTATAATAAATTTAATTCGCCCAATTTTCTATGCCATCTTCTAATACTATCTATAATTGAACGAATGCCCAATTAATAGTAAATAAATTTAAGCAAGTAGGAACAAATTTAGGTATGGTTTCGATAGGATAATCGATTTAAGAGTTTAGACATCACAAGAAAAAATAATTGACAAAATTATTATTTGTGCCTTCTGTACAAGGGAATAAATATAAATTAAAATGAGAACACAAACGTAAGACAAGTTTATGTACAAAGTAGGTGAAATTTAACATTGATTGAAGTCAGTTTCACTTACTGGAAAACCATTCAAAATTTTGTTTATTATTTTAATTTTGAAATGTATTCAAACGCAATATGAAATAATAGAATATTTGCACACTTCACTGAAGAGCGGTAACATAAATGAGATCTAGCAATTTTTCTTTCGTGTTAATTTCTGTCGCATATATCAATTTGTACTTTCAATGTACTCATTAAAAAATAGTTTAAAGGATCCTGATCTAATTAACAAGTAGACAAGTTAAACGGTTTTACAATAACAAGTACAAGTTAAACGGTTATACACACAATAACAAGTTAGACGGTTTTTGGGAATAGTCGTCACGAAGTTTCCGATTGTTGTCAAAAAATATTAATTGTATTTAGTTGGGTATACAGAGATGTTTAATATCCTTATTATTCCATATTAATGTCAGAAATATAAGCTATTTAAAGAGGAAATATCCATTCAATTAGACTGTCTAAAGGAGAAAAATTTCAGATTTGCCTGATTTTTAATAAATTAATGATATTTTAAATCGGTTGAAAAAATTATAACTCGATTGAGAAAAAAATTAGACAAATATTAATTTTAATAAAACTTTTATCCTCCGCCAGAGGATATTATTTTATTCCTCCGCCGGTCATCAGTTAGACATGAAAAAAGAAGAATATATGTTCCATTAATATATGTTCCGGTAATTATGTCATATAAACTCAAAGCATCTCTTTTGAAGATATCCAAATCAAAAAGATAGATTTGAGAAAAGGGTTATTTGACTCAGAAGACCATAGTGTATCTCTAGCTGTTAAATATTTAATATTCTCTCATTGCTAAATCGAGAAACCAAAGTTAATTAATCCTTAATTGTTTTATGCATTCCTTGAATTATGCTGGAAAAGTCATTGCTTCGAGGGCGAAAAGCAAGATTTATTTGTAATATGATAGAAATTAATTTTGTTTTCTCATTTCTCTTCTCTAATGTAAAAACTCCTGTTTTGATAAATATTTTTAAATGTACCATGAAACTTTTACAATATTTTTATTCCGTAAAAGCTTGATGGTAAATTAAATGGTGAAATATAACATAAGGCAAAATTTGCGAAAAAAAGTTGAAATACTTCATGGTAGTCACATATACAAAACAGTGAATAAACTAATTATTTTGGTAATAATTCCTTAAAAATCACAATTACAAATTTCAATCACTGTGAGTTGTGAGTTTGATAAGCAGATGCATTTCAGAGAAAAGTGAACAAATTACGGTATAACCTGATATTTCAAAAAGACGATTAGCTATGGCGTGTTGCAAGAATACTGTAATTATATGGGTGCAAAAAATATTAGATATCAAGAAAAATTATCTTTTCAATAACATGGGATTCAGGATTTTTTCTCTACGCAAACGTAAAGGCAATGTCTTATTTGACTTGCTAGACGATTTTGAGGTTTAGTATATCTTTCTCCTTTAGGTATTGAATGTTAATGTAAATTTGGGGACGGTATTATTTTTTTCTTCATTGCTGGCAATATTAATTTTATGGAATTACTGTACAATAAATATTACAAGATAGAAAATATCCAAAATCGTAAAAATATTAAACGACCCGGTATTAAAAAAACGAATTAAAGGAAATAATAGGGCAAAAATATTTGTCTCTCAGGCCAAGCAATAAATGGAATTGCAACAATTTGTTTAATTTTAAATTGGATTAAGCTACAGGATTTTTCTCAATTTCGGTATTTTCCTATTTCTCAGTTGATAGGTTATATTTAATAAGATTAACTTAACTCGTGCCTGAAAAAACAAAACGGAATTTTGTGTATTTCAAAAAATATACTCCCAAACATTTTTACACACATTACTTAAATTTTTATTTTCCACTATCTTTATAAATTAATGAAATATTTGAAAAACCCAAATGGTAAGTTTCAAGACACACGCTCTTAAAAAATAATAATTTCAAAAACCAAATTTACCATAATTTCAATCAGTTTGGCAATAGGTATTGTAGTTAAAATTAAAATTTTTCGTTTTATTGTTATCGGTGTATAAAAAAACTTTGTTTATGCAAAGCACTGGTTGGAAGTAACTTTTCATAGAATAAATTTGGCAAGTGCTATATGCTGTTTAAATTTGCAGACGCAGTTATTTCACTATACCAAATGAGTAATAATGGATGTTTTCTGTTAAAAATTGTCACGCTACACGATATTTACAGGTAAAATTGTATCTGGTGAGAAACAAAACAGGTTACTTTTATCACAACATTTATATATATATATATATATATATATATATATATACATATATATATATATATATATATATACATATATATATATATATATATACACACATATATATATATATATATATATATATATATATATATATATATATATATATATATATAAATATACATTTCCACGCGTTTCTGCAAAATCAATATTAAACAAATTGTTACCGCGTAAGAATTTAAAGAATTCTTCACAATTAAATGAAACTACGTGATGTAGTATTATTTCTACTTTCTTTAATTTCTTTGCCACGACCTAGGTTTTGGTTGTAATACAACATCTTCAGGTGGGATATTAGCCAAGATATCTTTGCTAATATCCCACCTGAAGATGTTGTAATACAACGAAACCTAGGTCGTGGTAAAGAAAGTAGAAATAATACTACATCACGTAGTTTCATTTAATTGTGAATAATGAATTTCTACAAAATTAACGCCAAATATATTCAATATTTAAAGAATTCTCTTTAAAAATATAAATGTAAATAATTATACAAGTTCTGTTTTTGAATATCATTAAATAAAAATAAAATAACATCAGTAATTAAAAAAAATATAAATACGAAACAATGGTAAATTCTGAGTTATGATATTTACGTTGATATACTCTAATTGGGTCTTGAGAATTAAATAATGAATAATAGAAAGTATTTAATTATTTGTACTAAATCGCTTGACACGTATTTATAATATTAAACTTAAAAAAATATTGTATAGTTTGTTTAAATTATACTTTAATACTACTGTACCTGTAAATTGATGCTGTAGTGACAAAAAAAAACCTTTTGTAATTTGTTTAATCGATTTATGCTGGATCCTGTACTCAGTTGGAGACAAGGGATAATCATTACTTCCTTAAACAATAACTACCGAAGGTAATATTTTACTCAAATATATAATATACGATATGTGTCTTAGAATCGTCTTTATGGTTTTGTTTAAGAGTTATGTAATTATTATAAAAGAAAAGTAATAGCAACGATTTTTGTTACAATCCTGAGACAGAGTTCTTGAAAGATCGCCAGCTCTTGAAGCTTGGGAAATCTCGACCTATAAAAACCAACATTAAGGATTGTGTTTTTCAATAATATGTATTAATGATGTTGATTGTGTCGTTCAATATTGAAGGAATTGTTTGATCAAAATTTATATCCGTTATTGTGAGGTTTAAATATAATAGACGTACTAGAGTTATTAAGAAACGATTTGCTTACAAAAAGTCAAAACATATGGGAAATCTATTTCATTATTGATCATATTTATACTGAAGTCATGTATTTCTTAAAGCAAGACTATACGTCGTATATCGTATTACAATATTAAGTGTTCCTCTTTACTGAATTTGTCACTATGCGGCCTTAAATGTTCTTCAAAATAAAAATGATTATGAAGAGAAACCATTCACATTGATTGAGAAACCTTTAAAAAATAGCTTCTGAAACTATTACGGATAAGGGTGAGATTATGGAGATAAGTACCCTCATATTGAGGAAGTATATTTTGAGGATGATTATTAATAGTACATCGTTTTGTTATAATTATTTGTTTTTAAAAAATATTTATTATATTTTAATGACACCTTGTATTTGTTAGCCACAGAGCTCCGATAAAAGAGATATTATTTAAAGAGAAACTATTCTGGTTGGTTTTGTTCATAAAATAATTACTGACCATTTTAATGGTACGTGCTAAAAAGTTACTTGGAGAGAATGGGAGGTAAAACTCTTCTTACGTAGTAAGAAGAGTTGTTGGTAACTTTTCATTAATCAACGGGCACGTTGATTAATGAAAAGTTACCAACAACTCTTAACAAATAGTAATAACATTTAGGGGATACAAATGAAAAGTAAACATTTTGAAATTTTAAATTTAATAGAACATATGACCTAGTTTACAGAAAAATTGCCCTAGTTTAACTTAGTTATTAGTTCATTTTCCTTCTCTATGGCTCCGGAACAAAAAATCTGCGGAATGATGATGTACAAGTATCTTTTTAGAAATAATTCTAGGTCAGTTTTTGCTTATTTATAATACATAAAACTTTACTTTTCCTTTATTTATAATACATAAAATTATCAACTACAGGCAAAATTTGAAGTTTATGGTTTGGCCGGTAGTGGTCCAAGATTTTGACATTCGATTAATTAGCGAGTGAGTCAGTAACTAAATGAGTGATTGTTTAGATACTACTAATTTGTAACTTGATTTGCAACTAGTAACATACCAGTCAAATTTAGAATTTGCTACCATACTACTCTGTACAATTGTACGTAAGCATATCTATTCAGAAAGAATTTTGGGTTGAGTGTTAACTTCTAGCAACGTCATAACATATTAAATCACTTAAGTAGAGCTAGTAGGATCCTTAAGTAGTGGTCTGACCTTAGTGAACGAGAGCCGTTGTTGGGAGAGCATGACGTGATGTGGCGTTTTGAAATGATTTTAGCGATAACTTTTTAACGCTTATCATGCTTAAGATAGTTTCATACGAATAAAAGTTTTGCACAAATCATAATGAAAGGAACCTCACTGCATCATGGCAATTTCATTTAATATTACACAAAATTAACCGCCAATATCCTAATCACGATAAAAACTATTTAGTCTTGGTAATCGAATGCAAATAGGTACCGTCTTTCCTGAGTTAGGAAATATAACTTTAGAAATAACATAACCTTACGAGATTTCCTTATTTATTATTATTATTATCAGTTTCTACTTTATTTGCAAATTAGAAGGCATCAGCTGTTTAAAAACTAATTATCTCTTTAAAATTGAAAGTAACCGAATTGTTTTTTTTTCCATCGTAATAAAAAAAAACATAATTCCTTTCCAAGTCAGGTTTATGATACAAATGGTACAATTATGGTACACTTGAACTCCATACATCCCTTCTAGTTCTTTAAAGAAAGTAGTTTCAGACCATTTAGCGATATTTGCTCTTGATAAACAAGTGCTCAGTGTTCATAATAAGCACCCCGTTTTAACCTTTAAAAACTAAATAAATATAAGTGCATTAATCTTAAAATTGTTCATCTAAATGGATGGTTAGACAATTATATATACAGCGAAAAAATGTTTTTAAACATTTCTTTTGTTTTAATCGATAAAATTGATTTACAAAAGCAAAAATAAAAAATTGTCGATATCATGATTTTATGAGAAAGGAAATAAATTGTTGTTTTACAAATATTTACAGGAAACTTGAATACGTTTACATTGACTTCATTGGTAGAATTTTTATGATAACAAAGAGAACACTAATGAATTCATCAAGGATTGCGACGCGCTCGTTAGTATTTGGATAGATATTTTTGTATATTGCTATTTATAATACTGTACTGAATAACGAGAATATTGCAAAGAAACATTTGAGGGCGGTTTTAGAATTAAAAAAAAAATTGTACAAAAATGACGTAGCATTATAAAATCAAATGGAATATGTATAATTTTCGTTATGGTTAATACATTTATGTAATATTGCGCCAGGTGACATTGAATACACATGAACTGACCTTTTTGTTTTAAAAGTAAATAAAAAAACAAAATATTTTAAAAAACAAAATATTTATTTAAAAAACAAAATATTATAAAAAACAAAATATTTATTTAAAAAACAAAATATTATAAATCTGAATACTTTGGTTATAATCGTTTTTTAAGGACGTCGTCTCTTTAAAAAAATATTATAACCATTTCAATTCATTCGTAATTCCAGCGTCTTTCTGAAAATGTTGTTCAATAAAATGAATTTAAAGTGTCCAAATATTCGTGTTTTTATTTTTATGAAATAGTAATAACATAGACGAACATTTAAATATTAGTATATGTTAAACAAATACTTCACAATGAAAGCGTAGTTGTAAAACACCATCGTATATTTGGCGTTGCCAAATGATATAAAATGAGGGAAATTGAGGGAAATAGAATACTGTATTTGATATTGTAACAAGTATTGGAATCTGAAAATACTAGCACAGATATAAAATGAGTAGTTTTTTTATAAATTGTCGTTAAATGTAAAGAAACAAAAAAGGACTGAAATAAAGACGTCCTATTGGGATTCATAATTCACAAAGCAACTTTTAATAAGAAGTGGTATATTTTATACATGTTTTTATATTGAACTTGTTTTATTTATTTCTCTGATAGACATCGAAATTTCCTTGTTTAATGTAATAAGATCTTTTTTTTTCTAATAAGCATCATAATATGAAATGCAACAGAATTTGTTTTTGTTTTATGAATTTTTAGTTATAATACCAGAAAAAAATGGACAATTGAATTAAAGTTAATTAAAATTCATAAAGTATTTAATTTCATTATTGCGATGATTATAGTATGATAATGAAATCAACCATCGTCCGCAAGAACGTTCTATCTATCGTATCGTTATATATGCATAGTTTGTTCTCAACATGGTAATTAGATACGTTCATTATTTTTAAGATAATGTCAAAATAACAAACTCATATTCGATCTCATTATCTCCTTGGCACCTTATTCATTACACCAAATTTATTAAAAAACTATAAAAAATTAGACTGTATATCCAAAAAATTTCACAAAATTTATTTACTCTACATATAATTAACAACTCAAGTGTTGTAACATTTAAATTCTGAAATTATCTACGTTGTTATAGCAAAGGTAATAAATAATTTCAAAGAGTCTGTAAAAATATTCGCCTTTAAAACTTCATGGGCACATATGTAACTTGAAATACTTGAAAGCAATAATTTTCCAAAGAATTTTTTCATGGCATCATAAACGTAAAGATTCTTTGTATTTTTAACCATATTCAAGTTTAGGTGATATTGATGGGATAAGTAATATTGACTACAATATTATTTATCCCACCAATATTGACCAATTATTTACATTTTTGTGGTTTGATATAATAACGTATAGAATTTTGTTCAAGAGTGGATAATGAAAGAAGACTTTAATATTATTTATGTCACATTAATTGCATAATAAAATTTATGCTCAGATAACTAAACATATAAGTATTAATTTACAATATTTTTTCAATATGACCTAATCAAACCAAGAAAAAATACATTTCCAGCACTCACGTGAATAATAGTAGCCAATGTTTTATTAAATTTACGATTAATTCAACCTCGAACAATATTATTACATTTAAAAATATTAAATAATTGACACAGGACAAATAATTTATTCTTTTTTTTAACAGCTAATATTTCAAAGCCATCATTAAGTTTTCGAAACATTTTTATTCTGTCAACCAAGCTCAAACGAATATAAGAGAAGAAAATAGTAACCTTGGAACAATTTACCTTTCGAGATAAAACGTGGCCACGCCTTATTTAAATTTCAAGGGATCTCTCACTGTTTTCATTTATTAAGTTTCTCAGTTTGCTGTTTTCTTGGTGATTGGTTAATGTCACGTGCCGCTTATTTGCCCAGACTTAGTTTTGGTTTAACTTGTCAGTTTTACATCGCCAATAAATGTTTATTTGTCTTCCTCAATCAGATAAGGGTACTATAAAAAAATTATTGACGACATAACAATCGTTGCGCATAGAAATAATTATTTAACGTTCGTTTTAATAAGACCGATTTATATTGAAGGAATCAGTCAGGAATCAATCTATTTAAGTTTATTTTTACAAAAGTAATTTCTTACGGCAGACCACATTATGACAAATTTTTAAAAAAGGCACCCTAACGAATCGTAAATGATCGACTCATTTTGTAAATTTTTACATCATACATGTAAATAGCATATACCTTAAAGTTAAACAAAACAAGATTAACGATACCTCAGGAAACCGGACATAAAAAAAGAGGTAGGAAGACACTGAAATTTGTGCAGAAGGAATTTCGAGTTTTGAGTTTATATGTGTATACCGATAGTGCACTTGGTATATCTATATTTGCTTGTTTTCAAAATATTGATGCGTGTACGGTAACGAAATTTTGAAGGATAAGAAAGGTGTTTTGGTTTTCACAACATAATTCAGAGCCGTCATTTTGATAGGTATTTGAATTTCGATGGGAGTCCTAAAGAGACGAAATTATAATAACGAATTATGTTTAAAAAGACCGAAATAGATTGCGCTGGCTACAAATTTATAGCCATTTAAATTATAGTCGATGTTCGCGTATATAAACTTATTTCAGGGTCGGGAATAAATAATCGTTTTTTAATAGATATATTTGCCTTTTTTATACAAATAAACAAACGAAAATAAATAATTTACTAAACAGTAGTATGTATTTTGAGAGAGAAGAGGTTAGAAACTTAGATATAATTGATGTTGATTTGAAGCAAACTATTTAAAAATTACCTTACATTGTTAAAATATTATAAAGTACGTGACTATATTTTAAGTATTAAGTGCTATCAGGTCGAAATGAATGTCGTGGTATGGCTGTCGTGATAATGTTTAATAGCAATTAAAAAAAATCAAAGAAGCTCTTTGTTGACTACCCTGGCACGTAAAATATATTAACATATTTTTGGCACTAACAACAGAAATCGAAATCCCTCTTGACTTTTTTTTTTCATTTCAGTAATGTTCTCTCTATGCATTCGTGGTTTCGATAATTTTATTCATTATCTTGTGCTTTTGTAATATAACTAATTGACTTTCGGTAAGTTTTATCATACAATTCAGAGCGTAAATAAGCTTTGTTGTATTTCTCTTAAATTTTTATTTAGGGCTTTCATTAGCCTAGGGTACAACGAGTTAAGTTTTAGGTAAAATTGATTATTTCTTTATTCTATGTAAATTTAAAGGCTTTCCTACATTTTAAACCCAAAAATTATTATGGTCTCTATACTCTTGTTAATTTTATCTGCTATTGCAGACAGCTAAGGACATGTGTATATTTAAATATATACTATACCTTTGTATGGTTTTCTTCAAAATTAAAAAAAAAAGGTAACGATATAATTCACTATCATTTTGTTGCAATATACATATAACAATTATAAAACTACAATAGAAATAAAGTAAATAAAAAATTATAGTAAATATATGCTACGAAGAAAATAATAATAGACTTATATCTAAACCACCCTTCGTCAGAAAAATGTTTCAGTAATGATGTGTTAAAAATACGCATTACAATTTTAAGATATTATTATATTGATATACGTATAGTAAAAGTAAATATATATGCGATAAAAGTTATACAAATAAAACAGAGAATGAAATTAAATGTAAATTATGTTGTAAAACGGGATTATTCCGCCCACGTAACCGCAATCAATTCCGCCGTATAATCTCCGCGCCTGTACAAGTGCCAGCGCCGTGCCGCTTCGCTGCGTTTAACTTGAAGTTGGCAAAGGTTCTTCCACTAAGTTGGAACGAGCGCTACTTGCATGATGAAGAAAAGGAAGAAAATTAGGCAAATTATCTCAAAGTAAAAGTGGAAAATTAAAAGAACTAATGTGGTACAGATCTGACAAATATAAATTGGAAGAAAATAATAGAAATATTAATAAATTTTGTCACTAAAATATTAGTAGTGGTATTGAAACGATGTATATTCTATATTTAACTTTTGTAGCTAAATAAACATTAGGTTATTTCGAAATTACCGAAATACTCTTCACCGCCCATTTTTCATAGTTTCCAGTATTATTCATGGGGTAAAAATATAATTCACTAAATGAAAATTTTAATCTTTATACACACCACAAACAATGTATTTAACAAAGATAATCACTGCTCGCGAATATTTTGTGGTAAACAAATAAATCGTTAAATTAATTATAATGAAGGCTTAATTTAATACATGGTGATCTTTTCACTTTATTCATTTTACTTTTTGTTACTAAATTCTTATCACAGCGGTGCAAACATAAATCACTAAACACAATATGATAAAAATATAGTAAAGCCTGAAAAACCAGTGACCAATATTTTAGGGAATTCCTTATTTTCCTATTTTTATATAAATTGTTTAAGATTCACTAATTTTTTACAATGACGGGAACATTAAAAAGTGAATATTCAATGTTTAATTTTTTTTGCAGCTTTCACTTTTTTTTTACTTACATAATATATTTTATTAAAATATCATTTTTCCATTTCTGTAATTGCGGTAATATACTATTTTTACCGTGAAAATATGTAAATAAGATTTAAATTATATTCACATTCATAATTTCATCTATCGCTTTTAAATCCGTTCTTGAAATAACATAACGTCTTAGCGGAGGTATGATAAGCAATCAAGTGATAGATATTTTTTTACAAATTTATTTTATAAGGAATGTACATGTTTTTTCAGAGATGTTAATAAAATATGCTAAATAATCAGTACTTAATTGTAGATTTAATCTAGATGAGATTGAATTTATTAGGAAACAACGTCAGTGAGAATGATAATAGATTTAGTTAGTTTTGCATGATAAAAACTGTGATTAAAGATGGATAAGACATGTTTCATTTCTGTATTGAAATTATTTTATCGAATTATCATCTTTGAGTGTTCATTATTGCAAAAGTGGCCATAGCTTGGTATTTATTTAAGGATTTTTATATGGTTTTTGGTCTTGGATTTAGGTTTTTAGTCAATAAAAATAACCGTTAATTTTCAAATACTTCATTTTTATGGGACTAGAATGATAATGATATTTACACAGTACACATTTTTTTAAGTACTTACAAATATTTTGAGTAGTTTTACACATTTTTTAAGTACTTAGCATAACTTTGATATTTGAACTAAATTAATTTTTACAAATAAATAATAATAGTACATTCAGGTGCATTAACCAACACTTGCTTTCTTGCATATATTACATGCTAGAGTTGTCAATAAACTGGAAGTGAATAATTTTGGTTGATGAGTGAGATAATTAGGGCTAAAATTAGAAATTTTTGTGAAACATTTTACGTAATTGTAAATGTAGTACGGTTTATCATCCCCTTGCGTATGTAATGTTTCAACCTGGTACATCAAAAAGGTTTTGAGTTAGAGGGATGTCAAAAGTGGCTCTCAATACTTCATGTAAATAATCACATGATGCGCGACTGGCAGTCGAGAACTTGCCTGCGCATTATCACGCGCTTAGAGGCAAATAGTAAGTATAAATATATCCTAAGAAATTTGGTATAGTACCAAGTATCAATAATGTCAGGAAAATCCAAAGTATCCTTATTGTTTACAATAAAGTTGCAATAAATACAAAATAATGTATGACAACCTTATATTATAGAAACAATATATGAAAAATATTATGCGTGCAATAGCTCTGCATGCTCTTCTTTTCAATTAATCAAAAAGTGAAATATTTTATCTTTTAAGATACACAATAAGATTTGAAAGTTTAACTCTTAGTTTAGAAAGATATTTTTGTATATTTACAGAGTACGGAAATGACCGTTATTACATTAAATACACTAAAGGAAAATGAACAAAGTCCAGGTGATGGTCTAAAATGGTTTTTTCCTAATAGATTTACTCAAAACTGTATGAGAAATATTATATTACTATATGAAATATGTACTAATTTTAGATAATATTGTGTATTGAGTATCGAATTTTTATTAAGAACATGTGCTTTATCTAATAAAAAAATTATATTTTTAAAATTTCCCTGAAAATTAGTGAGCGACAGTAATTGACTATTCAAACACGAAAATTATGAAACAGGTTTAAATTAGATTGGTATTATTGATTTTTTTAATTTTCATGTGGTGAATATGTTTCTTAATCGTTACGTTTAGGAATCTATGAACCTATATTTGTTGAAAAAAATATCAATTTTACAGCAACTTTTTAGACCAGGGGACTATGAATATTTCATCTTATAGCTAAGCGTCTAAACTGATAAATTGATTTAAATGAAATTTTTGATTTGCCACAGTAGTTAACAAAATAAAATCCAGATATTATAATTTGAATTTTACATTGAGAGGAATGCAGAAAAAAAATTATAAATATATTTGGAAAAGAAGAATTTAACATGCTACTTTCGACCCGTGACTTCAATGAATTGGAGAAGAGAGGAAATTGTGGCAAAAGTTAAACTTCTGTCATCCTGATAAACCTACTTCGTTTTGGTGAAGGTCACTAACTTCAACTCTTCCACTCTATCATATTTTGGATTTCGCTTATTAGTGCGCCGGTTCGTGCCCATAAATTCTTTGATATCGTATTTCTAGCGTATTTGGAGTCTGTCTTGTGGCGTTTTTCAGTCTCAAGGCCTCCGCTTCAGAAATGTTTTACGTCAAGAATCGTTTTCCTTTTGTTCTAAGTGTCCGACCCATTCTTTGTGTTATGACACCAAAAGTCTTGCTATGTTTTTTCAAAACCACTTGTTGGTTTGTTGCTGGTGATGTTTAAATAACACTAAAGTATGTGTGTGAAAAATATGAAGCGTGATTTTTATTTGCTAAAACAAAAACTCATTTTCTTTTGATACAACTTTCGAGAAAACCAGAGCAAGGTTCCCTATTAAGTTTTTTATTTACATTCGCACACTAATATTGTAACATGATAAAATAACATTAAAGTATGTGGTCAAAAATATGAAGCG
This sequence comes from Druceiella hillmani, assembly GCA_039881145.1. Taxonomy (NCBI): domain Eukaryota; kingdom Metazoa; phylum Arthropoda; class Insecta; order Lepidoptera; family Hepialidae; genus Druceiella; species Druceiella hillmani. The sequence continues at coordinate 57,006,278 of JAYKKI010000002.1, forward strand.
TGATTTTTATTTGCTAAAACAAAACTCACCTTTTTTTCGATACAACTTTTTTCCATTTCCAGAAAACAAAAATAAGTTTCTCTATTAATTTTTTTATTTACATTCGCACACTAATATTGTCATAAATATTCATCAAATTGAGATTCACTCAAAATTTAAACTAATATACACGTCGAATTCAGTTACTAATTAAATGTCACATTAGAAATCAATTAACCTGTATTTATAGTATTTATATTAGAGTAGAGTAATAGTAATTTTGAAAAAAAAAACAAAATAAATAATATTCGAATTTGGTCATTAATTAAATGTATCATGTCGTACTCTCAATTGTTTGCAGTGTTTTTGTTGTCAGATTTTTAGTTAGGAAATAATTTTTAAAAATATATTTAGTGTTATTATATTCTTTACTGCTAAATGAGTAGTAAACTAAGTTATTTGGTATTTGTACCGTAACTCAAACAGTAAGCATTTTTCAACTCGGAACGCTTCCTCTCATACTTTCGTGTGCGTCATTCCATAGCAAAAATATAACTTGTCTCTAGCGTTAAGTTCGTTGATTGGGTTTACTAAGTTTTTGATTTTTCGGGTATTTTAATATATATATATATATATATATATATATATATATATATATATAACCATGTAATATTTGTAACGGGTTATTAATTTAAGTAACCTCATTTTCTGTGCAGGTACTGTATTTTGAATTGGGAAATGTAATAATATTTCAGTTAATTTCGATTTTTGATGCAGCCGTTTCCTCCGTCTCGAATTTTATCGGAATCCGTCGACATATATAATATAGGAAATATCATATTGACGCAGAGATTTGAAATTTAAGCAGGCGGAGAAATTTAGTTTATTTGAATTAAAATAATTATCTACGAAAGGGAAATATCAGAAATTATAAAAATCCTCCCAAAAAAATTCCTGTATACCCAAAACAAATTTTATCGGAATAAGTAAGTATTATGACACCCAGAATTAGTTATAAAATAAATTAACATGAAAGTGAAAAAAGATGGTAACCGTGAAAAATGTAATTGGAGAGAAAAAATATTCTATTCACCATCTTAGCATTGGTAATCTTTAGGTAGATAAAATATATTCAAGGTTTTGTAATACAAACATATTCACATTAGAAATATAGTGACGGTAAGAACATAGGTTTTAATCTCATACTAACGAAAATAGAGCAATCTAATTTTAATGGTAAAAAATTATTTATTACATTGACAATTCGACTACAGCTTCCACTTTGATTTTGCATCTGTCTATTTAGTTCATTCAAATCCAAATTAATAATGGTAAATATATTTTTAAATACTTGTTGTTGGAAATGGTGTCATGAAAAGAAGCATCTGCTCCTGTCTTCGTTCATCTGTTGTTCGATCACTTTTTAATGTAGATCTTGGTTTAGATTCATTTAAATTCACATCGAGTTCGTAAGAACTAAAACACATTTTCATATGGATGAAGAAAAATTTAAAAAGGTCCCAAAAATGACTAAAATGTTTGAAACGTTCTTCGAGACATTTATTGAACAAGCATCTTAAACTTTATATGATAGAAAACGATATTAGATTACTATTCCACTGTCCACTTTTATAAAAAAATTGTATATATATACATTAATATGTTATACATACAAATATATAGAACGGATATTAATGATGATATTGTACATATATTCCTACGTGTATATTTCTAGTAGACCTATGTCTGCGCATTGTCTCCCAAAGTAAGATAGAAGGCAATGGACACTTTATTACATATGAACTACACTTTTCAGCGTGAATTACTATCAATCGTTACTCAGGCAACATCAAATAGAGAGATTATTTTGAAATAATATTTCATGGACCAACCAAAACACAGTTCCTTGAAATTGAAAGCATAACTAGAGGAACTCACAATTTTTGTTACACAATAAATATTTATGCCCGAAAGTATATATCACTTTAGCATCGTTAGTTCATATAAGTCTGATTTGACTTTCTAGACGGTTTTATTCTTGGACCTGTTTTTGTCCAACTCGGCTAAATGTCGAGCGTATTTACGTAACTCTACAATGTGCTTGATAACCCGGTGGCATTCTGTTTAATCGATTGAGTGGTGTATGATACCAGCATGATGGTGTGGGTACTCCATCATGCTGTACCATACATCAGCCATACGTGAAATTATCCAAGCAGAATTGCCGGTGAATTGATCGTTATGCCTGTTGGTATATTTAAACTCCAATACACGTTTTTTTTTCAGAGAGTGCAAAAAAGGTATCGTTTTCAAGATAGTTTCCGGTAATGGAGATCAACTATATAACCAGATAATCGACATTTTGAAATCGGAACTTAGAACTATTTCGTTGACAGTTCACAAATGGCCCGTTAGGCGAGAGCACAGGTGTTTTTACTGTAAGATCAAAACTTAAAACAATAGCTTTAGTACAACTGTAATTATATTAATCATGGATGCATGGGATATTGTACATTATGTCTACAAATAAATGTAGCATAGATATCGAACTTCTTTTAATATGAGCAGTGGTATAAGTTCATGGGCCTATATACTTTTGCTCAGCTCAAATTTTGTTTTAATATTATTTGCAATTAGCCTAGCACGCAAATATTAAATTTATGACATACTTTTTTCTAAATGACAGTAATATGATTAATTTCAAAATGTAAATTAGTGTTGTTTAGGTATTTCAAATAATTCCACCCAGTTTTATAATTAACTTTTATGGTAAGTTTTATAATTAAATTTTTAATACAGGCTTCTCTTTACATATGTATGTCATGTTCTGCAATACAATCTTTAATATCCGCCACCTTTTATTAATTAAATAATAATGACTGGAATAACGTTATGACGAATATCTCATAATTTAATACACAGCTTTTGTATACTTGCTTCATGTAAGGCCATAGATAACGTTTCAGCCACCAGGATTTTGCTATGGTTCATTTAAATAAATGATGGATTTAGCTTGGTTACATAATAAATGAAATGAGGATATGAGCACATTTGTACACAGAAGAAAATATGCTATTTTACAAAGTTCGAGCTTTGACGACGGCTATGAGATTTAATTAAAAAAATTATCTGCTTAAAGTATAATATGTTATACTTGAGAATTTGGTCTAGTCTACAATCGGACAGGCCTTGCATTTGTGATGCATTTCAATACACGAACCTAACTTTTCCTCTGACGGTTGCGACTTGTTAAGAATGTAAATTAATGGAAGCCTCTTACTAGGATTCTATCACAAATCCACTTTAACTCCTTGTTTTTCACATTTCAGTTAAACTTTTTTATATAGTCATATTTTTAATTTTTCGAATTATTTATTTTTTGTTTTTATCCTTTTAGTGACGATTTGAAATTTTCAACATTTAAATAATGTCTTTCCTTTAAGTTTTGGATTAAACAAATATAAACCTTTTTAACCAGTCATTAATGAATGTTAAAAAGTGCCTCGTTCCCCCGAGCGATATAACCTTCATTGAACCACAAATATACGAGTGTACTAATTCCGTCATATTTGTATTTACGTAATGAATAACCTTTATATTTACGAGGCAATCGGGTCCGTTTTCCTTTTAGCTATATAACGAATGTAAGCCCTTTATCCTCCTTAGATATTGGTACACCTCCGGTGTCTTCTACAATTTTTTCTAGGTCTATGAAATTTAGATGACCCAGACCCTGGTGCCACAGAAAAATATTTGATTTGAAAAGTGTTAAACATTTATTCAAAGTCGTTTGTCATCTGCCACTGTTATAGTCCTAATGGTTCACACCGTCTCTGTCCCTAAGTTGTGATAGCTATCCGTACCCGCGTGAAAAAGAAAATCCTGCTTTGACATATGCATGGAAGATCTAGGTCTATATGCCATGTCTCGTTATAATTATTGATCAAAGCGCTGAAATCAGTAATGTAAATTAAGTTTGCTTTGTTCGGATCTGTATTCTGTCCATATAACAGAATTCGTTACATTTAAAGCAGCTTAGTCTTTTCCAATTATTATTTTTATGTCTTTTCACTTTGTTGTGATGATACTCAGCTTGTATGAATTTATTATAGCGGAGAGTAAATTTGTTCCAAGCAACTTGTTGTCTACCATAAACTTGATATTTCGAAGTTCATATGCTACGGTCATTATTTTGCTGACGTAATCTTTTATTTTTTTACATTTTGGAAGAGTTATTGTGTATAGTTCTCTAAGCAATTCAACGCAAAGTAAACGCCCGTTATGGTCGAAAGCACGTGTCAGATTATTCCACTCTATTTTCGCAGCCTGAACTTCGTGAATGTGAATATAAAACGATGTATCAATTACAAAATCATTTTTATTCTCGCCTTAAATACATCTTACATACCAATTATTTCACTTTAAAGGTACGTTTTTATGGTGAATCCCCGTGTGGAAAAATTATCACGACCAGTTAACTTTTCTATTAATATTAGTAAACTACTTGAATATATTTTTACCTTCTTTTCGTTTACTGGTAGTTTGATTATTTGCATGGTCGTAGGTTATAACGTTTTTTAATAGCTTCTTTGCGCCCATAATATGTTGAATGTTGCACCGGTGGAACCGCGTGGATGATAATTGAAATATAATTTTATGAGGAATTCGAACAAATATTCGGTGCAATTCTTGATGTCACCGAGCAGAACATTTAAAAATAGAAAATTCGGGGACGAATCTAGGATTTATATATACTCCACCATAGAATACATGAATCATACAGGAACGGGCGACATTACTAAAGATAAAATATTTTAACAATTATGATATTAAAATACTTTTTTTCATTTGATTGCAGGTTGCAAATAAATTCGAAATTTAGCCTTAATATAATAAGCTGCCATCTCTCCGTTTTACCTATATAAAAAAAGGCGTGAAATTTATGTATAAAAAACTTATGATAAAAAACTTTTGAATATTTTAATTGATTCTAGTTTGAAAACGTTGAATACTTCTTGATCGCTCTCGAAGTAGTATAAAGTGTAATTATTATGCGACTGTGCAGATAACGTAGAGTGAACTAGACATAAAGAGTAAATTCGTTTCCAATAATATTACACATACAATTTACCGTGAAAGTTATCTTTCTAACGAGAGTTACATAAATTTTCATAGTTTCTTCCCAAGACGTAAACCTCAAAGACGGTCTGAATTACTTTCTAGTATTACCCTTTAGTATTTAGGGTATAGATAATTACAGTGCTCTTGAGATATTAAAAATAATAAGATATGATATTTTTATATCTTTTGTACGTATATTTCATGCAGATAACATTACAACTTATGTCGGGAATTATCTTTTTTTTCAATTATTTATTTAAGGCTTGTGGGAATTATCGGGAAATATTTTTGGCATTTATGTAATCAATTTGCACATTATTACTTTCCTTTAAAGGAGAAGTAATGATAGAAATTAAGGACCAAATCAATCGAATCAAAGATTAAACAGCTATTAGATTTTGACTAGTCGAATAGACGACGTTAGACGACATTTGTCGACAAATTATTAATGATATAAATCAACAATTTGTCATTTGTTAATGGTTTACATAATATTATATTGTAGATAAATATTTTATAATGCTTATATAATATGGTTTTCAGGTGCATTCGCTCTGTTAATGAAGTCAAATTGCAAAATTTGTGGAACGTAACCACTAAAGATTTAACGAGCGAACGTCATACAAAGATGATAAAATGTCCGTTAATGAGTTATTAATTTCCTTATAGAGTAAACAAATGTATCGATTTTAATTCACTGTCTGTGAGTATTGCTTCGATCTTATTATATTTCATATGTAGGGCTTATGTCTGTTTAATTATTGTGATTATATTGTTTATATGTAATGCAGACACGTTATTTCTAGGCGATTAAAATTAAATTGTGCAAAAAAAAGAATAAATAACCATATTCTTTGGATTATAATCTATCAACCCATAACTTCTACATCAAACTTTTGGGGCATGTAAATCAAAGACATATTAATTACTTTAAAAAAAATTATAATATGTAGTCAGCAGTTTTGTAACTTTTCCATTAAATTGTTTAAAGTTTAAACTCGCTTTGAAGTGTATTTTTAAACTTCGGAACCAAAAGATATGTATTAAAGTGACACAATTATATGTCTTAATTACAAATATGTCTTAATTAATACGTAAACACAAATTACTGATGTAACTTCTCATCTCAAAAAATTGGTTTAAACACGTGCACATTTATGTAAGAAAAATATACGCTCGATAATATAAATATATGTGGATCTTCTACACCTCGATCAAATCAAATTATGTTTTATATTATATGGAGATACATGCATTTAATAATCCGGCATTCTTCCACACATTACATGCAACTTAATATCCATAAAAATACAATAAATAGCTTCATTATTCCTTCCTTAAAATTCATACTAATCACACTATATTGTTATTGCCGGTTGTATCTTCTTAAAGTAAATTTTGTTTTCGGGATTTGAAATAATATTTCGTCTTTAATGCAGGCGCGTTTATTATATATTTATACCTGTTAGGATTGTTCATTTTATAAAGTATGTCTGGCTTCTTATCATTAGTAATTTGCTACATGGAAGTGGATTTTTTTGAGATTCATTCAGGTATTTTGTTATTTTAATTTGATTCGCAGTTTTAGTGTTTATGTTTCCTCCGAATAAACTACATGTACATAATTTAACATATACATTGACTTTTCACAATTTTTGTATGAACAAGAATAACGTTACGCACAGTGAACTTTCCATACATATTTTTTGCAAAGTATTACAACTTTATTCCCTTTATATTATTTAAAACTTTGCCCTTTATTTCATTCTATGCTGTATATGCATTGATTTTTTCTGTCTCCCGTCTAAGTAGATGTTGTATGAACGGTGAATTATTCTGATGCAATTATAATATTGATAGATATTTCAAACATTAAGACTAAATACATTTTCGCTTCTACAAGCAATATTCTGTTTAAGATTTTTAACAAAATGTTCTTGGAGATTTAAGTACAATTATTAAATACAAAATAGAGCGTAGATCATTTTTATATTGCGATACATACCGTCCAAAAAACTATTGAATCTTGCAGAATTTAAAAAATACCTTGATAAGATTTCTTAATTCCTCAATTTTTTTAATTTGTTTGTTTCAAATTTTCTTTATATGATTTAAGCAAAATTTTCTTGAGGTTTTTTAAAACTATAATTCAAAAAGATAATTTTCCACAATGCCCTGCTGTGTAATTGAAATATCAAGAGTTTTTTGAGTTCCTCTCAAAAATATTAGACGAAAATGATCTAAATTGTTTTTATTGGGAGATGGTTTATTTAATATTTTATTAAGATTATTTTACTTCGCAATCCTGCTTGTGATAATAAAATGTTTAATAATTGTATTTGAGAAAATGTTGCGGATAAAAGATTTTCCCAAACATGATTATTAAATATTTCATTATCACAAGCAGGATTGCCAAATTGAAAAAAATCTTGAGGAAAATATCAAGTCAGCTCATAACCCTTTAACTACTTGAACATTACTGTTCAAGTAGATAATTTTGAAAAGGGGATAAGATACGAAAAAAATACCAACCCCAATTTAATTACATATGCATTTACAAATTAAATGGTAATTCAAGGCTTAAGCGTATAAACGTTGGAGCACATTTACAGGAGCACAGTGAACATTTCATTCGGCTTTAAATACTAGGCGAAGATGGGGTTCATCAGAAAGATACCCTCTTTCTCGAAAATATCAGCCAATTATTATAGGGTTCTCAACCTATAATCAAATTGCCGCATTTTGATCTCATAATTGCTCTGTATTGTAGACTAGGCAATCTCTAATTGAAGTTTCCTATGACAATATAATAGTGAGCTTTTGATGTGTTGAAGGTTTTTCAGATAACCTGGTACATGATCTCCAACACATCACTGGAATGGACCCCGATATATATACATGTGGGACCATCATCGAAGATTGTTTGGTTATTTTGAGTATAAGATATACCACCCTCGCTGAAATACTTTAACATTTCAGTATATGTTATACACAAGGTTATTATAACGTTATTTTTCGCCCTCCTGGTACTAGTGCAAATTACCGGACTGGCGGATTATCCTTCACCCTGTCTTCGTAATTCAATAATCACAATCTCTTCGTCTTGCTGATACTATGCCCGCTATATAAGACAAGATTAGAGGCCCTACCTTGATCTGAAGAGCAAAGTTTATTTTTACTTACCATATTGGAGATTTTACTTTAACTACCACGTTTGTTCAGCAGATTCGTAATGGCAGTAATAGGTTGTTACTGTGCAGAAAGAATTTGCTCACCATACTCTAGATTATTACTTTGCCGCATCATACTTTATCCATGGTAAGAAATATGCTGGTCATGTTCTGAGATGAGAACTACATGGCAGTATACGCATATAATTATATCAGCATAATTGGCCTCTTAAAACAAGAACACCATGGCTCATTATGAAAATTACCCTAATAAATATCAAAAAATACATGCATTCTAGGAGAAAATAGATACTATTTTCATGTTACTTGATACGCTTTACTAGATATCATTATAGAATATTCCTGCAAAGATATTGATAATGTTTTCACATTTATTTTACAAAGACTCCAAAAGTTTTCATATATATGGGAATACTCATTATTTATTTTTCAGATTAAGAGAGAGGCACTCAAATTATTTTATTATCTAAAAAATGTAAGAGATATGTATATTTAATTTTTTTTAAATAACTTTTTAATCGTTATAGTAGTAAAATCATTAAAGAACTAAATGTCATTAATGAGTTTCAAATAATTATGTAAGAAAATATTTTTGGGGTTTCTTTTTAAATTTTAATTTTATACAATTGTTTGAAAGTGTAAATATAACTATTAAAAGGAGAAAAACGAAATGTAACAAGGTCGAGTGTAAAAATTACATTATTGTAAAAATAGTTGCATTCTAAATTTAAAATATCGACATTTGTTTTTAACAATGTCGCTGTCTATGCAATAAATGATTTCCAGCCAGCAGACAACCTACGTGTCAATTGTTATCTATTGACATATATGACAGTCTAAATTCTGATCATATAAAGATCATATAAGATATCAACAGCATCCAACAGATGGTAAACAACTAAAAATGTGCATGCTTATAAGTTATTAGTAGAGATATTCTTAGATAATTCTCAGCTGAGTTGTGATATTAGTTTGTTGAATAATATTTATTCCATAAACAAAACTTTTTCGTCCTGTACTGAAGAATCAATAAATCATGTTTCATTAAAACAAAAAAATTATCGAAACTATTTTTACTTGCAGTAATTTTAATATTATGAAGATAAACAAAAGACAATGTTTATTAAATTGTATCGCTTGGGTGGATTAAATGAAAAAAAAATTTGAATCTTTTATAATTCGTGAAAAGGATTTGATGTTAATAATTTATGACAAATATATTATAATATTGTTAAAATAATATTCAACATTAGCTTTAGTGCCATGATTAACAGATTATAGTGGATAATCACCATAAAGTCTTAAAAATAGATGAGCATTAAATATTAACTTCTGACAAAGTATTTGAGAATTCTTTCTCCTGGTTGTTTTCATTAAGCTGATTGACGTTTCAAAATCTTATAAGAAATGTTACATTTTTGTGCAAGTAATAAAAACATTCCATCGTATTTCTTTAAAAATATTTCATCGTTCCGAGTTTGTTTAATATGGCCTTTGAAATATTTATTCTATGAAATTTTTTATCATCGCTAAGTTATGAGCAGATCTCGAATTCAGTTTTTTTTACTCAAGACGTTTAAATAAAACGGAATGAGTCGTTGTTTTGGATTTTCGCAATTCAATTTTAAAATATACCATATAAGATTCTTTGCTTAATTTGAAAATTTTACCCAACTTCCCGAAATTATCCATAACAATGGCATTTTTGTTTTACCACACCGTTTTCCGTCTTCAAGCTCTTTTCACTCTAAATTGTTGTAAGAGACACTTATTGATTACAGTAAATTTTTGCAAAAATTACAATTTGTCGTAGATTATTCATTCAACTAACAACATAATTTTAACCCGTATAACACTATACATGTCAGGTGCGGGCTGTTGAGAACATTTTGAATGTAAATTATAAACGCAGGTATGTATGTTGGTCTTTTTTTCAAGTTTTAGCAGAGCAACGGATCGAAGTAATTTTTTACACAAAGGTAGTGGTGGATCCGGAAATGATGTACTTTTTGTTACGGAAAATGTAATTTCTTCAGGAACATTCTTATTTGAAACTGAAAAAGTACACAAACGGAATAGAGTAGTAACACCATAATTTAGATTTGAAATGGTACATATGCAGTAATAACAGAATAACTGGCTTTAATATCTAATTTAGAGGAAAATATTTTGGATTTCATTGTCTTTTGTATTATAAAGTCACCAAAACATACACTTAGTATATAATTTCTATTAATAATTCTAGATGGCACTGCATATTTTAATTTCTACCCATAAGTTTGTAACGTTAACCTCGCGAGCAAAGCCGAGGGTAAAAGCTAGAAAATATTTTTGGGTAAGATCTTTGAGAGATAAGGGTCTACAACTCGAACTGTTTAACAATTTTTTCAAATTCCGTATTGGAAAAATTCAATCCACGAACTAACATATATTTCATTTGAAATGGAAGAGAAATTAAAAAAAAAAACAATTCAATTTAATGACCATCTTGTAATGAAACTAAAATAGTACTTCTCGTCATAAAACCCTGGAGCTAAGTTTGAATACTGCTTTTATTGAATTACTACCGACCCAAATAAATATTTCACAAAATCGAGGAGGATCAAAGTATAGTGAGGCTATTAAATATTCATATCGACACAGAACGTCGAATAACCTCTGCTCGTCGTTGTGAGGCAATCGAATAATTTATGATTACACTTTAACTCGGTTAAACCTAGAGGAACTTTCAAATGGAACAAATCTGTGAATATAGTCCTTACACCATCTCATTTAATTCTCTCGGACGTCCAGTGGTCAACCTTTTGATTTATCAATGAATAAGGACGACGTCCAGTAACGTGTATAATATATCTCACATAGAGCGAGATCGACCTTGCCCGTGAAAATAAATTTAATTGTGAGGAATTTACTTTCACCTGTGTGTTACTTTTATTCGCCGTCAGCCTCTAATGTACTATACTTCAGAGTTATAATTATGATAAACATATATAAACTCAGATTCATCAATATTCAGCGGCCGAGCCGGATTATGCTTTTACTCAAGCCTCAGTGTGGAACGAATTTGATGATTTTATAAAATATTTTTCCAAAAAATTAAAACAACTTCAAATAACCACCGAATGAAAATTGCACTAAAAATTATAAAATAGTGGGAATTCAAGTATTTAGTTGGAACTTTTGCGGCACAATATGTTTTTTCAACCTGCATAAATTTGTAAAAGGCAGTAATTTGCAAATTTATTTTTTTTGGTTAAGATTTTTGGATCCAAAAATTTAGGAGCAAAATCTCTGATTGATACCTGCATAAATTTACTTAACTGGCTGGAGTTAAGTGGCAAAATCTCTGTCTGATATCTGTGTAAATTTACTTAACTCTATACATACTAATATTTAGTCGCTTCATGAATTTATTTATATCTGTACCTACCAAATAATACCTTAGGTCCTTTATGCCTCTGTATGCACTTGTACAATTATCTACCTATTTATTGTATTATTTTCTTTCTTAGGTTAACGTAAGTGAAATTATTTCTTACTTAATGAGTTTATTCTTCACCATTAAAAGTTTCTACCACCGATTCCTGACTTCATCATTGTAACATGATTTTGCTAAATGGTAGATTTATTCCGTTCTTAATAGTGACAACATTTTAGACTTTACTACTAAATTACCATTAAACCTACATCAAGCTTATTTAATCAAGACATTTCAAATGTGCGTAATTAAGAAATTCTACGGTGTAACTTTAATTTTCATGGTCAAATTCTTATCAATTTTTATGATACTACCCTGAAGCAATTCCAATAATCATTTTAATTACTTACAATTTGGAATCGAATAAATAAATATAAATATAAATTTGGTAACATCAAACCGATTAAAATTTTCTAATAGTTTCTCCAACATGATAACAAAAGTAGTTTCAAACGGAGAACAGCCTTCATTGGTTTCAAGAATACCACAAATCAAAGAGGTGATTAAAGCAACGATACTTTCGAAATCATAAAAATGATTAGAATACCGTATGATAAATACTTCAACAAAATAATTATTGACAAATAAGCTTGTAGGTTTTCTGAAAAGTTTCGATCATATTACTGGGAATTTGAGATAGTTACCGATAATTACATCAAAATACCACACGGATACCTAACCTTATAAAATTTATGTTTAAGTGAGTGTAGTCCTCATTGCACATTTGTTTACATTAAAATGTGGCTTATTGCCCAGAGTCCGCTGAGATTAAAAAAAATAAGATTCAAAATTTCCAAACTAGATACATTATTCCTGTGTCTAGTTCGGAAAGAGTAACATGTCTACTTTGGAGATTTTGAACCTCAGCCTTAGGTTATTGCCAAAAAATTTTACTAGAACGGAAGAAATTCCTGTCTCGGACAATTTGATTACTAGAATATTTTGCCAACTCGCTAAAATACCTATTAAAATAATAATAGATTGCATCTACTAGATAACGTCAATACGATTCTCCACATACATTATCCACAAAATTAGTGAGATTAGTGACTGTGGAATTATTTGGACGAAAACCGTGCTGATCGTCCATCAGTTGGAATTAGATTTGCAAATGGACACAGCGATATACTCGTAGTATAGTATTGAGTACTTTAGCAAATAAAAATAACACTGCAACATGTCGTTAACCTTTTTCCATCAGACTTGGAGTTAATTTTGAAAATAGGTGCCACCCAGGAAATCCTCTACCAGGTAGGTAAATTTCAAAATTGAAAAAAAGTTATATCATATATTTTAGCCGTTTGATAAATATATCGGAACCTGCCTTGATTGCGTACGGAGGTAAGCCATTAGGACCAAGTGCTGGTTTTGACGAGAGCTATTCTAACGTGAGTCCGTATTCAGCTTAATATACCCTATCGATATGGAAAATACACGAGGCATAAGAGTGACCTGTAACGCCACTGCATATTTGAGTCGATCCTTCGAAATAAACCTGTTAAACACGAGCAGAACTCACATTATAAGAGTTTCGTAATTATTTTGAGCAGTTATAAACGTTTAAATATACATAATATTTCTATTAAATTATTTACAAAAATTAATTTTTCACAACCAAAATATATTGCATCGTATTGTATACTATATCTTTCACAGGCGTAAAAACATGGGGCATATTTAAAAAATTATAAGATCTGGGATAATATCTATATATTAACCTCAATGTTTAAATGACTTTCCGCTCGGTAGTTTCGAAAAAAAGGGGGAAGAATGCTCATAAGGTACTGATAGATCAGACGACAATTTTCTTTATATTTTTTAAATACGATATTTAAAATTGTCAAGAAAATGGTTTTGTATTCTTCATAACAAGCCTGTTCAAATAATATGTAAATACGATATATAAAATGACACAAACAATTTTTGGGACTTTTATTTACCTCCTCTTTAGTTATGATACGAATATTAAAAAAAGTTAGTTGTATAAAATATATGCCAAATATGTGGATTAATAAGATGTAATAAGCTTTGTCAATTTTAAAGTTTCTACTTTGCATGGTTTCTGAGAAAATCGGCTTCGAAAATCAGAAAAGCAAATGTTTTGCTTGCTACATGTTTCATAGGCGCAAAAATATGGGAAATATACAGGTGTCCAGAGGCAGATTTCAAAGTTTGAACAAACATAGTTTCTAAACGCAACAGATAAGAGGGGCGCGGGGGGGCATCGTTAGAAGCACAAGCGGTGCGGATGTTTTAATAGCCATGGAACAGTGGAGCGAAGAGCACCGCGCTTTTGCCGTCGAGGCGTACATTTCGAGTGGATTTTCGCTGTCTGTAGCACGCCGTCGATTTAATAATCGTTACAGTATTCGTCGATTACGTGATGGACCATCAATCAACCTCATTCAGTCATGGGTAGCAAGGTTCAGAGCTACAGGATCAACATTAAATAACAATCAACAGGCCAACAGGCCAGGACCTACACCATTGGTAGCCACGGATGAAAATGTCGAGCGTGTTATGGTTTCTGTCGTTGAAAATCCCCGTTTATCACTGCGTACACGTTCATCGATATTGGGAATTCCGAAATCAACTTTACAGGTAATAATGCAGAAAAAGCTCAAGTTCCATCCATATAAAGTTCAATTTTTTTAAGATTTACACGATTCTGACTTTGAATTAAGAAAAACTTACGCGGAGGTGATGTTGTTGAGATTTCGTACTGCTACTCGGATGGGCAACATATTCTTTAGTGACGAAGCTCACTTTCATATTGGAGGATATGTGAATGAGCAGAACTTTCGTTACTGGGATGTCCACAACCCAAGACAAATGCATCAAGAGCCTTTATATAAGCCTAATGTAACGGTCTGGTGTGCCATGTCTGCATATGAAATCATAGGGCCTTATTTCTTTGAAAATCAACGTGGCCAAACTGTAACTGTGAATTCGGAGAGATATGCCCAGATATTAAATTACTTTTTCAGAGTAGAACTACAGAATAGTCCGTACTTCAACCAAAACCAGCAGCAGGACGGGGCCACAGCTCATACTACTAATGTATCCTTGAATACAGTGCGGCAGTTGTTTCCAGAAAAAAACATATCCCGAAACGGTACCGTACCGTGGCCACCTAGGTCACCCGATTTAAACCCATGTGACTTTTTCTTATGGGGATACTTAAAATCCGTTGTTTACAAAACAAATCCGAGCACTGTAACACAGCTTAAAGAAAATATTCGAGCCGAAGTCAGTAGGATACCCCAGTCGCTCTGCAAATGCGTTTTTAAAAACATGCGTGCTAGACTCGAAGAGTGTGTCAGACTCGATTGGATTGGAAAACGTGGTTTTTAAAAAATGAAATCCGCATTTGTTGTTATAAATTTAAAGTAAACCTACTTTGTATTAGAGGTGTAGTTTTTTTTTACAATTTTTCAAATATTGAAATCTGCCACTAGATAAGTCACTAAATATCACAATTTCTTATACGGACAACCTGTATAAGAAATTGTGATATTTAAAATCATCGCTACAATTTTCCTCCAACCTTTGCATATGTTTCTAAAATCCCATATTTAATTAAAATACCTGAAAATAACAAAAACATATTAAATATTTTTGAGGTCATTACAACTAATGATTACACATTTACTAAAGGTTAATATTTTTTACTACTATGAAAAATTTCAAGTTTCTATGTCGAGCGGTTTCCGAAAAAAGTACGGTTATGACAGATAGAAAAATAGACATGTACATATATACATACACTCACACACACATATACGCACACACACACACGCACACACACACATGTGTGTATGTGTGTGTGTGCATATCTATGAACCTTAATTTAAATTTATAGATATATATCTTTCTTAACTTTACCTTAATTAGCATTTTACACAATACTTCACGTTTATTAACATAATTATACTACATATGCTCTACTAATTAGAGCCATTTCGCAGATTCTTAAAACGAGATATTAAGCTTAAAAATCATGTACCAAAACCACAATTATGCAGTAAATCCTGTCCCAAATTTTCAAAGGAATGCATTTAGTTTTATTCAAGTTTACGCCTTACAGTATATTGGTCATTTTACGCTTTACATCATACGCTTTACATTTTTCATATTTAATTTTACAAATTAATTTTACATTTTACATTAAAGTCGCATTTACATTGAATAACATTGAATAATAAGTTGTATGCTCACACGGACACATTTCATTGATTGATTACTTTAAAATGATATTGATTTACTTTAAAATAATGTTATACGGCAGGTTTTATTTTATATATACAAAATACATGTGTGTGCATACATATATTTTTCCAATTGAAAAATGCATATTAGATTGATAGAACCTGACACTTTCCCAAATTTTAATATCAGTATTACAATTTTATTATTAGAGCTAAATTTGATATCTGCTTATAAGGTATTGACAGATCAGACGCCAATTTTCTTTATAACTAGATAGTGTATATGAACGATATAGACTACAGTTAACTTCAGCTAATATTTATAAGCCAAAAAATTTATGGTTAACAATGAAATTGTGGAAGATTTAAACACTCCGTAAGGTTAAATATTGAGGGAGTGTTACCATAATAAGACTATTTAAGTATGATAAATCTTTCATGAATTCAAATCTTTTTATTTCATCATTTTTCAGAGAAGTGTTTGGGATTTTGTGATATTTATTTCTGCTCTTCTTTTTTTGTGTTAACAATATTGTTGTTCGCACTGGTCTGTGGTCTGAGGGGTAGTTTACATTTAATACTTCTATATTTTATAATATGCGTGGTTGGTTAGATAATACGAAATCAATTCCGTTTTTATATATTTCGTCTGGGGATCTCCATGTCCATTTGTTTTTTTATTTTTTTTTTAAAAACGTGTTAATGATTTTAAGCTTATTTTCTATTGCAAAATTAATTAATTTTTGTGCTCTTTCATTTCTTTCTCCATACCCATTGAGTTTGATGATGAGATTTTCTTTTTGTTTTGGTTTCCCTATTTTAGCGTTAAAGTCTCCCATAAGTATTTAGTCTCTGTGAGCAGCATCTATAGCTAGGCGTACAGTTGTATAAAAATTGTCTATATCTTCTGCGCTAGCTTTTTCAGCAGGTGCGTATACTTGTATGATGGAAATATGAGTCTTTTCAACTTTAATATTTAGTAGAGCCACTCTATCTGAGAACCCGGTGAAGCTTTCAATGTTATTCTTGTCCTTTTTCTTAATCAAGAAGCCTAATTCATACATGCCGGGTATATTACCCGAGTGACGGAGTATGAAGTTTTTGGATTCATCTATTTTTGTCGAAGTAAGTCTTGTTTCTGACAGACCTATTGTGTCGTGCTTGATTTCTTGTAATGCTTCGTTTAGTTTAGTTAGGCGTTCATGTGTTGCTAGGGATCTGACATTGTATGTAAGTATGTAGAATTTGTTTAGAGGGTTAACTGAATCTTTGGAGGGTTTTGGTCATAATCTTCCACGGGAACGAGCCGTCTTAGAAGATGTTATTTATGTATTGCTGGTATGTTTTCCTTGATTTTATTATGGGAGAGGAGCGGTAATTTCTAAATTTTCTCATTTTTATTGCTCTGTTTACTGGGCAAATTATTAGAGTTTTTCGTTGTGAGGAAATTAAGCAAACCCGGCTTCAAAATACTTTCAGATATGCTTGATGCCCTTTGTATTGATGTTCGTGTCTTATTTTTCTTATTTACTTGGGTATTTTTTTCATCTTGGATGGGGGGGGGTTGCTTTCAGGTGACGAAGAAAGCATTTGTTTGTTATTGTTTCTGGTGTTTTTGTTTATTATCGCTATTTTGTCGTATTTAATTATTACAGTATTTCCTTTTTCTTTTTCTTCAAGTACTTGTTTTTGCAGTTCCTTCCTTTTTTCCAGGACATAGGATGAATAGTCTTCTTTTAAATAGTATGGGGTGTTTTTCAGTGACCCTTTTTGTTTGTATATGTCTATTTTTAATCCTAAGTTTAAAAATGTCACAACAATTGGTCAAGGTTTATCTCCTTTCTTTCCTATTATTTTTGCCTCTTGAATATCTCTATAATCCAGCTTAATAGAGAGGTGACGTTTAGTAAAATTGATTAAGATTTTTTCCAAGTTTGGGCATGAAGTTTCTATTTCCTCCAAACCAAAGTAGTTTTAGTTCTTGCTTGTTTTTCCAAGAAATATAGTCTTTTTCTTGATTTTCCACTTTGGCTTTCAGGACATCAAATCTTTCTTCCCAAAAATTTAACTTTTCATTTAATATTTTATTTATGTTTTGTGTCACTTGGTATGTCACCTTTTCTCCATTTTTTTGGATAGTTATTTTTTGTTCATCGAGTTTCTTTTGAATATTTCGAAGGGAACTCAAAACTTCTACCATTTTTATTTTTTGTTGATTAGCGATCAATCTTATTTCTGTTTTTGTACCGGTAGTGACCTATTTTGGTGTTTACTAGTATTGTTTGACGAAGCGTGAGAGATAAGAAGTCTCGGTGCCTGCGTGATAATAATACTTGCAGCTGTCGCTAGATGGCAATAGTTTTCGGTTCGATTTTTTGCATAATCACGTTACAATTTAGGTAAGTTTTCACTTTTTTTTCTAATTTCGCTGCACAATGCTTAATCGACACTTCTCCCCACTTATCACCATTCGATTTACTCTTTCTTAGTTTTTTTGTTGAAGTGTTCACAAAAAGATTCACAAAAGCATTTTTATTCAGTCCTTGAGTTAGTCCTTGTGTAATTAGCCAATTCTAATAGATTATCTTGCAAAGAAGATGTACTTGCACACAATTTTGACGAATTTTTCAACGAATAGCACTTTTATTTATTTTTATAACCTAATAATATATAGAGCCGATGTAAACAGTGGTACCTAGCGCCGCCGCTAGACACAACCCTGTAATATATATATTTATATATATATATATATATATATATATCCATATATTTTTATTTTATTAATCTTTTCTCTTAATTATTTGTTATTCGGTATTTTTTTAGTTTGCCTGTTTATTTGCTGTTCTCCTATGTATTTTGTGTTAATTTTAATTGTATTCACAATCTATTGAGGTCTTCCAGAACACATGAATATTTCATTACTTAGTGCTTTCATTAATAGAAAGAGATTATGCCGTTGGTATACCTATTTTAAGTTAAATATTTTTAACTTTTAGTACCTATTTTTTTGAAGTCGGTTTTTTAAAATATATTTTACTTTGGAATTGTTTGTGATTAGTATATTTATATTAATCCTCACACTATACCTGCTATTCAATTATTTCCTTTCTTAGAATATTGCATAATTATTAAAAGTCACGGGCAAAAGCTAATATGTACGTGATTTCCTTTTTATCTAAATTTGCTTATCAACAACACATTAATGAAGACTTAGTAGTAGCTGTCAGTGGTTAACTGTTAACCGTTGAGGGGTTCCGTTCTCCATATCCGAAATGCAATTCAAGATATTATATATATATATATATATATATATATGAAATATATACACACATATATATATATATATATATATATGTATATATATATATATATATATATATATATATATATATATATATATTGAATCACTATTGATTTACTAATATCCGTTAAGGAGTTCCATTGTTCGTCTCCAGATTTTATCATCAGACCCTAACTTGGTAAATGGTGTAGTTATTTTATAAAATAACAACTACCCATTATATTTATATGGGACCATTCCTGTAGCATTCTCTTTCAAATAAAAGAACATTAAAATCGGTCCACTCGGTAAAGAATTATCGTTAAACATACATCAAAAAAAGATTCCGACGAATCGAGAAATTCCTCCCTTTTTTGAATTTGGTTAAAAATAACATATCCTGATTGATCTATGATCGTTGACGCGAAACTGCTGATTGCCGAAACTTGAATTTTTTCAGATGTTCCTTGTATAGCAAATACATGCTCTCCGGAAGCATTTTTTGAAATTCAACCCTAAAGGGGAGGTGATGGTGGTTAAAATTTCATATGAAAAAATCAGATAATTTTTTTCATTTCATATATTATGACAGACATCATTTAAAATATTTTTTAAATGTACTAATTACAAAAAATTCCAAAGTAAAATATATTTTAAAAAACCGACTTCAAAAAATAGATACCAAAGTTAAAAAATATTTAACTTAAAATAGGTTTCATTTCTTTAGTGTAGAAATATATAAGGTGTAAATCACAATCAAATGTAATGATAAATATAAAAATACTATTTTGTAAGTTTAAATGGTATTTTAAACAGATATTTAAAAAAATATCTTGCGGAAATACGATACACCTCATGTCTATTATGTCCCAAACTAATAAATCAAAAATCAAGAAAAAAAATAGGGTTGGTAAAATTTTAATAAAAGATTCGATTGATCTTTTATAGTCGAAAATTTTATCACTTTTGAAATTTTTGCGATATTTTTACGCATTATTTTGATTTAAAAAATAATACTTGTAATTAACAAACATAAATATTTATCACATTTATTAAAATTTTGGAATAAACTTAAATGTTTATCAGTAACAAACGTATATGTTAATCAGTATCTAAATCGGTAGCGAACCCTCGTGATGCAAGTTTTCCTCGAACTTAAAAGGTACATACGTAATGCTAACATAACATAGATTTATGCATAATGATAATATAATGCTATAGTTATATACGCTAGGAAGATGCAGATTAAGTATATTATTTTATTTTTTATTTGCATATTTCCTAGCCCTTCTTTTATCTCTACATGTGTTACCAATAATATTCCTAGTTGAAGCCGAGCCAAGTTTTTGATTACATCCCAATAACGTTTTATATGGAGAACGACCAATCGTTTTATGAAGTAAACTTTTCACCTGCCAATAATCGAAAATGAGACACCTACAGACTAAATGATCAATAATTATCCAATAATGAAATCTTCAGCATAACCTCTATATCATGATTCGAACGCTCAATATTCCCTTGGTTTGAAGAACTCCGGCACGCCTACTAACGGTTATAAATTCTAGTCACTAATGTTTTAAGAGATTTTTGGAGTGATAAAGTGCAGAAAAATTATTAATAGCTTAGTGGCTATTTCTTGATCATATATACAAATCAAACACATAATAATGAACTTTGCAGAACGATCCTGGTATTATAAAATCTATTTGCAATTGCCATCTGGTAGAGACTGGAATCAATAACTATTGACTCATCTTTGCTAGAAAAAATATTTGCGAATATTTATTTTTCAGATAGCTTGTTGCTTGAATTTTTTTTATTAAATATTTCAATACACATGGACGTGAAATTTGATACCTGCTCGTGAATGTATGTTTCATTTTATAACGTGTTCCGGAATCTATGTTGTTTACGTGGAAATCGTACAATGTATCATATGTATCATTAAAAATATAATATAGGCAATATTTTTGACTTCTGCAATTTGCGCATCATGTGCTTTATATTTCCTGTTGCCAATAGTAAACGAATCTTAATTTTCAAGAAAATGGCAACTGCGCCTTTTCCTTATGTTTGGAAAAAAAATAAAAAGTTTTGAAACAAATTTGTCGCCTAATATTTCTTAAAACTGTATTCATACCTTGTGAAAAAAATGTAAAAGGAATCATTTCAATTTAAAAACTATTTTCTCGGATGATTTCCAAGCTGCTCAGGTCGACATCAATCCTATCGGCTGACTATGGAGGCTCAACCCGGGGGTCTAGCCCAGCAGCCCTGCTTAGCAGTCCAACCTAGCAGTCTAGTCTAGCTGGCAAGCAACCCGGCCTGGTAGTCTATCCTGGCAACCCCTTGGAAGTTCAGCCTTTATACTATCTTTATTGCTATCTTCACTATTCTGACATTTTTTATTTTGAAACAACAGCTGACGTGCAGCAGATATTCGGAAGAATGAATCGAAGTACGTAAAGTAGGTAAACAAAATATAAAACGATCTTAATTACTTGAATAATTATTTGATACGTCATACATAGTTTTCGAAATAGAACGGCATAAGTAACACTTTTGAGAAGATCGAGTATCCATCAAAATAATGGTTATAAAGCGGGAATTTTTTTATTTAAAATGATCGTTACTAGTTTATTTGTGGATATGTTAGTCGCAATGGGTTTGCATTGGAATTTTATTTTAAGCGTGGTAAATCTTTAATTGGAGCGCTTTCTGTTTCCATTTGATATGCGACGATTAAGCGATGGCCCGAGCACACAGCTTATCTTGTCGTGGGTACAAAGATTTCGACAACAAGGAACAATATTTAACAGGACCGTCCATGTCAGGAACTACGCCAGCACATGTGGCACGGGTGCACCAAGAAATCGTTAGAGATCCAAGAAAATCAATAAGAAATATTTCCGTTTCTACAGGCAATAAAAAGTTAACTGTGCATGTAATTTTGATAGAAAAATTAAAATGTCATCCCTACAAATTGCAATCGAAAGTAAAAACTTTACGATAGTGATTATGTTTTAAGGGAGACGCACGCAATAACAATGTTGGGACGTTTTCTGTCCCCAAGACCGACATACTGCTCTATTATTGATGAATTTTTGATATCGCCATTGGAACTGGTTCGTAGACGCAATAATAGAACACATTTTCAACAAGATAAGGCAACTCTACATATTTCCAAGGTCTCTATGATGATGTTAAGAGAAATTTTCCCTAAAACATTAATGAGCAAATTCGAAGACTTACCTCGGCCACCCCGATAACCGGGTTTGACGCCGTGTTTTTTCGATTTCGTCTTGTAAATTTTTTGTTGTGGTTACCTTAAGTCTAAAGTTTATTGTAATAATCCCCGCACTTTACCTACAAACAGATATTCAGCGTGAAATCGCTGCCATTCCCCTAGCACATTGCTGGCGCGTACTTTCTAATATGAGTGTGCCTTACAAGAGTGTATTGAAATAAATGGACGTCACTTAGAAGGCATTATTTTTAAGAAGTAAAATCTGCAGGCCTATGTTCCATTTTAAAAATAAAACAAATGCTTTAAATTTATTTGTTTTTATTTAATTTTTTATTTAATTTCAAATTCGAAAAATTTCCACTGGACACCCTTAATAACATAATTTGTGTGAAGAGAAAAGTGAGTGGTTTGCATCGTCCCAACATTTTGTTGGTTACCTTTTTGGTAAAGAGGAAACCAACATAATATCCTCTTTATAGAAATGTAAGCAACGTTTCCTTGGCAAATACCAACTTAACAGGATAGAAGTATTGAGTAGGAGAGAGTCGTAGATTTTCTCACATAATAACTTTCCCTTTGACTAAACTCAAAGAACAAATACATATGGAAAGAGGAATCCATCTGTAGTAGCAGTATCCTCAAGTTTTTGCTCATGTGAACTAGGGTCAGAACTCCCTTAAAATTCCCATTAAATAACTGGCGTAAACGAATTATGAGTGCTCAATGCCAAGTCATTAGACACGTGTTACACATGCCTAATGACTTAAATCTGAGTTTCAAATAAATGTCCGGTCGTTTTATTTAAAATAGCTTTCAGGTTCTGGATGTATTTCAGTGACAGAAATTTATTCCTTGAAAGGAATATAAGATGGACTTGTTTGTCAAATGGTATGATGGAAACTATTAGTGACATGCTTCCATTAACCATTTCTTAATCTATTTGTGTGATTGATTAAATTTGAGCCTATATATTAAGTAATGCTTCAACAGCACTTAACTTTCTTGAAAGGTCATCACATGTTACTTTTTTCATTAATTTCTTAAGTTCGTTGCATTTTCTTCCAATGTTCTTCTCTTAAAATAATTAATTCTGCAGCTGTGACTAACTAGGTCATATTTTACAATTCTAATAAAACTTATATTCTACATATCTTGGTTTTGAAGATGGTATTTAAAAATATTTATTTGATTTGCCTACGAGCTGATTTGCTCTATGTGTAGTGAATGGGTATGGATGGTTTGTATACACATTAAACTTTATGGAAATTTTTTTGAACCAATTTTTACATTTGGATAGTATTTGAATCTTTATAAACTAAGAAAAGACCATTTTCTGTTCATTTTTGACGAAGTATTTAAGACGGTGATATATATCGGAAAGTTTGACGCAATGGGTTTGCGGAAAATATTTAAAAAAAATGAAACAAATATTTGGTGGGCCCATCTATTTCTTATAGTGCAAATTATAAAATTATACGATCGTCAAACGCCTATCTCCTTGATCAAAGAATACGTCCTGCTCATGCATCAAGAGCCCCAACCACTTTTGGGCATAAAAATAAATAGAATAGCACCGATCCGAAATGAGAGAGTTATTGTCGAAGTTTGTGACGCTAGCGACCGAAAATTACAATAAGCTACCTCAGATATTAAATAAATTAGAATTAAGGAGAAACGGAAACGGAACGGTTACTCGGTTAACGAACGGTTACAAATGACGTCCCTAAAAAGTTCAATTGCAAAACTTGGTGAATTTTGCGACGTCTAAGTAACTAAAAATGAAAGCGCGTATCTCACATTCTGGGTATAAGAATTTTGTTGTGAAATTTCTCCAGAGAGACATTCTTAAAGGTCGGTCACAATATCTTTAGGTGAATGTCAGGTCCAGTTGCTGATTTTGTGCAGGTGAGGCTGTGTTTTAAGCGTCACCTTTATCGTCACGATGCGCCACATTGCATGGACGAACAGTTTTGCAACCGCTGTACCAAAAAGCATGACGCTGTCCGGGATTGCCCTTCAATGCTAGAAAATGGCATCTGCGTCACCAATACGAGTTTCAAAAAGCAGGCAGATCATCAAGTTGGTACCGATATTCAGTCGTATTTCGGACTCAGATCAAACTATCAGTAAAAAGTACTGCATATTCACGGTAAACAACAGAATTCACGCAAAGTAACACTGTAATGATCAATATTTCTATGTCCTATCGTGTCCGTAGTTTTTACATATTGTGTGTATAGAAGCAGTACGCCCCCAGGAGTAAAACGTGGGGCTGAAACCTTTCCTTATTCTGGAGGTGTCCAGCGCTACGGCG
Organism: Druceiella hillmani; assembly: GCA_039881145.1. Taxonomy (NCBI): domain Eukaryota; kingdom Metazoa; phylum Arthropoda; class Insecta; order Lepidoptera; family Hepialidae; genus Druceiella; species Druceiella hillmani. The sequence goes on from JAYKKI010000002.1 coordinate 57,031,099, forward strand.
GTAATTATTCTGAACTTCTAAGGGGTGTTATCACCATACCCCATCATATACCTAGCTAGAAAGTCGAATCGGATGTTTTTGTGAGTGATCACAGAGGAATATTATTTTCTATCACACAGAAGATATTCACACCAGAATTAAGGGCGTAAACCAGCACCTTATTTCGTGCGTGCAAGGAACTCATTACGTATGTTATTCATTAAGTATTATAATATATAAAAAGAAATAATACACAAAATACATTACAAATGATATATTTAATTAAAATAATTTCCGGTCATAACTAATGTATAAAAAAGTTATTTAATTTCTATCAATGTATATTCTAATGTATATATCAGCACTATAATTTCATTCGAAACATAAATAATAGACAAATATGCTTTTCCTGAATTTTATTAGATAAATAAGATGTTATCGTTAAAATTTACAGATTAAGTAAATATTCGAGTTGGATAATTAAATTTACTATATTTATACTGTAAATAATTAACAATTTGTAAGAAATTATATATTTAATTGTGTAATAAGTGCTTAGCGATAAAAGATAAAGTGAACTAATTGGAAAAAATGGTTAAAACATATTCCCTCGCCAAAAAAAGTCATCAGGTATAAAATTTTTTAAATTTTGCAGAATTTTTTTGAACGCATCGTTTTTAATGTATATTCTTTCATATCATATCAAACATTTTAATTTAGATAAATACTAACAATTATCAAAATATCGTTGGTACTAAAACGCATTTATACCAAAATTTAATATTCTTATTCTTTTAGTTTATAGGCATTGATATCGATAATAATGTTGAAGACACAAATATTACTTCGAAATGATCTTGATACATTTGAGTGAGCTACAATGCTGTTTAGATCTCTTTAGGCTATTTGCAGCCATTTTTTAGTCTTTTAAGATTTGTTGGCACTGAAATGAACACTTTGTGTCGACTTTTGTACATTGTGTACTGTTTATACACCATTTTAATATGAAAATAAATAATAATCCCCTTCAGCGGGCAGGACTCTTTGTTTACATTGTGTGTGACGTCACATTAGCCGACATTAACGAAATTGCCTTTTTAGCGCGAGTTCGAAAATTCAAATTTTAAAAGTGATTTATGTAAAAAATACGGCATATATCCTAGAAATATAAATGTAGTGTGCTTATAATAAAAAATAGATCAATTTAAAACAATTTAAAAATTCAAGTCAAATAGCCTATTATTAAGAAAGTTGCACTGCGCCGTGTAAGTAATAAAAGATTTAAATTGATTTAAATTTTTTCAATAAAATGTGTAATTTTTTGCATTTTTATCATTGAACAGAACCATTTATTTAATCAATATTACATACCTCTCATCTGAAAATAGTTCCGTAAAAATTCACATTTTTCACTGAACCTGACCTGAGTGCCTCCTTGGAAATATTGTTACTATGAGCAGTGAATTTCTAATCAATACTTGTCCTAATGAATTCACTTGATTTACCGAGTTCTTTGGGTCATCCTACGTGCCGGATACAAACTGAAATCCCAACAATGCTCCATCTAAATGAATTCTAAATATGAATGAATGGGTTTGTATAGATTTACTAATTTTTCGGTAACCAAGTTTTGGAATGCTTAACTTAAACACGTTGAAGTACTTTTTGATGGAGGAACATGGGTTTTCTAAAAATTGGTAATTATACTAGAGAATACTATATAATTATTTACCTAACGTTACCGACGTAAATCCATTATTTACACATGACAATCCGTTATTTACCGTCATAAAATGAAGTTCTAAATAAAATTGCTAAGGAAATTTTTTATTATGTGAGAAATGGGATTTAATAATGCGCGTTAATATTGCAAAGAGCAATTCTAGCTCCTCAATGTTAAAAATTAATGATTTGAAACGTTATTTATTTGTGCGCAAAAAAAAATACACATATATATATATATATATGTATATGTATATATATATACATATATATATATATATATATATATATATATATATATATATATATATATATATATATAACTTTTGGCGTTAAGTGTCAAAAGTTTCGTTTCCTCTAAGCAAATTAGTTTTTTAAGTAATTTTATTGCTAATTTCATTATTATCTTAGTATATATTTTCTGATCTAAAAATAATTTTATAGCATTCCTATTATTAATGAAGATCTTTTATGTCTATAAAGATAAAAGACATACGTTCGTATTAAAAAAATAAAGTTTAGACCAATTACTGTCTTCCATGCACCAACTAAATTATTTAACTTTGTTTTATCAAATCTACAATGTCAGCATGGGTTTTGAGTCGGATATTCGGTCAACTTCGTATCTTGCGGATAGAAAATATTAAGTACGAGTGGATAACTAAGATTTACTTTACGATATTGGGAGTGAACCAGGGTTCGAATCTCGGGCTTCGAATCTCTACTTTCACACTTTTGGTAAACGATATTGTTAGCCCAGTAAAAATTGCATCATAAAACTGTAATATACTAAAAAATAAATCGGATGATCAAGGATAAAATAATTCTTTCCGAAACACTTTATTTGATTAAATAATTTCAAAAGGTAGATCGTGTCATATGTATATATTATATATATATATATATATATATATATATATATATATATATATATATATATATATATATATTTATAATTCTTTCCTATTGGATGCCGACATGTTACTATGTCGGTATCCATTAGGAAAGAATTTTTGGCACAACCCCCAAGAGGTATATTTTGACAAATTCTAACTATGGGCAATTCTTTTAAAGCTTTCGGGTGCAATAAGAAAGTAATTTCATTTTGATCGCAAAGAAATGCCTTGAGAGAGTTCTCAGTTAAAATTATGGCGTAAAAGTAATTAAGGAAAAACGGTTATGTATACACATTATAAGAATATATTAATTTACAATTGATTTAGTTGACTATTTTAAAGAGGAGATGAAGTAAAAAGTTGAAAGGAAACAACGTCTGCTAGTGTGGTTCTAAAACTAGCGTCTGTTTCTATCACTCTCAGCTTTATTTGTTAAGTTTGATTTACTCATACAGTGTAACGTGTGATACGAAGTTTTTTATTATCTACATTCTTTATGAGTTTTAATTTTATTAATGACGACGAACGTACGAAAAACGATCAAAAAAGTAAATGTATAGGAGAATATTATTATTTTTCACAGATATAGTTAGCGGACCGGGAAATGACAAAGTCTACTTTCGTCCTGGGAAATTTCATCCTAATTAATATTATAATCATAATCCTGTTTGTCCTTCTTTCAAGTTGCAACAAAGCAATCGATTTATATGATTGTTTGAACAGAAATAGTTGGGGGAATGAGAAAAGAATACATTCGTTTTTATTTTGGAAAATCTAATTCTATCGAGAAAATTCTTATTATAAACAAAAAGTATGCGATGGGAATAACGAACGGATTTTTTAAATCACGTCTTATGCAATATAAATTATCAAGAGAATTACTGCTTTTAATTTATAATTTGGAAGGATTTTTGTTTTCGTTGTCATTGGCATTATATAGTTACGAAAATAAAGGTTTAACTTTTAATTCCCTTTGATTATTCTAGATGGCGCTGAGTGTTTTAATTTCTCCCTATGCGTTTTTTATTATAATCACGTGATCGCTTATGCGGAGTCGAGGTAAAAATTAACGCATGTAGTATATTAAAAACACAAGTTAAAACTAATAAAAGAAGAGACGAAATAATTCCAACACTGCTTAAAAATTTACTTACTAAAATAATTTACTCGAAAGAATAAGTGAAATACAATAAAGAGTCGAATATATAGAATGAAACCGAAACTAATAATATCATATATATATAATGTGTTTATTATAAACATCTTATATGACGTTGAAAATGGCGAAATAAAACTGTTCTGCTCTGAAAGGAGATTTAGGTTATTATTAATCACTATTCACAAACCTTGTAACCAGAAGTCTTACTTGAAAAGGAAATCAAAATTAAAGCTTTTTATTTCACAGATCCTTTTAATTCCTATATTTAGTTTTTATATGGCTCTTATCATACGAATTTACGAAACAAAAACCATAATTTACATTTCGTTTATTCTATACAGAGTCGCGCGCATAGACAATGTCTGATCTTTAATGAAGTGCGCCGGCGTCATTTACAAACCCCCTCAATTAAAGAATTTTTAAAGTTTTTTAAATTTCTTTTTTATTCTGTTACCCGGACAATTTTTCTAAAACTTTATACGGACGAATTTTAAATTCATCTAATTTTTTTCAATTTAGCCGATTACCATGCTCAACATATACATATTCATTTCTATTTTTAATACGTACTCTAAATATACATATATATACTACGTATATATATACATTTATATATATATATATATATATATATATATTTATATATATATATATATATATATTATTAAGTATCTGATAAATGTAAAAAACTTGGAAATTCAAACCTCTGTATTAAACTGAAACATGTTTTGTTTTATTTTAATAAAGTTGTTAAATATAAGCTTTAAGTAGAAAACGAACTTGGCAAAGTTAATGATTTCAGTTTATTTTCATATTAGAACTTCTTAGAATTGTTTACATAATTTTTTTGCTGGGGTAGTTAGATTACATGCCCCGGTTTTATAGGTCTTTTATAAGATCATTTTATTTAAATTCACGTAAAATCCATAATTATTATCAGCCAAACAATTTTTTTTAATTTTTCGTCATGCATATAAAAATATCAAAACATGAAATATTTAGGTATTTTAAATAAATTTCAATTCACCGACCAACCATTGCATCATTTTTATCAGAAAATAAGTCATCTGCTCTTGACTATAGATCTTGCCTAAAGGTGCCTGATTAATGATTGAATATTAATTAAATAATCGTTACAACACCGGTTAATACATATGAGGTTATCCAAGCTCTCTTTGTTGGAATTTTTATTTTTAAAAAGAAAATAATAGGTATTATGTAAGTGAAACTTGATTTCCATGTGACTCAGGTGTAAATCCATATGACTGAACTATCAAATATTATCTATATTTATAAACACGATCTTATCATCATCCAATACATTTTCCTCGGACACAAGACTATTTTTAATGATAATTATAAAGCTTCAAAAGTGTGCTATATTTCAGAGAAAACAAAACAAAAATATTTTTTAAATAAATAATTTCGGTCGAATAAATAATAAACAAAATACGCAATGAATTCAATATAACATAGGCTGGTCTTAGAAACCTACATCTAATGTTTTAAAATATTTTTTACCAATTTTAAAATGTTCCTACAATTTAAACTAACGTTTCAAAATAAACTGGTCAAAAAACTCAATTAATTTAAAATCAAACTGCTTTTTCATTTATTAATATTTTTTTATTATAATTAAATCATTATGAAATTCTTTGAAAATATGTGTTACGCATATTTTCTAAGAATTTCATAATAGAGGCCGATATGCCCCAAGTTTTATTTAATAATAAATAGTAAGAAGGATACGAATTAACATATTTATTTAAATTCTATTTTCTGTGAAACTTCTTCAAAAGTAAAGAACATGAGAGATTTAGTGTCAGAGACAGAGAGAAAAAGAGCATCTCCAAAAAAATGTGATATCAAAATTGACCAAAAAATATTCTGTTTATTCAATATTTACATTGTTATTGGCTGGCGTTACAATTGGTAATACTGACATTACTGGTATATGATAACTAAAATATGAGTTCCATAATTCAATATTTTCGCGATAACGTGATTCGTAGTGTTCGTGGTTTCGAATTTTTTGTTGATTTATTGGGTTCGTTATTTACATATAGACCAAATTTGTCGCGAAGAAAGTTAATTAGCGGTAAAGAATAATTTGATGCAAAATTCGCGTCAAAATCTATCCTGATATTCATAGGGATTTTATCTTAGCCTCTACCAAGAGCATCAGCACCTTTATAACTTGTGACTTGGGACATTATTTGCTTCCGAATCCCTCGGGCTCGTTCGGTTACTTTTTTTGGTATGACGAAATCTGTGGAATAGAAAATTATGTAAAAACGCATGTAAATTACAATTATAAATATTTATATTAATATTATGATTACATAAAATATATAAATTATTATTAAAATGTTTTAAATAAATATTATTATTTTATGAATTGGTTATAAGAGGGGAAAATATCCCTTTGCGTATTTTCAACTTTTAATTAAAGAATATCGCTAAATATGAGTAGAATGACTTGTATTATATCACTTGGCTAGTTTTATATGGATTTCAAAATTTTAGTTACTAGTTTGAATAGAAACTATATTTAAATTATTTTTATTTATTAAAAATATGCAAAATATGATGAAAAATTTGCAAATTTCTGGCGTAAAGCGGCCATATTCTACACAATGGTGTCGGCTTTCAAGTGGTAAAAACATCATAATTGATAAATTTTAATAGTTTAAATGTACTTACAAGAAAAATTCTTCTCGGATATAAGCAAACAATTATGAAAAAAAAATATGAACAGCTGAGGTACCACGCTTACGTTGTGTTTGTGTTAATATTTATAACAAGACAGTGATAAATATTAACACAAACACAACGTAAGCGTGGTACCTCAGCTGTTCATATGTAGCGTCTGAGGCGTACATCTACAATGCCCGTATGCGCGACACTTTCTTATTCAATCGCTTTTGTATCGTTGTGTATATGTCGCTTTCTTTCGCGCTACTTTCATTGCGTCGGAATGCATAGCTCTCTTTTTCTTCCTCTCTACGTCATATCTTTCTTCTATCTCATGTAACGAAATGTGCTTCAAAATGATGCGATCTTAAAATTTTACTGTCAATTCTAGTCCACTTATCAATTATCGAATCGCCGTCTAAAAAGTTTCACTTCAAAAAAATGTAATCAGTCACTAATCATAATATGGTCCTAACTACAGATTGTTTTAACTCATCAAGACATTAAAAACGGATACATTATTATTGCTACTGAACGGTTCATTGATGTTTTATGTGTAAAGTGAAATGAAATACTTCGGTACTTCATTCTGCTAAACATATACGAGTACATAAGAAGTCGATGAAATTTACGAAGCTGGACAAATACTTTATTTTTAATTGAAGTTTCTTTGATACCACATAATTACCTCAATTATTCAATAAATTATTCATTTAATTTTGAATAATTTTATCAATTAAGTAACAAAAAATTTAATGCCGCTTCTCACAAAAGGCGAGTATTTATGGAATTTAGCCGCATTACACCGGTACTTCATTCCAATTTATTATTCCAGCATCACTATCTCTTTCACTTCAAAAGAAAACACCATAAAGCAATACGCAGTTAAGTAAATATTGCCACATTAAATATAAAAACCTTTTTTCAGAATAAAATGAGTTTAAGAAAGTTGATTTCAAAGGAAGTAGTATTGATTGCGAATTATGTGGATTTGGAGCATAAATTCGTTTTAAGTCCAGTCATTCTTTATAGTGCAATATGAAGTTATTATAACTCTATTTTAACACCATTTTCCTAATAATGACAATTTTCGAAATACTTCAAAAGTCCTAATAAATTATACTTGATTGTTTCAAGAACTCTCTATATTAGGCAAATAGTATTAAGACATTTACAATGTCTTTAAAATTTGTTTACAAGCCTCTCTTTCTTTACATTACTTCTTTAGTACCATAGCATTATTGCCCAAACAAATGAATGATAGAGGACAGATATGAACATGGCAAAAACTTAATACTTACATTTAGTTGAGAGTAAATAGACTCATTTTTAATTGTTGCCCATGTCTCACTATAATATTAACTCTTTATGTACATATCAACATAAAATTTCTATTTATATACCTCTTTTAGAGGTGTTCCGTTACTGCTTATGTTTCTGCGCCACTAAAGTGCCACTGCAGAGAAAAAAAGAGCTAGTGAAGCAAAAAAATATAGTCATTACCACTCGCGCAACGAATGTATGAGGGACCTTTATGAAATGACATCAAAACGATTTGAATAAGTGTAAATTTGTGTAACCGTTCGTTTACGCATACGTTCTTGACACGTAAAATATATTTTTGTAACGCAAACGACGCATCTAAATTTAATGAGCTATTCTTGAGATTAGAAAATGAAGGTATATTTTATTTTTCTTTGTGTTGGTTCAGTTTTGACTAACGAAACAGTTTCGACTAACGAAACGGTTCCAGTAATAAAAAAAGCCATCTCATGCACGATCTGTACACCGTTAAAATCGTAATTAAAATTATCTTTCTCTTAAGAATTAATTTGCAAGCAAATGAAGATTTTATTTTAAATTAGGAATAAAAATTTATATGTATAAATATCGCACATATTTATTAATCGAATACTTGGATATTTTTCACACGTTTCTTGTATCAGCCCATGAATATATATACTCGTAGTCGTAACGAATTGCAGTGCAAACTCACATATATAGAATGAAAGTATAGTAATTCTTGTACTGGCTTAACAATATCTAATAAAAGAATGATTAATAAATAAATCATTCTTTATTTATCTAGTTTAATGTATCTATTTTATATATATATATATATATATATATATATATATATATATATATATATATGGCAGATGTATTGCTACGAGAGCAATCACTTTCAGCCAACCAGAATACCAGTTCAGCCCCGCTTGACGTGCGACCGGGAGTTGAACCCGGGTCCCCGCGCTGCACCGTGCCACCAAAGGCTGTTCTACAATGATATGCACTGACGACAATGATAGTGCTAGAGTATGAATATATAATGAACTAATAGTAATTCTACTTCCATAGTAAGAATATCTAATGAACGAACTAGAGCTCGAATATTGAATAAATAATTATTAAATCCTGTTCCAACGTAAACATATACAATGAACAAATGGTAGCACAGAGGGTGAGAGGAGTAAGATAATTTTAAAATACTCCTAACATCAAAAATGTTCTCGGTATGAGATTGAAAATTTACTGAATAAAAACCACTGTCTGCATAAAAACCATGCCATGATTTTTATTCAGGAAGTGTTTATTATCTTCCCGCTGGGTGATGTATTTCTCGGTACAAACATATAATAAACGTTCAATAATAGAATACTATTATAGGAGTAAGGTTTTAAAACTGTTTTGTAATATTTATAAATCTGTCAAGCTATCTTTTTGTAAATAGTGATAAAGGTATATAAAAACCAGGTCCAAATTGACGACAGCATGTTTTAATAAACTTATTTTTTTAAATGTTATTCATACCTATAATTGAACGAAATTTTTTTGCAACTGAGAAATGGCAAGCTTTAAAACGTGTATATTTGAAACACTTCATGATTTTCCCTCCGTTTCATAAAATATTCATAAAATAACTTTTCTTGTGAGCATTAAATTAATACATCTAATGAAAATTTTTACCTTTGAAATAATATAAAAGTTGATTGTTGACGTTAATGAAAATAAGCTCCAAGTATTGTGTGTTATATTTAAATTATATTACTAGTATTCAAAATTGATATACCCGCAATGTCAAATTTTGATTAATTAATGCATTTCTGTGACTTTATTTACTCACTTTTGGATGCTTCGAAGCCTTTTCCTCAACAAACTGAGGTTGTTCCCCTTCGTAACAACAACGTTTAATTTCATATCATACATTCTATTATCTAATATTACGTTTGAAATGACAACCGTGTTTTTTAGTGTCAATATTTCCATAGATCAGTTTGCTTTTGTTTTTACTCCAGATAATATTAGGATTCGATGTCGTCGGTGGGAAGTCGACGATTAACTCCTCTCTTAAGTACATGCAAATAGACAGGTATCACATTTAGCTTGACACAGGCTTCGATAATCTCACAGCATTTGAAAATTTATTTATGTTTAAAAACAATTTCGATCCCCATAAGTTCTAAGTACTGGTATTTTCATTATTTTGTGCTTTTTTCTTTTTTTTCTCCATTAGTACCTAATATGTCCTATGTAACTAAAAATGTCATGAATTTACAATGAATTAAGCAAAAACGATATTTGCAGTATTTAATGAACATTAATAAATTCACACATATATATATATATATATATATATATATGTGTGTGTGTGTGTGTGTGTGTGTGTGTGTGTGTGTATATATATGCCTGTGAATACATAAAGAAATACATAAGAATATATAAACTTCTTCTTGGCATTACCTTAATCAGTGTTTCATAACTTTACAAACCTTTACATCCTATGTATCCTCCTACTAATGTTTTAGTTTACCTATCTACTTACGTACTAATGTTTAGTTAATTATATTTAAATATCTGTATTTACTTTCTTATCTACCTACCAATTAATATCTTAGCTCTGGATTCCAATTGTTGATTTATTGGAATAAAAAATTGGAATCCAGAGTTAAAGGATAGAATCCTTGCTTGAGACTGACAATACTAATTTAAAAACAGTAGGTTCTCGAGTCTTGCGGCTTAAGCAAGAAATATCTGTGGAGTATCATGACGGATGAATTAGCGTTTTTAAAAAATATATTTTTTAAAAACGCAAATCTTTAAGTCTGACGATTTCGGCAGTCAGTACCCCTGCAGCATCAGGACTGAGAATTTGGAACCTAAAATGTAATGACAGAGTCTCTGCCTGAGAACAAAAATACTAATTTAAAAACAACATATCTTCAAGTTTTACTATTTAAGCAGGCATCACGCCCAAATCGTTAAGACTGAGAAGTTGAAAGCCAAAATTTAATGGCTGAGCCACTGCTTGAGACCAACAATACTATTTCAAGAACAGCGGATCCTCAAGTATCACGGACCCAAAATTCTATTCAATTCAAGTCTCTCAATTTAGACAAGCAATACACCTAGAGCATCAGGATTTATGCATCAAAGTTGAAATCATATTGTATGTTTCGAAAAAAAAAAAATTCTATGTGTATATTCTTTTACTAAAGAATTCCTGTCACTACGTTCCGGCTTCATTTCATCCTGATTTAGCTAAGGAGCTAATTTATTAGTTGTGTCTTATTAAATTTTTATTAGACCCATATGATCCAGACTCAATCACAGCCTATATACTATTCGATGCTGACGAATTCAATAGTGTCTCTACAATTTCCATGTTTAGACTGTAAATAAATTTTCCTGAAACTATACTGTGGATGTACCCTTTCAAATAAAAAGAGTCTCATTCGAATTGTTTGAATCTATGTCATCCAAAGTTTACCTCATTACCTGCGCAGTTCACTGCTGCGGAAATCTATGGCATATCTTAATTTTTTTGCTATTTTCAAGGTCATGTTCTAACCATGCTGGAAGTATACTCTTTTAAATGCAAAAAGAATCATACAGATTGGTTGAAAAATGCTGGTATTCGAATATTTTTCTCATCATCACTAAAGCCATGATATGATGATACATAAAAAATACAGGTGAATTGAAAAACTCCTCCTTTTTTGAATTATGAATGTTTCACAGTCACTTAGATCAGACAAATATCGGGACGTTCTCTATACATTTCTAGTGATTTAATAAACTATGGTGGTTAACATTTTTACAGTAAATATGACACCGAAATTGTGTGCCATACAAAAAGTCATTAAATTATATAACGTAATAAAATTACCCAATTACATTTTTAATCTCTAAATAATTAAATAAATAACATTTATATTTACCCCAATTGTTAATAAAGGATGCGTAAGCACGGTAAACCCATACCGTTCCGCTAGAGTGATTTCTTCAATTTAATTCCAACGTTTCGCCGAAATGAAAGTTAGACATAAAAGTTAAGACGCGTAACAAAGGCTTTCTCACTGCTTTGTTTATTTATAAATTTTTCCTTTTTATTTTTTTAAGATTCTGAACATAAATAGACTCCGTAAGGACATTGGATAATAGAAAAATAATAATAACCATTTATCGTGGGCGGGTTTTGCTTTAAAATTGCAATTATAAATTTGAATAAAACGAGGTGAATTAATTATAATAATTTAAAAAAGTCCACTTATTTTTACAGTTTGATATTAAATTTTTATATTTATTTATTTATAATATTAATGTATTCGAATAGATTTATAATAATTTCAATTTTGTAGCATTACAATATGACTTGCAACGAGCTCATATAAATATACACGTGTCAAACTAAAGCCAGTGGATGGGATTTAAAAAAACTGCAATTTTATACCTGGTATGATTAAGCAACATCTTCTGTAAATGTTATTAATATTATCAACTAGCTCTATTGTCATCTAATTAAAATATTACTATTTATTTCTTTTAAAAGCAGCCACCATTAAGGTGAATTTTTATAATTCTCCGCAAGATGCCAGCGTAAAACTTATTTTTCGTATATTTTTTAAAATTATTTACGAGTTTATATTGACGTTCATTGTCGTGATAATCAGAAGAATAAAGTTTTAATATTCAGAAATATTTTAAAAAATAATTATTCTACAACTTTGACGAATATATTACTATATTGAAATTACATATAGTCTTTTTAAACTAAGATACGATTATGTATCATGTATCAATGCTTCTTTATATATTGTTTTGGTTTGAAGATTCTTAAATAATTAATCAACAGCCTCTCCCCATCCACTGCTAGTTATATGCCTCTCTTAATGCACGTATCATTGGAGATAATCGCCACGCTGCAACTATGCAGACGGCTTGACCATTACACTGCATAGTTTCTCGCACTTCTGGTCGTCACTTGTCTTTGACTGACTTTGACTCGACTGACATTTTATTTATGCGATCGCAAAAATCACACTAGCTTCATTAAATGCAGTATAATTCGGAAATATACTCCTACTTAATATGTGTTAGGCTTGGGTGTAATTAAAAAAAATAGTTAAGAAAGTTGAGCTATTGAAAACTTTATTTTCCAGAGTATAATTTCTAATATATAATTCCCCTTATGAATGTATAATATACGTCCAAGCCCAACCAATAACGCATCATTAAAATTATATAAATGTTGAAGAAAAAACTATTATGTAAAATGAAAAATATACTACAAATTGCGAACATATAACTTCGAGGAAAAAGTACACTTAAATCTTTACATGTGTTGTGAAGATTCATATTAATATTATTTCCTGTGTGATGTTCTAATACTATACGTAAATTAAAAGATATAAAATCATTGTTATAATATTCCGTAGAACTGATATTTGCGTCCAAAACTATAGACAGAGCATTTAGAGAGGTCCATTCGCAGAACACGTGCTTTTACGTCTTTTAGTATATGTATATTTCTTAGTTCTTGGTTCTGTGTTAGTAAATGGTCCAGCTTGAGTCTTAGATTTAGCCTTTCTAATTCTTCTATTTTTATGTGTACGTGGTGTTATATTTAACATTTTATTTTACCTTGATACACGTTATTATCTGTCGTAAAATAAAATTTTGTACTAACTCTTATTTTGTAAAACCTCTAAAAATAAGGGTTTATTTCAAATAAATTTGTGAAGTATTGTACTTTACACTTAAACTCTGCAACTACATTTTTATAATGGTCCAAAGATTAAACCGTATGAGATTCTTATGACCAGCAACACCCAAAGATTTGAAATCTATAAATGTTAATAATATTTTTTTTTTCAGTTCCTTACAAGTTTTGTCATAAATTCTACTATTCGTTATAAAGGAAAGTCCATTATATTTTATTGCATGGTCCATGACGGTAACGAAATATTATTTAAAACATAATTTGCTATGACTTGACATATTATTGTTGACACTTTGTAATAATTTGCTGTCAGATAGCGCTCCCAAATGCATTGCGAATTTTAATCACCAAACAAAAATTTAATTTTAATAAGTACAATAATATTAGGAGTGAATGTCGAAATCAGTCTTCTATTAGGATCATTAATCCAAGTTAATTTAAATCCACAGTTTTTCATTTTCAGTCCTATGTTTTCACTCATACCTTTTCCTAATTAATTGTTTCATTTTTAAAGCTGAGGTTCTGAATGATTTGACGTTAGTGTTTACTCGTATTACGAGACATTAAGAAACGCAAATGTAATTCCAAAAAATTCAATCATTTTTGCATTTCGCAACTGAAAACGAAAAAAAACGGAAGCATTATATAATTCACCCATGAATCCTTCCGACTATTCGACATAGATGTTTTCCTCAGAAACATATGATATGGAAACTTGGTAACAGTTAAAAATATGTGTATAGAAATTTTAGAGTGGGAAAATGAATTAAATTTATTTAGTCACCTGGAACTGAAAGACAATAATTCAGTTTATACGAATTTCAAAATTACTTATTTTTTGGAATTTATGGAATATAACTTTAAAGATATTATTCATTATATCTCTCAACCTTACCTCTAAAAATTCTAAAGTAAAAATAAAAAAAAGAGAAAAATCATCTTACTACAGGATTATACCATTTTTTTAAAAAAAACCTTGTAAATTTTATGGTTTTTAAGAAATTTACGATAACTTTTATTTTTTGTGAACGCAGATTTATACATGCTGAAAAACTTTTATAATATTCGTAAATAGTTTAATCAAAATACTGTTTTATATGCTTAAGTGGATCGTAACGCGTGTTTTATTCGTACTGAACATTATTTTTATTGTCTTATAATCTTTTAAGTTTAAGATGAAATTAATTTTAAATCTAAGAGGATGGAAAGAATTCATAACGAGTTATGACTTTTTTTGTCCTTTTCCAAGACTACTCCATTTCCTTCCCATGATGATACCGGATAGACATGTTCATGTCAAGTTCGCTCCTGATGAGAGTATTAATAATACCTTAATGCAGTTAACATTGGTAGTCTCCAGAATGCCTTACAAAAAAATAAAAAATGATATACTTTCTTTGGATTTGGACGTCGTTACTTGCTATACATCTGTAATTTGTGTAAACTGGTTAAAAATTTAAATAACTATTACAATTACAAAAATAAGCGCATGTATTTGGTATCAAAAAGGAAATTCGGTTAATAAAATTGAATGCTTTGATGATTAAATGCAAAAGATAACAGTGTTTTTCTCGATGTAATTATATTTAATAATAAATCAAATTTTTTTTATGAATTGCCAATTCAAAAATACATGATTTCCTTTTTTTAAATAAAATTTTACCCCAAAATTAGTCAGAATGTCTTAAAAATTGCTGCTCCTTCATTATTTCAACCACTTATTAGTTAAAAAGTTTGAATGAAGATGACATCGATGAAAAAAATTCATTTATGTATTTACTAAAATATTAACATCACTTTATCTGCCATTATTTTTTTCAAATTATTAAAATGTCACGGGAGAGGTAGTGAACTGGGGCAGGTTTAAGATTCAACGCCAAGAAGTGAACTACTCTTAATATAGGTGATAATCGTAAAGTCACTATAGACTCGTTAATAATTTAAAATAAAGCACGGAGGTGCTGACTGAAAAGGATATCTATAGTCATCTGGGTGTTCCGACTAAATTCCGTACTCCACCCTCGGCGGAAAAGACCATTGGTAAAATGAATTCCGACATTGATGCGAATTCACGCATTACTTCTCACACCTTGGCAAAAGGCGGTTGCAGTCAACATCTTCGTACTTCTATGCATCACCTTCCACCTGAAGAATGAAGTATTTAGCAGGAAACCGCTTACTGACATTGACAAGAAAATCAGTACTGTCGGTAAAAGCTGGCTGAATTACCCACAGAGGACTTCCAAATAGCTTTTATGCCTAAGGTACAAAAACAGTGGCCTCAACTTGTTCCCAATAAACGCGCTGACAGATATATGTCAGATCGTGCACAATGCTCGCTTCCTCCACTTTTGAAACCTAAGCGGGTTGGCGTTCACTATGCTCAAGCGTATCATGCATGGGCGATTGTGGAGACCCCCTGAGAAAATAGAAATTTAACTATTTTTACCTTACCTAAATTGCAGCATTCACGACTACAACGGGCATCGATGGATACGTTCCAGATTATTAAGGGTATTTATTACCAGATTTTATGGCAATGGAAGACACAAACAACACTGTTACCATCGTAGATGTGACAATGCCATTTGAAAACCATCTTACAGCGTTTGCAGCAATACGCGTGGAAATGCAACAAACACGCCGGAATCATGAAGTCTTCTAAACGACATGGCTATGCGGTGTTCTTGGACGCCTCTCGGTGTTGGGGTTCAGTGAACGCTGTGTATATTGAGTATGCATAGTGAGCTATGTGTATTGAGGAGTCTAGCCATCAGTTCAAGATACGTGCGCCTGGAATTTACGTGGAACATGATACATTTACATGGGACACGTTATATTTACATGAAACACGTCACGGAACTGAAGCGATACAATGCGTGAGTTCCATCCGATACCCAAGGGCAATGATATTTTAAATTATGCGAATAGTTTTATGAAAATTAATGTACAATAAATGTTTGATATAGATGTCATTTAGTTATGATGTTTTATATTATACAAATACTTTCAAAAGTGAAGGCATAAATATTTGATAGATATTATTTAGTTTCTTGTGTATATGTGATTAGGGTCTTACTATTTAGGTGTTATAACTTTTAATATTTTAAAATATTTATAAATGATGTATAAATATTTGAGATAGATATTACATGTTTATACAAATAGCACATCGAACGTAAACGTTTGTTACAATATCATAGAACTAATTGGTCATTTTGGCCGATAAAATGGCAAAACACTTTCTTATTGTATAAAATATATTTTTTTAGGCCCGCTGATACTGTCACACATATTGCTATTTGATATGTAAAAATATTTCTTTTTTATAAACAAAGAAAATATCCACCGGTCTTATGATAAATTTATGCTAGCGTTATAGTGAATCATTGTTTGTTTTCATCATTTTCAGGGCATAAAACGTGATTTTATGGGGCACAAGTGGACATACGGAGCAAACAACTAAATAAAAAACAAGGTATGCATTGTGTTTAAAATTACTTTAACTTAATATACTAAATAAATTACAAATTAGGTTAGATTATAATTTGAAATAATTTTATGTGAACTGTCGGCTGTAGATTGTACCGGAAGTAATAAGATTCTAGTATGATATTAACGGTACCGAATATACTCAGTGCTGAGGAACATTTAAAACTCTGTTCGGTTCTCGATATTTTTCGGTTCTTATTTTTCTTCTGATTTATCAGAATTTTTCTGATGTTCGTTAAAAATGGAAGTTCTTAAAAGATCATTCATATGTATGTCTGTATATCGGTTTTAGTCGTTTTTCTGAGAAGACGCTTGACCTGTAAACGGCATAGTAATATAACGTAAAACGTATAAACGGCATAGTAATATAACGTATAAAGTTCGGCATTGTAATATAACATATTAATCGGCACATACTACAATATCTAAAACTCAAATAATATTTATTTTACAATTTTAGAGAGGACTAATTAAGTAATCGAATTTTTTTTTCTCGAATTCGCTATGTGGTGCGGATGTCGTTTGAAAGGGATAGGGGTCAAAAATAAGGGTAAGGTTTGTATTTTCTGGTATTATACCTTATGCATTGAAAAATATGCAAAAAATATTTCTCTAGCCTTATTTTCGAAACCGTTCCACTTAAAATTATGAAACCACACAAAGATTATGGGAAAACTATGATCATGATCCCAGATAATACAATTTTTAAAACACGATATGTAATTTTAATATTATGCCTACGAAATATATAATAGGCAATGCATTTATATTTTCTGTTTTCAAAGCCGATTTCCTCAGATACATCTTATTAATCAACGCATTTTCAGCATATTTCCCACCACCCACTTTTTTAAGTGTTCGTAAAATTATTAAGGACGAGGTAAATAAAGGTTAAAATTTTTTTTTTCATTTCACATATCATGTGGAGAGACGATTATCCTAGATCTTACAATATTTAAAAATGTAACTGTTTTTACGCCTGTGAAATATATATTATATATAATAGTTTCCAATATATTAATGTTGTGGAAAATTAATATTATTAAAGAGTGTGATAAAAATACTATATACGATTAAAAGTACCGAAATGTGTACAGAACCATCGTCGTGCGAGTTCTACTCGTGCTTAACAGTGTTTTTTAATTGGAGGTAATTGGTCTTGCAGTTCGTGCTACAACTTCGTGCTACTTGTTGTTAGTGTAAAATTATTTTTACTTGTTGTTTCCTTATCTATCATAGGGGTTAAATTATTTTTCTTGTTGGTCATCAGAGTCGATTAACTGAAGTGAAGTGGGAAGAAAAATAAAATATTATTCCTTATTCCCTTCACTGCCAGCTATAATTCTACAAATTAAGGTCTTTTTTAATTGCAGTTACATAGATTAAAGATGTTTTGTTTGTAATTGTTGTTCGTTTAGGTTGTCGGTACAAAAATAAAAGAAAATGAGTCACTACTGTCTGCGTACAAAATAACATTTTCTTTTCACATGAATTTAAAATAATTTTCCACTTTCAGTAGTACATTCATGCATTATATTTTTGGAAGACATGAATATTTTTCACTTATTAAATGTACAGTCGATTTAAACTTGCTGCAGCACGATATCATCACCGTCCTCAAGTGAGTGTTGCGGGATATCTGCGGTTTAATTTCAGTAAATGCTCTGTAATGCGCTATGGTATGTGTACTCCTTTCGATTATATATATATAATATATAATATTTCCATAATTGTACGTAAATAAATATAGAGTATTAATTTAAGAAAAGTATATCAAATAACTTTAATAATAATGTATACATTATGAAGGTAAAAAATAATAAATTTTATGTAAAAAACCTAACAATTAGTGTAAAATCACTAATAATTATAGTGCAATATATTTACAATTTCATCTGTTTAAATTTTATTTTAAACTCACAAACGTTTTGTATAGATTTTGAAAGAAATTAATAATATATGAATATTTCTGTTATTATTTTAGCGGTAGTTGATTGATAATTTCCCGCATTTCTCGCATCTACATATATTTTATATTCCAACAAAATGTTTAAACAATATTCATAAATATTTGCCAGTTATTTTTTACTCCATATATTAAGGAAGTTGTATTAAAAATATTAATATATGAAGAAAATAAAACGAAAGATACTATACAAATATATTTTGGTTTTGAGTTTAATTATTTTGGAAAACAAATGAAATAATAACATAAAATATTGGATATGTTAGCGGTTTAATTTGTGTATTGAGCATACAAAAATAAAACCGGTAAAATAAAATTTTGAATTATATTTAGTTTTCAGGAATAAGTCCTCAAAATGATATTTTTTCGTTATTTTCTAAGCTCTTAAAAGTTTAATAATCTTAATATAAAGAAGTAGTCGAATCTTTATCAAAGAAAAAAAATATATATTTTGTATCTTTCGTGTCTAGAATATTTAATTCTGTACAAAGTATATAATTTAATATTAGTAAATAATAGAAAATATTTTAAAAGCAATGCAATATAATAGTTTCGAAATTGTAATTTTATTTTTCGCCATATTCCCGTTTTATATCTTTGGGTAAATATATTCTATGTCTATATGTAAACTATATAGGCATGTAAATTATTTTTACATTTGTTTATTTATAAAATTAGATAAATTATTTTTTCTAGTAACACTTCTTTGCACCAACCGTTTTTTCTTTAAGGTCTATTTAGACAAACACACACATTCATTTAATTGGCCGTATTTGTATTATGTCATTCATGTATAACTTGTCAGTAACTTTTCTCATAATATTAATTGTTAAAGAAATTAATTATTTAAACTAGCTTATTATTCATTATTATAGGGCTTGCTGTCATCAAAGTAAAACTTTCTTGAAAACGAATTTTAGAAAATTTATAGCAAATTACCCGTTTACCATTTAACGTTTACGTTATTATCGCCGGTTGCTAGTATTTTTTCATTCATCAATAGGCTCGTGATTCTGGCAGCCAACGCCAATTTAATTCTTCTTTGAGTTGCGTAGTAAAACAGAGGCGAAGTTCGGAGGAGCCCTCTAACGACGTGGTTAATTTTGAATAGACCTGAATAATGTTCAATTTGGTTAATACAATATAATAATGTAATTAGCTACATAATTTATTATTTCGAAATATTCATTAATATTTTTCCCATAAAATGTGTATAACTAATGATATTTCTGTACAACTGCAGAGGCACGTTTCCCATTAATATATTTAAATTTTTTGTTCTAATTCTGAATTTATTCTATTTCAGATTATTTTATTTGATAATTCTTTCTATGTTCTTTAATCGACTAGTTTTTGATAGATGTAATTTCAGTAAATTCGTTTAAAATAACCTCGTTAAAAAATATTTGACGAACTGATATTTCGTCAATTTTTTTTAATGTTTAGAAATACGTATACCAATATTATTATTCGCTCCTTTTTACTACCTCTCCCAATATTATCATATTATTGGTAGTGAGAGATTATTGTATAAAATAAGCAAGAATAAGTTTTCCATATTTTCTATATTCCTGTGAAGTATCTCAATTTATTATTGACAACGTCATTTGTCTATTCTTCGGTAGAATGTACACTTTGAAACATCTTGTAGCAGGGTTTAAATCTCAACCGATTCTATTTACTCTCTTGGTAAGTTTACTCAGATACATGATTGAAGAGACGCGCTGTCTTACATTCGCCAAATATCTTAAGCTTTATACCACATTATTATGAATTCCTAACAATTGATGCCTATAACATGATGTAAAACAAGCAAGTGAATTGCAGCTTACTCTGGAAAAAATGTTTAATACTGAGTTATAGCCTTGTTCTTATTCAGTCGGCTGTATTTATTGTATTGGTGATAACTTGATACGTCGTGGAATTGAAACCAGGGATTTACATTAAAATTTAAGAATATTTGAATATAATGCAGTGGAATCTTTATGAAATTAAATTTTGAACGTTACATATTTATAAATAAAATATGAAAATATTCCACTCGTCTTTTTGTAATCTCAGATTTATTACATGAAATACATGCAGTGCAGTAAGATAGACTAGTCATATAAAATTTGAAGTTTGCGAAAAGGTTAAGTACTCTCTTATGCTTGAAATAGTTCTAAAACCATTTTCAATAGTTTTATATACGAAACAATAGGTTATTTCTTTTATATATTTTGTAATTATTTCATCTTTGCTATGATAAATTGCCATTCTAACTGATTTCGAAGAGATTTGAAGTTACTAATTTTCATTTTCCAATTTTTGAGCGGAATTGTTTTGTATCTCATTTCATCATATCACATATTCTTTTTTATTCCTTTTTATTCGCGAACTCGCTAGGTTCGCGAGAAAAATTATTTCTCATACCTCCATCTCGAACCAATTTATATAAAGGTACCCCACTTGCCTTATACAGAATGGATATTGTACATTGTCTCCATACATACGTGAGTGGTAGATTGGTAGTGACATAGAATGTATTAATTTCTAATTGATCCAATTCTTGACATTCTTTTAGGTTCTTTCTTCTTATCAATTTCTTTTATTAACGCATTTGAATTTAATAAAGTATCGATAAATATAAAGTAAATAAATATATCTATAATAGATTGTTCCTTTAAAACTATCACCAGTATTCATTCAAATGTTAAGTTTCTTCAATTTCCTATCGATATTTTTGCTTTTCATGTTATACTAGGTAGTTTCTGGAAAAACGGAAATAACTTCATTTATGTGTCCGTTATTCATTTGGTAACAAAAAAATACAAAACTATATTCCGATATTGATTTAACACAAGAAATATTAAAAAATTCGGTTTCTTTATTTGATCCCTTTAAAATTTGGCATTAAAATGTTGTATGTTAACTATTTAGATATATGCGGGTCACTGTGCTTAATGGTGATACCATGTCAATTTATACATTAAATGTTACCTAGAAATTCAGATTTGTATCTAAAATAAAATAGAAAATGAGTAAAATTATTAATTCGATGAAATAAAAAAAAATGAATAGATTGATTAAAGCAGAAAGTTGGTAAATAAATTAATTGGAACAGAATGTAAATAAGACAAATTCATGTTTTCCAAATTTTGTGCTTCCTTGTAATGTTACCTTTTATAATTGAATAATTATCCAATTATTACCACATCAATTTAAGCAAGTGCAGACCAATTTATTTGAGATGCTGACAGAGTTATAAAATTAATAAATAAGAGGTTATAAAAAAAACAGTAATATGAAACGAGAATACAGACGTACCGAAGAGGGGTAGATGTTTATATACATAGTAAGTGCAATATGACATTGATTAAAATCGGTTTCTTTAACTAGAAAACTATTCAAAACTGTATTTATATTAGATTAATTGCAAAATATGTTGAAAAATAATATGTAATAAATGAATTCTTACACATTTTTGACAACTATTATTGTGTTTCAGTGTATTTATTTTATTGTTGATGTATGTCCGCCGATGGCAGTGCTGTTGTTGCCATTTCCGATGCTGGAGAAACCAATGTTCTGCATCGAATTGTTAGCATTGTCCAATCATTGCCCAGTAAACCAAATCGATTATCGCTTAAGTTTCTCTGGCGGAAAAGACCGGCCGTCTGGAAAGTCCAACTCATCACAATTAAAAAGACGTGGCTTAGTTATATTGACAAATATCTCCAAAACTAACATTTGGGCCTGGAAGGAACCAAAACTACCGCTAAAGTTCGTCAACTTCAAAACTCTGAAGCGTGCGGCACCTACAACAATCTATTGACAAGCTAACTGCTTACTTTACCGGCCATCAGCTAGGAATGAGAGAAGGAAAAGATTATATGCTCTCTTTACAATTAGACCAGACCAACTTAAAGCTTATCTTTAGAACTGAACAATTCAGGCAAATACAGATGAAACGAAAGTTCATCACATTATGAAAATGAATTTCAGTTAAGTGTTTTTGCCTCAAAATACCACTGTACAGCTGTTAAAAATTTAATATTCTCTCGCTCTTGGCTTTGTTCGACAAAGCAAGTTTTATAATTTCTTGGTAGTTATGTATTTTGTTTAACTATCCTGAAAAGTTATCACTACGACTGTATATGGCATGATTTAATTTTTATGTAATTCTAATTAAAAGTAGGTAGAGTAAATCAGTACATTTGTTTCCTTCTCTTATTTCCTTATTCAATGTAAAATGTTTAAATCGCACAATTTCACGATTAAAGTTTCACTTTAAATTGAGCGTGAAACTTTTATAGTATGTTGATTCTGTAAAGGCTTCTTTAATTGATGAAATAAAGCAAGAAACAGGTTTTAAGAAATATCTAAACATATATATTTTACTTCAGTTACCATAGTCGAAAGTATGAAAATATTTTCTTATGACGGAGGGCTCAGGATTTTTTCTTTCTACACATTTAAAAGCCCTATCTCATTTAACTTAACAAATGAAATTAATATTTTTATTATCTTCTCCTGTTAGGTTTAAAATCTCAATATAAACTCGGGGATGATATTAATTTT
Source organism: Druceiella hillmani (assembly GCA_039881145.1). Taxonomy (NCBI): domain Eukaryota; kingdom Metazoa; phylum Arthropoda; class Insecta; order Lepidoptera; family Hepialidae; genus Druceiella; species Druceiella hillmani. The sequence continues at coordinate 57,054,567 of JAYKKI010000002.1, forward strand.
TTCTACATTACTGAAACATTAATTTTGTAGATTCATTGTACACTAAATGATGACAGAATAGATAATGTGCAAATATCAATTGTTAAAAATAATCTTAAATAAAAGAAATCAACAACAACCACGGGACTTGTCAATAGTTCTATAATTTTCTTTGTATAATACCATTCGAATCAATAAAGTCTAACATCTCTTTATCAGAACAAAACTGCAATTGTGGCATGATGAAAAATTTCATTTCATCAATCTGCCGAGAATGATAACAGTTGTAACTGTTCATGTAAAATATATTCTGGTAAATATAGATGAAACGAAAGTTTATCTTTCCTTTTTTTAAAACCGCTGCCTTTTTTGACGTTATTTTTTTTAAAAATCGATAAAAAGACCTTAATTTTTCTCCTGCGGTAAAACAACCTGCTTTGCTTTTTTACCTAGCTTTACCGAATAGGGTATTGAGAAGGAAAATAATCTTTGGTTCTCGAGACACGAAATAAATATCGTTGCCAATATTTTGTTTTTTTTTTTAAATTCATTTAAAATATATAATAAAATTCAATTTTGAAAATGGAATTTGCTGTATTTTGAAAAAATATACCCCCAAATATAATTATACAGATAAAACTGAAAAATTATTTATATTGTAAAGTCCAAATGGTAAACTTCAAGATACCTACTGATTAAATTTGGATTTTAATTATTAATTTTACTATAATTTAATCAGTTTGGCGATAGGAATTGTAGTGAAAATTCAAATTTGTCATTTTATTTTTAAATTAAATAAGAGAATTATTCGCATGTAAAAACCTTGTTTATGCAGTACATTTATCGGAAGTAAATCTTAATGAAATAAACTTGGAAAGTGCTAAAGGTTGTTTGACTTTGCAAGTAATACCTACTTATTTTGCTGTGGAAATCGAGTAATAATCGAATGAATATTGCTAATAACTGTCATGGTAAACCCAATTTGAAGGTAATTTTTTTATATACTGAGAAGCAAATGATGTTAGCTTTATGATGACTGTAAAATATATATATATTTCCACGCGTTTGTCCAACTCGATATTGAATAATTTGTGACAGTGTAAGAATTTAAAGAACTCTCAAAAACATATATCTAAAAAATTGGCAAGCAATTTTTTTAGATATAATTAAATAAAAACATAGTATCAGCTTTTAAAAAGATATAAATATAAATCAATGCATAATCCCAAAGTTATTTTCCCACGAATTACGTAGAATTTGGGTGATATGTGGTATTATATAGTTTACTACTATTTAAATCTTTCCTGAAGTTGGCAAATGCTTGTGGTATTAAATTAAACTATGCAAAATATATATACAGTTTAAGTTTAAATTATACTTCATTGTCAGGTGAACATTACTGCATATATAAATTGATGCTACAGTGAGAAATAAGACGACATAAGTAGTTTATTTTTTTCATAAGTAGTTTAATCTATATTATAGTGGATCTCGAATTAAGACGAGGAAAGATCACAACGTCCTTCCATATCAACGATCGAGGAAAATATTCAACTAATGAAAGCAATGGTTCATTCGAATAAATGAGTGACTATTAGGTCTCTCTGAAAATCTAAACATCTTTTATAATTTCATTCAAAGAATTGTAATCAGTGATTTGAAAATGAGATGAGTAGGCTTGAAATTTGTTCAACGCATTGTGACAATTGGGTCAAAGCAACAGGGTTTGTCAATTTCGACAGAGATGGATGATTGTTTTATAAGCAACATAATACGGGCGATACTTGTTATGACCTTAAGATCAAGTTTCAGAGTTTTCACTGAAAGGCCACAAGCTCTTCAGGCTTGATAAACCTAGATTGGCAACCAATATCAAGAATTTTGTTTTTCGATAATATTAATGATATTGATTGTGCCGTGCGATATCGAAAGAAATGTTCAATCAAAATTTGTATCCGGGAGCACTGCTGTAAACTTTAAATATAAAAGACATATGAGAATGACTAAAAACGATATGCTTCGAAGAAAGCTAGAAAAATGGGAAAGCTGTTTTATTCTTGATCATCACAATGCTGAGGGTCACATATTTCTCAGAGTACGACAATTTTTATCATATAAGATAATTAAAGTGTCACCTTTTACTAGATTTTTCACTAAATGATTTTGAGTTTTCCTCAAAAGCAAAATTATTACGAAAGGTAAACGATTTAAATCGATAAAGAATATACGGAAAACAGAACAGCCTAGTTAAATTTACTTCAAAATACGGCTTTGAAACTGTTTCGAAAAGTGGTAAGTGCATAGAGATAAGTAGCTTCATATTGAGTAAGTGAACTTCGAGCAAGATAATTGTTTTATTACAATATATATATATATATATATATATATATATATATATATATATATATATATATATATATATATATATATATATATATATATATATGTATATATATATATTTATAAATACATAATTTTTTTTTTTAGAAACATTCTCTATACTTTAGAAACACTCTCTGTATTTTTCACCACACCTTGCCTTTGTTAGCAGCGAAGCTCTGAATAGGTAGGTACGCGGAACCCATCTAGATTGATTTTGTTTATAAAATATATAATAACGATTATTTAAGGTATGTGCTAGGAGGTTGCTTGCACAAGATGTGATATAAAACACTTGTTACGTATTTATTGAAAGTAAAGGGATAGCAAATGTTTTGAAATTTTAAGTTTAATTCAATGTATAATCCAACCTATACAACAGTTGAAATCATCTGATATAGTCTTTAATGCAGTTTTGTTCTCGATAGCATTAGAAATAGAAATTATGCGAATGAAATGTTAAAATGAATCTTGCAATACAATTTATTTTAATTAACCATAGCCGAGTTTCCTAATTTTTTTCTTTTTTTTCTGTAACAAAATATTAGCTACAATTTTGAACTTTCTAGGTTAACTGGACGAGGTCTAAAAACTTTAAAGTTGGTCATGCAGCAAGTGAGTCGGTACATAATGAGTAATTTTTAGATTACTAGTAACGTCATATAGCAGTAAAATAGTTACTATTATGATACTCTGTAAAAGCGGGTGCACACATAATTTTAGAAATAATTTTATTAGGAGCGTTAACTTAGATACTTGATCACACGTAAGATTGCCGTATTACGCGATAGTCTTCTGACCTTAGTGAATGAAAGATGGTGTTGGGAAAGCATGACGTAACGTGGTGTTTTCAGACGATTATAGTGTTGACGTTTTAAATGCTAATCGTGCTTAAGAAAATTCCAAATAAATCAAAGTGTGTGTCAAATGTGTTAAAAGAAACCTCATTGTATCTTGGTAATTTCATTTAATATCATGCTGAATTACCCGACTAAATACTAATGAGAGTTCATTTGATCTAGGTAATTAAAGTGATCTAAGTATCATTTTATCTAGGGAATTGAACGAGAACAGGTACTAGTTTTTATTCCCACTTTTAATAACGTCTTTTCTGATTAAGGAAATTTAACTTCATCAAAACTAAATAAAGTTATTATATTTACTAATTTGTATTATTCACCTTTTTATATTATTTCCAAATTATTTTATGATTTTTGAATTTTTTTAGTTAAAATCGAAAGTAACATATTTGTGTTTTCTGCAGTAAATACGTAATTGATATTTATAAAAAAACAATTCAATTCCGGTCTACCTCGTGCTGCAAGTTTTATTAACTTCTATTGACTATCTATCCATAGATAGTATATTAATACCTGTAAACTAAAAGATACAACCGTAATAAAATTGAATAAAACATATGTATTTATATATTATTTATAATATTTATATATAATATAACAATTTGGTATTCATTTTAAAATGTTCAATGGATGTACTGAATGAAAATGAAATAAAAAGAAACAGTAGAATTATATATATATATATATATATATATATATATATATATATATATATATATATATACATATGTACATATATGTATATATATATATATATATATATATATATATATATATTCATTATAATACTTTCAAGTAAATACTCTCAGACCATTTAGTGATATTTGCTCTCGATAAACAGGTAGATAAGTGGCGTGCACATCACACACACTCATCACAAATCTTTCCTTTTGACCTTCGGATGTAGGGAAACAGGAAAATTAATTCGATATGAGTGAAATAAACTGGTGTTGGACAAATATTTGTACTAGTTATTTTAACGAAAAAAGAGAACAAAAGTGAATTCATCTAGGATTGTTATGCGATCGACCAATTATTTTTGCAGATTTTTATGTGTATACTTATACATAAATATATATATATACATATATATATATATATATATATATATATATATATATATATATATATATATATATAATATATATAATAAAACTAAATTAATTTAGAAAGTGATTCTTTTCTAATATTTTTTTGAACTCACTATGTTTCAGTCGTGATTTCAGTGACTCTATTGAAATAGCTGCAGCTATGTTAATAACCTTAGCGCTCAAAAGCTCAGTAAAACTTTTATAAAAAGTTTGTTTCTCAAGAACTTCAAGTAAATACAATTAGATTAAAAATACTTATTTATTAAAATGACAATATTTGCAAATTTATTTCTTTTTTCATTTACTATGCATTCAAAGTTGAAAATTTAGTTTATGCACTACAAAAAATCATGCTACGAATAATTTATTCTTGGATGAAAAATTATGAATATGTGTAACTTGTAAAATATTGAACCAAATAAAACACTCGTATTAGATCCCATTGTCCGCTTTCCACCATATTCAGTATACTAGAGTTATAGATATATAAAGAACTAGAATGTAAAATGCAAAAAAAAACCTTCATAAAATCCATTTACGATATATTCAAATACAGGAAACTTGAGACATTCTGACTTTTAAATATTTTCAAAAGTGACAAATATTTTCAAAGGACTAATGAAAGAGTTTGCTCTTAAGATATCGTTGGTATTATTCAAACTTGAAAACTATAATTTTACAAAGAGTCATACTTTTCATAACGTCGAAACGTGTAAATAGTAATTCATATTTTTACACTGTACTGAATTTTACATATTTAAGATTAATTACCCGACCAATATTGATCAATTATATATTTTTTTTCGAAAGAAGACATATATTTTAATATCGTATATAATATCTATTTAGGAAGATAAACATAGAGGTTTTCTGATATGATATTTATAATATGCGATCCAATGATACCAAGAAAAAATGTACTTCATGCGCTTACATGAACAACGCTAGACAGTATTTTATCAGTTTGAAGACCAATTCAGGTTTAAATAAAATTTTTATGTTCAATAGTATAACAAACCAGCATAGCATAAAATATATAATTTATTCTGCCAAATTCCTTGATTGGAAAACATTGAAAATTATTATTAAATTGTAGAAATAATGTAATGTTATCAACTGAGAGTAAAACGGAGATCTTAGAGGAAAACAGTGAAGGTGAAAAAATTACCTTTCGGGGACAAATACGGTGATGCCTTATTTGATTTTCAAGCGATATCTACCTCCTTCTATTACATTTTCCCAGTTGGCTGCTTTGTCGATCGTGATTGGGTGCCGTTTATTTTTTCCCAATTTAATTGTATTTTAACTTATCTATTTTACGTCTCCTGGAAATGTATATTCATCTTCCACAATCGAAAATGGAATTATGAAAAAAATAAATCACAACCGTAAAATTGCTGTGCATCAATATGATTATAAATATTTGTTTTGCAAAGACATATTTAAATCAAAGTAATCAGTGCGGAAGAAAAGTTTATATATGAATACATATAATTTGTGTTTAGACTAAAATATTCAAACATTCAAAGTTGAAAATAGGTTTAGAGTTTAGGAGAATGTAATTTTAATTAAATTTAAAATAATATTCTATGAGTATAATTCACATAGTAAAAACTTCGTATTTTTAATAATAGGTTATAAAGATAATAATGTATCAGCATATTATGGAAAAAGTAGTTGCAAATTGGTTTGTCATTTTACGTTTTTTTGCTTTAAGATTATGAACACATTGGAAATTGTGAAAAGTACCTGATCAACCACATCATATGAGCTTTGGTACTCTATTTTATTTATTGTTTGTTTCGAAATTTCTTACAATTTCTATGAGAAGTTTTGATTTGATGTACGGGCGATGGATGACATTTTGAAAACCTTATTGTTTTAAAAATATTACTAGCTTTTGCTATTGCCGTGATCAATTGTATTAGTGTTTAATTAGCTTTTATTGCAATATTTGAAAATAATGTTCTTGTCAAAATATTTGATTGGAAATTACTAAGTAGTTTGGTACTTACATACATACATACATGTACACAAATACATACTTATGTTTATGATTTATCCTTAAAGGAGGGATTTTTCCCTTTTTACTACCAACAAATTTTAAACCAAAAAAAATGTATTCGTTACGATTACATAACAATGTACAAAATGTACCTTATATATATATAAAGTAGTTGAGCAATGGGACAAGTAAGTAAATAAAAAAGCTCGCTTTTTCATTTATTATTTCTGTTAGGATTTGGAATTCCCAGTTTCCTGAACCCAAATTATGGATTCTGGAAGAAAAGAATAATGAAGGAATTAGATTAGCTGAACATGGATATGAAAAGCAGCCAGATATTGAAAGAAGTGCAATCGATTATGACCATAAGTTAATAATGGATATGGAATAAGAGTTATCAAGTAGAAATGGAAATAGGCTTGTGCGCACTTCGTTGTTTCAGCCTTGTAATATAACCAGCCGTCATTTGTTTTACTTTTATCTCAACATTTAAAGTATAAATAAACTATGTTTTTGCGTCCTTTTAATTTAAATTTGGGGCGTTTGTTAGTTTTAGGTATAAGTTATTACGTTTTGGGTGTAGTTTATTTTTCCTTTGGTATATTAAAACTCCATAGTTTTTCTTGTAGTTCTTCTTTCAAGGCCCAAAATATATTGTTTCCCTTGTAAGGTTAACTTAACTTTTTTTATTGGGTCTCACGGTCAGCTGAGGATAAATATGTATATAAATATACGAAATAGTCCCTTTGTATCGATTTTCTCAATATTAAAAAAACATATTATTTGTAATATAACTATCTATGGTCGATCATAATTACCGAGGAGATAACTGCTTAAATAATTTGCTCATACCAGCTTTGACTTCATAGCTAATTTTAAAATAACTACCTTACCTGAAGCTACGTGTTAGAGAAACTCATTATTTTCTGAATACATTTATTTATTTTAGGCATCAAGCTACATGTATTTACATTAGGTATTTTTTTACGAACTGACAAATTTCTGCGTCAGATGTAATGAAGGAGTACTTATAAAAGGCAGTACTTTCTTATAAATATGGAAAATGAAAAGTGGAAATAAAGCGTTGAATGATATCGATAACGCTTTTATATGTAAGAAGTTAAAAAGATTCCATACTAGCACTATAACCATCGAAGGATTAAGGTTTAATTGCAACAAGGTAAATATACTCATGAAAGGGAAACAAAAATAAAATACTTGCTGCAAAGGGAATGATAATTATATAACGTATGTCTAAACCACAAGCGGAATATATGCTGAATTGATATCTTGAAATATCTGAATATATTCAAGTAAACACACAAGAAAACATGTTTTATATATGTACATATGTATAATGTAAAAAATATAGTAAAAGTATACATAAAATATATAAAAAATATAGTAAATCTGGCCGCAATACTGCAATCAATTTCATATGCAAAGTTCTGACGTACTTCTACCAATGAAATCACAGTCGATTAAAGACATTTAACTAAACTAGTTACATATTAAAATTAAATTAATTAAGTACGAATCCAGATAAATCGGTATGTATCTATCAAAAAGTGGTAATATTCAAACACTATATAAAGGAAAATGTTCAAAAGGGGCTCACCACGGAAAGAAATAAAAAATTGTGACATTGAAAAAAAACAATGCATTGAAAAATTTTATTATTAATGGTCTCATTTTTATTATTAATGAGTAGCACGTTTATATTCTACATTTAATTAAACAATTTATGGCCGGAACATAAAAATGTTGTTTCACAACCTTTTATAAAATATTTAAACTAGATGATCGCTGGCTATGTGCCATACCGGCCGTCATTTTGCTTCGTTCACTAACGTCATTTTGCTTCATTCACAATCGCCGTATACGCAGTATTAGGGATAATAATTACATTCAGTTATATGATTTCCATTTCTATGCTGGTATAATAAAACAAAAATATTTACTGTTGTAAGAGAAAGGTGAAAAGGGACTACTTGCTGTTTATATAATAATACTTTTTTTTTATTTGTTAGCACGGTATCAATAATTTCTAACATTTTTTGCATAGTTTTTATTGTTTAGGGAAAAAAATTAGTACTTATTTTAATACAAATATTGTAATGTTAAAAATTTAAATTGTTTTATTTCTAACACAACTTAAATTTTTCTTCATGTTGTCTCTTGATATAACATGTTCATCTCATGATTTATTGAAAATGTTATTGTTATCTGACAGCATAAAAATAAATAAAAAAACAGTAAAATAAATCAACAGAAATGACTTTAATATCGAAAGATTTGCTCTAAATAATATTAGCTGGCGTCGAATATGCAGAACCAAAATCAGTTTTTGCAAAAATAAAAAAAAAATACAAATTTGTAACGAAACATTATTTGTAAGTAATTAAAATAATTTTAAATTTCGATATATATAATTGTAATTTTAAATTTTTTCTTTAATTTTAATTTTAAACTTTAAAATTCTTTCAAATGACGTATGGGTATTTCAAATAAATGGAGAATGTTCATCAGTTATATCTGAAAGGGTAAAAGGAACAAATCGTCGGCCTAAAATGTTAACCTGCTAAGTCCATTTTTGGTCAAAAATTACTTTTTTGTGCTATTCGTAAATTCATACAATTTTACACCTTATAGTTAAGACGTAAAGAACGATAATCATTTTTAAGGTGCTAAAAATGAAGTCACGTAAACCTGCTTAATACCAACTGTCAAATTTCTAAGGATAATTCCTTCCAAGTCCCCATTCAGCGGCCATTTTGTTTGGAGAACGGCATTAGATTAACGTGTTACAATTTCGCGCTAGTTTATTTCAATTTTACGGTGAGAATTCGTAAAGTTTTGTGGTGTCATAGCATTATTCAAGAAAGATAAGTTTTATTTTACTGCTAGAGTAAGTATTTAATAATGCATTCATGTTTTAATACGTAATTTGATCCCTAACCTATAATGTATGGACTTGACAGGTTTACGTATTAAAAGATTTTTGCTTGTTAAGGAGTTAGCTAATTATCAGTTGTCATTTCTAGAATATAATTAACAACAAATTTATCCGACTGCTTAATTAATAAATTAACTAATTAATAAAATTTAATTTTTTAAAGCCTTTTTTTATTTGTTGGGTACTTAGGCTTAATGCAACGCCGTTAAACATTATGGTTTATTTATTAATATTTTTATTACAGAATGTATCGGGGTAAGAAATTGGTTGGTCTTGTTACCGACTTACAAAAAATACAAGAAGACGAGCCGAAAATAAGTAAATCCTTTGAGACTGAACAGAATAATAATTATCAGATTTTAGAAAATGTTCAGTTTGAATTTATTTATGAATTAAATAATTCTGGAGTCGAAAACTTAAACAATGAAAACTATGAAACAGATTGAAATTTTACTTTACAGACAAGTGATACAACTGGTTTGATTTTAGAAAATACTGTGAGTTCAGATTACCTCGACAGTCTCAACGTTTTTCCTAGTAAAATTTCGGAAGATGTTTTTAGTACAGAAAATAGATCGACACAGAAACTCGAGATTGATGGTACCGATATTCTCCACAGCCAAGTTTCTGTTAACGAGTCTAGTGCTGCAGCAAGTATATCTCAATTGGAAAGCCATTTTGATAGCAGTATTCTTCCTGTCGAAGTTTCAGCCGATGAACCTTGTCTAAAGAACAGGTCAGATATGGCAACCCATTCTGATGTAACCAATATTCTCCCTAGCCAAGTGCCTACAGAGAGTATAATGATAAACAATTCTACCGATGAAACTTGCGCGATAACCAGATCAATATTGGCAATCAATCCTGATCCTCATATCTCAGATGAAAGTGATATTGGCAGAAATTTGGTAGATTATTCTGATACTGATTCAGCATCTAGTGTTCAAATAACAAAATCGAAAAAGCGTAAGAAGCGATTCCAAGTAGATAAGACTGAATGGTTTGCTGAGCAAAATAGAAAAAGAAGAGAGAGAGGTGAAAAATACTTAGGTCGGGAGAAAAAAGATGGTTCTTGGAATTATACGAAGCCAAAAGAAGAACGAGCAATGAAATCAAGGTGTTCCTGCAAGATATCAAAATATAGTACATTGAAATGTGAAACTATTGATGAAAGTACCAGAAAGCAACTTTTCGCTAGATTTTGAAATCTTACTTGGGGAGAAAAAAAAACGCTAGTCAATGATTGGATAACTACAAAGCTAGCAGCAAGACCTCGTAATCGGAAAAATACTGACTCGACAAAAAGAGCAAATTCGTTTGTGTATCACCTCAAATTAAATGAAGAAAGTGTAAAAGTATGCCGTAAAATGTTTTTAAATACTTTGGGGATAGGGAGATGGACAATACTTCATTGGAAAACTTTTGCAAATAATCCTTCTAGAACTCCCAATACTTACAGAGACAAGACAAAGCAGAAACCGAACACCGAAGAAAAGAAAGCATTGTTGGAATTTTTGGAGTCCCTCCCTGTAATGGAATCCCATTATTGTAGGTCAAAATCTCAAAAATTGTATCTCTTACCAGAATGGAAATCTAAAGAAGCTATTTACAATTTTTATGTTAATGATTGGTGCAAACAGCGAAATTCAAAGTCTTTATCAATTTGCACATTTTCAAACTTGTTTGAAGAAAAGAGATACGCATTGTTTAGGCCCAAGAAAGATGAGTGCGAAAAATGTGCTTGCCATAAAGTAGGAACAGTTTCAGATGCAGAACATCGGCAACATATAGAAAGAAAAGAACACGCTAGAGAAGAAAAAGAACGGGACAAAAATAGTAAAAAATATATATTTACAGGCAGTGCTTATGGCACCAAAATCAAACGTGAGCACTTTATACTATAAGACGAAACTTCAAGTTCACAACCTGTGTTTCTTGAATATTAAAAATAAGGACGGATTCTGCTTCATATGGAATGAGGCAGAAGGTGGTTTGAATGCTGAGGAATTTGCTTCCATTTGGGCAGATTTTTTGGAAAATACAGTAATACCAGTGATTAATACCGACGAAAACAATGACAGTAAAACTATAATTATATACAGTGATGGTTGTACGTATCAAAATAGAAATTGTGTACTATCCAATGCATTGTTAAATGTTGTTTTGAGGCATAAAGATATTACTATAGAACAAAAATTTTTGGAGGTTGGGCATACTCAAATGGAAGCAGACTCCATGCATTCCACAATAGAGCGTTATGTAAAAGATAGGGTTGTGAATGTACCTGCCGAATACATATCCATCGCAAGACATGCGCGCAGATGTCCGGCGCCATACAAAGTAAAGTATCTAAATCATTGCTACTTTAAAAAAATTGATAAGGTTCAGTTCTATAAGAGCATTCGTCCCGGAAGATCTAAAGAGGATCCTCAGGTTACAGATATTAGGGCATTACGCTATGAACCAAGTGGACAAGTATCATATAAAATTTCCTTTAAAGACGAATGGACCTCTTTACCTCAAAGAAAATCTTCACAGGTTAAATCTTGTACAACTGATGAGTTAACTCAATTGCATGAAACAAGGCGAAAAATAACTGCACGCAAATATGAGAACTTGCAACAGATTAAAAGGACATTACCTTCAGACTACCACAAATTTTTTGATGATTTACCTCGCGAGTAGCGTCAAGTAAAAGCGTAAGCCATTTGCTTAAAATCATTTAAGATACAAGATGTTAAAATTACTTTCAATTACCTATTTTATGTTCTTGTTGATTATTCTGTTTTCTAAAGCTAACATAAGAATGCAATTGTGCAGTTAGGTATCCATAATTTTATAGAATTTATCTAGTGCCTTTGTCATTTTGTGATAAATAGATAATAAAAGATCTCTTAGCATTGTGATAACTTGATTGATTTTGTTCAGTTTATTATTTTAGAGAATGGTAAATTAAAAAATTCAAAAAAAAAGAAATAAAGTGTGTAAGTGGTTGATTGTATGTTAATTCATAGTACAATAATACTATGATTTTATATTTTTGTCTGATGAATACCTACTAGAAATGTTAAAGTAAGAAATTATAATTTAGAATACATAAAATAAAAAGAGTTATAAGCACTTTCTACTTTGTTTTATTTAAACTAAACTAATTTAAAACATTCAAAGTGGCAAATACCTAAACTGCTTAGTCCTAAACTCATACTGAGCTATAAAAAGAAAAACAGACAAATCCATGAAAGTACATATTACTCTAAAACTAAAGCATATTTTTCACTTTGTATACATTCAAAAAATCAAATAAATTTATTTTCATCTACCTTATAAAAAAAAACAAACAAAAATGATAATTTCTCAAAATTATTAAGTTTTTTTATCGTCCTGTAAAGTTTGATAAAATGGACTTAGCAGGTTAACATTTTAGGCCGACGAAATACGAGTAAAATAGAGCATTTCAAAGTTAAAACATTAAAATAAGTGGCTTTTTCTTTTCGTAACAATTGTGTTTTACTTTACTTCATGAAGTTGATTCTCTAATAGATGACCTTTGATTCATTTTTGTTAATATTTAAAACATGCAGCTAATTAAAAACAAAATGTGCATTAAATGTAGTTGTAATAAGTTTAAGCTTCGTAATAACATACATTTCTTCTCTGTGCACACAATTAAATCCATTTTTGGGTCCAAGATATATATATATATATATATATATATATATATATATATATATATATATATATATATATATATATATATATATATATATATATATATATATATATATATATATATAAATATATATATACAATTATGGTTTCAACAAAAATAAATACTGTCCGTGATTATTTCAAAATAATAAACTGTCACTAAGCACTTATAACACAAAGGAATTATTAAACATAATATGATAAAAATGTAATAAAATGTGAAAAACAAAAGTTGATTGATATTTCTGTGCATTCCTTATTTATTCATTTCTATAGTTAAAGATTGTTAAAAATACATTGGTTTACTTCAATGTTATCAACATTCAACAGTGAATATTTGGAAAAAGAGAACTGAATCAAGTAAAGTTAAGGTTATTTCAAAGAAAATAACCTCAAAAAAAACCGATAAGAAGTAAAGTGGTTCTGTATATATAATAAATTGTATTAGAAATAAACAAACTGGTTTCATTTTATAGTTGCTTTGTCGAATTTAATAATCGCTTTTGGGTGTCTAATATTCAAACAGTGGCCACATCTTAGTTTATGCAAAATACTGCTATTTTTTAAACCAAGTGTACATTACATGTTAGTTTGCATACTCCATTACTTATTTAGTGCTCAATTATGCAACGTAATAATTTATGGTCTGAAATCAGTGATATTCATAACCTGTGCCGTTACATTAATTAAATAAAATGTGCTATTAATTTATTTACCCATACCTTAATTTTAAATTGTATGTTTAAACATTTTATTGGCTATGCTTTTTTTTCATATTTGGTTCACATATATTATATTATTTTATTATAATTTTTTAAATTTGTTGTCAGGTTTTTAATATTTTAAATATATTTTTTAATAATACGTACATATACCATAAAGTGTAGACTTAAAAATAACAAATTAATTTTTAAAGTAGATTTGAACATAATTTTTAACAGGAAACAGAATGGAGGTAGAAATGTTAAATACATTGTAACTTTTTATACTTCTTATTTTAATTTTAATAAATATAATTTCTCCTAATTTGTTTTATGGTTTGTAATAATACTTTAAAAATGAAAAAAGTGAAAATCTATATAAATAAACAAATTTCAAATATTTTTCGTGATTGAATTTTAACTTTAAATCTTTTTTTATGTTGAAATAATCGCGAGTAAAAATTGTTTTTCTCAAAAACATTATTTATAATGCATTTTATTTTCTTTAAATATAGAACTATATAAACAGTGACATTTATATAGGTAAATTAGATTTGCCGATAATTATGTAACAGTTTATGTTTTGATGTCGATAACCATTGTCTACCAAATCTACTCACCATTTACCATTGTGAGAAGCGGTTGCTAGTCTTAAATATTATCATGAATAGTTTCTATCACAATTAATAAGTTACTTTGTGATGAGAATGCAAGATCCTTCGAACGCCTTTTTTTCGGTATATATATATGTCTCATATATGTTACTATTATGGGTTGCGGGTTTGACAGCCTCTCATCTGGTCGTCTCAAATGACCGAGGATGATTCTTTCGAAGAGCAGATGGACTACCGCGCACTCTCCTTTATACTCTCAATGAGGTGAGTGTCAATGTTCATTTTTGTCTTAAGGTCGCGGCGTAACATTGTACTCCAAATTATATATTTTTCCTTAAAGAAAGTCAAACATACACTGAATAGATGTCTGAAAAACAGCAAATTTGTACAATGCGATAGCAGTGAGCGCAGATGATATAGCTCGCGAATCGTTTATTTGTCGTTCGAAGCGCTCCAGGTGCGCCACGCAATATCACCATTACAAATAAAGTTTTAACCTTCAAATGTATTGTGTAAATATAAGAATCTTATTCTTTTTCAGTACATATAAATAATAGTCACAGTTAATAACTGTTAATATTAGATCAAAACGTATTTATTGTTACAAGTTCTGCTACACGCTTGTTACATTTACTCGTCATAAATTAAATGGTTTGAAAAGTGATTTAAAATTAATCAAGTTCTTAACTTTAATTCAATTTAAAATTTTAGCGATCAATGTGTTTAGCTGATTTATAAACCTCCTAAAATGTACACATATACATGCAATTTTAAATATAAATACGCCTTTACTCAAGAAATAATAAAATTAAAATAAATTTAACTGAAGAATAATTCAGGTTGAGATTTATATGACCCAATTTAACACTAGTATCGCGGTACGTGGCACGTTAGAAATTATATATTAGGCATAGACATTCATTAAATTTAAATAGGTATAATTTAATAACTATGTTTTCACGCTGTATGAATTTATACGTTTAACGATATAAATTGGAGCAAATACGAGTATTATAATTTTCTGCACGTATTAAATCTAAATAGATTCAACCGTAAACAATAAAAGAGATAGTATGAAAAACATTTTTTTTTTCTACTTAATATTTATGTATTGGTCCTTCGTAAACTTTTGCAAGTTTGAACCCGATCAGGTTTTAAATTATCTTATCAGTAATATAAAAAAAAATAAAAAATAAATCATCCACGAGTCACCGATTTCCAATTTCTAAAACTTGTTATAGCGCAGTCCGAACACATTATTTAAATCTTCATATAGTTTTGACATGAATATTGAGGCCCATAAAATCCATCATATATATGATTACTCAAGTAATTATTGAAATTTTCAATACTTCAATTACTACTGCCTCATTTGCCACTAAATGGAAGAGAGCACATTATTTTTCCTAAGGTTGCGGTCTCATCTCAACCTAAAAAGTTTAGACCCATTTTTTTAATGAATCAAAAGTACAAAAAATACGTTTCAAAATATAGATTAAGATTGGAAATTCTTTACGTAAATTTCGAAATAAATTTAATATAGAGTAAGCAGTGACGACATTTATTAGGAGATAATACATTCAGACGAAAAATGGATGTAATGGTTTAATATAGCTGTATTTGTTACATTTACTAAAAATTATATCTGAAATAATATATTATTACATAATTAGTTTTATTACCAATTTTCTTATTATGTGTTTTACCTCAAATTGTGCACTGAATATAAAATTTTCGTTAAGAACGTGTGCTTTAGATAATGAAAAAATCATAATTTGAGAAGTGACGATCCTTAACAATAGAGGTTTTTTAAAGTCTAATGTGACAAATATTTTGTGTGATATTATCTTGAGGAATATACGAAATATAAAATATAATTTTAACATTTTCAAAAATATAATTTTTATTAAAAATATAATTTTAACATTTAATTTTTAGGTTAAAAGTACTGATACATCTGATGGTCTAGCGTTTAAATTGGCAACCTCATTTAGAGGAAATTTGTAATTTATTACAATAGTTTCCACCATAAAATCTAGATTTATTATCTAGTCTTATCTAGTCTTACTATCTATATTTAATAATCAAGGAAAGATTTCCATTTTGCGACAAAGTTTCCATGTTTATTTCCATGACAGAGACAATATGTATATATATATATATATATATATATATATATATATATATATGTATATATATTCACCAAACTAACCAAACCAGTTATTTAGAGGATACTTAAAATGTTATTGGTAATTGCACACTTTCCTTTATTAAATTTCGTAAAAGTTAACAAAGAGGTAAATGTGTACTCGTTTATATTTTTTTATCACAGAGGTAGCAGTATATTTACTAATAATTAGTAAATATAGTAAAATAGAATACAAACAAAAAGAGGACTTAATTGCTTTTTGTGCCTTGACTGTCAATAAGCCCGATACGCTTTCGATGTGTTTTTATGTATGAACATGTCTGTTGCGAACCTAATTATTACGAAAGACTTTTTTTGGCTTTGGTCGAATATTACTTAGGGCACCTTATTTGTTAGTGATTAATGGTCAGCGATATAAGTAAAATCCCTACATTTCAAATAGGATGAATTGAGTTGGCCTTACTATTTGTAGTCTCATATTCCCCAATGAAATCTAATATTTTGTATTAAACTTGATGATAACTTATTTAGTTAAACTTACTTATGGTTCATCCCTACGTGGAACAAATATTGTTGGTCTGATTTATTTTATGAATGTCGAATAGGTCTCGAATTACTAGTTAATGATAGAGAGAAATTTTTATTTTGAGAAAAATTGAACGTTAACGCCACCTCTTTTTTAATTAGAAATAATTAGTAGGAGAGTTATCGATAAAATAGATAATGAAAGAAGTATTAAATTATAATAGAAAATTGGTATTTGAAGGGCAGACAAGTATATACATTTAGATTTAAATATTCATCCACGAGAAAAGGGAAATATGAAATATTATAATAAAAACTGTTAGCTTAAATATTAATAAATATTTTTACTGGAAAAGTTAGTGTTGCGATTATCTAGAGTTACTTTAAAAATAACTATACATTTTAAAGACGTAAGGAAAATGGCAATAATGGTGAAATTATAGGAATAGTTGTGTCTTTTCTGGCAGAGGCGGTAAATGTGAAAACCTTTTTTCAATGTGGAGTGAAAAAGGGTGTCATAGGCTTTCTAAAGAGTGTGAATCTTTAGCTAGTAATATTGTGATAAAGTATGTTACAGGTTTTTTAATCTAATGACATGCTCTTACACCAGTGTGACTGAGACTTGAAACCTATGTTTAGTATCAATTTTATATGGACAACAAAATATATCAACTGACAATCTAAATATGGTAATATAGAACATTATCAATTAATATAGAACGTTTTCCGTTAATTCCCCATCGGACTACAGTACCTACTCTGATTTTCAGGTGGTTTAAAATGACATGTTTTTCAGATTTTAATTTAAAATGGTTAACATACTTTCAAATAATTTTTATTTGGGTAGAAACCACGAACGTAAATATGTCTGCGACTGTTTGCGTGCATTTATTGTTGGGTAAATTTTTAATTCAGTTTCTATTTCACATTCAGTTAAAAGTACATAGAGTGACTAAATAACTAGTGACTAAAAAAAATTTGTATGCACGAAAAATAAGTTGAAAAAGTCTTCAAAAATAAATAAAATAAAGTCGAAAGCTACTCAAGACATTTCTTGAAAGACATTTTTAACCTGATTTATTCAAATGACCTAAAAATATATTGGTGTTAGTATTCGCATACTATTCAGTTTTTAAAGAAAAAGGAATGCATAATACAGAATTATAATGGAATGTCAATAAGTTTTGCACTCACTTTCATATTTTTCTTAATCTGTACAACTGTTTAATAGGTAATAGGTTAATATGAATGTAGAGCCGTCATTTTCCGTCTAGTTTATTAGTTCGATTTTAACTACGAATACCACGTGATATAATGTGTAATACACGCGTTGCTTTAGGATTATTACATCAATGCATTCCTAATTGTTACCAGATATACAATCACGAGTAAGATAAATGTTATCTTCAAGGGACTTTGGTAGCTTCCACCAAACTAATGTCGATGCTGGCATTGCATTTACACCTACGTGTATACGTGGTCGTATATTATTCTAAAATAAATCCAACTGCAGTATACGTTCAGAAAAAGGACGTCCCTCAGCAAACCATATAACTTTGTATCATTTTCTAAAGAAACACGAAGGCATCTGAATAATTGTTCAATACTTTAGTACCTGTAGACTACGAACTAACATTTACGCGTTAGTTCGTAGTGTGTAGGCCCAGCTAACATCGTATGGATTGACCGTTTTATACCGAAATGTTTTGGACTGCTGAAAGCATATCTACGTGGAAGAGAATACTAACCAAAATATCTCTAATGTTTGATCTGCAATGTTTTCGCTACGAGACACATTTTATTTTATTATCATTTGTCCGCATAGAGGATTTTACTATCGGACCTTTTTGACCTCCATTAAATTTCCAACATTATTTCAATTTCATAAAAAATGAGCTTCTTGGAGGCATTTCGCCTAATAAATTATGTAGTACGTAGTACCATCCCGATGGAATACATGCACAATATAAGACTGGCATACGTGAAGTTATCCAAATTTAATACTGGAATACGTGAATTTATCCAAACAGAATTTACTAATTGGTGAATTGATATCGTCCAATTGCCTGCTAGGTCATCAGATTAAAGACCAATAGATTTTTTTTGAAGCTGCATAAAAACACTGTCTAAGATTGTGTCCAGCAGTTTCCCGAGGGTTTTAAATCGACGGTCAGGCGAACGCACAGGTGTTTATTATTGCATGATCAAGACTTTTAGCAATATTTACAGCACTACTGCAATCCTTTAAAAAAATATGTGGGAGATTTTGTGCTAACAGACTTAATATCTACAAATATATATATATATATATATATATATATATATATATATATATATATATGTATATATAATAGTAGCTATTATTTTGATTACATATTTTCTTGGGATTTATTTTATTGGGGATAAATTTTATTCTGTGTTTAACACGTAAGATACAACTGAATGGAAGTTAAACAGAGAGTCGTGTGCAGTTTCAATCACAGTTTCCAATCTAATCAATTACATGTCTCATCGGACAATATAATTTCGTTCATTCTGATATCGTACTTAGGCCTGTAATTAAAGTAAGATACGTTAATTCCAATATTTTAAAATATGCCAAATATTTTAATACGTATTTTTAAAATTTTAAATGCTGTATCCTGATTAATTTCAAAGTATAAATCAGTGTCGGTTAAGTGTTTAAGATAAACCCACCCATTTTGTAATTTTAATTTGATAAGAAAAATAGGCTTCTGTTTACAAATGTTTACAAGTATTTTCCATTAAACTTAATACGCATCACGTTTTATTAAATCCATTATAATAACTGCAATAATATTATGAAACTTTCGTATACGGGTTTCATCTAAGGTCAGTGATAAGGTTTTTTATTACCAATATTATAGTAAGTTCAAATTTAATATATGCCGATTTATGTATGGATTTAATTGACAATATGATATGTTTGTACAGTAAGAACAGATTATGCTATTTTGTTTAGTTCCGCTTTCTTTATAAAATTGTTCATGTGGTAAGTCTATGAAGTTATATTTCGTTAGTAATATCGCTACACTACAACGTTAATATCGCGTACCTTTATTAATGGTGACATTTCGTAATTGATGTTTGTAAAGTCCGGCCGAGACCAAATGTATGCAGTCAGACAGTAACCCTAAGCGGAGCCCGCTGACCAGGTATTTTCTGTCTAAAGCTTCGTATTTAACGTAATTATTATAAACATTTTTGAAGCATAATTTTTTATCTTAAATTAGAAAAGCATAATTTTTTATCTTAAATTAGAGATTCTCAAAATCTCTTGGACCGTGTTCCGAATGAATCGTTAGGTAAAAATCGTGAAAATCGCTCACGAAGCAGCAGAAATCCCATTCCATCATTCACCATTTAGAGGATAAATGTTGAAAAATTTCTCCATAGTTGCTGCTTACATTAAATAAGGTGTATTCATTCCGTAATAGCACAATCGTTTAAAAATTTACCTCATTACAAGCTTAGAAACCCCATTTTACATCGTTAATAGTTAATTTCCGAAAGAAAGTAAAACGTGTTTGATAATTGAGGTTCGGAGCACTTTTGCGAAATCCCAAATTAACGTCCGGGTAACTCGTATTTTTTTCTATATACATTTTTTCTTCTGTAATGTAATTTTTTAAATAATGTTTTTTCTATATGTATTTTTAATTCCTTTAGGGATGGGATTTTGAAAAATGATTGCTTACCTCCTTTGGATAACTCCTAAGCCTCCCTTAAATTTCAATAAGATCTCGAGCCAGCGGATTTTGTTGTCAGGGTTGTTGGGATATATATATATATATATATATATATATGTACATATGTATATATATAAATATATATATATAAATATGTGTGTGTGTGTGTGTGTAAAGAAAGAGCTAAGGAATACTTTTAATTTTTGAAACAATAAAAATTATAATTTTGAAGTTCTTTAAAATAGACCATAAATGTATTAAGTTCAATTGAACTCAGAATAATGAAAATAATAATAACCCCTTCGTACTGGTATAGAATGATTTAATTATCAATTTAATTTTAGCATCTTTTTTACTCATTTTTGAATTGCTTTATAAATCAAAAGTATTGGACTAACTTTTTTTTGTTTATTTTTGACGTAAGATTTTCAAAACTCACGTTTCGCCTCTTTGCAATAACAACGTTTAATTTTATATGATAAGTTTGATTATAAAATATCGCGTCTAATATGATAAGTTCTTTATCAACAATGTTTTACTAGATTTATTTCCCTTCTTTTACGCGTAATGGAAGATTTAGCGAAAAAATCAGTTTAAATTTAAAACAAAATGTTTACTCAAAACTCGCATACTTTCATTACTTGACTACAACGGCAATATGCGTTTTATTTTTATATAACGACAAAAGCATTATTAATTTTTGTTTCTTAATAATTCACATGTTTCTACAAAAAGCGCAATAACTTTGGAAATCTGGATTCTTTAAATGTACTTATTAAATTTGTATGACTACAGTGTTTGAAATCATGTGATAAATATATTACCAAAAGGATACGTATTACAATAACAAAATTATGGATCGTAATGAAATTCTAATCTTTAAACAAATTTCAATATTATTTTCTTTAACTGCCAATGAAGAACGGTTAAGCACAGTAACCTCATTCCGTTCCGCCAGACTGATTATTTCAATTTAATTCCAACATTTCTCCGCGATGAAAGTTAGGAATAAAAGTTATGACGGGTAATAAATCGCTTTCTCGTTGCTTCGTTTATTGACACCTCTTTTACTTTATTTGTTTAAGAATTTGAACATAAATGAATTCTTTAACAAATACATTGAAAAAAAAGAATCAAAAAATGATAAGAAATTTTTTTGTTTGTAGTTTTGGGATTTATTTTGAAATTGCTTTACAAATTCTATTAAACCGAGGTGAATCAATTTTCTTTATTGGAAAAAATATTTTTGTTCCTTTTTTATTTTTCTGTATTTACTATTGACAGACTTAAAACGAAAAGTCGGACATTTCGGTGGATTAACACTGATTTTAATTAGATTTATATATAACTACGTACGGTAGAAGAAATGTCACGAAGCAAAGAGAGTCAGTTACAGACAATGTACATTATTTAGTTTTTATTTTGTGCAATATAGGAATGAGACCAGTAAGGCTCGTAACTTAAACTATATTGCTGGGATAATAATTATGTTATCTTAAAGTATGTGAATAGTTTAGTAATCATTTAAATGTTGTAACATACCTGTAAAAATTAAAAAAAAAAACAATAATGAGGATCAGAAATCCGTAAATAACTAAACGCTTACTACTTAGGTTTCAATTCTTTACGTTTCTAATCTATTATTAAAAATGATAATTTAACTATGTAAAACATTAAACTGTTGGAAGAAGTAACACTGAATAAATTAAGTAGTAAACTCGAATAAAATAATATTCAAGTCAACTGACTAGTATTATATTTATTGGCACATAAAGTTGTATCTATTAGAATTATCTGTATAAAGAATATTATTGTTGTCCTAAATTCGAAAAATACTCCTACTGATCCATGCAAAACCGTAATATGAAATTGAGCCATAAATTTCGTTACACTTATATATCGCAGAATATCTGCATCGTAGACTATCTGCATTACAACAAAGTCAAAAAAAATGTATCGAGTTTGGTGCCTTGTCCAGATTTAATTCTAGGAAATATTACAATGACTTTGGATTGGTGTTAACAAAGTTTTCTTTTTCTGACTAATTACATCTTGAATAAAATTATTAATTATTTAAACTTATTGTTGTTTTAGTCCCAAGTATAATATATTGGTTTTGGATATACATTAATACGATCCTCGTTTTGATTGTACAATTTTGGACAGTTGGTATAAAAACATTATCGACGAATTCTTATATTATTCTTTTTGATAGAAATTTAACGAATTTCAATACATAAAATAAAATAATAATATTTTAATACTATTTTAATAAAATATTAAACTGCATTTTTAATTTTTGACATGAATGGGACAACGCATGGACCCAATGATTCCTAGTTCCACCAGTTAGTAATTAGTTTAATTGTTTCAAATATGGTCGCGTTGTGCTCCCAATTATATTAATAGACTATTTCATTTCGAAAGTTCAAATTTGGCAAAGAAGCAAAAAGTATTATGAACGTTATTTACAGAAAGTTGAATTTTCATTTCGGAAGCAGATTGAGAAGGAGGGAGGTGAAAAAAAAATTGTTTTCAATATAATTGTGTTGATGAACAAACGAAAGTTTATTAAAATTCCAGTTAAAAAATACATGACTGCATTTTAAAATAATGGTTTTAACGCAATTAGCAAATCATTTCTGAAAAATCGCCTTTCCTTCATAATTCCCACGATTTATTGAGTGAAAAAGTTTCAATAAAATAAGAAATATTGGCAATAAAGGGTACATTGACTAATATTAACTGCACCGCTTTATGTAAGATTGTTTTTTTTAATAATTTAATTAGTTAATTCTTAATTAAAATCAAAATATTAATAACTATGAAAATAAAAGGTGATGAGTGTTTGTTAGGAGAAGATCGCGTTAGGTATTTTCACAACTGAGGGACATGTGCATAGAATAGGATCTCAATAAAACAGAATAAACATTTTGTGAGCTCATGTTTCTAACATGAGTAGTTATTAGGTTGTTTATGCAGTATCCTTCAGATAGTAATTACTAAATAACAATTTTTTTTAATATTTGAAGACACGACGAATTAAATTTTAAGTAATATTACAGCGCCATGTATCCACTTACATCATAAATTCTTGAAATAATTCTTCGTAAATAACTTTGTGAAGTCAATTGTAACGACGAAAAGAGTAAAACATGAATAGTCTAAGGAATAAACGAATGTATTTCAGTCAACTTTATGAAAATATTTTGGCCAAATAAACGTCTTCCTTTAAGCGGTATGGTAAAAATCAGTATTTAAGCCATTTCAAGCTCAGATTGGTATAGAAAGTGGGTTGTTATTTATTTTTACATGTAAAACTCTCATCATTTCTCGACGAAAGTTCAAGGACCAATATTGGCAAGGCGTTTATTGTAACATAATTTATGTTTCGGTAGTTCGCTAGGAAGTTATTTTTAGGCAAATATAAATATTTGGTTAAAGCCGGGTATAAACAAAAACTTTTCCTCCTTTTTTAAGGAAAAAATAACAATTTTGAAAATGTTACACGATAAAAGCATTAGTAATAAATATTATTTTAGCTAGATTATTGAAGCGGCACTGCAATTAATTAAACACAATTACGATATTTCGTAATTGTTTTTCTAGTTTACCTAGACTTTTTAAATCAGTCTTTCAGAAGTAGTGTTTTTCGACCTCGTTACCACTTGTTCTTAATAGAAAGTATGGATAAATGATTTTTCGAGTTTCATCGTCAAAGATGATCAATTAAAATATTTTGAGAAGGAAGATAAAATAACTTTATCTTCATTACGTTACCAGCTATAATTCCATAAGTCATAGATTATTTTAACTGTACCTGTACACATTAAATATGCGTTGTCCTATTCCCATTCGCTTAAATTGTTAGGTATACAAATTAAAAGAAAATGAGTCGCTATTGCTTTTGAATGAAATAAAACAATAATAGTATTTTTTCACATGAAATTAGTACCTTTTTTCATGATTCATATTTTCACTTTCCTCTTTCAAGTTTTACGCCTTCAATTTGTGGCTTACATTAATATTTTCGTCAGTAATTCAAGTACAATAGTTGATTGTAATGCCGTCGTTCAGTGGAGCAAAGCGAGCGTCCTGCGGTTCAATTCAGGCAAATGCTCTGTGAGGAGTTACGATCGAGCCCGCGTTCCCTCGGGTATGAATAAACTATTGACGGAACGCCTTTTTGTCGACATATTGGATAGGTGATCTGAGAGTTATGTTCGATTCGCGTTTGACTGTTCGTGGTTATTTGGAGAATGCAGCGGAAATGCCATTTAGAGGGCTTAGATTTCTGCTGCATAATACCAAGGACTTACGATTTGTTTTTTTTCTATTAATATAGTATATGTGACTTTAATGCAAATCTAGTTAAAAAATAGTTATATAATGTAAATATACAGAAAAAAATAAAATAAATAACATCCTATAAATATCTCTTGGTTTTCATTTAAATGATTTCAGTACATAAATACAAATTATATGTGATAAAATACAAAACATTTTTTTGAAGTAGTGGTTTAATTTTCTTTCTTCATTTCATTTTCTCATTAAATTTTCTTCCTTTATACTTGGCCATATAACCTTATGAATCAGATTGAGCATATTTGTATTATGTACGAAAATAATTCAATTAGATTTTAACTTTTCCCATAACACGCGTGATTACTGTTAATATTTCTACATTTCGGTGTGGCCTATATTTATTTAATATCAGATTTATAATATTTCTTATACGACTGATATTGTGATCAATAGACCCAGGTACTTACTGGACGAGTACCTGAATCTGTTGATCACAATATCAGTCGTTGACCATTCGGTAAAATACACTCTTTAAAATATCTCTATAGGATTTTCGTTTGCTTTTATTCACCATCTTTATAAACGGGTTGAGCTACGTTATTGAATAGACGTGCAGCCTTATATTTGATATTTTCTTTAAGCATTATACCGGAGAGTCGTACGTTAACGACTTTTGAAGCCTACAGTGTGATACAGATTCTGTAGTTGAATCGATTAAAGTGAGTGGATTACAGCTTAAATTGAAAAATATTTAGTTATGAGTTATAGTCGTATACGTGTTCTATAAACTTTAATTATTATATTGGTGCTAGATTGTCATGTTACCGGGATAATAGAAGACGAACTGCATGTTGAATGTAAAATATAACATGCAGTTTGCCTGTTATGACCACGTAGCCAAAATATTCTGCTCTGCAAAATACGAGTATATACTCAGATTTTTTCCGTAAAATGCATGCTATCTTATCACGTCACTATCCATTTGTCTTCTGTATAAAACATTAGTTCATCATCATGCATAATTTGGGATCACAAAAAGGTGTAAAATCTTTTATGCTTCAAAGGAGTTCAAAAAATATTTTTAATAGTTCTTTATCGAAGTGCAAGGTTTTCTTGGTGTGTATTTTCAAATAAATTGTAATGTATTTTCAAATAATGTAAACTTTCTAATTTAATGGTATCTAGATTTCTATATCTCTAATTTCTAAATATAGAGACAAAAGAAACGTAATCACGTAAAAAAATTAAACGATTTTAGTTCCGACTACTGCTATTCTTATTTAAGGTATTATCGTTATAAATTCTTTTGCAGTTTAAATTCTTCTAGTACAATTGACCAGAAGAGTCTACAATTGTAGCAATATGTTTACTGTATGTGAATATGAGCTATATTAAATAGGTATATTCCTGACAGCATTTTATGGGATATGTTTAATGTTATAAACACTGAATGAATATGCTAATATGGCAAAAATGTTAATTGATTGTTAAAAACGTCATAAAAAGGGAGAAAAACAATGAAAAAATTATTTTCTCTCGAGGCGATAAAGAAATAAAGATGTGACAATTTTGTTTTAATTTTATATTGAATTATGTCTACAGTTTCTCCTATTTAGATATTTTCCAAGTTCTTAATTGGCATGTAATACAATTAATTTAATTCGTGGCTGAAAATATGTAAGGATTTCTATATTTTAGAAAATATGCTTCCAAAAATCATTACACCTTATATTTGAGTTTATATTTTCCGAAACCTTTAAACAATTATCTATGTTTTGAAATTTCATATAGTGGTGTCACTGCTTAATATAAATTTTAAATTTGAATTGTATGTTAATTTTATTTAGTTAGGCAATAGGGGTTGTCGTCAAAATTTAAATTGTTCATTGTAGTGTTATATTAAATACAAAAATTATTCGCGTATGAAAAAAATTAACTGTATTATTTGGAAGTGAATTTACATAACACAAATGTTGCTAATGCTACATATTGTTAAATTTGTAAGCCGTAGTTATTCCACTACAAAAATCGATTAATAATCGAACGACTGCTTAAGAATCGAAGACGTGCTAAACGCAAGTTGAACGTGAATTTTTATTTGGTGAGAAAAAAAAACATTTTCTGAAAACTGTTAAACACATCTCAAATGAACTGTAATCCGAGATCTGAAAATAATAATTGTGAGCTGAAACTTTAATCAACACCTTTAAACAATTGTATAAAAGCAACAACGTTTGTCAATTTCAATCGAGTTGTACGATGATATAGTGATTACGAGCTCGAGACCGAGGTTCAGAATTATTACTGTTAAGCCGCCAGTAGCCATACGTGAGAAAACTCGACAATATTTAAAATGAATGATTTTTATTTATAATAATTATAATTATGATAATGTTATTCGATATTGAAGGAATTACGGTACGAGTAGAGTTCCATGAGCATTATTTTTTACTTTAAATGTAATAGATACACTGGAATGATAAAAGAATGACGCCCTTACAAAAGATGGGAAAACTGTTTTGATTCTTGATCATAAAAATGCAGTGGATCACATATTTCCCGTAATATGGCAATTTCTATTACATAAAGCCATAACATATCCTCTTTCACCAGATTTATTACTATGCAACTTTAAATGTTACTTAAAATCAAAATGGCTGTGAGAGGCCAGCGATTAAAAATTAGTCGAGGAGACCTGAGCGATAGAATAATATAGCTAAATGTACTTCAAAATAGAGCTTCCAAAACTTTTTTTAAACTTACAGTGCTAAGATAAGTACCTTCACATTCCCTGTAAAGTTCCGACAAGAAAGGTATTATTTATGAAGGAAACTATTTAGGTTGCTTTTTTACATTAAATATTTAATGATTTTTAAAGCCATGAACTAGGAAGCTACTTGAAGAAAATGTAAAATAAACATCACATTTTAAAATTTTAAGTTTGTTAGAACGTGTAACAGAAATTACATAATAGCTATTGCTATATATAAATCGTTTCACGGAGCCAATAAAGTAGTTTGCCTTCTATAGCACCGAAAAAAAATCTGTGGAATGAATCTGCACAAATAATATCTTTACGGAAAAATATAAAATATTTCGTGTCAATTTTGGGCGATACCAGTCTAAATTTGTGTGTATATATATATATATATATATATATATATATATATATATATATATATATATATTTATGTATAGTACATAACAAATATTTATAACATGGGATCTTATGTACCTAGCTTAACTGAAACCGGCCTAAGATACTAGTAACTTGTAACTTGTTGTGCAACTTGTTATATATCAGTAAAATTCGATAGGTACTACCATGCCACTTTGTACAAGAGGGCGTACATAGGTGTGTTTAGAATGGTGAGTGCTTTTTGAAGAGTGCTAATTTACGTGTTCGGTGACATATGACATCCCTTAAATTGCCTTAAGTAGTAGTGTGAACTTAGTAAACGAGAGACGGTGTTGGAAGTGCGTGATGTGGTATTTTGAAACTATTTTAGTTGTAAGTTTTTTAATACTAATAGTGGTTATTGAAATTCATATAAAGAAAACTTGTGTGCAAAGCGTACTGAAAGGAACGTCACTACATTCTGGTAATTCGACTAATAGCACTTTGAATCACCCGACAAACTACTAATCGTACACTACAAGTATCTTGGTAATCAAATGAGAATAGATACTACTTATTATTTACATTATTACTGTTGACATTATCGTATTTTACGAGTTACAAAATTTAACTTTATATGATAAAATAATGTTATTATATTCTCTAGTTTGTTATTATTTTCCGGTCTTATTTTATATGCAACAAAAAAATTTCGGTTCATAACTAAAAATTACATATTTCATTTTTTTTACAATTAATACGTAACTCATATTAACAAAAAAAATTATTTCGGAATTGACCGCACGAGCTGCAAGTTCCTTACATATTCTACCAGTAAATAACATGTTTGTCCCTATTTAGCAAAATTGTACAACCATGTTAAAAGTAAGTAAAACATGTATTTTAAATCATGAACTCTGTGGTACAAACCTGGAAAAAATTTGGGAACGAAATTCATCACACTTCTACAAAAAATCCAGTGATCATTTTTAAATTTCAAGTGCACATGGTGAATAAAACTGAATGTAATAAATTAATTGAAGTCGATGATATGTTCTAATTCCTTCGAGGGAATAGTTTCAACCGATTCAGTGATTCGGTCGCTATTAATCGACAGAGTAAGTGAACAGCGCTACAATAAGGCTTTCCTATTAACCTTTGGAAGTAGAGACAGAAAAGTAAATAAATATATATAATTTAAGTTTAAACGTTGTACATAATTTAATAGTTAGAAAAATAAGTCTAGAAAATATTAATTTTCATAAGTTTGTATAATTTACTATCAAAAGTAAAAACAATTCACAAATATTTCCAGGAAACTTGAATATGCTTAGGCCGATTTTGTCAGTAGAATTATTAGGATAACAAAAAAGACATTAATGAATTTGTCAATGATTGCTATGCGATCGGTAAAGTATTTACATGGATATGTATGTGTACACCATAATAGTACTGATCAACGGTAATAGCCATAGAAAATATTTGAGTTCAATTTTGGGCAAACGAAATGTAGCACGTTTAAGCTACGCTATGTATAGTGCGATTATACAATATTTTGTTAGGTGGCATTGAATACATTTGAACTAGTCTTCTGGTCTGTAATAGAAGGCTGTATTTGATAATGTAACCTGTGAAGGACGCTGAATAAACTGACATGAATGTAGAATAAGCGAGTTTGTTATAGAACGGCTACCGTTTAAAGTAAGGAAAGCGCTAGAATAAAAATGACCTATATATTTTCATATTTGATAAAGTAAATTTAAAGGGAACGGATTTCGTTGCATATGATTTTTACACTGTACTAACTACATGTGTGTCGACGATCAACTTGCAAATTTCTTTGTTTAATGTAATTCGAATATTTGTTGTAGTAAATTTCATAATATGCGTTGCTATGTAAGTAAATATGTTATAGATTGAGTATTTTATGGAGCTTTATCAAAGTATCTAACGTCTGCTGGTGATGTGATTAAAATATTTTTTAATCACATCACCAGCAGATAAAATATTTGTGCTCGTTATTGTGATGTTTATATTACGATAATAAAATATATATATATATATATATATATATATATATATATATATATATATGTATGTGTGTGTGTATACATACCTTTATCAACAGGTGCTAGCTGTAAACTGGTTGCATCGGCGATGGTTATGTCATAACTGCACAAGCCGAGCTAGTTATCTTTTTGAGATTTAGATTTAGATTTTATTATTTAGATTTAAAACATTCAATTAAATTTGTTATTGTTTCTATTCTTGTTTTTGAGATGTATATTGGTTTTATGTATATTGTTTATTTTTGTACTTTTATGCGCAAATAAATTATTATCATTGTATCATTTTATATAGTTATCATAATAACTAATTTAAGTAGGTATTTACATCATAACTATTTAGTACAAAAACTAATGTAACTACGAAGTACAAACTTTTTCATAAATTAATAGCATTTATGAAAAATTAAATAATCAATACGAGATAAATAACAAAAATGATTATTTTTATTATTACAATTGATTAAGTTATATATCGAAACAATTCTTACCATGGCGCAATTTTCAATTATACTACTATGTTTATTTATATACGCCACATTTACATTCACATTTAAAACCATAATTTCGGCTCCCATAATTATGTCGCTTTCATGGGTCAGTATTCTGTACAATTTCTGTAAAAAGTTTGTTTCAGGAACTCTTCTTAAATAAAAAGAAATTATTAATTGTATATGTTGGGAAATGTTAATTAATTTCATACTAAATTATTTCTGTTATTGTATCTTTATACGGAGAAATATTATTTATATCGCTAGCACTGTATAAGAACTATGTCATGAATGATCTATTACTAATTTAGAAATTAGATATATGCATAATTTTTAAGAAAATGATCAAAATCAAATGCTCGTATTAGATTTCTTTACTCACTTTATTCGATTTATAACATTTACTAGAAAACAAAAAAACTGTGTTATAAGTGGTAAAAAAAGCTTCATAAAATCAATTCATTGGTATTTCAATATTAAAAAAAAATGTTATAACAATTAATTGAAAAATTAATAAAATTATTATGGTAACAAAGAAGAAGAGATATTTGTCATTGTTGTAACAAAGTAGACAAATATTTTTAAAGAATTCCAAACAATATTCACCCTACTGTTCATAAAATTCAAGTTTTTCAAGTTTTGCCGAAATGAACCACGAAAAATTTAAAAATATTTTTTTTTTCTTAAAAATATTTTCCCAGCGTCATAAATATGTATAGTAGTTTGTATTTTCATCAATTTTACATATCAAGATATTTACATATCAATATTATTTACTCCACCAATGTTGACTGGTTATTTAAATTTTTGGGGTTTGATATAGTAAGGACTAGAGTTCTGTTCATGATTGAATAATCAAAGAAAACTTATACTTTAATATTGTTATTCTGTATGTTCCGATATTTAGGAAAAAAAGACACATGATATTTATTAATACGAGATAATCGCACCTAAAAATATATTTCAAGCGCTCATATGATTAACATTAGAGAATATTTTATTAGATTGATAACTAATTCGGACTTGAAAAAAATTTCACATTTAAATGTATAAAATAACTGACATATGAAAAAATTATTTATTATATTTGTTTTTTGCTCTGAAGATCGTTATTACGTTATCGAAATATTTTATCAAGAAAAATTTAGCGGATACCTAGAAAAAAATAACGGTTGAAAAAAATTCACCTTTTGAGGAAAAATACGGCAACGCCTTATTTAATTTCCAGGAGATATCTCAATTCCTCCCTCCATTAAATTTTCTAGTTGGCTGTTTTCTTGGTTGTGATTGGTTAATTTCACGTGCCGTTTATTTTGCAAGACTTCATTTTATTTTAAATCGTCTATTCTACATCGCGAGTAAATGTTTATTTATTTTGCTCATTCAGAAAACGGGATTACAAGGAAAAAAACTAAATTGTGATAGCGAAATTGCTGCGTATCGAAACGTTTCTTTAATATTCGCCTCAGCAGGACGAATTTAAATTGAAAGAATCCGTCACCTAGAGTCTTCTTGCAAATTTTACGGCAGAGAAGTTCATAATGAATGTATATATATATTTGGTTTGCAGATTGAAGTAACGTAACCATCGGAGGTGAAAAAATAGGCTTAAAGTTTAAGGGATTTTGAATTCAGCTCAAGATATTATTGTGTATGGAAAATTCATATATTAGAAGGTTCGTATTTAAGATAATACATTATTATTTAGTATATTATAATATCACTAGCGTGACCCGTGCGAAGTCTTCGCATTATAAATTATTCAACTCAATTTAATAAATCAAAATTGATTGCAGGTATTCAATTCATTTCTAATTTTGCACACTGCTTATTACGTTTTTATTCCATTATGAAGCTCAGATGACAGATCAAACAAATATTTTACTAAAATTGACATATAGAGGCGCAAGTATCAAAAGCATTGAGCTAAAGCGCCACTTTATTTATACCTGAGTGGATTTGAAATTAAACAAAAATTTTACCGACCGTCAATCATATTGACGTTGAGCCGTTAGATGGCAGCATTGCTGTTTTGTGTATATAATTTTAATAATTAATTAATTTGCAAAAAAAATAGCAATAATAAATTTTTTAGTTGTGGATGCCGGTAGAGCAAGCAATTATCTATAAAATGATATATAATTTATGTGGATTAGTTGTGAGGTTTTTTCTAAAAAGGGAGAGTAACATCTTAACCTTAGCGTATTAATATATATGATGTTATGAGAAAATTATATCTTCGTCTACTTTACGATTGGCTTTTACGCGAGGTTTTGCGTGTGAATGTTATGACCGCTTTTATTAGTTTTTCATTAGCTTTTATTACATGGTTTAAAATTATGCATTTGTGGATTTCTTCCTAGGACTGAATATTACTATGCACGATACAAATTATAAGTATAGGAAATGTCGTTGTGAACGACTGTTTTTATTGTAATTTTCGGTATCCTAAAACTAAATAGTTAATTTCAGACTCTTGGAAAAAAATATTTATATGATATTTATTACTGTGACATAATTATGGAATGGCGAGCAAAGAAATATAAAAAGAGGCTCAGTTGACGATGCGTATTGTTACCTGAGCCTCTTATGCATCGTCAACTGAGGTAGAGTGTTGCAAGGGGAATATGTTACAGCCAATCGGAATATAAGTCCAGTTTCGCTCAAAGAGAAGCCCGGAATCGAATCCGGGACACCGCAGTGCGCCGCACAGTTAAAGAGTGCCAAAACGCCATGCGATGACGCCATATTAAAATAAATATTTCATTGATACCGTTTTATTATTATAATTATTTGTCTGGTATGTCAAACACATTTACTTACGCAAAGCAAGACGGTATAAAAATATTTACCACTTTTTCAAAAATTGTAAAAAAAATTTTCATACTCTGCAAAAGTTATGTAACCTGACAACTTTACTCGATATCGCCCGAATGTAAATTGACTACAGAAAGGTATCGAAAATGTAAACATGTCACATAATAAACCATTAAATATTGATAGATAATACAGAAAAAACAGACTTTTATACATCACAACTTTATAGCATACATATAAATAGTACATATCTAAGAGTTACACAAAGTAAATAATACGTTAGGGAATCGGAGATAAGGAAGATATTGAGGGATGAGATGCAGAAGGTATTTCGAATTTTAAGATTATGTTGGGTAAAACGATTCCATTCGGATTTGCGTTTAGATAGGTATACCGAGCGTGCACTTTGTTAATTTATATTTCCTTAATTTCAAAATATATATATTTATACGTATGTGTTATAGGATTTTTAAATTATTGCAAAGGTGTGATTGCAACCTTTAGAACATAGTACACAACTGACGGTTGATATGTATTAATTTCGATCGGAATTATAAAGGAATGAAACGGTAATTAAGGATAATGTTTAAAAAAGACAGAGAAAGAAAGTCGATTCGAATATCTAGGGGTGCGTCATATTAGGGGATGCCAAATAAATTAAAATTTGTTTAATAAATAGATTTACTTCTTTGATTTTTTTCTTTTTCACTAAATAAATAAACGGAATTAAATAATTTATTGAATGGGGTTCTGTATTTTGAGAGCAACGAGGTTGAAAATTTAAGTAAATTTTCATGTATACAAAATTATTTTATATTGTGTATACCTTAAAATTGTTTCATATTGTTAAAATAATAAATTTTTATATTCAATTAGTATGTAATGAAATTGTAACGAAGTCATCATGAATGTCGCAACCGTTATTAATGGGAACTAAATAATTGAAATAAACAAAAAAAGCTTTTCGTTTACTACCTTCGAACATAAACCAAGTTATTGAAGTATTTGACATAAACATTAAAGATTTAATATTTATATTTTTCTTGTTTCCATTTTTGGTGTATTTTCTCAATATATATGCGGTTATTGTTATTTTCAACTGTCTGTAGAAACACTCCAACTGGTGATTTTATTTTTTCATAAATCAATCGTCTTTGGGTTAATTTTGTTGCACCATCTAGAGCGTCAATGAACTTTGTTATTTTTCTCATTAATTTCTTTTCTTAGTCTCGAGTATAAGTTGTCCGGTTTTAGGTGTAATTAATTTTTTCTTTATTTTGTATCAAATTAAAATTTTAATTCTCCTATAGTTTGTCTTTCAGAGCTCTAAATTTTTGTCGTTCCTGCAGTGTTAATGTCAACAAATAAAAATCTTTGGTAATTTTCCAATGTTAGTATAACGTTTTTTGTAGAGTTAGGCATAATTTGTATTGAACGAATTTCCCTAAAGGAATGGAGGTTTGAGTGCGCATAAATTTGTAAGACATCAGCATAGAAATGATAATTGCTAGAAATATTTTTAACATCATTAATAAATACTGAGAAAATAGAGAAGATAGAACTCCACTCAGGTACTCCAGCTGTAATACCAGTCCACACAAAATAAGTATCTGACGACTTAACACATTGCCTGCGTCTATGAAGATATGAACTAAACCACTCAAGTTAATATATCCCATATTAAGATATTTCAAGCGGGCAAGAAGAATATCGTAGTAAACAGAGTTGAACGCACTGCTGAAATCAAGAAGCACAAGGACAGTGACTTGTGTATTATCCATAGCCAAGCGCATATCATCAGTAACCGTAACAAGATCAGTTGAGATACTATGACTAGCTTTAAAGCCAGATTTAAGTAAATTTAGAGACTTATGAGCATTGAAAATAACATTTAAAAATTTAATTTAAACATTTAAAAGTAACGAGTTTACCATGAACAATACGTTCAAAGACCTTGTATAGAAGCGGGAGGATAGATATATAGCGATAGGATAGATACATAGCGGTAGGATACGTTTAGAAGATACATTAATTTTTTAGACGCTCCAATTTGTTCCTTCGGTATTTATTGAGTTCAAGAGGGAAAATAGACGTATCTATATTCAAGTAAGAGTAGTAAAAGCGTTGGTCAAAAATTTATTTTAATTTAGAATGAATTGTTGAACAATTTTGGACAGTGTATTTTACTAACGATTCTGTGACAAACATTGCTTAATTGAGGCAGCAAACTAATATTTTGATTGCTGAAGGAAATAGATTAGGGTAACGTTTAATATAAATTATGACAAATGTTACAAAATTTTGGTTCTCTATTTTATAACAGACAGCCAAAAGCTGTTTACGTACTCAGCTTTATGAAGATGAGAATAGATATTTTTGATAAGTATGTTTGCATAAAATGTCAAAAGTAATGAGGAACCTTTAGATATAACGGCCACTAAATCTTTTCAATTAAAATAAGTATGAAACATAAAGATAAACAAAAATGATGGAACTAATAGAAATTTAGTCGGAAAAACTAATATTTATAAGTCGAACAAATAAAGGGTGAGAAATTTCATAATAGAATGTAATACAAAGTTAAAACGTAACGGAACTGTAATTTGTGAATTCTCACTGCTAAATATATTTCATCACTTACCTTAATTATATTTTTTAAAATATTGACTACATTACGGAAAGGAGGTTGAAGAAAATCAATAGTTGATGTGAATCTATAAATCTGGAGAGTCGAGAGTGCCCAATACTCTCGCGAACTTTTGAAAATATTTATAATAACGATTAATTTGTTTTGAGTTTATTGCATGGCATGCGAATGAAATTTAGAGGAATAACACGTGGGTTTTCCGTTCAGTTTAAACATTTTTATATCATTTTTCAGTTTAATTGCAAATGAAGGATTAAATATAGCTGTGACAATGCATGTATCTAAGAGATTTAAGAGAATTGATATCAACAGTATGACTATGGGAGGATTATGGTTTCATAGCGAATCAATATTTAAACGTTTAAAATCTAAAAAACTTCTAGACTTTAAGTTTTCATCAAATGCCAAACATATTTGGTTATACATTTTTTGCAACATTCTTTCAGTTAACTTGCATAAGTTGTTTGCAAATATATTTATAAATATTTTTCAACACGCTTTTGGCCGGTTTTTTTATGTTATACCTTTTCTGAACATTCTATAACTTTTTCAAAATTAAGGTCTTTCGATTTACAAAGTTTTTTGTAATTTTTATGCAGTTAGAAACATTTCATCACGTTAAACTTCCTTCGTTCTTTATGATGAAGGCCACTTCCTGCAACTCCTCCATTTTATGCTTTATTTTCGGAGCCACATCTTGGTTTCTTGTTGGTAGTGTCTAAATAACATTTAACTGTGTAATAAGAAATATGAACCGTGATTTTTGTTCTTTAAAATAAAACTTATCACCATTTTGGACATAATTTTTTTCGATGTACAAAATAACGAAAAGAAATTTCTATTAATTTTTAATTTACATTTCTCATAATACTATTTTACCGTGTTGGAATATTTATTAGAAAATATTTATTCGAAACTTATAGCGATACGCACCTCGAAGTCGGTTAATAAAAAAAAAAAAATATATATATATATATATATATATATATATATATATATATATATATATATATATATATATATATATATATATATATATATATATATGGTGACATTAAAATTCTTTATAGCTTAACGAGTAGTAGCTACTGTACATAAAAGTACTTTTATTTAATATTTTCTACAGTAACCCAAAGAGTATATATCTTTTAACTCACTACGATTCCTCCCGTACTTATTTATGCTTTACCCACTCGTAAAAAAGATGAGATAAAGTGTCACCATCGTTATGTTCGTTTATTTAATTTACTAAGTTCAGTTGTTTTACGTAATTTAATTTACACAATACGTCAGCAGATACAAACGTTTAAATATATGTTTAATTCTTTATTATACTGCTCTGCCTCGACTTACTAAAACAATAGTGAATCCTAAAATTACATAAAATGACTTCGATAAATAATATTTGTACGTATATTCAAACAGGGTGTGAATGAGACCACATTGGATACATAAACTTGAATTATTCGCGTCTTAATATTTTCTGAAAATATACTTCCCGTATTTCACGTGCTCAGTAAGAAAACTACGTTTACTTGCACGGCATTCGTGAACATATTGTTGGGGATCATCTTCGTAAGATGCAATTCAAGAACCCGAAATCCATTATATTTTCAAAATTAGCTCTGCTTTAGAATATATGTGCATAACATATTATACTTTATTCAAATGAACAAGTACTTTCGTCAACATATAAAAATATAACAATATGATTACACATAGGTTTTGTTCGATGGAAGAATGAACTGATTCAAATGGTAATACATTTTTCGAAGGTAACAAGTTAATTTGAAATCAATAGACAATAATAATCAATTGAAGAATGGGAAAACTAACTAAGAGTCTAAAAACCATAAATTCCCCAATTAAATTGCACTTGACATGACGGCTAATTACCTCACGTGAAAGTATGGTAAACAAATTTTCAAGTTCTTGATTTTGACATGCAAATTTGGCATTTTTATTAATATAGGCAGTATTTATAAATTATATTTTTCATAATCCTTTCCAAAGTAATCGCGGTTGTGGGTTACTTTAACGTCTACTGATTGAATTTTTTAATAATATAAACGGAAATTATAAGCACACCTTCATTTTATTCCCCGGCATTCTAACACATAATATTGTTTCACGATATCTTCAATATGTTTAAATATTACCTTGATTCACTTATGTGTTACAAATTTTGCTTAATTTTTAGTTCAACTTCATGGCCTAACATAAAATATATAGACAAATATAATACTTAGAGCCAATAATGATAAATTTAATATAATTTATAACTATATGAAGTATGCATTTTGAATAAGCGCCTCCTCTTTGAACGCACATTGCCTCAACATATATTCATAGTTGAGGGTTTAATAAACAATTACTTCTAACGTATAATATATTTATTTTCTACCTTTTCGTTACGATCTAGAAAAAAATTATCCTGGTCATTATTTATTCAATGTGATTTAGATAAAGAATGTTGTTCTTGGTTCGAAAAAAAACTATACCAAAAGTGGTTTTAGCATTTCCTCTGAGTGCCTAAGTGACGAGAACCTCTAAGAAATAAGTGGTCATTTCCATGATTAAAAAATATTATAATGAAGTTTAGTAGTGTAATTTAGGTGAATTATGTAAACAGAAACAATTTAGAAGGATAAGAATATTTTAAAGTGAACTAATAAAGAGACGAGAGACGATAGTCCGGACACATACTCACAAATTATTCAAAAATGTTAAAAATGCGGAATGTAAAGTGAATGCACGGGATAAAACATATTAAGAAATATAAATTGTTTATTTTACTTGTTATTCGAATCGGCTTCACAAAAAGAAAAGTTTGCTCCTCTTTTGGTTTACTTGATAACTCTGAAATTTTTATTGTGATTCAAATTCAATAAAATGAACGTATAGTGAATATTTAAGAATTTACTAAGGAAAATTCACATACGCGAATAAAAAGTTAAAAATGTTTCCGAATATGATGAAGATCTTGTCGAACGTAATGCGAGACATTTATTGAAAGAGGATCTTACACTCTCTGTGACAAAATGAATGTTAGTATTATTGTTGGCTTATTTTCCAGTCTTCTAAAGAAAAGATAATGTTTAATATTGAATCGTATTTGAATATTAATATAGTATACATTCACTTTATACTCCACATTTTTTTAATAATTAGAGCGTAAGCAGATATGCATGCAGACTATCTTCTTCCGTTTCATTTCTTAGTTCACTTTAGCTATTGATATGTGCTTATATTGTATACTTGTACA
This sequence comes from Druceiella hillmani, assembly GCA_039881145.1. NCBI lineage: Eukaryota > Metazoa > Arthropoda > Insecta > Lepidoptera > Hepialidae > Druceiella > Druceiella hillmani. The sequence continues at coordinate 57,093,953 of JAYKKI010000002.1, forward strand.
TATCCAAAATTTATTACTTTTGAAAAAGTTTGGAAAAAGATACTCGTTCTGTTGGTTTTTTTTAGTTTTTATAAGTTGATCTAGCATGTGTCTGTATAAATATTCCTGCAAGTGTTTATAATAATGTTGAAAATTTTGATATGGGTTTGATACCGGATTTCCGGCCGCTCGAGCGAGGCTGGGTTTTTGTGGCTGGTATTCTGGTTGGCTGTAAAAGATTCTTCTAGTAATAAGTCCGCTACATGTAATTACTCTATAGATGAAAGTAAATACATAAATAAGTATTGATTAATTTAGAAGGATTTTGCCGAGAGTTTCAATTGTATTTCTTTAAACAATATATATATATATATATATATATATATATATATATATATATATATATATATATATATATATATATATATATATATATATATATATATATGCAGCAGATACATTCATCATGTTTTAATCTGAACTCTCTATTTTACCTTTACATTTACTTTTCACTACCTCTTCTACTTACATTATTTCTGGATTTAAACTGGTTGACTGGCAAATAATATATCCAAACAATATTTGTGACTGACATCAGCCTTTGAGTGTTTAGTAATGGAGGAGAAATATGTTACAGACTTAAAAGAAAATAGTTGGTCGTATGCTGTACCAGGCAGCATTTTTCTCGCCATTTGCCACTCGTTGCTAATAAGAAAACTCTACACTCACTTGTGTAGTTTAGTATTTATTTTGGAGACAAATTTTGTTCCCAATTTTATAAAAAATAGAAGTGTATGAAAGTTGTAACGAGAAAGTTTGCGTGAGTCTTTTCCATAGAAGGTTGTATGATATTGTTGCTAATTCAATATTTCTTCACAATTTAATCATTTATAAGTTTATTCGGTCTATGAAATTTTGGACAGTGGCAACTGTGTTATGATTTAATTACGTTTACTTGCACGGTAAAAAATAATTCAACAAATCAGTGTTTTGCGGGTATTTAAAATAAACCCACCAAGGTTTTTAATTAAATTTCATGATAAACACAGGTTTCTGTTTATATATGTAGATGAGACTTCTGCATTAAAACCTTTGACACGCGTCAGCCTTTGTTAAATAAATGTTAATTACTAGAATAACGTTATGATGTAAGTATCGTAATTTAATACAAAGCTTTTGTATACTGGAGAATATGTCTAAGGAGATAACGTTTTGTACCATTATTGCGCTATGCTAAATTTAAATAGACTGTAAATTTAGACCTGGCTGTGTAATAAGTTAAATGACAATGAAGGAACTTTGTATACTAAAAAAAGTTTTTACCATTTTGTTTAGCTCAAAATTTGAAGCCATATTCTTTAGTTTATTTTTCAATCCATGACGTTTTATTGCAGGTCCTGTGACTATTATTAAAATTGAACTCAAAAAATAATTTAGTTAAGGTGCGGTGTGTCATGCTCCAGAATTTAAATTTAAATTTTTCAATCAAGATAAGTCCTTGTAATTATGGTGCAAATTTCCATACATGAACAAGAATTTTCCTATGAATAGTGCGATATGTTAATATTGAAAATTTAAAGTAGCTTGTTATAAGAAATATTTGTCTTCCACGCTTTAATTGAAGTTTTTCAAAATTTTTTCAAATTAAATATTTAAAATTATTCTTTTTAATTTTTAATTTTTTATTTTGATCCTTTTAATGGCTGTTATTCTTAAGATTTAAATTATAGTTTCTTTTATAACAGACCTATTTAGAAACTGTATTAACGGACAGAAAATTACGACAAAATTTACACGGCGTCATGAAACTGGAAGTTAGTACATGATAAAAATCTACAAATTTCTCATTCCTTGAGTGATTTTTTTATAATGGGGCTCATATTAGATTTTTATGTCAGATCAATATCTACTTTTTATCATAGTTACCTATAAGATCAGCTAAAATTACCATTTATAAAATGAGGACTATGTTAAGGTAAAATTAAATCAGTTTGTTAATATCAAACAAAAACCTAGGATTGGACGAAATATAATTTGAAGTAATTGACTATTTATAATCACAAGTGAATTCCCAACAATTAAAGAAAAGAGTTATTAGAGAAGTTCACTTAGCATTGCAGATCCGTTCGGCTGGCTGGCGTGTCTTTCCTCCCACCATGCGCGTGGCACGTTGCTGGCCCAGTTCCCTGTGGATTCGAGATTAACCAGGAGCAAATATTAGTAATACGGTCAGCAATGACGTAGCACAAATACGTACACATACACACACGTGTGTGTGTATGTGTATGTGTGTGTGTGTCTCTGTGTGTGTGTGTGTGCATTGAACAACTTTAAAAAAAAATTGTTTAATGCGAATAGCAAAAAAAGTATATATTTTAATGCCTATATTGTTATTTTTAGGGTCTAGTACCTCAAAGCAAAAAAAGGAACTATTATAACATCACTTAGTTTGACGTAGAAACGAGAAATTTTAACCTCTGAAACGCACTGACGTAAACATTTGAAAATTGGCGTAGTAATATAAAATATCCATGGCGTATATTTCAATTAAAGCACAAAAAAAAGTTAGAAAATAATGTATTCATTCGATTTTTTTGGGTTTTCTGTAAAATACTCATAGTCATGTTAAAGAGTGTATGCGTGCAAAGTTACAAAGTTTTAATTGTGTTACAAAAAATCTGGTCCCCATTGAAATTCAGGCAAAATAAGTTCAATGTTCCAAAAATCCATTTAAGGCCAAATTTATTCAGTCATATCGCAACCACATGTAAAACCAGCCAATTGGATTACAGTTATTTACTGGTGAAAGTTTTTTTAATTTAGTTTTTCAAGTTTTTCTAATTTTTTTGTCCTAATTCTTTGTCTCCCAACAAATTATAAATTAAACTTGCACTATGCGCCACCCTGATTTGATCTCGGATTCGGGCCGAGAAGAGAACACAGCCCCGATAACTGTGTTAATTTAATAATCGATATCTATAGTTTGCGCATTCCCATTGACATAATACGTAAGCATTAATATTTAAACCGAAGAATAAGATAATTAAATACCAAGACAGATTGTTAAAATTTCTATAATATTAGAATGTCGACTATGGTAAATGGATTTAAATTGTTTATTTTTAAATTTGGATGAATTTTGGATGATTTACAGTGAAATACATACGTGAATAGAACCTTATCCACCAATAAACTATTTTACGCTATGTTGACTCAACTTGAAACCGGAAGGACATTGGAAAGCTGTGCTGATAACTGTTTGATTAATTAATTCTTTGGTGTCTATTATTTGTACGTCTCCCAAATACATAAGCGTTATATGTAAAGGAGGAAATATCGCAATAAGATAATTGACTTTGTAGAACAGTTTGTCAAAAATATTGAAATATGTACTGTAAGTGGAATTCGAAATCCAATGTACCCGTATCGAATAATTGTGTAATATTGTACGTAAAAAGAATTTTGAACAATAGTCAAACAAAGACAGAGGCATGTCTTCCAGACAGAGGCGAATACTAGGTATTTTTAATGAGTCAATTGTGCAAAATGTAATAAAATAAAATTAATGTCTTAATACGAAATACACATGAAAGGAACTAATTATGTTATATCGCCAATTATAAAACGCAATGGTTTACTATAAGCAATATTAAGATACGAATACTTTGCACTTGGTTATATCCTGCAGAAAAAAGAAAATTCATTCGGGATTAATATTTGTTAACAGTAAGCGTCGAATTGTGAACTCAGGCACAAAGTTACAAGTAAAAATTTTAACTTTATATGAAACTATATGATATATAGAAACATTTAAAAGGTAATAATTTAACTTTTAAATGTTTCTAATTTGTATCCAAAATGGAAAAGTTTCTAAGTAAAATAAAACTCGATCTGTATCAGAGATATACACTGCACTACCAAACCCATATTATATTGTAATATACACACACAAACATGTACGCAAGTGCGCACGTACGCGCACACTCACATGTGCACGCTCACACACGCACACTACAATATCAATTAGAAATAAGAACAACAATTCAATATACATATCATTTTACTTATACGTAATAAACGATGGTCGAAGCTTTTTCTTTTTTATTATTTTTTGTAATGTAATGTCATGTGTATACACACTATTAATAAAGATGAAACTGCTCTTTTAAATATAAAACATTGTATTACCAGGAGTCGTGGGCCAATTAACTGGGAGGAACATTAACATCCACTATGCGTATATGTAAACTTTAAAAGTGAGAATACACATAGACTATGGTCTGCCTTCAAAGTTATAATTTATTACATTGGACAGGGTATAGTTATGTGGTAACAGCAACATTTGATTTTCCTTTTAGTGTTTCTTGCGTAATGTATGAAGAAATAAATATGCTCATACTCTTCAAGAAACAAAAATGCCTAAAAGTATATTACTTTTATCATATAGCACTTTAGTCTCTTTTCCTTAAATATCTTCAGTGCACATATATTGAAATTCCATATATTAGCTAATTTTACTATACAACAATCAGAAATTCATTACCCCCGAGTAATGGTCAATTTAAAACATAAATAGATATAATCTTCATGTAAAAAATATGCTTGCGCTTAATTCAAATTTTTCTCCCGAGTCTTCATCACAACTTTGCAAAAGCCGCAACAGGTCACCGGTGCTGTCGTTAATTTTTAATTAAAATAATATCAAAATCGGTGCAGAGCCAAATACTAGCAAAAAAATATAAGCGGCGGACTTATCCGTCACCGGCGTCCAGAAAAGTTATCAGCGAATGAACAGGCATGAGTGTGTTGGTAAACGGAGGGATGTATCAGCTCCGGGCGTTATGGCGACGTCTTTTGTTTTAGTTTATAACTTTATTTAGAGACGTATATTAAACGAACTATGTCAATGCACACAGTTGTCAAAATTTTTGTTTATTTGATTGAAGTTGATATTAAGTTGAGTAATAATAGTTTATTGAATAAAATGTAAAGTTAAATATACATTAAAATTCAATTAATAAATGATGAATTTTGAACAATAAACGCCAAGAGTTGTGTAATGTTAGTAAATAAGAAATAGTGTATTTACAATTATTGTGTCTACAGTTAATAATTTTTTGTAAAATTTAATTAGAATTGCTTTAAAATTAAGAAAAATCATTTAATGTATCGTTACAAGCTAAGCGCTCTGTTATTTCTCAGTATCCAACGTGGCCAGTGACCTATACCCGTCGGGAATTGCGCTCACAAGGGTGGATTTATGTGTACGCCGATATCTGGAGGGTAAGAAATCATTCACAACTAATTAAATAATCAAGGAATGTTTAAATATATCTATCGGATATTGAACATAAGGCTTCTTTCCGTCCAGCGCCTTGTCTTGTCATTATGTTAGAGAAAGTTACTTTTTTTGTGTATTTCCTCTTTGCCATATTTCATTTTTGACTTGTTAGTTTAATATGGTGTCGATCAATAAGGTCGACTTGGGAGCATCACTACGTGACGGACGCCGGGTGAGTCTGAGTATAGATTTTTATCATGCGATAATTGCCGACCATTGTTTTTAACAAATTTTCAATGAATATTACTTTTATTTTGCTATGTTTGCCGTACTTTTGTTAAAGGTTAATTTAATTTTTCTTTTGGTTTCATTTCATAATAATGTGACCGCATTTTCAAGTTATAAATGATGGACGGATATATGTGTCATGGGCATTCTTTCTTAGGACGGATATATCCGTCATTGATGGTCAAAGGATTAAATATTAAATGTTGCATGTAGAAATTTACGATAAGTCTGCGATTTCGCTAGCGTAAATTTAGATTTGTAAAAAACGAAAGCATTCCTCCCCTATTTTGTTTATTACAACGAAGATCTTTCTCCCATCCCATGAGTACGTGGTATAGATAGAGGATCTTTTTAATAGAATCTTTATGTATGCCACATTTTATACACATTCTTTGAATAGTAGAGCTGTGAAATGAAGCAAACAAGCATACGGACAGTGGACAAAGTCACTTTTGCATTTATTATACTATTTAGAATACCACGAAGCACATTTTGAGGAATGCAAAAAAGAGTAACTGGTTTAACATCATTGGAATAGACGGCACAAAACATTGTTAATCTCTTAAGAAACAGTGCTAAAATTATGACCTTGATTACTTAGTAACATAGAGTTTTAACTTGGCTTGTGGTGAAAATTCATCAAAAGAAAAAGGAATATTTTTTTGTTTTAAATTTAATTAATCCTTCACAAGCAAACAATTTCTTGTTAGAGAAATGTAGATGAGTGAGTTAGAACTTCACGACTAGTTTTATTGCACCAATAAAATTTTATCTTTGCATAAGTCTGGTTGTTAAAGTCATAAATGTCTGAGAACTATCCACCGTAACTAAGTTTGATGTCCTAATAAATGTAAAATAAACCCCTAATATACTTCTAAAGCTTCGACAAGCAGGACGAAATAATATTTCTTCTCTTTAATTTTTATTTATCCTTTAAATCTTCAAAAAATAAATTATCAATTTAATTCTAATTTCCCTCCATCCTAAATTCTTAAACTAATTATTTTAAAAGAATGTGGATATTCCAAAGGTTCTCTCGCGTTATAAATGACTATTGACAAAAACTCGGCAAATGCTAGCTTTGGAATATGGAGTATTAGCACTCCATATTATTTGTGTGTTAGGTGTATACTCTATCCAGATGATTTTTATCTTCTGGATATCTATGAATGTCCATCGACTTCTCCTTCACTCCTTTATAATATGCAATTTCTTTAAACGTTATAAGCGGTACTTTGTAATAGAGCGAGGTTTTGCAAAGTTATCCACTTGAAATAATTCGAAAAAGTCAGAGGCGTAGTTTTCGGTGAATTTGTAACTTTATTGCCAAGGTTTTCTTCATTAAATATCCTGCTTAACCGTTCTTTATATGAATTATCTGGTAAAATATACGGGGAAAGCACTCATGAATTTGTAATCCAAGAACCAGAATTTCACTATTTCGATTCCTCTTAATTTAAAACCCCCATTTCACACCTTTAGAGCTAAATTTTGGAAAACTCCTTAGTTCTTCTTATCTGTTATAAGTAATCTAAATTAATTTAATAGTTTAACGCTTTTACTCCATTATAACATTTGAACCAAATATGTCCTTATAAGTTGGTTTCCAATAAAACTGCATAACGTGTTTTAATTAATTTTAGAGAATTTTTTGAAGTTTCAACTTAATGGAATCATTTAATAATTTTTTTGCATTATGATATTGACCATCGTTTAACTAATTTAAAAATCGAAAACCACACAGAATACACTCATTGTTGTGTAGAAACAAGTTGTTTTATGATTGCGCAGTTAGTAAACTAATTATGTATTCATTAAATGGTTATTATATAGTTTAAATTACCTTTGTAAAAGTATTTGAAGAAAGAAGATAATTATAAAGGAATATCTTAACCATCTGTGTAACAATTGTTTCTTTCTTTTCTGTATTTAACTTAATCGGTTTGTGCGTTTAACAGTCTTTTTTATATTTTTTCATAATCTACTAGTTTTCTGCTTTATACTTTCGTTAATAGGTCTTGCCTTTATTTGAAACTATGATTTGTTTTTTTCATTTTACAAGAAATCATTTACAAGAAAACGTAGGTTCTATCACAAATCTATTTGTATCTGTCAAAATTTGTTTATGTTTGATTACATTTCTTAAATTTCATATTTTGTCGCTTGCAGTCTCTTTGTGAGTCTATTTTCATCGAACTCCATTTCCTTCCACATTCATTATATTTATCGAAAGTAGTTTTATTATAATTGTTTTCACATCAAACTTGAAGTTTTTTATTTTTATGATTACTATATTACACGATTCAACAAAATCGAAGCACTCATAACCGTTAATATAGAAATTGAAATTAAAATGTAATATTTTCGCAGATATCATAAAATAAAATTATTCGGTTGGAAATTCAGAGCCAGGATTACGAATTCGCAAAAAAACGATTCTACTTATTAGTGTAAAAACTGAACAATTAGTAGTCTTTTGATATTAGTAAAAATTATAAGTAGAATAATCGTTCTTATTTATTGGTTTAGGCTAATGAAACTGAATTATGTATAACTTCTGCTTAAAACATAAAATTTGTAAAGAGGATATAATATTCCAAGAGAATGTCTACTAGGGCCATCTGAAGCATTAGTAAACATGTGATCCAAGTTAAAATATTATAGTAAAATTTTTGGGAGATTGAAAAATGTTTCCTGCGAAACATCCATTATTAAAGGAATTGCACCCAGGCATTGAAAAAATTTTAAGAAAAGTAATTAATTAAGAATTCTCTATTTCATCTATTATTTATTAATAAGGCTGCAATAATTATAACACCCATTTACTTTTATTATACACAGATAAAAAATAAACAGCTTTATTGTAGTCTAGTAAACAGTTGTTCGCTTAAAGATAAATAAGAAATTTAAATTAATGGCTATAATAATTATAACACTTATTTTCTTTTATTATGTACAGATAAAAAATAAACAATTTTATTGCAGTCTAGTAAACATTTGACCACTTAAAGATAAATAAGAGATTTAAAATTGTAATATCAAGACGAACTTATCTTCCAAACATATGGAGACTTCTAAAATTAATTTAATTATTTTAATTAACACTTTTGCACTTTTAGCAGTATAGTTTACATCTTCTTCCTTTCCGTCGACGATATTTAAATCTCATGCGTCTATTTATTTAATAGCAAGTTATAAAAACCGCACATTCCACAAAATTCGCATTGTGTGCCCACAATGCGGATTTTATAACTTGCTATTTTAAATTTATTTTCACAGACGAAAAGAAGTATTTTTTCTTCGTCCCATTTAAAAAACATTTTAATTACGAATGGTAACGTGTGGAGGTAGGAGTCCTTACGCGACGCTGCAGTGTGATCAAGAGTCGGCAACACGTTTACTTCTAGTTTCACGGTATTTAATAATGAGCGGCCAAAGTTAAAGTATTGAACCTATTCCATTCGTTCAATGGAATTGAACAATTAGTTTGGATTATTTACTTTAAAATTTACTTAAATCAATTTGATCGCTGTAAATAATTCTCGTAAATTTAGAATGTCATTATACTATTATCATATCTCTGTAGTTGCTCCCTTGTCGATCAATGTTCTTACTTATATCGTCTATTTTGAGATATAAGTAAAGCATTCAAAATATTCTAGAAAAAAAGAAGAGAGAGATAACCATTTCTGAGAAATAACCATTTTTATCGAAAATAACCTAGGTTCGTCTATTTAACATGAGTTGATGAAATTTGCGCTTACTAATTTTTTGAAGGTTTTAATTTAGTAGCTTTCTTTAAATTAATTTTCGAAGATTATGGATATTTCTAAACTTTTTCTTACAGCTAAAATAGATAGTTATAAACCTACTCTTCAGAAAATATGAAAAAAATGCACCTGTTAAGTGCTATTATATACTCCTGAGATCTCATTTAGGAAATTTGAAAATTCGTGCATTTGGCATCTGTCTTTTGATAGCAAATTTTGATATACTATATAATAATTACTATAAAGCACTGAAAAAATTAGTCAAAATTGTTGTTTTCAGAGTTGTGTACAAGAAAGGTTTAAAAGGAATCCTTTTTTCACAAAGTCGTCAGTCCATTAGAGTTTCCTAGCTTGGAAATAAAATAAGATAGAAACCTAAAATTTAACCATAATATATGATTCCTTGGGCAAACTGTTCGAAAGAACAAGAAAAAGGATTCCTTTTAAACCTTTCTTGTACACAACTCTGAAAACAGCAATTTTGACTAATTTTTTCAGTGCTTTATAGTAATTATTATATAGTATATCAAAATTTGCTATCAAAAGACAGATGCCAAATGCACGAACTTTAAAATGTCGGTCGACTGAAAAGAAACGATAAGGGTACATTGGGAATTGGTATTATTTTACGCCGTTGGCAAAGTTTCATAAATTACCCAATTTCTTAAATTAATTCCTGAATTTCAAAATAATATAAGATATTAATTTACACTTGATGGGATATAATAGATATATCTTATCTAGTTAAGTTTTGCTGTTTCATAATATGTAAATTTATTGTGTTTATAAAATGATAAATTTTATATATTTTAAAGATTTTCCCAAGCGTCATTCTGTCATTATTGAAATTATTTTCTTTAAACTTGTTATCGGTATACAATATTAACATAATTTTCCAATAATAAAGATAGATTTTTATCAAGTATTACTAAAAGAACATTATTTATATTTATTTCAAGGGAAATGTGAAATTAATTTTTGATGGAGTATAGCTTTCATATGTGCTTGTATTAATATTTTTAAATTAATGTAATATTGACCATGTTGCACCCCGACTGCATACTTATATATAAACTGGCATCGCTACATGAGTTCGCTCGGTAAATTTATTATTAGAAAGTAATAAAACTTAGAGCACTCGTTATGTTTTTATTACAAACATATTTTAACTTGAGGAGCTAGAAATATTATTACAACTTGACATCCGCCAGTAAGCAATTTAAAACTTGTCATGTGAAAAATAAAACTCTTATTTTAGTATGGCCTTGAGAATTATTAACAGACATTACGAAGGTCGTTTCATTGGAAATTGGGGACGTTTCAGTTGAGAATATTGATCAACTGCTCTTTTAACGCTGAGTTAGAGAACAATGTAGATTTATCTTCTGACACTAAACATACTTCCTAGATTAATTATCGCAACCTTGATTTTTTGTGAACCGTCATCTATTCTTGTTGGGCTTGCGAAAGCAAAGTGCAATTAAAAACACTTTAATACCTTATTTCATATTAGGTAGATACATGTAACCTAAAATCTAGAAATTATATATTATTGCATATTTAATTATTATGAAAATACCTTGCGACTTATGTATGATTCATATACATGCTCATAATTACAACTTACATTCGTCTGCAAAGTGGTCATAAATAACTATGATCAGAGTATTGAAGACCATATTCATTAAGGGTCACCATGAAGACCTAAAATCACACAAAATTTTGGAAACTTTTTGAAATGACTAAAAAATTGATTAAACAATATTTCACATAACAATTTTCTACGTATTCGGATGGATAAGAACAGTCCAAAGGAATTTTTCATGTGAAGCGCCGATTGTATGCAACATTATGGATATAGGGTTTTGGGATAGAACAAAACATAATAAATTTTTATCATTTATGCCATAGAGACTAGGGATTTGTTTAAACGGTAGTACATTTACGAAACAATTATTTTTTAGAAAAATTACATTGAAAATTTTGTTGTGATAAACTTTTCAGTGTTTTACTCAACCCCTATTTATATAATTCTAGATTGAATATATAAAAATTGAAAGCAAATAAGATAAAATTATTTTAGTTAGGTTATACGCCGGTTTTGAAAATTCAGTGTACATATAAACATTTTTGGGTACGCAGTATTAATATAAAATTGTTAAAAAATAATTACATTATTCTTCAGCATGAAAATTTAATAAAATTTCATTGTCTAGCAATTCTTCCACAGATGAAAAAATATCGTAAGTATTTCATGAAATATGAAATTTAGAACCATTGCAATAAAATTTCGGTAAATTTTTTACAAATTTGAGTAATTTCATAATTTTGACTGTATAATTTCTACAATTTTATATAATGTATAATTCAGAAAAAATAAATTGTTTGGGAATTCTTATAACTTTCTCTTTTAACCCATATTTCACCCGAGATATTGAATAAAAAAAATCGATAATTGTATTTACTGTGTTTAATTTTTTCGACTATTTGAATCTAGACAGATAAAATTAAACATTTATCAAATGGTATGCTATATCAAATGGTTTCTAACAAAAATAGTTGTATAGCAGAACGTACGAATGGATAAATGAGTAATCTTAAAATGGTTTTCGTTTTTCCATCTTGAGGTACGGATCCTAAAAAAACAACAAGTTATGTTTTAGCCTTAATTTACAGCGCCTATGCAGTAAAGATTTTCTTGTCCTTCTGTATTAACCTGGCAAGCTATCTTTTTGACAGTCAAAAAACTTTCCTTGTCTTTTTTACTGCACCAATGACGCTGCACTCCGCAGTTTTCATACAAGGTGTATACATTTATTTGCATAATTAAAAAGAATTTAAGCCTAAGCTCTGCTACGTAAATCCTACTTACTTAATCTCCATTATATTTTTGAAACTATCCTTTCAATTCGACATATCAATATGTGTCCAATATCCATGAATGTTATTACTCCTAATATAATTGCCAATATGCATAGCATCGCACTGATTATTTCGTCGTTGTTTTTAAACCCAGAAGAAAGAAATTCCCTGGAATTAACAATATCAAATATGTCATTAACGAGGGTGTTTGCGCCACCGTGCAAGAAACCCAACATGCAGGCGCGGACAACGATCAATCCAGCCAATCAAAGCACATCGCGTTTTTGCAGTGTTAAATTTCTTTTATTCCCACTCACTGCACTTTCGCCTCTGGACGAGGCAACATCAGCGCGGGCGCACATTCCCCTTTTCAATACCTTCAAACTATGACTTTGAATTTATACAATATTTTATACTTTACATTTCAAATTATACATTACATTAAAAATTCTACATTGAGCTTCTTTATGTTCGCGTAAATTGGCGTGAACATTGGCGACCGTGGACACGAACTCTCAGTTCCGGATAGGGGAGGCCGATTTTAGCAACTGGACAGAGTGTAACAAAGGAGAAGTACCCTTTTTCTTCATTTGCTTTCGTTATTCTACTCAATTTCCATTATTGTACAGTCCTAACTAAGTTCATTACATATTTTAAAGAAATAACTTTTTACACGTTTTTACCTCAAGGCCAATAAATTTATCATTGTACCTGTCTGATTCATATTCATTTACTTAATAATTTAATATGAATTAAAGGTAATTACCAAGCAATAGAGTGATTATTTTGTAAAATATTCAATAAAGTTATAATCCTAAATTTACTTTCAATTCAGTTGATACTAATATTATTTGCAGCTTGGAACATAAGAATATTATATTCAGTCAATGCTGATTTATACCACCGAATTATTTCAGATAAATCGCGATGATTTCGAGCTTTGTAGCGGGTTGTTCACCGAGGACTCGGGTTCTTTTTTATATTTATCCAAATTTAACAATGAATACGAATATATTCGATGATGTATCATCAAATGAAGAAGAGAAAAAGCTATTGAGAGATTTAATTAGAAAACGCAGTATTATAAAGGGGCGATTAACTAAATTTAAAGATTACATATCTGTTATACAGGGTATATTACCTCAAGTATTATCGGATTTGAAGTTTAATGAACTTATGAGAAAAATTACTAGTATAGAAACAATGTAAGGAGAATTTAAATCAGTTAAATCTCAGATTAACACCTTGGATTCTGATATTGACGAACAATTTTTGCAACGAGAGTCTATCAAAACGCTTTTCGTTAATCTATCGCTCAAACAATCATTAAGACTTCTCCTTATGATACTCCTAAAAATGATGACGTATCTCTTGAAATATAATATTCAAAAAATTTGGAAACTTGTAGTACCATTCGTTTACCTGAAATTAAATTACCTAAATTTGATAGTAATTATCTTACATGCATTCATTAATTAATTTAAATGCGTCAGCATTGACGTGATAAATAAATTTCATTACTTAAGATCTTTATTGGAAGGTGGAGCGAGAGAAGTATGAATTATCCATGTCCATTGAATTTTCAGTGGTCAATTATAAAATTGCTTGGGATCTCATTTGCGAAAGTTATAATGTTAACGTACTCATAAATAACCATTTGAAATCATTATTTAGCATTGAAACTTTGAAATAACTCTCATAAAAACTTTCGTTTTATTGTAGATCACATTACAACAAATTTAGGCTCTTTAAATTTATTGGGCAACCTACCGACAAATGGCATACATTAATAATATACATAGTGTCAACTAAATTAGATGCTGTAACCCTTTCTAAGTGGGAAGAAGTCAAATATAACACGAAGAAACATCCCTCCTTAAATGGTTGCAGAATGTTTTTACGTAATCGCGCAGATATGCTTAAAAGGTTTTATATTAGTAATAATAATAGCGCAAAAAATGCGCGCCAGGTTCGTTTTAAATTTAATAAAGATAATGTAGAAGCAAAATAGTCATTAAAATATTTTGCAACATCAAGTGACAATTAATTCCATCGCAAGGATGCTTCATACAATGTCAATATTTTATGAAGGTTATACAATTTTCGATTGTTCTGACTTTAAAGTCACCTGGGATCTTGTCGAATATACGAATAATGTACCAGTATAATCTTTATCCGCTACATCTCAATTTGTCACGATAACCAAGTACTTCTTTGTACAGCATTAGTTAAAATCCCCGATAAATTAAATAATAAACTTTACATTGATGCAAGAAGTCAGTCATCCGTTTTTACTAAAAATTTTAAGAACAAATTGGGCTTCATTCCACTTGATACGAAACCAGTTTGTATTTCAGGCATTACTAATTTTAAATTTGACATTTCGGAAAGCATTGGCATTAACCTATGTTCTTTGATTAATATATGTAATTTCAACAATAAATGTTTGGTACTTCATAAAATAACAGGTCACTTGCCAAATATTATAAGCGTATGTATTTTACAAACTCATTAGTTCTGAACAAAAACTATTAGGACCAAATTCACCAACCTTACAAAATTCGAAATTTGGTTTATTGATATTTGGGCCAGTAGATGGCAGTACTAATTCAAAAAATATTCAGAGTAATTTTATTCAAGGAATAAGTAAAATTGTTCTTAAAATTTCTATCACACCTAAATATGAAACATGTAAAAAATATTTCATTAATTATAAAACTAATCGCTTTAATGATGGTAGAGTTCCAGTTCGTGTGCCTTTGCGTGGATCATCCAAAATACTAGTTGAGCCATACTTTAATTCTAAATTTAGATTTCCAAATTTCGAGACAAATATTAGCAAAAACATGAACAGAAAACATGAGTATAAACATTTGAAAAAAAAGGGTTGTAACATTTTATTAACTAAAATAATCATGACAACAATCTAATCTTTAATAAATGAAACCTATTCGAGTACATGTAAATTCAATAAATTCAATTCCTACATAAATATTAATTAATTAATAATTGTAAACAGAAATATCTAAAAACTAAACTAAGCGGATCTTTATCACTTGATGAGATTCACCATGAAGTGCCTCAATCATTAACCTAGTGCAACGATATTAATTTCCAAATGGAATAAGATTACTTAGACATAAAAAAAAATTAAATTCAAAGTCGCCTTTATTACTATTGTCACCGTTTATTGACGGGAACGACGTGCTTTGAGTTGGTAGTCGTCTTATTAATACAGACTATGAATACAATAAAAGGCATCCAGTTCTTCATGATAATAAACACCATTTTATGCGGCTGTTAATGGAATATAAACACATACGACTAAATCATGCCTGTTCACAATTGATCCTCAATTATATGCGTGCAAAAAATTGGCCTTTGAATGGTAGACATTTAACGTAAAGTGTAGTAAAACAGTATCTACTTTGTATGCGTTTACAGTGTAAGGTTATGGAGCAATTAATGGCCAGTTTATCAGCTGGTAGGCCTGTACAAGGCTTTTTATTTCAAGTTTGTGGCGTCGAATTTGCGAGTCCATTTCACATATCAACCAAGTGCGGACGAGTTAGTTTATTTATATGTTTTTTAACCAAATCAATAAATATGGAGTAAATGATCTCACTTTGTATTCATTTATATTGTGTTTGCGTAGGTTCATATCACGTCGAGGTAAACCTCATACTATTCATTGCGATAATAGACGTAAATTTGTGGGAGCAAATAATGAATTGGGCAGAATGAGAATTATACCCATGAATTAGCGATAAACACTTTCGCTTTAGAAGAAGGCATTAATTTTTCGTTCATTCCTCCGTATTCCCTTACGATAATAGCTGAGTTAGTGGAAGCGGGCATAAAGTCAATAAAATATAATTTAAAATAGTAATGCTAATTTGACCTATGAGGAATTGGAAACATTGTTCGTGTAGATAGAAGTTGTCCTTAATTCCCGTCCAGGACTGGGTCCCAAAGGGACAGAGTCCCTTAACGACCGATTCTTACGGTCTGTTCCCCTTAACTCTGGAGTACTTCTTAATTGGCCGATTCCTCACTTCACTTCCTTCAGCATTAATACCAAAGCATTCAACCAGGTATGAGCGCATTGAAGAATTAAGACGGCATTTCTTGCTCAGATGGGGCAGCGAGTACCTGGCGAAACAGTAGCATCGTAGCAAGTAGCGTCGGCGGCAGCCTTTACTACGGGTCGGCGACCTGATAGTCCTAAAAGAGGATAGCACGCTTCTAATTAAATGGAGAATGGGACATGCCACCAAGCTGTTTCCCGGCCAGGATGGTGTTTGCAGAGTGGCCGATTTCAAGACTAGCAGTAGCATGGACTGAAGGGCCCTCAATCGGGTATACCTGTTTCTCATTGCGCTACTAGGAACGGAAGACGTTCGCGCCAATGTGATGGAGACCCGCCACGCAGGCCCGGACAATGATCAATCCAACCAATCAAAGCACAGCGCGTTTTCATGTGTTGAATTTCTTCTATACACATTCACTGCATTTTTGGCTCTAGACCAGACAATATCTGCTTGAATTTATACAATCATTTATACTTTATATTTCGAATTATATTTTACTTTCAACACTCTACATTGATTTTCTTTATGTTCGCAAAAACCCGTATTTGGCGCGAACAGAGAGTAATAAATAGTCCAGAGGCTTACAAAGAGTTTCTACTGAGTGGCTGTTGCTTCAGACCTTAAAAGTAATTACGCTGCTAGCATCAATTTCATTTTTTGTTTGAAATAACTAATATGCCTAAATGTAATTTTATTCCCTAGTTTCTCATCTACCTTCATATGAATATCGTGTAATGGCGTAATAAAGTAAATTCATTTTTTAACTTTTTTGGTCACCGAACATATTTCTAAGAAGTTTTAATAAAATTACTAACTACTCGGATCGAGTAAATTATAATATTTTTGGTTTTGTATATAAATATGGAGTATATGGTTTGCTGTTTAATTTTGCAACAAGTAAACTGGCTATGTCAAAATTTTAAGCAATTCCGTAAAGTATAATTGAAATTACTACACATGCAGTCTCATTAATAAATCAAGGCAAATTTTTGATAAATTTACAATTTGTGATGCCCTAAAACTTCTTCCTAGAAAGAAACCTACTGGAAGTTAACAAAAGTTATTCAGAGCCATAGCTATAAACACTAGAAATTGATTTGCAATTGCTGATTTGTCTTAGTGCAAATCATTGCCTATATCAATATATTTTAGTTTTTCCGACAAATTTAGTATATTCCCTAATGTTGATTTCATCAAAAGTGATTGTAACAAATAATTATTTTTTGGCCATTTCCTTTATTTTATTGAACGATCGGGCTATAAATCCGGTTCGCGATTTACTCTCTGGTATAATTTCCTAAGGGTGTTAACATGAGGTTAAAAAGATGGAATTTCTCACGAATATAATTATAACACCTTGAAATTGAAAGTTAGAGCAATTTTTTTAATTTTCATTATATTCAGCAGAATGGGCTCTTTTACCGTTACTTACTGTTCAATTTTCCTAAATAATAAAAATTGCTATGTTTCATTACTGCATGATATGGTAAAGCCGTTTAAGTTATCTCAAAAACCTGACATTTTTTAACTCTTCAAGCACCGATTATAGCGTTTTAATTTTTTTTATTCTCTTGGTATTAGCCATCAATTTCCTGAAGTTCTGCTGCCTACATTTTCATTTTCTTTAAGCATATCACATTTAAAAATAAGCTTCTTTTTTCTTGGCGACAATGATGACTGCGGGGTCGATGGCTCAGATAAAATATCTCTACACCTATATGATGACATTGATCATTCTGGCATTAACTTTATCTGAAAACAAAAATTATGTAAAAACAAGCTAAGATAGATACAAGTTATATTATAAATACTTCGTTATTATATCATTCGAAACAAGTAAATATTTACAATAATATTTCAAACTAAATATAAAAAAAACTGTTTTACCTAAAAATATTAACATGACATAAATTTTCTCTACAGTCGTGATGTATCCTGATACATTATATAGTAAATCCAAGCTTACTAAGTAGTGTGTAGCTGGTCTAATATTTGTGAAATCACTAAAGGTTTATAAGAGGTTATTTATAAATGTTAAAATATAAGTAAGGATATTCACAAACATATCGGTATAAACTCTGCAGGCGCTGAGTCTTTTTTCAAAATACGTCGATGTGCTCTTTGTACAGAACATTTACTACCAAAATGTTTACTACACATTTTTATGAGGAGACCACTTGTATCTATCAACAATCGTTGTTCATTATTGTTGTCGTACAGAATTCATTGGGAACCTTAAAAACATATCTTTGAGTAATATTTTAAATAATACTGTGGAAACCATTACTAAAGGATCGAAAGCAAATTTCACTTTTCCATGAATTGCCAATTTATTTTTTATTTTTTTTATGTACCAATATTATGTAAGGTCAACTATTATTTTAAGTACTGAATGCTTTATATACATTCAATTGTTTTAAGTTTGAATACATTTTTCCGATCTTTGCTTTATTTGAGCCCACACATTTTTTGGTCACATATATCATAAGTCTAAATCAAATACTACGTGCTTATATCGTAAATATTATAAATGATTTTTTTCGTTACATTTCACTCACTAAACATTTCTATCGCAATCTACTTTAATTTTCACTATTTAAAAATATTGATACGGATATCGACAAAATAATGCGAATCCATGCCAATTCCAAGGAATTGACATTATATTGGTTGACATAAAGTCAACCGATATAATATTAATTCCCATGTATGTTTCACGGATACAATATCTCGTAATTGTATTTACAGAATTTAAAAATAATCAATAAAACGAAAAATGGAACATATTAATCATGATATGTATATTTGACAAAGTCAAATTAAACAATAATTAGGTAGAAAATAAGTGATAACAAAGTAAGTACGTGCATCCCATTTACCTGTAAAAGTCTCTTTCTTTGGATTGTTCTTATACGTTACTTTACAATCCACTACACCAAAATACTAAAATACGGCGAGACGCTACGGAAGCAAGAGACTATCACAGACTTTTATCCGTCAAAATAGTTTTATTTTGGCAAGTATTGTCATCTCTTTTCCACTCCCAGTATTATCATAAAGAATATGTTTTCGCTCACACGCTTTGTACGTCTATTCGTAGTATATTAAGTTTTAATGTATGGCATATGCGTATTTAATTATTGTGATCACGTTGTTTATGAGTAATATAGGCTCATAACCTATTGGTGATTTAAAATTAAATTGTGTTGCGAAGAAAAGAAGACTTTATCAAATTTTACATCGCAATATATTTACCTTATTTTCAACGTTAATCTTTAAGGGCGTATAAGTCAAGGCTTCACTAATTACTTTGAAAGAAATATAAAATAATAAACTAGATTTATTATTGCACTTGAAAAAAATATCTGCAAGGAATTATAATAAAATTATATAATTATATCTTGCAAAGATTAATAATTAAGGCATGGAAATAAACTACTAATGCAATTTTTGTATTACATAAAATATTTATAAACACATGTACATTTACTCAAAAAAGAACATATGATCGTTAAAATAAATATTTTACGGATCATCTACACTTCAGTCAAATTATCTTATTTTTTTACGATACACGGGGATAAACGCATTTGAGAATCCGGCATTCTTCCACCCATTACACTCAAATTAATATCCATAAAAATGTAATAAATAGCTTCATTATCCCTCCCTTCAAATTCACATTCATCTTATTGCGTTGTTACTGCTGATTATACTATCGTACAAATAATATTGCTTTCGGAATCAGGAATAATACTTCACCATTATTAAATGCAGCCGGGCTCGTTTAGGTTTATCCTGTAAAAAAGTGCCAAGTTTCTTGTCGTCAGTAATTTGCTGCATGATATTGAATTTATCTTTTGTTAATTTTCTTATTTTTAGTTTGACGTGCATTTTAGTCTTTATATTTCCTCCGAATATTCTTTCCTCCGAATATTCAATATTTACATTTTTCCTTACAATTTGTGTAAAGTGAAAAATAATGTTATGTATATTTTAATTTTCCACATATATATTTTTTTCGAAAGTACTACAACTTGATTTTAGTTCATACTATGTCTATGTATGCTTTGACGTTACCTGTCGTTGTCGTCTTAACTTAATGTTGTATGAAATAAAAGGTTAAATCGTTGTATCACAATTAAAAACCGCCATATATTTGAAACGTTTTGACTAAATATTTGCTTTCATAAGATATATACTGGTTGACTTTTCAATTAAGCAAAAAAGTATTAAATATAAAAAACACAACGTAAGTTATATTTGTATTCGATAGATACTGTTCCAAAAATTATTAGGACTTGCAGAAATTTAAAAATATCTTGAGACATTTTTTCCTGAGTGACGTTTAACCTTTTTAATATGCTAATAATAATAAGCCACGTCTCATTTCTGTGTACCGCAACTGTTAAGATATACGGGTTAAAGACTTTTGCCTTCAAACTATGGGGTATTAAGAGGTGAATACACGATGAAGTTATCCGAACGCTGTCTAGCTGAGTTAGGTTTTCTCATTGACTTCTTTCTCGAAGCTAGATTTATATGGCTAGACTCTTTGTTCTAGGTATGCATAATGATCAACAACTTGGAAAGAAACATGCCCAAAATATACCGGCACAGGTGCGACATGAAAGTTAGATATGATCATATCTTGTGTCTGTTCATTATAAGACCTATATGTTGGGAAACATTGTTTAGGTCTCTGAAGATTGATGACTTTGCTATGACCATTATATCTCTGAAAAATCGAAGGTGGGTGATATATTTCTTATTCACATAGGTTCAAAAACTATTCCAAGCTTGAAGAAATTGTTTAACGCTTGTGTGAAGCGTTTCGAAGAGTTTATATCTTCTTGCCTATTCTGCAGGGAACTGAGCGCTAATGAATAAATACTCGTATATTTATCAAATAGGAGAATTAGTCGTAGCCATCATATTTGATCAGCAGATTGCTATAGGTTATTGTTGCGCAGAAAGATGTTACAGCCTTTTGTCTGGTTTATTATTTTATCTATTATACCAGTATGATTGGTTTATTCAAATAAGGATAAGAGAGCTTATTATGAAAATCACTCAAAGAAATACTTCTAATAGTACGCTGTTTAAAATATTTTTTTAGTGTAATTTATGAACGGTTATGACAGTAAGAAAAATTTACAAGTACACATGATTTTAAGCAATTCATGAAAAATAATTATGAAAATAAAAGAAGGGCTCATGTTTAACATAATTTTCATACGTTTTTATTTTTATGGTGTGAAGCTAACCTTAAAAAATTAAGTCGTAAAATTAAATGGAATAAAGTTAAATTTGAAAAGTATTGTAAGATTTTTTGTATTCTAAACTGAAAATTTGCAAATTTCATTTTAACAATATTCCATGAAATAGATATAATATACATATGTGTGTGGACATTTATATATATATATATATATATATATATATATATGTATATATATATATAAACATATCTATATGTATATATATATATATATATATATATATATATATATTAGGGTGTCCCTTATATCACCGATTTTTATTTCTTTTAAATATTGTAAGATATGCGTTACGCTCTAATTCTTTTTATAGTACTAAAGGCTACCTTCGTGCAAAATTACATCGTCATATGACAATGGCAACCCGTGCCGACAAGGCATCATTGTTTTTCTAAAGAACGGTTTTAGAAGACTTAGTTGCATGTAAGCTATATTATGATCAAAATACATATTTTATAATAGAAAACAGTGGAATATTAATTTAGGTTATGTATTTATTTATAAAATTGAAAAAGATATATAATTCAGGATTCAGGATACTTTTTTTTAAGCATATTTCTTGCAATCTGGGTACAATTTTCTGTGTTCTTGTACACAACGTAACAATAACTGTTTTTGTTCTTCTGCAGCAGTTATTAATCCATGGAAATCTTGCATGAGCTTCACGCCTCTCTCTGCTGTGTCATTGACTGCCTTCAAGTGCATAACTTTTTTTTAGCTTCCTGAAGGAAGGGATTTGTTTCCATGAAGAGACGTCTTCTTGGAGAAAAGCGTTATCAATTTTTAACCGCGATAATAAATTTGTGCTCTTGATGGTCACGAAATCACTCAAACGTTTTCCTGAATCAATAAAAGAAATATATTAACAAAATTATCACATTTTCTAATGATAACTTGAAAAAAACACTTCTTCAACACATTGTACAAAGTAGCAGATATTTCTACCTTCGATGGAATATATCTCTTCCCAAAATCATACAAACTTTCCCTTTGTAAATTCGATACGATATCAGCTTTGGTTTGTGTATCAACTTCATCATCAAATAATGAAAATAAAACTATTTCTTCTGGTAAATACCACAAGTGTTGGCTGAACTTGGTCAGAGCTGCTTTAGAAATCACTTGGTCGACTGTTTCGTAGTTTTTCAATGTTTTTAAGAAACATAAATCTTGATTCGGGGCTTTTACCGCCAAATTGCACTCAAGCCAGGGCTTTACATAAGCCATTGCAATAAATAAGCTAATATCTTACAGTGCTCGTTTGTCCTTAGCACTCATTTTAAACTGTGATTGCAGCAAGCATATCTTTAAAGAGTAAATAGTTCTTGTCATCCATCTTGCATCACATGGCGCCAGGTGGTCTGATTTTAAATTTCTTTTCATTATCTCCCCCCAAAAACACTATACATAGTTCAATCAACTCCCGATAATCGTCAAGTATAATAGATTTCAGTAGTTCTTTTTTATAATAATTAATAAGTTCGTTAATCATCGTTTCACAAAAATATTTCTTTGCGAAATCAGTACATGTTTCGGTAGCAGTTGCATTAACGTTCTTCCAATTGTCTCTAAATTTTTAAATAATGGAATATCGAGATTGCTAGTAACTTGATGGATCTTTGATTCAAACACATATTTCAGTACTAGTTCATACATATGATGGTGGCAAGCAAAAAGTAACAATTCCCTTTCTAATTTTTGCTCCAAGAGCACACAAGCCCCATTTAAGCGGTCTGTATTAGAAGCCGTTGTGTCGCAGCACATAATCTGTACCTTGTCATTGAGATCCTAATCAGAAAGGGCATTTAAAACAGCTTCAGCTTGATCTTTGCCAGTAGAACTATCGAGTTTTGGCACTGCTAGAAGTTGGTCTTTTTCTCCGAATGAAATGAGAATTGGCAGGCGTTCTTCTTTTCAACTTGTCACATTTAAACCGGGCAGTAGCTTTCCATCCCAATGAATAGTTACAATTACAGGCACGTTGTTCTGAAAATCAGTTTTTATCGATTTTGCTCTCTCTTTTCTCATTTGGGTCCGAATTCGTTGAATAGAAGACTTGTTGATAGGAAAGTCTTCACAACTGAGACCAAGTGCTTCTACAACAGCCTGAAGTATGTAAACAGAATCCCTTACACTTAGTTGACATCTGTCTAAAGCTGAAACTAGTTTAAGGGTAATAAAACACGTCGTTCCTCTTTTCGTAGCAGCTGGCGAAATCACGGATTGCGATTGCGAGGTGGAAGGTAAATTTTCTTCCGAACTTTCGTTAGAACTGGTAGACTGTTCGTGAAGGTCTTAATGTAGGATAGAGGTGTCTGAAGTCAATAAATTCATATCAGTCAAATGCTTTAGTCTTTTTTCCTCTTCTCCTAGTTTTCTCTGCTTTAATCTTTCTTCTTTCTCAACTAACTTTTTGTCAATACCCGCAAAATGTTTTGTCTTCCTCTATTCTGATACTTTGTAGAGCTTCGGCATGCGCGATATCAAATAAATTACCTAAATCTTTTTGGAACTTCTCCTCGCGGTGCTTATAAACGTCCTGTGTTTTTTTACAGTTTTTTTGTAGCTCTCTCCAAACATGGTAAAGATCAACAAGTTTTTTCACACAATTAGGTATAGCTCTGGTAGATATTCTAGCTTTTTCTCAAAATATGATGCGCTCACGAATCACAAGATTTGCACTTTCATTAACAGTAAATTTTACCTCGCGAATATTAAAAAACAGAACTGAGAGAACTTGACGATTAGACGGCAACTTTGCACCCGTTATTTGGTGATTTATCTCACCAACCAAGAAAATATTATTCTTATGACTTCTAAGTTCCACTGACATCTTGAAAATAAACTATTATACACGTTAATTAAGCGATACGCCGGTGAAAATTCGGAAACAAATGACTACAAGAGCGAGTACGCGCCGGTCATCCGCGTTACTTGTATGAACATGTTTCGCGCTCAACTCGGCACGGGTTGCGGTGCTTCAAATAAGATAAATATTTATTTTGGAGTGTTTTATGGCCAAATGAAAAAAAATTGAAGGTATGCGTTGCAAAATAAAAACTTTGAAAAATAAGGGACACCCTAATATATATATATATATATATATATATATATATATATATATAATATATGTATATATATATATATATATATATATATATATATATATATATATATATCTATATATATATTTATATATATATTTTTTTTTATGTACCAAAATAGACCAGTACAGGTGCTACATAAACGTTAGAGATGATCATGTTTTGTGCATGTTCATTATAAGACCTATCTGGTGGAAAACACTACTTCGGTCCCCTAAGACTAATGACTCTGCCATAACTACTGCCACTTACATGTATTTCAAGGAATATTTTATTATTTTATAGAATGTTGTATATAAGTATGGTATATATATTGTCATGAAATAAATTATTTCTAGGAAGCCGAAAATATATTTTGACAGGTCTATTGAAATACATCTATTGAAATACACAATAATCTAAATATTAGTCACATTAAGATAATGGTAGTGTAATAAGAGCATCCAGTTAATGGCGAAAAGCTATAAATACACAAGCTTATAAATTATTTACAGAGGTATACATAGCTATAATTGTAATATTATTTCGATGGATAATATTTACCTCATAAATAAAACACTTTTTGTTCAGTACTGAAGAAATAATGTACCCATTATTAATAAATCTTCAAATCACGTTGAAATTATTCTTATCTGCTGTCATTTAAATATTATTTTATGGTCTAAATTTTAGTGTAAATAAACGATAATAGATGTATGATTTGGATCGATTTAGGGGGGCAAAATAGTTTTGGATGTTTCATAGTTCGTGAAAACTATTTCGACATTTAAAATTAATAAAAGGAAGAAAAAGAGACTGACGAAACAAAAGGATTTTCTTCACGTTTGCTTTAGTACAAAATGTTAAGATTACTTTAGACAGTCTCTCCAAATATTCAAGTGTCCAAATATGCAGTGGCTTCCAGTTTACGTCAAATTTCTCTGGTCGAGTGTATTTTACTCCACTCCAGTACCACTGGAGTATTGTTACATGGCGGTATTTATATGTGAAAATATTACTATTATGACGTACGAATTACGTGTAATATATTTGATACTATCTAGATTGGTTGTTTAGAGATATATATTAAAAGAATTATGATTAAATAAAGCAAAACGAGGAGAAAAGTAAGTTAAATATAGTTGAAAAGACAAATTAGTTTTCATTGTTTTTGACAGTTCCAATTCCATTTTAACATGTATGAAAATTTCCATTTTAAAATATATTAAATTAATCGATGCCTAATTTGATGAATTTAACTAACTGGTCGAAATTATTCTTAATAAAGGCATATTCTATCTTACTACATCATACCAACTCCAATAAATTCTCACTAAAAATTTCGTAAGAGGCAAATATTGATCACTATACACTATTCGAAATGACCAAAATGTTTCTTTAACTATGTTATACCACTTGGAAAATAATTTTAAGCCGCTTTGCGCTGCGTGCATCCAATACCGAACGTTAAGGTGTATTTAAAAATAAAATTGAAAAGCCTAAATAATGTTATAGAAACAAAAGAATTCCTGTTGGTTCTTCTTCCAAATTATAATGGAGAAACGGATCAAGGACGTATAGACGGAAATATTTTTGTTTTCATTATACAAGTGGTATTATGAAGTCACGAAAATATAGACTCAGTATTTAATTTTCCTTCATCAGATGGCGCTGCGTATTTTAATTTCTACCCATAAATTTGTAACTATAACTACGTGCCCGAAATCACGGGTAAAAGCTAGTGTATCATAATATTTTCGAACACGACCTCTTCTTTGCAAAATATAAGCCTCTAAAGCATTTGACGAGTATTCTAATTCTTTAACAATTTTTTTCTGATTCTGTAGATATGAATGTCAAGAATTCGTAAAAGATGAGGATTATGGCATTTGGAAATATTTTGAGATACAATTAATTCCGTCAATTTTTGTTAAAAAATTAATAAGATCTAAGCAAATTTATTATTAGATTATAATTCTTTTTTGACGATTAATTGTAGGTGTCTACGAAGATAACTTTGTCTGAAATAAAAATAAATTATATGTAGTATTTGATGCATACTAATCGCTCCTTTTACCCTGAGGTACAATTTGTCTCTCTTCAAATACTAAACCGCAAATAAAATGACATTGGTCGATTTTTATTCATTTATTACGGATAATAAAATGAAATTTCTACTACTCATACGGGTGAATATTTTTTATGTGTTGAGAAATGGAACAGATCTGTAAATGTATCGGTTGTACGTTTCATTCTCCCTGTCCTCCTCTCATCAGCATACAGTTTTCCCCATCTTCCAATGGTCGCTCTGTTGATTTCCCATTGAATAAGGATGTCCTTTAGTGACATATATAATATACCTCGCATCAAACGTGACCCACTTTGTCGATCATGATAAATTTAACTATGAATAATTTACTTTCACTTTTGATTGCCTTTACTTGCCATCGGTTTTTTATATACTCTAGATCAGAGTTGAATTTGCGTAAAACATATTTAAAACTTAATTTCATCAGTATTCATTACAAAAGCAAGATTGTGAGTCAAATTATTTTTGCTGTTTACAATACTGTAAATACTATATAGAAACTTTAATGATTCAATGATGGAGTTTGAATGTTTTAATTTAATAATTTTAAACGAAATGTTATATAAAACAGCATACACCAAGTAAGTAATAGAGGAAAAGTGGGATATTTGCCTTAAGAGAATTGAAGAATCCGCAAAGAGCATTAGCAGGTGTAATAACTATACGCGCTAATGCTGTTTGGGGATTTAGAGCGTGCGAAGTTTATGATACTACTCCTGAAACCTTCTTGGCAATTTCGGACATGTCTTTAGACAATGGCGCCTGTTTGAACATGAGGAAGATTCGGCTAATGAGTATGTTAGCTCACCACATTCACCGCGCACTTATTATAGTATGTCAAATCTGTCTAATGATTTTCCTGCTAATCCATTTTTAGCTCAAAGGGAAAGTCCTTTACCAACAAAGCTAGATAGTTTTGAGATTAATGCTATATTGAAATGGTTTTCTCTAAATTTAATTATTCATAATTTAATACATTAATAGAATAGGAAACAATCTACGTGTTTTGGCAGATATTTCTATTACCAAAAAATGAAGTACAATTTTGTAAATCTTACTAAACTAAAATTGAAAAGTGCGCGAAAGTATTTAAGAAAAGACTTGGAGTGCTTTAGAGACAAAGAGGAGAATTCAGATTTAGAAGAAGCAGACATGAATGATACAAAAAGTCTCGAAAATATCGAAAAAAAAATTATGACCGTTGGACACTTACAGAACCTTGTAAAAAATATAATATGACCGTTAGTTGCAAGCAAGTATTCATTTCGCAGAGTTCTGATCAAGGTAAATATAAAATGAATACCAGAGAACAATTAATGGCTGAAGAGTGAGTAGGAGAATACTTTGTCGTAGTTTTGTTTAATAATAGTTAAATGCTTAAACTGTTTTAATATACATGTGGGACTAAAACTCCTTGCAAAGTTTCACAAGTCTGTGGCAAAAAGGTACCTCGGGGCGATGCCAGTCATACGTTTATAACTATTAACGCTAAGGGAAGTTTTCACTATATGTTATATACGAAAAGAGTGTATAAACTTTAAATCGGCAACATTCATTTACATTACTGGATCATTATAAATAGTCTTTTTAAAAAAAATGCTTTATTTGTTTAATACGATATTTTTTAATTATATATATATATATATATATATATATATATATATATATATATATATATATATATAGTATACTGTGTCAATTGTGTAAATTCAGAATGGAAGTTTCGTAACTTCTTTGGTTATAGTAATTTCAGGGATAGAGCTGATATATCTATTTGCTAGAAAAGGAACCTAGATTATAATGCAAATAGCTCAAAATACAGCCCCATGGGTGAGGTTAAACTTAGAATTCCTAGAGTTTGAGTACTCTAGGCGACGTAAATACCTTAATAAATTCATAAATCAATTGCAACTATTGTATAGCTTGTTTTCAGTTGAACCTTTCTAAGTTTCTGTTTTTTCTTATACCATAGGACCATTTTATTTTCGATGGAACGGTAAAAGTGAAGAAAATATTGCAATCAGTCTAAAATTCAAAGTTGGTCCTTTGAGAGATGGATTCTAAATCATTAGTACTCAAAACTCGTAAATAAAAAATTAATGAACTGGCATTTCCAATCATTTAGTGCTTACTTATTGGACGGATTGGAATAAAATAAAAAAAATTACTAGTTTTTCGGACAAAATATATGACGGTGCGTAATGAGGGATAAAGAATGCATAAAAAGTTAAAAAAGAGTAGAAGAATAGAAGAATCAAAATTAGTTATTATCAGGAAACTGATCAATGTCATAAATATTAACCAGAAAATGTATTATAATTCCAACATGAGCTTTGCTACTAACTGTCATATAAAGTTGCCAAGTTTCGTTATTATAAATTAATCGTTTTTGTTATTATAATATAGCATTCTGCAAGGACAAAACATTAAAATTCATTCGTCTTTTACCTCTTTTTATTTACCGATGTCTATGTTGGTAGAAATCTATTAATTCGAGGTTTATCCAAAACTTATTTAAGCAAAGACGTAAACCACATAAGACTTCACATAAGTACATTTATCTGATTAGGATCGAATATTACATGATTATAAAATATTTCAATTTAACATAGCAAAACAATTCCTCTGTTAAAAATTTTCGAAGAGTAAACTGTATTCTTCTTGTTGCGTTGCATACTCCGTTGCTTCATGACTGGTGGTAAAACACATAATATTTATTTCTCGGTTAATTCAGTGGCTCCAGTAATAATATTAACGTAATTTATTCAGAACAAAATATGTTCAAGTGAATTATTTGGAAATGATCGGTGAAATTAGCAATAACTTATTATTTATTTTTTTTAATTAACAAACTAGTCTTGTAAGATTTAATTGACCCTGATGATAAGTGTATAATGGGAAGGTTTTCATAATAATGTGTTTCTCTTCTTCTTCCAAAATCCTAACTTTTTCTCTTGTTGAAAGAATTCAATATAATAATTGCCTCTCTTTTCAAAATTTTGCATTAGTATGTTTTTAGGGACAAGATGCCCACATATATTTGAATGATTAGGCAAATAAAAGACGTACATTTGTGGAATCGATAAGGTTATTAAATTTTTTTGCCCTATTTACCCATTTAAAGATATCAGATTTTATATGAAGTGTATTTTTTCACTTGTATACCTTATTCCACTATTTATACAGAGTAATATTTTATTCATAACTACATTTTTACATTCAATCATTGTAATTTTTTGTTTATCTCTCTATTTCTTATTTATTTATTTAGTACATTAATGTGCACAATTTATACATATGTCAACTTGTACTAAGACATCATTATATACGTCTTCCAATGTATATCATGATTAAGTTTGTTTAAACAACTGTTCTTCTAATTAGTACTTTGAATAAAATACGAACTTCCGATATCAATATCGTTTTTAAAAAATAGATCCAAGATACAAAATTGCGTATGCGTACTGCTTTCGGGAATAAAAATGGTCGACGTAAAATAATATTTTATCTCGAGATTAAGCCAGCCTCAATTGTTTTGTAAGGATAATATGCATATTGTATCATTTAACAGTTTTTAAACTATAAACAAGCAGTATTTATTTTACCTCCCGGTAGGAGATTTGATAAAAATTATATTTTCTTAATAATATTTTAATCAATTATTCTAACAGATCAACATCTGTAAAGTTTCATCAGATCAGAGTTGAACAATGAACTGAAATTGCAAAATAAGCTAAGGGATCATCGCGTAAGTTTACTGTTTGAGTAATTTTTTTACATGCATTTCCATGTTAAATATTAGTGCGAAGATATTAAAAATTAAGGCTTGAGAACTTCTTGAAATGTTTATGGATTATACCTTACTCGTATGTATTTCTTGGCCAGAAAAAGTATTTTCAAATATTGTAAACGGCCTTAAATATAGCTCCCAACGAACTATAATTAAACAAAGAAGTGAAGTTTATTTTAGAAAAGCTTTAGTTCCATATCCAGATGGCAAAAATAAATTGATAACAATATAAAAAATCCATCTAATACATTAACCGTTCGATTTTTCTTCCCGTTTTTGAGTCACGATAATAACTAAATAAAATTTTCGCTATAACATTCATTTGTAAGAAGTTCAAATTAATATCTTGTACCTTTAATTAGTGACGATAATCGGTCATTTTGTTAAGTTTTTAATAAATCGTTATAAATCACTAATTACTTTATTATTAGTGTATTACGCTTTAGGTTTACTTTTATTATCATTATATCAGATAGAACCACCAAGTGGCAATTTTAATATGCTTATATTCAATATTTTGGTTCTAAATATATTAATTTTATGGCAAAAATAAATTTAAAGCTGTAACTTTTGTAAGATATTAATGATATGTTTATTATTACTTAAATGATAGTAAACTTCTTCATACGGTTCTGACGTCAAAGTATGAGGAAATTCCAGTATAAATGTAATATAAATGAATACATAATTACGATTGCATTTACTACAACAAGTACTTAGATATAAATTATCTAAGTACTTGACAAATGGAACATTGGGAGAAGGCAAATTCATCTTTTTATCCCAATAGCAAAAGAAGAGATACATTTGATGACATTGTTTTCTTTTGGCGAATTTTTAATAACAAAAAAGGTTTTAATTGTTGTTATAGTAACGAACAGCTATGAATATGTTTGTATTATCCAAAAATAATAAGATTTTTTTCCAAAACTAATAAGCAACTTTCTTGAGTAGGAAAAAACACGTAATTATTTATCAGATCTACGCCCCTATCGCCACCTCCTTTCGCATAGGCGTCCGGCTCCACTTCCGTTAATCGAAAGATTGGGTTAATTGAATTTTGTAAGATAAAAATATCAGCAATTTCTTCTGCTATTATAAATCTCAGTTTTGATTGATTGACTATAAGATATATGAATATTATTAGAATGAAATCACTCAGCGGTTCTTGTATTACCGTAATTTATCCGCATACCTTGATCTGAAGCACAGTACGTTTGGTGATTATTTGAATTGCGAAATTACTGAATACAGCTTTGTTTTTCCGTTAAAGAATATTCTTCAGTGAAATTTTCGGACTGAATGTGATTGTGGCACAAAAACCATTCATTGTAATTTCATTGTGAAAATCATCACATTGGCAATTTTGGCTTGTTTTCTTGGAGAACTCTAAAATTATAAATGGTGAGTGTTAGGAATAAGAAATTCCGGAGAGGCATTGCTAATCTTTAATGAGTATTACAATCCCATTCACCATTTCTTTTATCCAGAATTGGTGGATTTCAAAAAATTGCTTAAACCATTTGGTGAAAAAATGTGTGAAATTTAACTAGATTGATGAATTTTTGTCATTGATGATAACATGGTGGTGATAACAAAAGCTAAAACTCGGTACAATCAAAATTATAAAGTACATATTTCGACTGGTTCGAATAACATTATTTTTCATGTGATGTCAAAGTATTAAAGATATATTTTTACTAGTGCATCCCCTTGAACAAAAGAAATAGTAGATGGCATTTCTCTACATTATAAATATCAAAGTTGGTCAATACTTTTGGAAGGAATTACATTACCTTTTCCTCTAATATTGTAAAGCTACATATAATTAACATTATATGAATATTTACAATAAGTTCATGCATATATAAATTATTTATAACCGGATATTCACATTTTAGAGAGTATTGACATTTTACGAAATTTCGAAAAATAAATTAAAAAGATCATTTTTTCCTTGAGTTAAGTTCACGATATCAAAAGAATTTGTTAACATTCTCTAGAGCTGCTGTTCCAATTTTTTCGTGTTTACTTTTTTACTCATTAGTTCCAGATATTCCTTTTACGTGAGCCTTACACTACCCGTACATTCAGTATTTACAAACTACTCCCTATCTACTTTTTTTTCAATATTTTTGACATTTCAGCAAATTATTTCTGTCAACTTTTCAATGAGGTTTAAATATATTTAATAAAAGCTACAGTGGGTTTCTCTAACGCTATCATCTGAACAGTTATTAGCCAAAGCACTTGGCAGAATTAGAAACATTTAGGATTAGAATAATTTAAGGTAATTTTAGATTCAATGATATATGCATTTAATCTTATTATTTTATTGAGTTTTTATATCCGGTCACGTTTGCAACTGACTGCATGTTTTTATTCGTATCAGTTTTTTATTTTCTCGTTGGATTATCTCTAGAAACATAAAACAAAATATCATAGTCATTCCAGTAATTAGTCCAAATTTTCGTGGATAAATTACTATAAGATATTGTGTCTCTCTTTTCTTTTGAAATGTGTAACTTAAGACAAAATAATTTTTGTGTTCTTTTAGCTTAAGCATTACAAATGCAATATATTTGTAGTTTGGTATAAGCTGAATTCCATGGGTTCCTGAGTAAAAATAAGTTACCACTCTCGAGATATATCATTTTTATAATGACGCAAGGAGTATACGTCCTACTGTATATAGACACCGGACGCCGCGCAAGTCCACTAAAGCAATACACGATACGATGTGATGAACCCCTGATTTCGCATAGTATATTGAGCTACCATATTTCACAGAAAGACCCATGCACGCACATGATCACACACGAACACACATATGAACGCACGTCATAGAAAGGGCTGTAAACAAAGGATGAAAACTAGGAATGAAAACAACGTCTGCGCAACAAACTCCGTATTGATGCTGCTCTTACAAAATATAGATGACTTAATCTAATGTTATTTTATATTGTTTTTTGTTTAAATTACAACGGCGGGTAATAGTTACTACCATATATTTATAAATATAAGTGTGGCTGTAACTCGCATGAATGCACGCATGGCGACAAGCGTGCTCATGCTCATTTTGTTTAGTAGTTTTTTTAATAAGTGACGTTTGTTTTTTAATATGAATAAAAAATTAAATAGGCTGAAAATAATTTTTTTATATTATTGGAAATTACATCACATCATGACCGTGACTATAGCGCTACATGCAAAAAAATCTGTCTAAACATATCAAAACTTTCCCGTTTGGAAAACCGGACCTGATCGAAGCGTGTCGTGTCGAGAGTTAGGCTCTCTCGATCACAATATTATCGGCACGAGACTGTCCGTGTATGGTATTCTTCGATGCTAAACCGTTACGAGCAGTCAGTCTGAAGGCATGTTAATTTGTTGATTCTGGTCAGTGAATTTGGACTAAAAATTATTTCAACCCGATTACATGCATTTTTTTAAACTTATGAAAAAATTAAAATTTTTATATGATAAAGTCATACTAAATATACGAATAACGTAAAAAAGACCTTGCTGGGAATGAAGTTTATGGGCTATTAATTAAACAGATTTATGTCATTTTGATTTCTTAATTAGGTACTGTATTTTTATATCGAAATTAATAGATACGGTAAATATTACTTATTAAGTTAGTCCAAATTACTTTGTGGAGAATTAAAAAGTAGTAAATATAACCCGCATTTGAAAAGCAGAGCAGATTATATTTTATCATGTGATATCAGTAACTATTTAAAACTTGTGGCTTCCTATGTTTTGGCACTCACTATTTTAAATAGGGTATTTGAGTATTAAATTATCAGAAGTTATTTCGACCACGCGTCGTATTTGAGATTGATGTAAACTGATGTTTTTCAGTTTCATTAAATTATCGTAATTCTGGTTAAGATATGTTCATGGTAAATATTTACTAGTCAAAATGTTAAATCTGTTTCGATAAAAAGCTCTTCGTAATTTCATTATAGCAAAAATAATGCCATCACTACTCTTTTTATTGACACCAACATCTATTACAATAATAACATGTTTTCTGTTTGTAGGGCAATAAGAAAAGTTCAATTTAGTCCAAAATGTCTATACTAATTTACCATTTCTGACGGTAAACACCATATATATATATATATATATATATATATATATATATATATATATATATATATATATATATATATATATATATATGTATATATATAATTGCAATGGAAGCATCTATCACTCACGTTACGTCTTATGGATATTACTATCATGCAATACCGAAAAGCAATGGATCTTGATGAATCAGCTATTGCTAAATACTTGTAAATATACATTAAAAGACTAATGTTAATTATTATTACTATCTTCAAGAGGCTGCAAAAAAGTAAGAGATGAGTGTAGAAGGATATTAAATATAAGAAAATTCTAAAGTGGGTAAGTAGCACCAACGTTGAAGCAATGGAAATATTGAAATAATATTCACTTCTCACATCAAAGGTATAAGTGTACACATATATAGTATATAATTATTATAATAAAGGAGAGGGGCGGGATTAAAGAGGAAAGACCACCAAATGGAAATTTGAGGTGTCGAATGGGAGTTAAGAGAGTAAATTTCTTGTTTCCGACAATCTTTGAATATATTAATTGACGGTGCTTTCCAGATATCAGAGTTCGACTAATTCCATAGTTTGGCTATAAGAACATTAAAGGAATATTCACATAAGAAGGTATCATTTTTTAGGATAAATAGAGTAAATAGATTTTCAAAATGAAATCCAAAGTTATAAACAGTCAACATCTGAGAAACTAGCCTTCAGAAAATTTGGGCTATGATGAAACTTCAACAAATGAAAAGGAAGGCAAAGAATTTGCAGATTACACTGGCAGAAATTCTCTAATTAGATAAAATGAGTCCTGCAATAAAACTGATGGTCAAATTTCTTGAGGTGGAAAATGCAGGAAATTTACGGATTTTGAAGTCTTTCTAATTTATTTAAGCACTCCTTTGTGAGATCTAACTGACGTATCACCTTCATGATTAGATAAAAGTAGCAAGAGTATCTAACACTCTCGCTGCTTTTTCTCAATTATATTTCTTTATAAATTTGATATCGAATTTAAAAAAAACCCTTGGCTATTAATAGAAATAGCCTAAGATTATTTAGATTTATTACCAATCCATTTTTCGATCAATCAAACAGGAATCCGCCTTAATTATTAATGCAATTAATGCGGATTTCCATTTGATCGAGAAAATGCACAAGGATAAGAATGAATGTATATCTCTATTTGGTTTCACTTATTGTTTCATATCCAATAATTTTTTATTTAAATAACGATATAGACGGCCTATTACAATAAAATTAATAAACATTTTATAAATCACTAATTGAATATTGTTTTCCTGAAAACCAATACCTGAAACCAATGAATACCTGTTTTTTCGACGGATAATTTTTATTATTAGAGAAAAACAGTCTTTCATCACATGCTGGTTTTGGTCACTCGATTATCCACATTCCATATTATTCCTCTCAATTTGTCTATTCGCTAAATGTTCAAACACGTGTATACTTTATATTCGACATAGTTTTCTGTGTCTAATAGGGACACTGAATCTCTTCGACAATCTCTGAATCTGAGATGTGTTATCATTCAAATCTGTACCCCAAAACATAGCGAGCGTTGATATTTAAAAAAAAATAATAAGAGTTAATTATCTTATTTATATAGCATTCAATAATTTTAAAAACATTAATGACTTTTTAACGTATATATTATTTACGAGTCTTCGAAAATTTTGTTTTTTATTTTGTTCTGGATGAACAATTTCCACTTGACCATAGCCATTTGCTAATGTATTTAAATAAAAAAATATTAAAAGCCAGAGTTTTTAAAGAAATTAGCTGACTTTTTATAGCGTCGTTTGTAATGCTTTGTTTAATTATCCATTTTTTAAGTTACCCAAGGTTAAACTTCGAATATTCCATGAAAGTTTCATTACCAAATTGTGAACACAAATTTGTTTTTCAGAATATTGTTATATTTGTTCAAATAAAAAATGTGTCAAGAAATAATTCGTCGAATTGAAATATTTTTTTGGAAAACGAATTTTCTACTCTAAATTGAGTTAAACAAAAATACAGATAGCATTTGAATTTTTCACATAAAAGATTCGAGGAAATTAGTTTAGAAAATTTAAAAGAAATGGTAATATCATATCATTTTTATGCAAGCAATTGAAGTTGTCTTTGAATACCCACGTTATTTATTAAAATTTAGATGCTGATATAAGAATAAATAAATACATTAATATTATTAACAGACAAATATGAAAACAAACCCACGCACGATACTTCCCGTGGCAACTTGTAAACTCATGATTACTTTGAACTTTTCCAATGCCGCCCCGGATGCTTAACTTGCGCCGCGCCCATTGTCCAGTCGACCTCAGCCGGATGAAAATACTTGACCAGTAAATAACTATACGCAAGATGATGATTAATGGACATTCTCGTCAAAGAATTCTGATTCCTAATGGCATTTTGGTTCAGACGCCTAAATTTCATTGCTACGTCGATGATGCAGAGGATTTTGTGAAATTTTATAATAAAGTCAGTAATTAAGGTATACTGAAATCAAGTAAATATTTCCTAATCGATATGTTCATTTCAGGAATCGAATCGTTCTTTACCGTTAAGTCAACAATATTTCATTGTAATCTTTTGCCGTGTTAAGTAATTAACAATAACAAAACTTAATATAATATCATTGAATATATAACAGATTTATTCAAAGAAGATTATATGCATCAGTGTTCATAATAATATATTTTATGTAAAAAATAACAGTAATCTATTAAGCACAACAATGCTATTGAAAGTTTTTTATCAATTTGTTTAAAGTTATAATTTTAGAGAAAAACTTTCCACTGATATGGCACTTAAAGAAATAATTGAAAAAATTAAAAGTTATTTTTGTCTAACTATTAAAACAATGAATGAAGAGGTACTCAATTTGAGTAAGTTCACTAAATTAAGACTTCTTCTCGCTCGATCGATTCGTTGAGTAACCACTCAGGTATCCAAATTTAAGTAGTAGTTGTCAAAATATGAACAGGGTTCGATTGCAAGAATTAAACATTTATCTTAACATAAACCTGTAAAAGTGAAGTAGCTAAAAAGTTATTTTTGGTTGTAGCTATTAAATCATCTCATTTTGTACAAGAATAAAATATAACAATAGGTTTGTTTACGGCTCAGGAAATGTGATTTGAACTATATCGAAATGCTTCTATATAATGACTTAACATGATAACGTTTCAATAAAATTTTCACGTCAAATGAATAAAATTCTCCTTAAAATTAAAAATATTACATTAGTGGGTTGAATACTATTAGTTTCTGGATTCTTACGAACAGTTATATTTATGCAGGCTGTCTAATTACATGTGTATATTTTATTCAGTAAGGATAAAATACCTTAAAAGAGGTTTGAAGAAGTTGTTGCCCATTTGAAAATGCTACTGCTTGAAGAAGAAGATATTCAAATACTTTTAATGCACGCCATGATATATCAATCAGATGGAACGTGTTGCTTAATTAAACTTCTTTCAATCAAAAGTGGCGTTTCATAAATTTAGTATATAAATGATAATTAGCGCTGTTATTTCTTTATTGGTTTTAAGATGCAAATGATATCATCATTTGCATCAGAAAAGACCCATCTCACTGTGGTCCTGATTTGGGCGAGTTTTGCTTAGTTCTGTTATTAAACAAGACAGTAAAATAGATGATTTACAGTACTACTCTTTTTTTCTTAAGATTTACAATTTTTGAGCTATTTGTAGAATTATTGATATTTTGAATAATATTAACTTTGGCACAATATGAAATAACAGTATAAATGTCATTTTTATTCTGTTATGGTTATTCAGTCGATACTTGAGACTCAATAGTTGTGTCTCTTTCCTTTTCGGAATTCTTCGCTCAAAATTGAACGATTAACGATGTGATGATTAGAAACATGTGAGCCGATTAGAACGATGTGAGAAGTGTAATATTATTTCAATATTTCCATTGCTTCAACGTTGGTGCTACTTACCCACTTTAGAATTTTCTTATATTTAATATCCTTCTACACTCATCTCTTACTTTTTTGCAGCCTCTTGAAGATAGTAATAATAATTAACACTAGTCTTTTAATGTATATTTACAAGTATTTAGCAATAGCTGATTCATCAAGATCCATTGCTTTTCGGTATTGTATGATAGTAATATCCATAAGACGTACCGTGAGTGATAGATGCTTCCATTGCAATTATATATATATATATATATATATATATAAAGATAATATATATATATAGAAGTGCACTAAACCATGACTTTTAATTTTATCACTTTAAAAGCGACATGAAAATATGATAAAAATTAGGTTGCGCTATTCTGACTGGACATTAAATTCTTTTGTCGGCAAAATATTTAATTTCAATTTTCATTATAAGTTAAAATTTACAATTCGCAAATAGGATAGTGATAGCAGTGATGTGAAACAAATGAAAATATTTCTCACATTTAGTGAATTAATTTTTATCTTTTTTCTAAGTCGATAAAATCTCGCAATACGTGATAATCAATTAATCGATTCTCTCACTTTAAATTTTATCAGCCGTTTAAATTTATTGGTTAATTTTAAAATAGAGTAAACTAAACAAAAAGTGATGTTAGAAAAATAGTTTTCGAAATATTTCGGAGGATTTGTTTGAATTGGCAATTTAATACAAATCAATATTTAAATTTGAATGAGGGCAAGAAAAAAATGAGTTCTTTTTCTTAAAAAGGATCTATCTGATGACATAAACTAACGTAAGGATTATAAATATATTTTTATACAATTTGTTCATTAACATTTTCAAAATTCTATTCGTCTCTACAGACCCATTAAACCTATTTGTAGAATTATTATAAAAATTGTTAAAATTTAGATTTAACCATCAGCAACTTAAGTGTATTTCACTCATTAAATAAATACAAATGTAATATTTGTCACAAAAATATTATTTGGGAATTTATGGGATGAAGCTGGCACTAAGAATAAATTATTTCTTGGTCTTAAACGATGCTTTTGCAAATTGCTAAAAAATTACTTCTGTCCAACGTGTAAAAGAGCTATTTTTTACACAAAAATATTTTTTTATCAAAAATTAATTATATGCATGTAACTATATTAAATCATAAAACTGATGCGGTTTTGTTAAGTTGCAATTTAATTAATTATTTATTTTTAATTAATTGTTTAGCATGTAATGGCTGTCCCTACTTGAACGATTTTAATAAGTCCCTAAATCCGTCTCTAAAATTATATAGATTTTATTATTTCTTTGAATAGTAGTATCATCATTTGCATCTTAAAACCAATAAAGAAATAACAGCGCTAATTATCATTTATATAATAAATTTATGAAACGCCACTTATGATTGAAAGAAGTTTAATTAAGCAACACGTCCCATCTGATTTATATATCATGGCGTGCATTAAAAGTATTTGAATATCTTCTTCTTCAAGCAGTAGCATTTTCAAATGGGCAATAATTAGAGGATATTTTTGCACAATTCCCATTCCACCACATAACGAGTATCAGACGAATATTTCAGTATTAATGGATCCAGATATACTGGAACTGTAAGTCATAAATACAATTTTATCAACAAGAAGGTCTTGTATCAAAGTCTAAGAGGATTAGTAATGGTACAAAGTGTTACGCTTCAATATGTACTTTAGATTAGGAAGAAGTTACTCAATAGAAATTTTAAAGTGTAATGCAACTGACGAGCAAGATCGTGTTATATCGTTGAATTGTTCTGAAAACTTCGAAGACTACGATGAATGGCAATGCTTTTATTTTGCCGCTCACTTTCACTTCAATTTTATAATACGCAAACGCAAAAATTTTGATTTTCATTATAAATATCTGCAGTTGTTGACAAGTTCAGTGGTAAAAGCACTAAAAATTTAATTATCAAATCTGACAAAACAAATATTTCACATTATTACTATTTAGATATTAATGGTTTTTGCTATAAAATATTACAATACCAAAATAAAATCTTGTTGTTATCTGTCTGTTAGAATAACCCACCTTTTCCGTTTAATTGAATTGTATGCATGCAGTTTATATCCAATAAACTGGAATTTATTGTCAAAACATTAGGTGTCTTTTAATGTTAAAATGAAGTAAAAATTTTGTCTCATAATATAAGTTAAATTCCATAAATTTTTAAAAGAGTTTTTTATTTCTTCTTTAATCTTCTTTAGTATTTGAAGTGGACTTTCCCCGAAAAATGGAAAGAAACTCTCTTTTAATATTTTAAGTGTACGAATTAATACTCGATTTTATATTGTTGAAGTATTTGTTTCGCGGGTTAAATGTCAATAAAGAAAATTTATACCGTATATATAGAAGTTTGTGTCCATAAATTCTAAAACTAGGACTATAATATTACTTAAAAGCAAAATAAATAATTATTCAAAATCTTAAAATGAAATATTAATTAAATTAAAAATTCATCTTCAAAATTTCACACTTGACATTTGAAATGTGAAAATTTCCCCTAATAATT
This sequence comes from Druceiella hillmani, assembly GCA_039881145.1. Taxonomy (NCBI): domain Eukaryota; kingdom Metazoa; phylum Arthropoda; class Insecta; order Lepidoptera; family Hepialidae; genus Druceiella; species Druceiella hillmani. Next base: position 57,135,075 of record JAYKKI010000002.1, read on the forward strand.
AATACAATTGCTTTCAAATGATTTAAAACCTTTAAAAATGTTCAGCCTACTTCCTTGTTATTAAATTGAATATTGGGAAAGAGAATTTTAAATTTGATGCTTCTGTCCATCAAGCAAACAATGGTCCTATTAAGGAAAGTATTTGGCCAAAGTTTCAATCAAAACTTGACAGCGCCTAAGTCTACTACCTAAGTGCAAAGTCAATTGCAATTGAATCAAAGCTATAAGTCAAATTAACCTCAGTTAATTTATTACGACTAATGGAAAAGTGAAAGTGGATTCAAAAGTGTAAATATAATTGGATTGTACACCAACAGTTTACAGTTTACTGAAATAATTTTGATAACTTTCCTAAATATCAAGATAATTTCCTAATATAAGATACTTTCCTAAATATTAAGATATATAGAATAAGATATTTTTCTAAATAGTAAGACTTAATTTTGGTAACTTTTGCTAAATATATCGATAGTTGTCATTAATATCTAACTGTTAGTTTGAGTAGAAGTTTACTTAAATTTTAATTTTACATGTCACTATTATATTACACCTTCTTAAAATATTTAACACTATTTTTCATAGTCTGAAAATTTTAAATAGAAATGTGGTTTGATGTTAATTTTGTTTGAGTAATGTTTGATTTTGATTGAACTAGTATTTTAATAATAACCAAGTTATTCATATTTATAATTTTAAACAATGAATTCCAAAAATATCTTTGACAGGACCTGAAATATGCGCTTATGCTTCTCCGGAGTACGAAGCTGGTTATGTTAAATGATTATGAAAGTTTCCTTTTTCATACCTTAAGCACGAAGACTATATATTAAAATGTTATTACTAGTTCGGAATTTTAATAATATAAAATAACATTAAAATGAGTACGTAACACATTTCTATTTTATTTTATTCTATTACCAAAACGAATGTCGTAATATGGATAATATATTTATAAATTAATTTAAATTATTTATATCTGTCTAAAAATACTGGTAAAAATATTTGCGCTAACATAGATTTTATAAGCAGTCAGGTTAATATTGACTCTACTTACAAGTAGAGGATCAATTAAATTTGCTAACGAATTGTTTTTTCTTATATAGGCATGCGTATAGTTTAAACATTAATTTTAAATTCATGACATCCGTCCATATAGACATATCCGATGGGTCTACGAGGTTGATCAAAACCCACAAAATCTGTATGTGTTTTCTTACTTTTTAACTATATTTTGAAATATCTATCTACCAAATGTACTATGTTAAATTTTTTTTAAGTTGCGCTTTCTCTATAAAATTTTAATTCTTTACTTACATTTTACTATTACTATCAATTAACGCCATTGGAAACTTGAACCCGACTGGGGATCTTTTTATTTTCATAGAGTTCTACGCTTTATCTATTATATTTTAAAGTTATCCTTTCCTGCATCTTCATTCACAACAAAAAATCACTCAGTCCAGTCCAGAATAGCTTTAGAATATTATTTTTAGTTACTCATAATAATAAATTATTTATCATACAAGCCATATTTTTATGATGATCAGACTTAATCGCGTTGTACAGCTCAGTGTGTGACCATATTTACCTACTTCTCAAATTTTCGACTTACTACTTACGATTATCTTATTCGGATCTAAATGACCAGTTTTTAGGAGCCCCATTTTTTTTCGTATACTGGAACTGAAATTACTCAACAACGATATACTTGATAATATTCTGCCATACTTCATGGCAGTCAATAACGGTATACTTGCTTAGAAAGTAAATGTTTAGATTTTCAATAATTATTTAAAGAGTAGCGTTATGGGAATTTATAAATTTATCTTTGAATTAAAAGGGTGAAATATTATTCTAATAATCTTCTTATAAAAAATATGATCTACTTAATTATACGATGTTACTGGGCTGTAGAATAAAATTGTTGTTATTAAAATTAGTTATGTATTCGATAATTTACAGGACAAAACGAAAAAAAAAACAAATACAAACATTCTCAGCGGTAACTTAAAGAAACATCACTAATTGTAAAAGAATCTTTTACATATTTGAATATATTGAAATCATGCACGTCGATCCTTAACTATCTATGTATGCTTGTCGATGTCATCACTTAAAATTTGAAAATAATATGGTGCCTCTTTTCTGAAAACAGATGTGTCAATAAATCGCTAAATAGGCTTGCATAGTTATTGTATAATAAATACTTACTTTCGGATTAAATTTTTACACATTTTCCAAATAAAAAAAAAATATTTTTTCACTAATTTCATAATTTATTTCTATAAGGTTTGGTTATTTAAAGATTTCGGCAATAATTCGAATTAAAAGTTACATAATTCGAAACAAAAATAATGATAGGAGAGGTTTTTCAATATTCTATTTTATGGTAAAAGTATATTATTAAATTTTAATATTGCCCCACGAATGATATAAAGAAAAAGAAGAACTTTTAAATTTGTCATCATAACATTCTCCTAAATATTCAACAGTTTGGATAATTGTTAGGTTTTTTCCTAACATAAATATCGTCAAATTGCATGTTTTACACCATGAAGCATTAATATAGGCATCGAGTATTAATTATTCACTGACATTTCATAATGCAAATTTCTTTGAAATTGCCTAGGAATGTATTAAAACATGTTTAAACTTTAAAATTTAACACAACTTAAATCATAACTAATTTACTAGAAAAGTCATCCCATAATTACTCATAATTATTATTAATTATTTTGGTTATGTTATATTTTTCGACACATTGTTATTTTCAGGTTTTTCAAGTGTTAATTTCAGCTTTAGATAGTTTCATCAATTATACACTATTACTTCTACCGGTATACTCGTAAATTGTATTTTTATTACTTATGGAAATCTTTCACATTTCTTTTTTTTTGGTCCAATTATTTGACTTTAATGACTTGTGAAGTTATTGCTAAATCATTTTAATCAACATTTCATAATTTTCGAAAACCATTAAAATGTGATTTGTTAAATAAATAATCGTTATTATCAGATAATTAGTTTTAAGACAACATTCACTAATTTGACATTATTCTTTGACATTATTTTATTTCTTTGCGCTTTCATATCATTCTGCAACAGAACCGTAGAGAGAAAAGGAGGATATAAAACAATTATTTTGCCCCGTTAATACTTATATTTTTGTGCAATTGAAGTGTGACCATAGCCTTAGAAAGGCAACGAGCGAATGAAGAAAAAAATGTGCGTCATTACCACACGCGTAGCGGATATATGGAGGGCCTTTGTACAACGACAACAAAACGATTGTGTAAACGTTCATTTATGAATACATTTTTGATAGGTAAAATATATTTTTTGTAACGCAAACAACGAACATAAATTTAACGAGCTGTTGTTAAGAGTAGAAGGTGAAACTAGAAGGTGTGTATATTATATCTTTTAGTCTTAGTTCAATTTAAATGGCCGGTAGGTTTAAAGAAATTTTGAAACAACCAATTCACGCATACTTTTATAGTTATAACTCAAATTATATTTAAGCTAAATATTAAATTAAAAGCTAATTAAGGTTCTATTCCAAATTAGGTGGGATGATTTATGTCGCACAAATTTAAATCTGATACCAGCGCGCGAAGTAGAATAAACGATGATAGTACAGATTGCGGTACTTTTAACATACTCCTTATATCTCTGAAAATTCTCGGAATAACATTAAAAACATAAAGAAGCCTATCCACAGATTTTCGTTCAAAGTCGGCGTTAATGAGGTTGGGTGTCTTTCCGTTGGGTGATGAATTTCTTACATTAGTTTTGTATAAAACAAAAGGTACTTGAAAATTATGGCAGAATGTGACAGATATTCTTTTGTAAAATTTTAAAATAATTTTCATTCTATAATATTTAACCCGATTAAAACATATTAACAACTTATTAATTCCTATTCTATGAAATTGATATGTAATTGGTATTGGGAATGCAATGCCGCCATAACCATTTCCGTTCTCAATATCAATTACATTGTAGCAGCATTGAAAAGCTATTTGCGCACCTAAGAGAATTCCAATTATTAACGAACTGATAGAAATGCAAAATTTTAGGTATAGGCAGGGCATGGCCCCTCCGATGGATGTTTTTTTGTAATTATGTTAATAGGTTCTGACTTTCTTTTAGTCGGACGGTTTTCATAAATATAATTTAATTGTCTTTCCCTGTCATAGGTTTTTCCAAAATTGTTAATTTTGTTTTTTTTTATTAGTCCTAATAACCAAGTTCCTAAAAACATTCGCCAAAATGCAAGCTTATGTGGCTCTTATTAGAGTATGATCTTTAGATGACGTAGTAATAACTGACCTAATTCAAATTAAAATCTTCAACACTCCACACAAAAGCATAGCATTGGATGGAAAATCGCTCGAAAAATACGTCCCGTGGATCACACATCGGCGAAGCCAAAGACAGGCCACAAAGTCAAACCAAAGACAGGCCACAATTTAGGTCAATCAAAAATATTTATTGCAGCGCTCCCTGACGAGTTAATAATATAACACTTAAATAATAACTTTTGCCATTAAATTACAAACTTTTTATCGAAAACCGTGTCTAAATCGGTCAAATGGTTTTGGATGAAATTGGGAGCATTCATTTACAACAAAATACTGCAGCGCTCCATGGTGAACTAATACCATAACACCGATTAGTCTAATAAATATCGCCGATTATTCCCAACTATTTTGCAGAAAACCGTATCTAAATAGTGATAAAACCATTTTGGAGTTAAATGGGAACATTCGTTTGCAATAAAATGTTTATTGTGGCACCTTCTGGTGAATAATGCTATCATAATACCTATTTAAGAACCAGCGCGGATTAGTTCCAAATCAATTAGATACGGTTTTCTGCTAAACAGAAAACCGTATCTAAATTGATTAAACCGTTTGGGAGACAAATGAGAAGGGTCATTTGCAACGAAACGTTTATTGCGTCACACCTTTGTAAATGATCAGCATAAAACCTTTGCCGTATAACCATTAGCAATGAAGTACAACCATTTTACAGAAAACTATATCTAAATAGGTCATACCGTTTTGGACATAAATGGGAACATTGGATTGCACACACAAACAGAAACAATCTCTCACCCTCCTCCGTTGCGTCGTGGGTAAAAGATTAATTGAAAGTAATTAATCGATTAACAGAATTTTGCGTTTTGAATATTTCAATTTTATATAAAGAAATGTACTTATGTATAAGATTTTAACAATCCTTTCTTCTACCTCTACTGCTGAAAGATCATTTTCAACTTTAAAAGTTATTCATGCTTACTGCAGTAATATACCGGGCCAAGAAAGACTCTCGGAATTAGGTATAACAACTGTTGAAAAGAAGTTCGATATGGATTTAAAGGTAAAATACTATGAATATTTTTAGTAAAATAAGGCGGAAAGATTTAGAATATAAATAATTTTTTAACCTTTTAAATACACGAATAAATAAGTAAATACAAATATGTTATTAACACATATATATGTATATATATATATATATATATATATATATATATATAGAAATAATTAGTTATGAAGAAATAAATATTAAAAATCATTGAATTTAAAAATAATTCGTATTCTTCCTAAGTATGTACTTCCCTAAAAATGCAGGCTGGCAGACACGGATTTTAAATTTACAGGATTTATTCAAAGCCACCTAGGAGCATATTACAGTGTGGGTGTAGTGATCCTCAAGGTGTTTGTTTGGTTCACAATTTAATACCATTTCCATTTATATATGTGCTTTTGCGGTTTTGTTTTTGGCCTTTGGTCGTCAAAAGTGTTAAGAAATTGAAAAAAGAAGAACAAAATTAGCAAAAATTATATTGGTAAGAACTTTGAAATAAACAATATTTATATATTTAGATATATTATGTGTGTATGCGCATGTGCATTTGCATTGATAATTATTTTAATTAGTTTTAGTGCCATTGCTTTGATTAACGTTGAACATCTGATTTAAACAATAATGTGTTCTACGTACGCTAGATAGAAAAGGAAATCTTCGGGTTATTTTGACAATTTTTTATATTATTAGTTTTGATGTAAATTTAACAAAATTTAATATTTAAAAATAAAACAGTAATATTCCAATATCATTTTAATAAAATTGGTAAACTATTATTTTAATTTTTGACATGAAAATGACCAATGTGTAAACACAGTTTTACTCATACTAAGTTTCACCAGTTTGCAATTAGCTTAGTTGGCTCAAATGTGGTCTTTAAATAATTTTTTATTCATTCCGTGTAAAAATTCAACGAGATATTTATAGAATATTCTTATATATCTCAATATATCTTAGGTATATATGCCTGTCTGTCTATTTACTTTTGGAAATTTGTTTTGGAAACTTCCACAGAAATATCTTTAGGGGACTACCTGATTTAAAAAGTTCAAATTTGGCGTAGTAGAAATAAATAGTGACCATAATATGAACGACATTTACAGAAAGTTTAATTTTCGTTTCGAAGTGCAGATTGAGAACGAAAGAAAGGAAAAAAAATGATGAAATTGTGTTGAGCAAACGAAAGTTTATTAAAATTGAAGTTACACATAAATGGTTACTTTTTTCTTAATGATACCCGCAATTAGCAAATATTTGATTGCAAATTCGCTGTGCCTTCAATGACTTATTGCCAATATTTCCTGTTTTTTAAAAAAGTTTAAAAAACAGGAAATATTGGCAATAAAGTCTACATTGACTAAAATTGCCTGCATCACTTTATCTGAGATTATTTTTATAAATAATTCAATTAGTTACATTTTAATTAAAATAAAATATTAATCACTGTAAAAGTAAAATTTATTGTTTGTTAGGAGAAAAATATGTAAGGTATCATCAGAAATGTCCAATGAAAAAATATGTCCAATGAAAAGAATTTCAATAAAAGAAAGAAACTTTTTGAGTTCATATTTATAGTATAAGTAGTTATTATGTTAATTATGTAGTGTCTTTTAGATATTAATTATTGAATATCGATTTAACGAAATATTGAAAATAAGATGTATTAAATTTAATACTTTACTGCACTATGTATCCATTTCCATTAGAGACTCTTGAAATAGTTCTTCTGGAATAACTTAGTACAGTCAATTGTTACGACGAAAAGAGAAAAAATTCAATTGTCCAATAGAATAAATGAATATATTTTGGCTAACTATATAAATATATTTTGGCTAAATGAAGTCTTTCTTTAAGTCACATGGATTAAACCAGTATTTAAGACATAAGGCTTAAGAATATATTTTCAGTTTATATTGACGTAAAGAGTGGATTTCTATTTGTTTTCATCGTTTTGATGGCATCAAATTTGATTTGAAATAATGGAATAAGAGAGCGTACGGAGACACGAGGACATACTAAACCATATATCAAGTATCAAGTCTATAAAAGAAAAAAACCTTACTTGAATTTAATGTACAAAACAATTTACAAATTCGATCCAAATATAACGTGGAATGATTTTAAGTGAATGGAAGGTCGTAGATTCTGCCGGAAGTAATAAGATTCTATTTCAATATTAACCGTAATGAATAAACTCAGAGCTGAGGAACATTTAAAACTCCTTTTGCGTCTTGGCGAGAGTTCAATGACCAATGTTTACAAGGCGTTCATTGAAACAAGATTTCTATTAGGGTGGCTTCGTCAGGGAAGATTATATTTAGGCTAATATAAATATTTGATTAAATTTTGAGAAAGGTCGGGGTATGAACGAAAACTTTTTCTTCTTTTTTTACGGAAATAAAAATAATTAATTTTAAAATTTTATACGATCTAAATATGAGTAATAAATATTACTTTAGCTGCATTGTTGAAGTGATACTGATATTAATTAAAGACAATTACGATATATTTTATTTATCTTTTGCTTCATCATGACTTTTTCAAATCTTGCTTTTAAAAGACTTTTTGAACCTAATCGTTAAATATGATTAATTGAAGTAATGTGGGTAGAAAGATAAATTAACCTAATTTTTATCACATCACCAACTATAATTACCTAAGTCATTGATTATCTTAACCGTACCCGTATGGATTAAACATGCGTTGTCTAATATTCGCTATTCTCGTTCACTCAAATTGTTAGGTATATAAAAGGCAATGAGTCGCTACTTTAAAAAAAAATTAATAAATTTTTTTTCATATGAAGTTAGCAACCTCTTTCAAGATTCATATCTTTACTTTACTTATTAAAAATCCATACCATCAATTTGTGGAGGACATTAATATTTTCTTCAGTCATTAAACACAGTTGATTACAGTACAGTCTATTGTAAGTTGCTGCAATATGAAAGTGATGCCGCTCTCAAGTTTAGCTTAGCGAGCGGTCTACGCTTCAGTTCAAGCAAATTCTCTTTGAGGAGCTACGGTCGAGCCCGCGTTCCCTCGAGTATGAGTAACTATTGGCAGAACGCCTTTTTGCCGACGTATTGCATAGTTAATCTGAGAGTATATTCGATCCGCGTTTGACTTTTTGTAGTCATTTGGCGAATATAGCGGAAATTTCATTCAGAAGGCTTGGACTTGTCTTGTCTAATGCTTGGAACTTCTGTTTTTTTTTATTTAATATATTATATATGGCTCCCAGCGTGCACCGCTTTTGTCACTGACCAAAGCATGTAGAACCTGCTTAACGGATTGTTGCCGGTTTTGGCAGGTCCTTTGCCTGCCGACCTGGTGAAGGCAAGGCAATTTTCATCATGGCAAGAGGTAAGAGTTTTGGTGCAGGTCCATTGTGCTTTTAGTTTTTGACAAATTAATCCTTTGTTGGTAGAAATAGGCGTGTTTCCCCGAATTCAAAAGGGAAACGACCAGGTTACATTTTGCCCATGTGCCCGAGCTGTTACGTAAGAACTGAATCATCCCCATTATTATACTTCACAATTTTTAACGGGATATGGCCCATTCCTACTAAGTTTATGCAAATTCGCCCACACAGGACAAGAGTCATGTTCGGTTCCACTGCAGTGGTCACGATGATGTGCGTATTGTTTTGTTAGCAATGATGAGAGTATGCTCCATAACATCAGAGTAGAATGACATGGAGCTTTAAAACGTAGTGTCTGTAGCCACCGAGATTTGGTTGCAAAATTGACCGATCTTTGAGTCATTTAGAACCTTCGCATTTTGCATTCTTGAAAAGATAGAGTTCCTAAATTATTAATTGAGAATGGATAGACTTTAACCCTGTTGAGTGGAAGCGCTGAGTTTGTTGATAAAAGAAATTATTAGGAGACCTTCGATGGTCCCTTCTTTTGTACAAAGTGGAATGTTACGGGTCTCATGAGGAGCTATGAGACAACCTGGGTGGAAATAGTATATATGACTTTGTACCAACCAAGTTAGAAGATAGCTCTCTAATGTAAATTTATAGAAAAAATAAAATAGGGAAAACGCTATTAACGTCTCTTGGTTTTTCATTTAATTATTCTAATATATAAACACAAATATTATGTGATAAAATATAAAACTTTTTTCATGGTATAGTGTTCATTTTAGTCTATTTTAATTATTTTTTTTTAATTGTTTTGTTACCTTGATTTATGTTCGTTCTTTTGTAAACTAACAATTTAATAAACTTAATAAAAATAATTGTTGGTTCGTTATTAAAATAATCTATAATCATTTTGTATTTTTTTATATGTAATATAAAACACTGAAAATTATTTTCTTTATATCATCGAAACTTTTTAAATACATTGCAATATAAATCATTAATATAAAAATGTTCCTTTTAAAATATTCTTACCGCAAGTCATTAGTAAACAGGTAGATATTTAACATATTTTTTATATTAATTTATTTATAAAATGCACATTATGTCTATTTATCAAATTTTAATTTATCTCATTGCATTAATAATTATTGGCATTGGTTTTTTTACTTCACAGTATACTTGGCCATACAAACTTATATATCAGATTGGCCGTATTTGCATTGTGTACGAAAATATTTCAATTCTGTTGATAGTTTTCTCATAACCGACGTGTTTACTGTAAATATATCTATATATTAGTAAATTTGCATTTATTCAATTTCTGATTCATAATATTTCCTATGTCCCGTGAGCACCTGGACCTGTTGATTATAGTATCAGCAGTCGACTCTTCTGTAAAATGCACTCTTCAAAATATCTCGATCTAGACTAAGATTCTCAGCCTGCTTCCATTTACTACCCTGATAAGAGGATTGAGCTACGGGATTGAAAAGACGTGCTGCCTTATATTCCTCAAACCTTAAACTTTATACGTGAGTGTAGTACATTGAGGCCTACGTCGCCAAAATATTCTGCGCTTCCTTTCATATGGTCGGATTCATGCAGTGAAATGTATACTATTTTATCACGTCACTTTCTATTTATCTTTCTGTAAAAGACAATAGTTTGCAGCAAGATGGAATCATCATACATAATTTGGGACCGCAAAAATATACAATCTCTCCTGCCTGAAAAAGATTTTTAGTACATGTGAAAAAATATGGTTATTTCCTTTTTTTTCCAACATCTTTTATTCTTGCTGTGGTAAACTACCATTCAATCGAATTTTAATGAGATTTAATTTTAATCATTTTTATTTTGATAAATAATTTGCGCGAAAAAATTCTGTATTAGATTATTATATCATACATCCCTTTTTGCCATGAATAAGAGAATACGCGAGTAAAAACTGTAAATCATGCCTCCGTCTCGAACCTATATATCGAAGCATCCAACTTTGTCTTACATGTGTGACATATCTGTAGTGGACGAAAATGTACAAAAACCTTATTGTATTCGATTCTGGTAATTCTACTATATTCTTCCTTTTAATTTGCTTGTTCTTTGTTTTTGAATCTATAGTGTCAATAAATATTCCATATATAAATTAACCATCAACAGTTTGTTACTTTAAAATTAACGTCTATCTCCGTTCGACTGTAAAGTACCTTCACTTTATTCTGGACATTTATGTTTTCGGTATTATACTGACTGATTTCTTGACAAACTGAAATACCTTTATATATTTTTCTAGTTATGTGTCTGTTATATATTTGATTATAAAAGATACGATATTATGTTTCTGAGACTACATCACAACGCCAATAAGTGCCGATTAACGATTGTCATAATCTTCACGACTTTTTCTATTACGGTACAATATGTCAATTCATGACATACCAGCATCTGAAATATTGTCGTCCATATATGTGCGCTATCAAAAGTCATTTAAAATCTCTAACACATATATATATATATATATTTATATATATATATATATATATATATATATGTATATATATATATATATACATATATATATATATATATATATATATATATATAAACGTTTTCAATTAATCTGTACTTTCATGCAATTTTACGAAAAGTAGTAGATTTAGAAGTAATAAGATATCACGAAAAGAGAATTTAAGCTCTTTGCCACCTCTAAAATTTTCATTTCGTTGTGGGCTGCAGTATTGCACTAATTAATTTTATATATATGTTAGTAAGGGCTATATATTGAAACCGCATAACTCAAACTGAAACTTGAACACTGCTCGAACAAGGGCACAAATAAGAAAGTATTACACGTGTAAACATAATTTAATAATGTGTTTATGTTTGCATATATATTCATAATTCCAATACTATCACTATTTATACGATTTCAGGACATCCTCCTGGGTACACCCCAGAAGGAGCAGGGAGAAATTTTGGGTATATGTGTAGCATAGCAAGACTGTTACAACGCGAAGAGCTAGTTTGCCATACATAAGCAAGTGAAATGAAATAAATTTATGTAATCGAGATCAGGTGTTCAAATCAGGACAGTGTATGATTTCGTTACATTTTATCTAGCAATCGACAACTCTTCCCGTATAAGGATCGATGCACGCATTGGCGTTTGAGACGTAAGCAAGGAATTGTACGTGTAGACGTAAGATATACGTCGCCAACAATGTAATTGCTATTTAATTCACATTCGATTGCTGTGTAGGCAGGATTGACAGATGATACCGTTGACAGGCAGTTCGCACGCACGGCTGCATGTCGGATAGTTTACCAGTCTATACAAGTCTCTGGCCGGCGTTGCAATAGTGCACGGCCTGAATGCATATGCATAGTGCATATTATTGAATGAGCGCCGATGGTCGTGAGAACTGCGTGGCCTGGCTGCTATGTCGTGCGATGCAAATTTTACGCAAATTAACATAAATAAAGCACACAGTTATATAATCAATTAAAGTAGAGGTTAAAATTATAAATGCTTTTTATAAAGCTGGAGATCATCATTACATTTATCACAACGTACACTTTCGAAACTAATAATATCCACCTTGTCGCTTTGTGCTTATTTTTTTTCTACCGACTTCATTCATTCGGACGATATTTCGAAAAAATATTGCTCATCTTCTGCCTATTGTGTAACGTTTAAAAAAAGTTGTAAAATTTTAAGAAACAAATCAAAGTAAGCATTTAACTGAGCCAATTTTCGAAATATAAATTATCTTGCCAAAAAAAATAGCTACCTTACAAAAAGGTACTAAATAGATGGGAAAGTTTAAAAAAAATTTGCCTCTGTAGCCATTATTTTAACGTATGACCTTTCATGCGTCAAACAAAGTTTACAGTTCTGGAATTTTCTCACATTATTTTTACTCTTCCATTTTCACTATGCAAATTATTGGTACTCATTAAAATGACTGAATAAATAAAAAGCAGAATATAAAAAAGGTGCAAGCTTTAGGGTAAATTAATGAAACTAATTCGATTGTAGTTTCATAAACCTTTGTGGAATGTTCATATTGTGGAGAGGGTATTGTAAGCTTCGTGCAATTGAAAGCTTCAACATTGAACTTCCATTCCTAGTTGCGTATATTTTATTTTACGATTGCATTGCTCGGCTGCCGGCTCCCAAGGATTGGGAATCTGGGGCCGCGCAATTATTTTATTGGTCACAGCAGCCTTTAGCAACTGGCCGTAGTCTTACTCAATTCTTGGTTTTAAAATTTGGGGGCGCAATAGTCCGTCACATTGTTTTATCACCTTGCCGTTTCACACGGGCACGCGAGTAATCACATAAACGTTGCGCTTTTCCTCTTAAGGTATGGAACCCTAAAATATTTTTGCATTAAGTCATATATAATGTTATCTTATTCATCTTTTCGTTTTTTGGAGCTAATTATTTCGAATTAAGGCTCTGTAATATGTGTTAAATATGACTAAAAATCCCACCAGATTAAAAGTTTAAAATATAGCCCGTATTTATAACAACCTATCTCGTTCTCCTCCATACTTTACCTTTTTTTCCGGGTGCATGTTTATTTATATAAAATTTTGTGAAAGGAGAAAAATAATTTTTAAACTTGCTAATTCCGACTGAATATTAATAATAAAATAGCAACCAAATTATCATGCAATTAAATTCCTAATATTGATGTGATTTATGGAATAGATGCTTAATTGTATTGAATTTTATAGTAAAATATTTTCACAAAAAAAAATAAAAAATAGTATAAAACTTTGAGTTCAATGGAAACGAAAGATGAATTAGTTTACTGAAACAGAAAGTGTCTAAGAAACTTTGACAAATTGAATATTGCCAAACATTCTATCTAGAATTATAATTAATAATACGATTATTAGTAAATAAATATAAGAAAACACATACCGACTTACTTTTAGCACCAATTGGTAAATACATTTAAGAATTAAGACGTTACAAGAAAAAGTAACAGACAGAATTATTCGCAGCTTTGCTATAACTCTATAAAAAAATTTAGAAAGAAAACGCGGCTGTAAGACGGGCAAAATTTATGTACATACAACATAATATGCAACATAATATTAATCAAACATAGTTCTCCTAACCGAAAAATTACTCGACAATATAATAAGACACATAATTTCAAATTGTGTAGATTATATTAATTGTAAATGTGTTCAGACCTATTTATAATATGAGAGTTCTTACACACTTCACTGAGGAGCAGAAACATGGATGCCAACCAGCAATTCTTCTATGATATTATTTCTATTGCGTATATCAATTTGTACTTTTAATGTATACATAAAATAAAAGTTTAACGGATAATGACACAATTAGCGAGTAACTTATATATACAAGTTTTGTAACAACAGTATTGTCAATAACAACAAACACATTACAGCACAGAGCATAATGCACTTATAAACTCTTAAAAATAATTTTAAAAACTTGTTTCTTAATTAAAGTCAAGTATTAAAGAATTAAATATTCTTAAGTATCTAGAAAAACTTTTTAAAAATAAGGAAAAATTTTACTACAAAAGGAAAGATGGAATTAGACGAGATTTGAATTTCAAAGGGATATCACACTATTTAGGTTAGGTTTTCGTAAGTAATTGGACTTATATTACTTTGCTTTCAAAGTAATCAATTAAAAGCAATTAATAACCTAAGGCATTCATGTTTACAATAACTTCATACGGCTGCTAAAATTATTGCCGCTAATATATAGCGTAAAATAAAAAAGTGTCAAAAATCATATAATACAAGATAAAACATCGTACAGTTTGGTGTTGCTATGTGAAGTAATATCTAGAGCAGGGCCGCCCAACATACGGCTCAGGGCCACGATGTGACTCGCAAAGGCCCTGCATCCTGACCGCGAGCAAATTAAAACTTTAAAAATGTCAATAAGGTATTGTGCAAATATCCATTAGAAATATGCCTATATCAGTTGCACTACATTAGTTGATAAACGAACCACACACACACACACACACACACACACACACATATATATATATATATATATATACACACACACACACATATACATATCCTCAGAGTGACGCAATGAAACCGAATCTGGAATGAAAAATTTTACTAAAGTGAGAGAATCAGATAAGAATCGTCCAACTAATCCAAAGATGGCGGCTATGTGTGTTTGACCACGATTTTAAATAAAACTGAATTGTTTGCCACTCATGTCTTTTAACCAACTAGATCGACTAAAAGCCGACCTTTTGAAGATATTTATCACATCATTACGATGAATTTGAGAAAAGAGTTATTTGTCTCAAAATATAAAAAGTTATCTGTAGCTATTAGATGTTTCTTATTCTCTCACTCTTGAATTTTTGATACTTCCATATTGTTATCTAATTTTTGACACTTCCATATTGTTATCTAATTATCTTTAAAAAATATCACTTCGATGGCGGATGGTATGATTCAGTTTTGGTATGGATTTATCTTAAAGCAAGTAAACGAAAAATCAAAACACTTATTTTTTCTCATTACTTTTGTGCTATGTAAAATTTTTAAAATGAACGTTTTTATACATATTATTAAATATACCATAAAAATTTTACTACGTGCTTGTCCTATAGGAACTTAATGGTCGATATTAAAGGGTAAAATAAAATATAATTTTAAATTTTAGTAATGTCTACTATTTGGATATTTATTTACGTCGACTGATAAACATTTCGGTCAAAGAAATGATATTAATCGTAAAATATGTTAATAGTCGTAATATCAGCATAATACATTCTCCCAAGCAAATTCAAAATCTTCTAGATTCTGAAATCAAATTGTATCTCTATTAAACCCTATTACTGCCTTTGCTTGATTATGGGGGTACACGTTAACCAGATATTATTCAGGGTCACCTTAAAATAAACACCTTCAAATTTTATGCATTAATTTTTTGGTTGCAGAACCCAAAAATGTAATGTATAACATAAAATATTTTACGATATAGAACGCAACGTAAGTCCTGGATAGACACATTCTATATATTCTTACTTTATTCTTTATAACACTATTCCATTGTCAACAATCAAAATTAGCCAACATATCTTTGCTTTTCTACTCAGTATTCCATGGTAATAACATAGATAAAATAGAAAACTAGTTTTGTTATAATTTTCCACAAATCACAGTGACATATTTCATTAAATATAGTGCGAGTTCGTTGAGCAAATACATTTTGGCGGAAAGTCGAGGCTTTGGGATATTCCAATAAGTAGTTAATTACATGGGTGTAGAAAGTATCGGATATCAAGACCGATTATATTTTCAGTAAAATAGGATTCAAATTTATCTTTCCACGAAGTTAAAGTCTCATTGAACTTTCAAACAATTTAAAGGTGTGTTCTTTTCATTTTGGTTTTGAACGTTAAAGTAAATTTGAATTTGGAATTGAGTTACTCTTTATTTTAAATAAGTTGGTAATAAAGAAAAAGAATAAAACACCTTCTATGTAATAGATATAATTTATTATTAAGTACATGATTTTCAGTTATTATATTTTAGTTATTTCTGCACTTAGTCATTAGACGAGCTATATCAATAAATATCAAACAAAGTTCAAAATTGAAAAATACTAATTTTTTGGAAACTATTTAAAATCAGCAGATGATAGTTTAGATAGCAATATAGTTTTGCAGCCTATTTGATAATTTGTAATTGACCTATATAATAATATCAATATTACACTAACCATGTGATTTAAATGGGATAGCTCTCTTAATTTAATCAGTTGATTATTTTTTCTGACCAATAACTTTTGCGTTATGGAAACCTATTTAAAGGAAATGTTTTTAAGAATTCATGCTTTTGGTGAATATCTCATGTAATAAAGTTAACTACAAAGGAATTCAGTGAGTCGCAATATGTTACATATATTGTATGGAATACTCAAAATTTACAACACGTTAAGATATCAATACTTTATCGGCTAATATTTGAAAAACTTGATGTAGTGTGATGAAAACCACTTTTTAAATATAAGTAGTAACTAAAGTAGTAAGGTAGTGTAAGAAAACTAACCAGAATTTTTAAATAAATTTAATTATCAATTAATTTAGGAAAGTAAGAAATGAAAAACACAATTTTTTAAAATGAAAATAATTTTCAGTAATTATATGTTTACGGCATTAACCGAAAAAGTATTTTTAACAACGTATGTATTGTGAATTTTAATATGATGTAAACGAAAAATATTACAATTATGTATATTGTGTTTTTATCGTTTAATACCACATATATAATACATTGCCACTCGCTAAATCCATTTGATACATGATGTATTAAAATTCATGTATTATTTAGATCGTATGGTTTGCAAAGTATCGACATTATTGTTATTCAAATGCGGTCTACTAAATATGTTAATGATTATTAATGCTATTTATGTTTAAGATTTTATTTGTTAAAACTTCTCGTTTTATTCGAAAAATTTTTTTTGGTTTATATTACTAAAGCTTGAAAATAATATAAAACAAAAAGTAGTACATCAAAATTTTAAAGGTTTTTTTTAGTTTTGGGTATTGCCTGTTTATTTAAGAAATTTAAAAAAAAAATACTATATGATTGATGATGCTTATAAATAAAAAAGACATTGTTTTTTGACTTGTATGCTAAATAACACCTTGTAGACATATTAAAAAAAACGTGTTTTTAACAATTAAATGAAACTACGTGATGTAGTATTATTTCTACTATCTTTAATTTCTTTACCACGACCTAGGTTTCGTTGTATTACAACATCTTCAGGTGGGATATTAGCAAAGAATACTAATATTCCACCTGAAGATGTTGTAATACAACAAAACCTAGGTCGTGGTAAAGAAATTAAAGATAGTAAAAATAATACTACATCACGTAGTTTCATTTAATTGTGAATAATGAATTTCTACAAAATTAACGCCAAATATATTCAACATGTTTTTAAAATAACATATCATACGTACCTACATAATAACAAATGTAAAAATATTAAAAACGGTTAATATTTCTTAAAATTTGATTAATCTCTATAACGTTGACAAAAATAATAACTTTATAAAGAAAATTCGTAATTATACCGCAGCGATACGGAAGTTAAAAAGAAATTTGAATGGTAAAATATTTCTTTCAGGCTTGTAAATTAACGCTATAATAAACATCCATAAAATGTGCTTCAATTATAACTATATGATATTTATTTTATAAGAATTGGTCAAAACGGCCAATCGTTATAAAACGTATTCAAAATTGTTACTATTTTATCTGGCAAGGATTGAAGTGTAATAATTTGCGAAGAACTAAATATTACTGACTAATTTTGGGGGAAGTGAAATTGCCATTGGTAGGTCTTCCGTCTACGATATCTACTAAAAAAATAATCCAAATCGATCCAAGCGGTGGCAGATTCGTCCTTCTTATCCGGCTCTTAATCCGGCGTTTGTAAATTTAGAATGTCATTATACTATTATCATATCTCTGTAGTTACTCCCTCGTCGATCACGATGTTTTTACTTTTTATTTATAATTTATTTTGCAAAAATATCCTATAAGAAACCATTTTTATCAAAAATAACACTCGTTCATCTATATGATATAAGTCGATGAAATTTGCGCTTACTACTTTTTTAAGGTTTTATTTAGTAGTATTTTTTAATAAATTTCCTGAGGTTATGAACATTTCTAAACTAAGCCCTTATATTTTCTACTTACTAATATTACTATTCACAGTTATAATAATTTTTCTTATAGCTAAAATAGAAAGTTATAAACTTACTCTTTAGAAAACAAGAAAAAAATGCATCTGTTAGGTGTTATAAATATTCCGAGTTCTCATCTAAATATAATGTTAAGTTCTTTTCAACAAACTTTTTAGTTCGCCCAAAGAGTCATATATTGTGTTTGAATGTTAAGTTTCTCTTATTTTATTTGCTAGCTAGAAAACTAACGAACTGACAACTTTGCCACAAAAGGACTCCTTTTAAGAACTTCTGGTACAGAACCCTGAAAAAGAAATTTCGACTATTTTTACAGTAATTTTTATCTAGTATATCAAAATTTGGTATCAACCGGCAGATGCCAAAAGCACGCGTTCATTGGGCATTCGTATTATTTTACGCCGTTGGCAAAATTTCACACACTACCCAGTTTCTCGAATTAACTATTAGTTTTCAAAATAAGATAAGATAATTTACCCTTGACGGCGTGTAGTAAATAGATAAGTCATCCAGTTAAGTTTTCCTGTTTGAAAATATGTGAATTTATTATTAGATTACAAAAAAATTTGCCAAATTTTGAACATATATCTAAGCGTTATTCTGCCACTATTTAAAGCATTTTCTTTGAAGGTGTTATTGATACGCGATATTTACACACTTTTCCAATGGTAAAGACAGATTTTCGTTTCGATTTTAGTATTACCAGAAAGTATTATTTGTACTTATATCATAATTTATATTTATATCAAAAAAGAAGTGTAGCTTTTATATACGCTTGAATTAGTATTTTAAAATTAATGTAATATTGGCCATGTCTCAATCCGACTGCTGGCTTATTTGTAAAATAGCCTCGCTACATGAGTTCGCTCGGGTGGTAAACTTATTTTTATAAAGTAATAAAACTCAGGGCTCTCGTCATATTTTTATAGCAATCACATTTTAACTTGGGGAGTTAATAATTAATATTATGACAACTTAACATCCACCAGCAAGCAATATAAAACTGTTTATGTCAAAAATAAGATTCTCTTTTATTAGTAAGTACTTGAGTGTTATTAATAGATATTACAAAGGTCGTTTTCTTGGAAATTAGGGACGTTTCTTTCAGAATATCGTATAACTGTTATCCTTTTAATGCTGCATTCGAGAACCGTCTAGATTTTGCTTTTACATTACTTTTATATTTACATGTGCAATATGCACATGTTTTTTAGTTTCACTATCGCAAACAGGATTCCATTTAGACCGTTAACTTTTCTTTTTTGACTTCCATAAGCAAAGCAGAATGTAATAACTTTTTTGATATGGGATAGTTACACATAAATTAAAATCTAGAAATTGTATGTTATTATATATTTAATTGTTGTTAAAATACCTTACCACTTATATAAGATGTATATACATGCTCACAGTTGTAACTTGCTTCCGTCTGCAAAGTGGTAATAAATAACTACGATCTAAGAACTGAAGATAATTTTCATTAAGGGTCACCATGAAGGCCCAAAATCACATAACATTTTGGGAACTCTTTGAAATAACTAAAAAAGTCGATTAAAAAACATTTCATATAATAATTTTCTACGTATTCGAGGTAGATAAAAACAGTCTATCCAAAGGCTTTTTCATGTGAAGCGCCGATTGTGTGCGACATTCTGATTGTGTGCGACATTCGGTTTGGCATAGAACACAGTATAACAAATTTTTATCATCTATGATATACAAACTAGACACTTGTTTAAATGGCAGTAAATTTACAAAATAATTAATTTATCGAAAAATTCTTGTGCAAATTTAAAGTTAAAAGGTTAAAAATTATTCGTTTTAGGTTATACACCGATTTTGATATTTCAGCGCATACATAAACATTTTAGAGTACACAGTGATGCAATTAAACTGTTTACAAATAATAATACAATTCTCCACAATGAAAACTTAGTATAAATATTTTGCCTAGCATATCTCCCACAGGTAAAAAATATTGTAATTTTTTTAAGAAAATATGAAATTTAGAATCATTGAACTAACATATAGAAGACATTTCTGGTAAATTTGTGAAATCATTTTGATTGTAGCCGTTATAAAATTGTATATATAATATTGGTAATATAAAATAAAAAAAAAATATTTTTGGAATTCTTATAATTTGCTATTTTAATCTATGCCCCACGCGAGATATTAAATTAAAAAAATCGATTGTTGTGTTTACCGTTCTAAAGCTGTTACATAATTTTTTCGACTATTAAAATCTAAGCAAGGTCAGATTAAAAATTTCTACATCAAGAGGTTTCTAACAAAAATAGCTCTGATAGATGGACGTACGCACGGATAGATGAGTAATCTTAGAGGAGTTGTCTTTTTTTCATTTTTGAGGTCCAGATCCAAAAAAAATTATGTTGTAGCCCTAATTTGTAGCGTAAATATTTTCTTGTCCTTCTATAATAACCTCGTAAGCTATCTTTTTGATAGTCCAAAAACTTTTCTTGTCTATTTTACTACATCAATGATCAGACATTTTATAATGCATTAAATTAGATTATAAAACATGTAGAATTAGTGGACAGACAATAAATATTGAAATTATTGAAATCAACCCCTCATTCAAAATTCACTATAATAGTTATCAGTTTTAGAATTGATAGCAATAATCATCCTATTTATAATAATATGGATTTAAAAATAAAGGAAATGTAGTTTCTATGATTTTAAAGGGCTGATGGTTGTATAGTAGTATCCGTTTAATTGATTGCTTGTATTGAAGTAAAGAGCTAGCGAATATGTCTAGAGAATGAAATATTCTATAACAAAGCCTGCGTAGTGGTACGCGAGCACCAGCATTACTGCGAGCGGTAGATAGAAAAGCGCGAAGCTATGGGTCGCTCTCTCTGGCAAAGGAAACTGCAACTGATTGACTATATCGTTGCAATGGTAATGGCTATGGCAGACATTATAAAGTACAAGCTCCGAGTTAATAGTCTACTTATTTTTAGATTAAATATATTTTTTAAAGTAAAATAGACTACTTTGGGCGTATTGAAGTGATATTGCAAAATATCACTTCAATACTCCCAAAATAGACTATATAAATCGTTTTTGCACTCTTTCGATCACATCACAGTACCTACGATAGCATAGATTCCAAATTGTAACAGCATATTCAAGTTAAGATCACACAAAAATTGTGTAGAGGATTCGATACGTTTTCATTTGCTCAAAGGGTTTGTATTTCGTAAGACAATGCCCAGCAAAGCATAAGCTCGCTTAACGTGAAAACATCAAGCCTCAATTACTGTGACTCAATTTTATCTTGTTAAGTCTGCAATAAGCATCTAGTCTGTTAAGATCTTCTTGTGGCTTCGCATAATCGGAAGAATCTCCCATTTCGGAGAAAATCTTTAGGTCGTCAGCATATAATAGGACCTTGCTATGTTTAAAGCAATTACTGATGTCATTTATTATCATGATAAATAAAAAAGGGCCCAATATGGAATTTTGAGGTATCCCTGGAGTCACGAGAACATGTGGTGATTTAAAACCGTTAATGTTTACTGCTTGTTGCCTGTTGTTGGGATAGGAGACGAATCAAAGTAATCAGTAAGTTGCCCTTTATATCTTTAAAAGAGAGTTTTTTCAGCAATTTGAAATGATCAACCTTGTCAACAGCTTTTTTAAAATCTGTGCAGATGGATTAAATCTATATCCTGCAATCCGTAGATTTAAAGATATATTTCGTATACAATAACAGTTTGGTTAATGTTGATCAGTTCCGTACAAATCCATATTGCTCCTCGATTATATGTCTATGCAATGTCGGGTAAGTCCTATTGTGAACCAATTTTTCAAATACCTTAGATATTGCTGATAAAATGGATATCGGTTGATAATTTTCGACAGATTGTTCGCTGCCAAATTTATATACTAGTATTATGTGCGCAACTTTCCAGCTCCTGGGAAATGTACCCTACGCGATACACATGTTAAATATTATAGTGAGTGAAACATAAACTGTTTTGTGTGTCTTTTTATAAAATATAGGTTCAATGTTGTCTGGCCTGCTCCCTTATTGGCATTAATTTTCTTGAGAGCATTAGTTATTTTATCTCTCTGGAAGCAGATGGAGGTGATAATAATATTTGTCTAAAGTGCGACATTGTGATGAGGAAGTAGGTTTTGTTCGAAGGATTCGCAAATATCATTTGGATTGAGAGGTGGATTCTGTTCAAAGGTAGATTTGAAGAAATTAGAAAATATTTGGCATATAATTTGAATGTCATTCGCTTCATAACCTTCGAAAAACATCGACGATGGACATCCTTCCGACTTCTTTAGAGATGACACGTATGATCAGAAACCTTTTATTTTGTTATTAATAATTGTAATACAAATATAACACTAACAAATCGATAATTAGACTATACATGATGACACAATGAGATACTATGACGGAGTTCAAATTTTTGAGTTGGTTTGACTGAATAATAATAAATCCAATTATTTTCAATTGCGAATAGTATAAAATAATGATTAATATTAACATTCGAGCTCAAATGGTTACATTTTACATATAACATAAAGGTAATTTCGAGAGTGAATACGTTGTGAAAGAATAGTCATATTTCTGGATATTGTTTTTGCACTCGATTCCTCACATAAATTTTGACTTTCTGTTTTTTTCGCGACACGTACTTTTGCGAATTTTGTTGTGTAGCGTAAGACATTCATTAATACAAATCTTTTGTTCGGACACTGAGAGCTGAAGAGAGCGTGTGGTGAGCGAGCGACGCAGCATAACGCCATAAGAATATTGTCACGCAGGCGTCGCGTAGTCAGTGGTGCCACAATGTTACGCGAACGGTCTGAACTGCCGGTAGAAACGCGATGGGCACTTCCTTCTTGTTCCGGAGGCATGGGCACATTTAAGGCTGCTGCTAAGTCAGCCACTATATTTAGGATAGTCTTGGTCGTTAACGAATTATATTGATAGAATTTACAGGTTTTATCTGTTAAGGAAAATTAAGAAAGTTTAATTACTATGCTCATGGTCAGATTCAGTTCAACAAACTAAAACTAACAGTAAATCTGTTGTTTATAATATCGAATATATACATTTTTCTGTGAAGTTTGTTTGCTATAACGAAAGTTTCATAAATATTCATAGTTATTTCTCCAGACCTAATTCTAGAAGACATGAGCCTTCTGGTTTTACTTTTTAAGAGCATGCCTATGTGATGATAATTATAATACTCATACAATGTTACCAAATTAAAACATGGTATTTTTGTATTGCTCGCAGGTGTATTTCCTGTAGACGTTATTAATAGCATGTTGTAAAATACCGTTTTTTAATTTGTTTAAGGTTGCCGGGAATTACTAATAGAAATTGTCGGAATTTTTATAACGCATTTTGTATTGTTTAGGTTTTTTCAAAGAACAGTAATGACAGAAATTAAAGACGAAATCAATGGAGTCAAAGATAGCTATTAGATTTAGATTAATCAGGTCGACGATGTACAGGCACTTGTCGACAAATTATTGACAACATAAATCCATGACTTGCAACTTTTTATTGGTTTTTGTAATATTAGTTTTTACGTATATATTTTACAAACTTATTTAAAATATTAAATATATTTGGCGTTAATTTTGTAGAAATTCATTATTCACAATTAAATGAAACTACGTGATATAGTATATTATTTCTACTTTCTTTAATTTCTTTACTACAACCTAGATTTCGTTATATTACAACATCTTCAGGTGGGATATTAGCAAAGATATATTTTTGAGGCAAATTTTTCTACCAATGAAGTCAAATAAATTTATTCGTCGCACTAAAGGAATGGAAGTTGAACTTTATCCAAAGCTTGTAAAACTCCTGTTAACGCATAATTCATTTCTTCACAGTGTAAAAGGTATTGATTCAATATCTGCTTGTATTATTTCAGCCTTATTGTATTACATATGTTTGACCATAGGCTTAATATACTACGAATAGACCACCATACTTGACAGACCTTGCATCATTGGATATATGCGTGAGTTTGAGTGACGGCTTTTCCTTAACGATGTTATATAGATAATATAAAAATATAGGGGCACATAGTTGGTTAAATTTTTGTTAACGATTTATTTCTCAGAGTCCATAATTAAGCCTCGAATATAACTTCTTTTGGAGAATGATTAAATTTTATAAGTGTAAATTTCGTCTCAAAAATTATTAATACTTTGTATGAAGCACTCCTACTCATATTTTTTAACCTTTAATATTTCACTTTAAACATTTCGGGAGCATTATGTGTACAATGAAAAAATGTCAACCCGAGTGTATTGGTATAAAAATTGAACATCAAAAGCATTTAAATTTAGGCTAAAGAGTAAAAGAAAGTTTTATCAGAAAAAATAAGCTCTATATAGAGAATATATGCAGACTGATATAAAAAAAATATGCACAGATATTTTAAAATTAAATAAATAACATGTTACCTAAATAACTATATATATATACATATATATATATATATATATATATATATATATATATATATATATATATATATATATAATTGTATATATTATAAACAAATTATATTCGTTTTTAAAATTGAAAAATTGACCAACACGAGTTCCTTGTACAATGTCACTACTGAGTCCGCACAATGTAGTGATTTCAATTTCACAATTCTACGACGAGAAAAAATTGTACAATTCAATATGAAGAAAAGAATTTTCATTACAGTCCCTCATATAATACTATTATGACATCATAACTTAGTAATGTATTTCTACGGTTCTGAATAATCCTTTTGTCAGTTATTATAAAAATAATTGACCTTTCAATAAAGTAATCTTTGATAAATAGTTTCTCGAAATCTCATTTAAAACATTTTTAAAGTTGTTTTATATCTTAACCTTATTTTCAAATAATTTTCAATTATATATTTTATTGACAGATATATGTGGCTATTAGAAGGGTGTTGCTAATATGAATAATTAAATAGATTATAAAACAAATTGCTAGAGTAAATAAAGTATATAATTTTGAAACTGTTTTATTAAAAGTTGTCTTATTTAAGAAAAAAATAGTTTTTAAATGTTCTCTAAAATAATGTTCGCATTTTAAGTTTTTTAAAATAATGTTCGCATTTAAATACATCTTTTAATTGATAAGCCAAAAAGCCTTTACGTTTGCAAAAACTTTACAAATTACAAGTGACTCATTAGTTCATGATTTTACCAAGGTATTTATACAAACTTTACAATGTATGTATATTTTTTATTTTTTTAACCAGGAATCTCCCTACATATTCGACAACCGATTTATTAAATTGGGATA
Organism: Druceiella hillmani; assembly: GCA_039881145.1. NCBI lineage: Eukaryota > Metazoa > Arthropoda > Insecta > Lepidoptera > Hepialidae > Druceiella > Druceiella hillmani. The sequence goes on from JAYKKI010000002.1 coordinate 57,160,909, forward strand.
AGTCCTCAGAAGTGTTAGGTAATGTGTCTAATAACACTGAGAACACTTCTCCAATATCACCTCGATTTTTATTTACAAAATTATCGCTCAGTCGAAATTTCTTTAATATTTTAACATATAATACACCAGTATTAATGTGTTTTGCGGTGAAAAGTATACTGAAAAGAATAGTATTTTTATCAATTTCCAAGCGGTTTTCACTTTCATTCAATTTTAAATCAGCAAGACAAAGTAACCTTTTATAAGAAAATATGAACTGTCTGATCGTTGGGTTATTATTTAAACCACCACTAAAATGTGCGCCACTAAAAATGTTCAAAATATATTTGTGACAATTTATAAAAAGGTAAAAATTTCAAGTGGCCTTTTGAATGTAGTCCACGTTTAAATATTTTAGACCTGTTACATTTTTTCAAAACCATCCTGAAATTATAAATTTCCAAAATATTTGTATTCTTGATCATTTTTGCCGAATATTTCTTGTTTGTTAGTTGAGTACAAAGGTTTTTTAAACCCAGAAGAAAGAAAATTCTTGGAATTAAAAATACCAAATATGTTATTAGCGAGGATAATAAATAGTACAGTGGTTTGCAAACTCACAAATTACAATGAATTAAAAAAAATCATGGCTCTACTGAATGGCTGTCGCAGAAGATCTTAAAAGTAATTGCACTTCTAGCATCGACATAATTTTTTCTTTGAATTAACTAAATGTAACTTTATTCCCCCGTTTCTCAACTTCCTTTATATGAATATTGTGTCATTGCATAATAAAAATAAATCCAATTTTTGCATTTCTGAAGCTATAAAACTTCTTCTTGCAAAGAAATCAACTGGAAGTTTTCAAACCTATTGAGAACCAAACCATAAATAATAGAAATTGGTTTGCAATTGCTGATTTGTCTCCGTGCAAATTATTGCCTATAATAATAGATCCAAAATGCGTTTTACCAACAAATTCAGTATATATTAATTTTTTTTAGCCATTTCTTTATTGTGTTGAGTAACCAGGCTATAAAACCCGGTTCACAATTTACTCTCTGATATAATTTTTTACTCTCGGATATAATTTCCTAAGTGTGTTAACATGAGGTAAAGAAAGACCAAACTTTTCACAAATATATTTATAACATCTTTACAACTGTAGAAACATAGAGTTAGAGCAAATTTTCTAAGCTTTGCACTCTATTCGGTTGAATGGGTTATTTTTCCAACTTCTTTTCAAGTTCCCTATCTTTTTGAAATTGTGACGTTTCATTATTGCATGATATCATATGGCCATTAAAGTTATCCTGAAACTTGGATGTTTGTTTTAAGTCTTCCACACCCATTATAGTATTATAATTGTTTTCTGCATTCTCTTGGATTTAGCCATCAAATTCCTGACGTCCTGCTACTTATATAATAATTTTTTTTTACTTGAGTTCTTTGAGTAATTTTTATTTTGGTTCGACTGAGCTTCTTTTTTCTTGGCAGCAAACTGCTGCGTGGTCGGTGACTTACATGAAATATTTCTTCATATAAACTTATACTGGTATTTTTAACGTAAATTTTACCTAAAAACAAAAAATACGTTAATGTAAAGACAGGCTTTATTTATTATAATAATGAAATATTTATAATAAATCTACCAATTTTGATATAAATATTTCATTATTATATCATATTAAAAAGTAAGTATTTACAATAATATTTTAATCTAAATAAAAAGAAACCTTTTTTTCAGTTTAACTAAAAATATATACATTATGAATTTTCTCTAGAATCATGACCTTATCCGGACAAGATATAGAGTAAACGCACGCTTACTAAGCAGTGTGTAGCTTGTCCAATATTTGTGAAAACCCTAAATGTTTATAAGAGGCTTAATTATAAATGATAAAATAGAAATTAGGAAATTGACAAAAACACCAGTACAAACTCTGTAGGCACCGAGTCCTTTGCCAAATTACATTGATGTGCTCTTTGTACAAAATATTTGCTGTCAAAATGTTTACTGTAGACTATAGCATTTTTATGTGGAGTCCAGTTGTATCTATTAAGAATCGTGTTCCATTATGGTCGTCGTACAGAATTCATTCGAAACCTTAAAAACATATTTTTAAGTGATATGTTGAATAATAATATGGAAACTATTATTAAAGGTCAAATGCATATTTCACATTTCCACTAATTGACAGCTTGTATCTGATTTTTCATGTACAAATATTATGTGAGGCCAGCTCTTATTTTAAGTGCTGGATGATTTAGAAACATTCAATTGTATATATTTTATTGCAAATATTTTTCTGATCTGTGTCCGATATACACGTATATCGCTAAGCGTTTACATTGAAAACAATTAAATTTTTTTTTCGTTTCATTTCATCGACTAAAAATTTGTATCGCAATCTACATTTATTTCCACTGTAGAAAAATATCGATATTACTTGTCCATAAAATAATATCAATCCCTATATGTCAACCCGTATAATGCCAATCCCTATATATTTTTCACAGATACCAAATCTCGTAATAGTATTCACAAAATTTAAAAACAATAAAACGTAAAATATAACACCTTTACTATGATATGTACATTTTATAAAACCTACTTAAACAATAATTTAGCGGAAAATAAGTTTTAAATAAGTAAGCATGTCCATCGTATTTACCTATAAAATGTATCATTATTTGGATTACTCATATACATTGCTTCACAATCCAATACAACGAAATACTAAAATATGGCGGGATGCTATCGAAGGAAGAGACCATCGGATATCTGTCAAAATAGTTATATGTTTGCAAGTATTGTCACCTATTTTCCACTCCCAGTAATATCATAAAGAATATGTTCTCGCTCACACGCTTTGTACGTCTATTCGTAGTATATTAAGTCTAATGTATGATTAATGCGTATTTAATTATTTCATAACATTGTTTAACAGTAATATAAGCGCATAACCTGTAGGTAATTTAAAATTAAATTGTGTTAAAAAAAAAGAAGAATTTATTAAATTTTGCATCTCAATATATTGATCTTTATTTTGTATGACTAGATTTTCTATGTCTCCTTATATTTCTAAACTTTAAAGCCGTGTAAATCAAGGCTTTGCTAATTATTTTAAAAAAATAAATATAAAATGGTAAACTAGATTTGAACATATGTTATTGCACTTGGGAACAAAAATGTCTACAACAAATCATAAAAAAATTATATAATTATATTTTACAAAGGTTCATAATTAACGCATGAAAATCAACTACTAATGGAACTTTTTGCACGACATAAAATATTTATAAACATACGCAAATTTACACAGAAAAAACATAGGTCCGTTGATATAAATATTTTGCGGATCCTCTACACTTCGGTCAAATTATATTACTTTTTACGATATATGGGGATAAACGCATTTGAGATACCGGCATTCTTCTACGCGTTACACGCAAATTAATATTCATAAAAATGTAATAAATAGCTTCATTATTCCTCCCTTCAAATACACATTCATCTTATTGCGTTGTTACTGCCGGTTATACTTTCGTACAAAGAATATTGCTTTCGGAATCCGAAATAATATTTCACCGTTATTAAAGGCAGCCGCGCTCGTCCTACATTTACAACCGTTGGGGAAGTTTACTGAGTAAAAATATGCCAAGTTTCTTGTCGTCAGTAATAAGCTGCATGGGATTGAATTTATTTCTCGTCATTCATTCAGATATTTTGTTACTTTAAGTTTGGCGAGAATTTTAGTATTTATATTTTCTCTGAATATTCTATGGATATAATTTAATGTTAAATATTTTCTTACAATTAGTACATAGTTAAATATAACGTTATGTACATTTTAATTTTCAACATATATTTATTTTGTAAAGTACACGGACACAGACAGAGAGACAGAATAAACTAAAACTTGGTTTTTAGTTTATCCTGTCTGTGTATACTTTGACGTTACCGGTCTCCCTTCTTAACTTGATGTTGTATGAAATAAAACGTTATATCATTATATTTCAATTAAAATACTGACATGTTTACATCATATAGACACTGTTCCAAAAACTATTGGTACTCGCAGAAATTTAAAAATATTTTGAGTAGTTTTTTCCTATGGAATTTTTTTCTGGCGAAAGTTTTTTATTTGAAATTTTGTTTATACGACTAAAATAACATTTTTATTTAGCGCTTCTAAAACTATAGTTCAAAACAATAGTTTTAAATAACGCTAAACAAGAAGTATATTTTTTTTTATTTGAGTCGTTATTACGGGGAAAGATTATAAATTATTTTGAATATTCTCTAAATAATCATTACATTTAAATATTTCAGTATTATAAGCGGGATCTCCCTTTCCTCGAAGTAAACCGATATTTAAAAAAACATCGAATAATCTCATAATCTTTACAATAATGAATACCTTATCTTAACGCAAGGTTTAAAAGCATCTTGACGTGGAACTTCAATACTCGGCTTTAAATATTGAGCAATACGATTATTATTTTGTAAAAATTAAAATCAGTTATACCGGTAATTCGGTGTTTTATAAGATTTATTTTCATGGATATTCTATTTATAATCATGAAACTTTAAAATATAATTATAGGTAAGAAAAAGTAGAAAATGAAATAATTTATCAATTATTCAATCGAAAGGCCTGTACTCCTGAACGCGGGCCTCTCCCATAGATTCTCCCAAACATTAATCCTGTGCTACTTGCTTGGAACAGATTTCCGCAACGTTCATCAGGTCATATGTCTACCTATTAGGGAGCCAGTTTCATTACGCGACTTCCGGCAAGTGGTCGCCATTTGAGAAATTTTTCCCCAACGGCCGTCAGTTCTACGCATTGTATGATCTCTTTATTGTCACTTTAGCATGTCAAATTTCCGAGGAATACTTAGTTATACCATACATCTCATTTCTATGGATATATTTCTTAGATAAGTCCCGAGAATTGTTTTTTCTATAGCTCCCTGAGTGACTTGTAATTTTTTTAAATATGCGTATAATAATGAGCCACGTCTAATATCCGTGTGTCACAAACTGGTAAGATATATTAGTTAAAGATTTTCGCTTTCAAACCATGGGGTATTTTGGAGATGAATATATGAGGAAGTTGTCTGAACGCTGTCCAGCCGAGTTAGGTTCTGTGATTGACTTCTTTCTCAAAGTTGAATTTATCTGACTTGACTTTTTGTTCTAGGTATATAAAGTGATCAACAACTATGAAGGTAATATTCCCAAAATATACCAATACAAATGCAACTTGAACGTTGGATATAATCGTATCTTGCGCCTGTTCATTTCAACTCCTATCTATTGGGAAACACTATTTAGGTCTCCGAGGATAAATAATTACGCCATAACCATTATATATTTGAAAAAACAAAGGTGGGTAATGTGTTCGCTATTTACATGCTAAATATATTAAAATACAATTGCTTGAAAACATTTTTTAATGCTGCTGTGAAGATTTTCGAAGAGTTTATGCCTTCTTGCCTATTATATCACGTACTGAGCGCCAATGTATATTTATATTTACCAAATAGGACAATTAGTCTTAGCCATCGTATTTGATCAGAATATTGATAATCAGAATAATAGGTTATTGGTGCGCAGAAATATGCTGCCTTTTCTCTGGTTTGTTACTTTAGCCGCGTTATAAGATATCCACGGTAAGAGATGGGTGGTTCACTTCTGAAACAGGAACTACATAGCAAGTTATCATTATAATTACACGCGTGTGATTGTACTATTTAAACAAGGATAACACGGCTTATTATGAAAATCTTCCCAAGAAATATTTCGAATAGTGTGCTGTTTAAAATATTTTGTTCGTTACAATATTTTAGAAATACCTATGTATTTTTTAAATGTTTTAAAATAATTTCTGAACGGTTAAAATAGTAAGAAAAATTCAAAAGATAACATGATTTCAATTAATAATGAAAACTTTAAATTATGACACCGAAACAAGAGTATAATTTTTATAAAAACTTCCATAGATTTTATTTTCAAAGTTAAAAATTAGTAGTAAAATGAGTAGTAAGTTTAAAATTAGTAGTAAAATTAAATGGAACAAAGTTAAGTACGAAAATGATTATTTTAAGAACTATTTTATCCTATACTGAAAATTTTTACATTTCATTTTAACAATATTCCGTGAAATGTATATATATATATATATATATATATATATATATATATATATATATATATATATATAATATTTATATGTACATGTGTATGTAACTTATGACTGACTTAACAAAGGCATATTCTGCCTTAGTAGAGCTTTTTCCGTCTTCAAGCTCTTCTCATATAAAATGTTGTAAGAGACAAATATTGATCACCATACACTTTTTTGAAATAACCAAAATGTTTCGTTAACTATGTTATACCGCTTGCAAAATAATTTTAATCCGCTTTGCGCCGTGTGCATCCAATGCCGAACGTTAAAAGATCTTTTAAAGTAAAATCAAAGGCCTAAATAATATTATAAATACAAAAGGGTTCCTGTTTGTTCTTCTTCCAAGTTGTAACGGAGAAACGGATCAAGGACGGATAGAGGCAAATATTTTTGTTTTCATTATATAAATGGTATTATGTAATCACGAAACTATAGACTCAGTACTTATGTTTCCTCAATTAGATGGCGTTGCATACTTTAATTTCCACCTATAACTTGGTAACTATAATTATGTGAGTGAAACGACGGGTAACAGCTAATGTATCATAATATTTTCGAATACGACCTCTTCCTCGCAAGATATGAGTCTCTATAGAATTTTAAGGAGTATTTTAATTCTTTAACAATTTTTTTCAGATTCGGTGTATACGAATGTTAAGAATTAGAAAAGAAATGAAGAATATAGCTGTTTGTAAATATTTTGATGAAAAATTAATTCGGTAAATTTCTATTAACAAATGAAAAAGATCTGTGTAAACTTATTATTGCACTAATAATTATTTTTTTCACTATATTCCAGGTGTCTACAAAAATATTTTTTTCACAAAGAAAAATAAATTATATGTAATATTTGACGCGTATCAATCGTCCCCTTTACCATGAGGTACACTCTGTCTCTCTCTAAATACAAATCCGCAAACAAATGAGGTTTAAGTGACTTTTATTTATTTATTACGAAAAACAATATGAGCATTCTATTACTTATGAGTACGGGACGAATAATTGATGTTTTTATGTATTGAGAATGTAAGAACTTTGCATTTTAAAGACTTTGAAAAAAACTTAATACCAGCAAATATATAAAAAATATTACTTTCAAACTACCATTAAATTAATTTGAAATTAAAGTGAAATAATTAAGTTTAATGATAGTGTTAAAGTTAAACTAAAAAAGTATCACCTATATTATTGTCGTTCTTTTACAACCCTGAAGCAAAGTTTAAAAAGCGTTTGAATTAAATTATTTACGACCCAAGCAAAGACTAAGCATAATCCAGATGGATAAAAATAAATTTCCATGAGGGTATTAGACATTCATGACAAAACAGAACATCAATCAAATTCTGTCTGTCTTTATATGGCAGTCGACTAATTTATAATTTCAACACTTTAACTCGGTTATGCCTGAAAGCATTTCCAATTGATTTTCCATTGAATAAGGATGTCTTCTAGTGACATGTATAATATATCTCGCATCAAACAAGACAGACCTGGCCGATGATGACACATTTAACTGTGAATAATTTACTTTCAATTTTGATTGTCTTTACTCGCCATTGATCTTTGATATACTCTAGGTCAGAGTTGAATTTGTGTTAAAAATATTTAAAACTCAGTTTCATCAGTATTCAGCAAGAAATTGTTTCTATTGTATTTTAATTATTAGTTTGAATGTTTTCATAATTCTGGTACAATAATTTTAAAGAAGTTTAATATAAAATTTAGCATTCACCGACCAAGCAATAGGGTAAAAGTAGGATAGTGGCCTTAGGAGGATTGATGAATCGGTTGGGCTTCCGCCGTTGATTACCAAAACGCACACATTACTTATTGTTATCCTACCTATAGTAGGCTAGAAGAACATGTTAGTTTTATGTGTTAAAAATGTATAACTGCTGGATATCGGTTATGCCTTTTATTGTTTATGTTTTAACATTTAATGTTTTAAAGTAAATGTTTAGTTTTTGTATTTTCGAAAGAAATCTATTTCAAATTATGAAGATCTTTAGGTATATTTGAATTGGATCCCTTTTGAAATTTAAAGACAGAAATCGCTGTTGAAAAGGATGATGCGATTTTTTTGAGTGTGGATGCATATATCCGATTTCACATATTTTGAACCGTTTGTGATTTAAAAATGTATGACACATCTAAAAACACTCTCTTTCTATAAAAATACATAAATAAATATAATTTCGTTTCCCACCTAATTTTTATTTAGTTTATTCAATTAACTAAGATTTATATTCTTTAACCATGCTACGCAAAAATGTTAAAGATTCTAAATATGCGATTACGAAGAAAAATACAAAAAAAAAATATTTTAGTGCGGTGCTAGTCAGGTACATTTGGGATTCTGTTACTATTTTATAAAAATATTGATGATCAGACTCGCTATTTGTTAATACCTGGAACCACATTTCCATTTTTTAGGAAAACATCTACTTGCGGGACTTTATAATGAACCACGATTTGTTAAAAATCACAATCCAAAAATTAGCGAAAGTAAGGTTTCATCTTACAACACATGTTAAAGAAGCTGGAATTCAAATTTACTTAACAAGTTTGTATTAAAATAATTTTCCCCGAACGAAAATAAAATAGCTGTACCACCCTAAACACTTTTTTTTGAACGTCAGACAAAGCTTAGGTTGGCTTTGGGTATCGAGAGAGCACAATTTACTGGATAAACCTGGTCTTAGCTTTGATAGTTTTGAAAATAGTGTCAATTTAAGAAATCTTCCAGGAAAGTCATAACTACGAAAGTCGCAAAGATAGTCCATTCCGTTATACCTGGGAAAAAAGAATATAAATATTACAATGCGGTAGGAAATTTTCTGCTTTCAGTTGTCATTGTAAAGAGAGTCACAAATAGACGAAATTTCAGATTTCACTTCCACCAGTATAAGATGTATACATGAGTAGAAAATCTATATATGTTAACATCGAATTATTTCAAAAGTTGCTAGTTCAACCTTGCACTCTAAAGCCACAAAGTAAAGTTATTCTTCGTTTTTTATAAAAATCCGCCGCGTATAAGCTCACTAACACATTTAAAATTATTGCAAAAAAATGACGCAATATTTCTTTCCTGTCAGAAAAGATCATGCGTTTTACAATTTTAGCTTTGTTAAGTCATTGAAAACTTTTTTGGCCGTAAAAACAAAGATTTGTAAGGTTCCAAATAAAGAAAGAAGAATCAGTTTTTAATTCCTGAGAAACTAATTAAAAATACACGGATTCGAGTCGCGAAACTAATTAAAAATACACGGTCGGGTTACACTCTAATGCTGTTTCCGGATTTAGAGCCTGAGAAATGTATAGTATTCTAGAAACCTTCTTGGTTATTTCTGATATGACTTTAGACAATGGTGTCTGCTTGAACGTGAACAAGGTCCGGCTAACGAGCACATTAGCACCCCTATTGCATTATAGTAAGCCGAAACAATCTAATGATTTTCCTGTTAATCTATTTTTAGCACAAAGGGAAAGTCTTTCACCAAAGAAGCTAGATAATTTTAATAATAATAGTATATTGAAATGGTTTCCTCCAAATTCGTCTATTGTTCTTTCATAGTTTAATGCACAAATAGAAGAGGAAACAACTTGAGAGTTTTAGCCAAGATATTTTCTGGCCAAAACTCGCAGGTTTTATTACCAAATAATTAAGTACAATTTTATAAATGTCATTGAACTAAAATTTAAAAGCGTGCAAAAGTGTTTAAAAGAAGACATGGTGAGTTTCAAAAGAAAGAGAGGAGAATTTAGGATTAGAAGAAGTAGACATGAACGATACAAGTGGCTATAAATGTAGTGTTTTGAAGACTATGGGAAATCTGAATGAAAATGTTCAGTTCTCGTGGAGCCATTTCTTGCACATGATACATTAAACCCGATCTACCTTTTTATTCTATTTTTATCTCAGAATTTTCTTCTGTTTCTCCTGAAACACTCTCGTCAAATAAATGCTGGGGATTATCGTTCGGAAGGACTAATAGCAAAGGCCTCAAAAATGTTTTTTTACTAATTTTAGATCCTTCAGAGATCAATTTAAAAAATATGCAAAAAAATGCTAAGCTACCTCTTATTTCTGAAACTGCTCAACCTAAAATTATGGAAAAATGCTGTTATTAGAAGTTTAGGTAAAAGTCGTAGCATAAATTTTATCGATTATCCTAGATCTTATAGGTTTTTAAATAAGCATCTTGTTTTAATTTCTATGGAAGTTATAAGAGGCGATGTTGTGAAAAATTAATATTCGTGATTAGGTTAGCAGAAATACTATTACGTTTGAATATTGTATCTAAAGATTAGAAATCAAATTTAACAAAAAAATATTAGAAGTTTCATCGATTGGTTAACAGTGTAATCTTATACAAAATACCAGGAAAAAAGGTTATGTTTAAGGAAACATTCCGAAAAAGTCAGTTAGATACGCCAAGATGAAAAGCTATTACCCTGTAGTGTAGTATATATATATATATACACATACATACACACACACACACACACACACACACATATATATATATATATGTGTGTATGTGTGTGTGTGTGTGCACATATTTTAGATATCAATGACTGCAAGAAAAAGATATCCATCTTCTGCACAATCTAAAATATTTTTAGAACTTTATGCAAAAATCAGGTGACTAAGGACTCGTTTGAACTGTCTGTTTTAACAAGAAAAATAACATATTATGTACTACTGTTGTCAAAAAGTCTCGAGAATATCGAAAAAAAATTTTGAACCTTGAACACTTACAGACCTAAAAGGGTCCATAAGTGTCCAAGGTTCAAAAATTTTATATAACTTTTATAAAAATATAATATGATCGTTAATTGCAAGCAAGTAGGCATTCCGCAGAGTTTTAGTCCAGATAAATCTAAAGCGAATAGCAGAAAACAATTAATGACGGAAGAGTGAGCAAGAGAATACGTTGTTTTGGCTGTAGTTAATAAAAGTTAAAGGTAATATATAGATTAGACTAAAACACCTTCAAAAGTTTCACAAGTCTTGAAAAATGCGCCTCTGGGTGATGCTAGTTGTTCGTTAATAACTATAAGCACTAAGACAAATTTTCACTATAAATTATACGTTAAAAGAGTGTATAAAATTTAAATAGGAGATATTCATTTGAATTACTACGTCATTAAAAATAGTCTTTTTAATACAAAAATGCTTTACTTGTTTAATGTTATTTTATTTAATTAACTAGTACACAATACTCTGTTAATAAATTCATAATTTTAAAATAATAAATTCTGTAATTTTTTATGCGTATTAATTAAGAATAGAAGCTTGTTAACTTCTTGTGGTTAAATCATTTCAGGAATAGGGATGATATTTTATTTGCGAGAAAAGGGAATTAGATTATATTGCAAATAACTCAAAATACAGGCCGTGAGTGAGGTAAAACCTAGAAGTTTTAAAGTTTTGGTACTCTAGGGAACAAAAATGCACTAATAAATAAATAAATCAACTCAAGCTATTTTGTAAACTCGTTTATGGCCTGTTTTCAATTTAAACTTTCTTGTTTGAGTTTGTGTTATTCTTAGACTGTCTCTAATTACTCTGGTACGTATTTATTGTTATATTTTATTTTCGAAAGAAAAGTAAAAGCGAAAAAAGTATTACAATCAGGGATGGATGGTAAATAATTAATAGTGCTCAAATATTTAAATGAAAAATGAATGAACTGGCGCTTTCGTTATTTTGGTGCTTACTTGCTGGACGGATTGAAATAAAATGGGAAACTTACGTCTTTTCCGGACGAAATATATAACGATACGTAATGAGTGATAAATAATGTACAAAAAGAAAAAAAAAGAACTTTTAAAAGCTGCTATATTTAAATGATGATAAAAAATCGAGGAAATAAAAACTAGTTATCATCAGTAGACGAATCAATGTGATAAATATTAACCAGAAAATGTACTATAATTTAAACATGAGCTTTGCTATTAACTATCATATAATATTGCCAAATTTCAGTGTGTAATTTCTGTTATTATATAATTTTGATAGAGATTTACCAAATAATTTATCATCCCATAAGGAAAAACATTTGAAATAAGGCATACATTCGCCTTTTAACTCTTTTTATTTAATTATGTCCCCGAATTAGGCTCTTTACGACTATGTCTTTGTAGAAATCTTTTATTTAGAAGTTTATTGAAACCTTTATAAGACATCACATACGTATATTTATCTGATAAGGACTGAATTTTACATAATAACAAAATATTTTAATTTTACATTAAAATTACTGAGTAGAAATTATTCGAAGGATAAACTATATTCGTTTTTTTACGTTGCTTCACGACTGGTGGTAAAATATATAATATTCATTTCTTAGTTAATTCAGTAGCTCCAGTAATATTAATGTAATTTATTTAAGGCAAAATATATTCGAGTGGATTATTTGGCAATGGTCGGTGAAATTAGCGACAATTTATTATTTTTGTTAACAAAGTAGTCTCGTAAGATTTCATCGGCCTTAATGATAAGTATCAAATCGAAAGGCTTTCTTCATAAACCCTAACTTTGTCCTTTTACTTGCTTAATCTTTTCAAAATTTTGTATAGAGTATGTTTAAGTACAAGGTACCCGTAAATATTTTAATAATTAAGCAAGTAAAAGAGGTACATTTGTAGAATCAACAAGCTTATTACAATTGTTTGTCTTTTTTATCCATATAAAGATATCAGATTTTATATGAAGTGTTATACTTGTATACCTTATTCCACTATTTACACAGGGTAATATTTTACTATTTTTTGGTGATCCAATATATTATATCGGAAATTAGTTTATCTCTTTATTATTTATTTAATTACGTACTTTAATGTGCACCATTTATACATATGTCAATTTGAACGTCGGTGCTATTCGGCAGGGCGAGTGGCTGGAAATCCCAGCCAGGTCCTTGAGGTGTGCCACGCTGTCAATGTGCGTATAACTTGTAATTAACCCAACACACTATGGCGACGACTGAACTAAAGAGCATGTAAAATAATTACGCACATGAAAGCCGCATTATCTATGCCTCCGGGTGAAGATTAGACGATTAAATTTGTTTTAACTATTATTATTTTAATCAGTACTTTGAACAAAATACGAACTTCAGATATCAATATAGTTTTGAAAAAGCCCAATAATTGATTTTAAAATATTAAAACAAAATTATCTAGAAATTTAATACTATTGGCTGTAAACACTTTGGTAAATATTAATGTTCGATATAAGCTCAATCCATATAGATGGATAATGAAGAAGTGCTTATGAGGTAATTTTGTTATGGCTCCAAATAGTAACTTTAAATATTCTAAATAGGCGGGAACAGCACTTTATAAAGAAGGCTCACAAGTCGGCGACAGATGTTTTTGATAATGCCAGACCGTTGGTAATTACATACGCTATACATTAGCGTGAATTCATTTTGACCACTAAGGTATAGCGTTACATATTCTATAAAATAAATTCAGTTTCATGATAATTAGTAAAATAGATCAAAGGAACAAAATTGCCACATTCAGTTTACTGCTTTTGGGAATAAAAATAGTGGATATAAAATATTATTTTATCGCAAGATTAAGTCAGCCTTAATTGTTTTGTAGAGATGATATTCACATTGTATCATTTTAGAATTCTTAAACAATAAACAAGTTGCTCTTATCTTTTTTCCCCGTAAGAGATTTTGATTAAAATTATTTTCTTAATAATATTTTAATTAACTGATCTGACTGATCAAAATCTGTAAAGTGTCATCGGATCAGAGTCGAACGATGAATTGAAATTGGAGAATAAGCGAAATAACCATTGCGCAAGTTTACTGTTTGGGTAATTTTTTTACATGCAGTTTCGTGTTTCGTATAATTAATATTGGTCCGTAGATATTAAAAATGGAAGCTTTAGAAATTTTCTAAATGATCAAGGATAATATCTTATTTATTTCTTGCCCCAAAAAAATTTTTAAGTGAAATAAAGATATTGTAAACAGCCTTAAATATAGCTCCCAATTATAATTAAACAAAAAAGTGAACTTTATTTTAGAAAATATTTTGATCCAGATCCAGATGGCAAAGAAAATTTGATAACAATATCAAAAATTTGTCTAATGCATGAACTGTCTGGTTTTACTTACAAATAATTTATTAAAAATTCGAGGATAGTCACCCGGTTTTTGGAGTCACTATAATACAAAAATAAAATTATCTTAATTACATTCTTTTGTAAGAGGTTCAAATAAATATCTTGTATCTTTAATGAGTGAAAATAATCGGTTATTTTGTTAAGTTTTTAATAAAACATCATAAATCATTAATTATTTTATGTATTGATTTTGCAGAAGTAGACTAAAAGCATGAAGTGGAAATTTTAATATGCTTATGTTCAATATTTTTGTTCCAAGTACATAAATTTTCTTGCAAAACTAAATTAAAACCTGTAACTTTTGTAAAATATTAATATGTTTATTGTAACCTTAATAATATCAAACTTCTTTATATAGTACTGATGTAAAAGTTTTGCATACGCAAAAGTATCATATTAAATCGGTACACATGACTATCATATTAAAGCTATGCATATATATGATTTCCTTTACTACAACAAATTTATACCTAAGTACTTAACAAATTGAAAATTTAGATGAAGTAAATTTATCTTTTCAGTCCCAAGAGCAATAAAAATGAGGTGCGTTTGAGGAAATTGTTTTCTTTTGGCGAATTTTTTAAAACATAAAAAGTTTTATTTTTGTTATGATAACTGATAGCTATGAATATGTTTATTGTGATGTTTATATTATATAAAACTAATCAAACGAGCAAATTTCTTGAGTAGGAAAAAAACACATAACTATTTACCAGATCCATAGAAAATTTAAAATATTTTTGAGATTACATTAAGGGTGCACAAGTCGTAAGACTAATTACTGAAAAGATTATTAATTGTGTCTTCGGAATTAAGTAAAAGTTTAATAAACCATGTATTTAAGGTAAACCATGTATTTAATACATGTGTTTAAGGTGTTACAAGTTATTTTATAGTGGTTAAGTTATATGTTATGGTTAAGTTATTAGTTTCCAAGTTTTCTTCACTGTCGGACTACTGAGGACGTAACATCTCAATGACACTAATTAATACTGCTATCACTCCCTTCTCTAGTATAGGCATCCGCGTCCACGCTTGGTTAATTGAATGATTCGGTCAATCGATATTTGTAATATGAAAATACGAGCAATTTTTCTGTGGTAGATGTCTTCAGCCATTATAAATCTTATTCTTAATTGACTAAATATATCTTGGTAGAATGAATTCACTCAGTGGTTTTTATACCATCGTACTTTATCCGAACACATTGTTCTGCAGCAAGGTACTTTTGATGATTACTTGAGATGCGAGTTTACTGACTACAGTTTTGTTTCTTCCTTTAAAGAATATTCTTCAACAACATTTGTGGACTGAATGTGCCTGTGTCACGAAAAACATCCAGTACAATTTTCTTGTGAAGCTCATGAGACAGGTAATTTTGACTTGTTTTTTTGGAGCTGCTCTAAAATTTATAAATGGTGAGTATGATTTTGTTCTATATTAAGAATAATAAATATCAGAAAGGCATTGCTAATCTTTGATGACTATTACAATCATGTTCGCCATTATTCTATCAAGAATTGGTAAAAGATCAGCATGACTTATGTTTTCGGAGAAATGACTAAATCATTTGATGAATAAATTATTCAAAACTTAACCAGATAGATGAATTTTTGCCAATAGTCTTAGGTTTTTATAAGAAAAGCTAAAACTCGATACGATAAAAATTATAAAGTATGTACTTTTAAAGTATGTAGTTTTTTTTGGTTTCGACTGATTTGAATAACATTATTTTTCGTGGGATGTCGAAGTATTAAATGCATATTTTTACTAATGCATCCTCTTAAACATATTAAAAATATTACAGTTGACATTTTTGCTCATTATACATTTCGAAGTTGGCAAATATTGTAAAGCTTCATGCAATTAACATTACATGAACATTTGAAATACGTTCAGGGAGTAATAATATTTTACAAATTTTGGACATACATATAGTAAAAATAAAGAAAAATTAAATAAAAATCATTTCTCCTTTGGGTTAAGTTACAAAAGAAATCGGTTATAGGCTATATATTGCCGTAACAATATATAGAAAAAGGGCTTTCCCTCGTGTGTCCGTGAACTAGATTTTACATTTAAAATTTTAACCTGTATTTAAAATAATGTTGTCTTGCATCAAAACCAAATAAATAGCACGATTATTGCAGTATATGTGGTGTTGACATGTTCACTATATGTTTTTCTGTTTTCACAATATTATAGATATTTTTCAATAGTTTCTATACGTGCCTTTCTAAATTTTTCGTGTTTACTTTAGTTACTCATTAGTTCAAGATATTTGTTTTACGTGAGCCTTTCACTACCCGTACATTCAGTATGTAGAAAGAACTCCCTACCTACTTTTCTGTCAATATTTTTAACATTTCAATATTTTTAACAAATTATTTCTTTCAACGTTTCTTTGAGGTTTACACATATTTAATAAAAGCTACAATTAGTTTAAGACTTGAGTAAAGTTATTAGTCGGAGTAAATTATAAATATGAAATAAAGTAAAGATAGTACTTTGCAGAACTAGAAACATTTATAGTTAGAATAATATAATCTCATTTTAAATTCAATGAGATCTGCCATTAATCTTATTATTTTATTGAGATTTTATATCCGGTAACGTTTGCACCTAACTTCATGTTTTTCCTCATATCTGTTTTTAATTTCCTCGTTGTGTTATCTCCAGAAATATAAAATAAAATATTATATTAATTCCAATAATTCGCCAAAATTTTTGTGTATAAATAACTATAATATATTGTGTTTCTATTATTTTTTGAAATGTGTTATATTAGCATTGAAAATTGTGGTAAGGAAAAAAAAAAAAAGAAAAAAGAAATATATATATATATATATATATATATATATATACACATATATTATTATAAAGACGGCCCATTTCCATAAATTTAATAAAGAGTTTATAAATTATTAATTGAATATTGTTTTCTTGAAAACCTTAAAAATTGATTAAAACAACACCTTTTTCATCAAGTCTCGTAAATTTGGTTCTAAATTTAAGATTATTCGTTAGTAGCTATACGTAAAATACAGTAACTCATAAATACCTGTCCTTTTCTACGGATAATTTACGTGATGATTTATTTTCCCACCTTACTTTATTTTCCATTTCCCTTTGGGAACAAGGTTGTAGATTTTGTTCTTTATTTCCGAATATGGTAAAAAAATTTAATATATCTAACATATAAAAAACGGATTCGTCTAATTGTGGTCCTAATTAGGACCAAAGTTGCTTTTTTCTTATAATAAATGAGACAATAAAAGAAATGAAGTTGATTTACAGTTCTACCCTTTTTTTCTTAGGATTTATAGCTTTTAAGCTTCAAGTAGAGCTACTGATATATTGAATAATATTAGCTTTGCCACAATATCAAAGAACAATATAAATATCATCGTTATTCTGTTGTGGTTATTCAGTCGACACTTGAGATTCAATAGTCTTTTTTCTTCTTGGACTTCTTCACTCAAAATGTTATGTATGTAAATATATGTATGTATGTATATGTATATATATATATATATATATATATATATATATATATATATATATATATATAATCATTGCACATGAAGCAATAACTGAAACCAAATAGAAATACATTAATTGTTATCCTTGTATATTTTCTCGATCAAACAGAAATACGCATTAATTTAATTAATAAGCAATATGGATTCCTGTTTTATCGATCAAAAGGGCTTGTAGAATGGACTTGACTATTTAAATTAATAGCCAAAATTTTTTTTAAATGCGATATCAGATTTACAAACTTACGTGATTAAGTAAAAGAAGCAGGAGAGTTACATATTCTTGCTACTTTTATTTAATCATGGAGGCATTCGTCGATTAAATATCACCAAGGAATGCTTAAATTAATTAGAACGATATCAAAATCCATAGACTTTCTGCATTTTGCACCTCAAGAAAATTTACCGTTAGTGTTATTATAAGAGTTAGCTTAACTAACTAGATATTTTCTGCCAGTGTAAACTATATATCCTTTGCCTTCCCTTTTATTTGTTGAAGCATTGTCATAAACCGAATTTTTTTAAGGCTAGATTATCAGGCTTGGCTGTCCATGACTTTGGATTTCAATATGAAAATCTCTTTACCTTATTTATCCTCAAATGATTACTCCTTATTTGAATATTCCTAATACATTAGATCTTTTCCAAAAAAGTATTGGGTAATTATTTGTAATTTGTTTTTCTCGTTAATTTATCAGTTTATTTTTATTGTTTAATTCTTCATTTTGTTTTCTTTCAGTTATTTTTACGATTTGTTGCAGTTTTTTACAACATATATATTTCGTGGCACTGTGCTTTGGTTGACAGTTTGGTTGGGATGGCACCAGTAGTTCAAAACCACCTTATATATTTGTACAGTAAAGACATTAAATGAACAAATCTTTACATGTGAAATAACTTGCTGGGGGGATTTATTATCGTCCAGAAGAAACCGTGACCATAGAAAGTAATTTACTAATAATTATTTTTATAACTCAATTTATACGAGGTTGAAATGGGCGTTTAAACTTGCATTAAAGGAGAAATCTGATTGTGCTAGTCAGTTGGATCTTTTTAAAAGCATTCTAAGGAACAAATAACTACATTTTATACTTTTTTTGGAAATTAATAAGTAAATAAATAGGTGTTTTATACTTTTTTTTTAGAAATACGTACATGAAAATAAAAAAAATTAACTGACTGGCTGACCATTATGTTTCATTCATGAAGCATTCCAAAGTAAATTATTAATTTTATTTAGGAATCTGTATACGGGCTGCTGTATAATTTTCAATGTTTTTAGAAATCAACTACTAGCGGATTCTAATGGTGTAAAGATAATGATAAGGAAAATATTCGTATTATTATATGGTACGTATTCGTAATTCAGCCCAAGACAGATAAATATTCAATAACATGACTAGGGTGGCGAAGTTCGATTTCTAGAAATTCTATAAAAGTTATGTGTATAAACATTTTTTTTCAACCTTTTCTAACTTATTTTAACTAATATAACAAAGGTAAAATTATTTATTAAATATTTCTTTTATGACCCCAATGTTTAGTCGATTTTTCGGAAATTTAGCTTATTCTTTAGTATTTATTAAAATTTTATATTTCTTAAAATAAAGGTTATTTTATATTAGTCTATATAAATCTGCTTTATATATACTAATTAAAATAAACTTTATTTTAGTTCTCGGTGAGTGGAGTATCAGCAGCAGCAGGTAAATAGATAAACGCCAAATACCACTTGCTCACTAACTCACTACGAAAACTCCAGAATCTACAGATTAGTTGGGTCCAAACTAAGTTTTGGATTATAATTAAATAATATTTGTATGAAGAATTAAAAATCGTGTTTGAAGGAAATTCTCTACTCTTGTTCTCTATCCTATTGCTAATAAAGGAATAGCAGACTATTGACAAAATTATACAATAATTATTTAATTTCCAAGCCCTTAGCCTATTCTCTATATCTTAAATCGAACGCTTAATACTTCCTTGGTTTTGAAAAAGTCCTGCATCCCCACCGACAATATAATTAAAATTATGGCGATTATCGTATTAATGGGTTTTTGGAGCGCCAGAGACAAAAATAGAGGCGATCTGTCTAGAAGATTTATTTTAACTGAACACGTTTTGTATATGTTAAAGTAAGTAAACGTTAATTTATAAAGAATTTAGGTAAATCTAAGTTGAGTTAACTATTTTTTAAATGAAACAGACATAATTTTACTAAAATTGGATTAGGGTAGTAATTTCATCTTTAATCACTTAGTGCATATAATGTTAATTTTTGAAGATATTGCAATAGTTACATTACTACATATTTCTATCTAGACTTTCACTATATTCGAAGGTAAGCTAGTTCTTAGGTCATAAGAAAGTATCTAGTTGTAAATATTTTACAATAGTAATTTTTTTTAATGAATATTTTTTTATAGCCAAAAAAAATCAAAATTTAATTTCAAACAATAGCAGAAGCTAAGAATGGACACGAAAATCGTTCATTGCATGTTTTTTATATGACTAATCCACTTTTACTTCAAATTTTATTTGATTAAATCGAATAGTTTTTAAACAAAAGTGGGTTGTGTAGCAGAAATAAAGATTTTCAAAAAAGGACAACAAATTATAACTTCTAAACTAGTAATTTTCGCAAAACTAATGTTTCTTAAATGACTTATCATGATGTTCTCTATTTAAAAAAGTAACTTCGACCACTGCAAATGAGCCACGTACAGAATGTGCTTGAATTAGGCGAATGGAGAATAGGACGGAAACCAGTCCATACACCACAAAGGGTTTCTTAGTTACTATCTTTTATAAAGGGACTTTATGATATTGTTTTGTGTAACAATTTGTTCGAATATCATAAGAAATATGACTAAACTTACAGCAAAATATAATAATTCCACATGGAGGTATAAAAATTATAAAAGAAAGAATACTATCGGTGATCAGACAAAGGTGAAATGAAAAGAGGGGGAATGAAGGGATATATACATAAATATAAACCTATATGTGCATGCATAATTTCTAAAAAAATTACGTTGACACACTAAAAATGTGAAAAGTCGTAAACATGGAATTTAAAGCTTCAACACAACGAGTTGGTCCTTGTATGACAGTTAGCCATTAATGCATAAGAGTAAGATGACGTAAAAATTGAAATGTCTTTATTTAGATTCGATAATGTAGGTTGCAAATAAATAGGATGAAGGTGAACTGAATGCAATTCAAATGAGACATGATAAGCGGGTGTGGGTCGAGTTTACGAGGTAAAGTTTTAAATGATTTAAGTACGTAATAATTTTCGGATGAGTAACGTTAAGAATAAAATGAAATGAATATTTATTTTTGACAATATATATATATATGTATATATATATATATATATATATATATATATATATATATATATATATATATAGATATATATATATATATATAAATGTATATATATGCGATTCGCCTATAACGAACAGAAGAAAGAATTCCACGTAATTAACTACGACCTAATAATTTATATTAAAGATAAAAAAATACTCGACCCTATTAATTAATTATTCGATATTAACAAAAAATCGATAGAAAATTTACTATCTGCCTGGTGAAATATTTTAAGGAAATAAAGTGTTTTGATCCGATATCTTAATGACCATAGTTCCAACATTCATTTTTCAAAAGTATGCACTCGATAAATACTTTCTGGAAATCTCCATCCATTGACTTGAACCTCTATAATTTATATTATATGATAATTTTTTTATCGCCTTAAATAAATAAATTCATCACTTATTTTACTATGTAAGACCATAATTCTTGAAGCATTTTATAAAACCTTTTCCACTAAAAAACCACCTTTGAAAATAACCACTTTAGCACTGGCTTATTTAATAGTTCACCTAAGTTGTGATTTAAATAAAGTTATATGAGATACATAGAAAGATAAAATCTAAATAAGAATTAAATCAAATGAAAGTCGTTATTATTTGCATGGTATATTGAATTTTTATTTTGAGCCAAATTAAAAAAGTAATTCAGCTTTTTTTTCAAGCTGCATTGTATTCTATGGTAAATAGATTTTAACCAAGCTACTAAAAGGCGACCAAACTAAACACATTTGATCCTCTTGTACAAAGTGATCGCAAATTACATGCAGATGTTGTCTGTTATCGATAAACCAAGTTGTGGTCGTTGTACCAAGCACATGCATTAATTTTTACATCTTAAAACTTGCTTTAGAGCGTTGTACCAAAGAAAAACCTAATAAAAGTTATTTTGTTTTTCATACTATTTATTGTTCAATAGATACTTCAGGCATATTGGCCTCTATTTGCAAATAGATATTTACTAAGAAATGTATAATCATTTAATAATATTATGCCATTTTTAACAACTCATTATATCATGGTTTGACTTATCTATTTCAGTTTTGTTTTTTTTTTTAAATTTTTGTTCAATTCTTGGTTTAAATTGTGGGAATATTAAAAAAAAAATAGTAGGAGATTTTGACAACAGTTTGAAAGAAATTGCGTTAGTTATTTATTTTGTTATTTAATTATCCACATCCAAGCGGGATTCTCCAATTACGTAATTATTTTTTTTATTTTTTGTCAAACACTTTCAAGCTTCCTAATTACAAATGATATAAATTATCTCGCGTCTGAGAAAAAAGATGTTGGGTGTAGA
This sequence comes from Druceiella hillmani, assembly GCA_039881145.1. NCBI lineage: Eukaryota > Metazoa > Arthropoda > Insecta > Lepidoptera > Hepialidae > Druceiella > Druceiella hillmani. Next base: position 57,183,456 of record JAYKKI010000002.1, read on the forward strand.
TATCATGGTGTTTGTAAGTATGGATATTATGTGAGAATTCGATTAGACGATTTTAATCTTGCATAATTTTTTTTTATTAATTTTTTTGAAAATATAAAAATTCTGGCGATGTGAAATCAGGTCATTATATCTGTATAACCCGATTTTACAACGATCAAATAATTAAAAATTAATCGTTAAAATCAGGTATCTGTGGTGGCGGCTTATGTTCAATGGTAGACGTCATAGAGGTAGATAATGACGATGATCATGATACAGCGGTTAGTGAGATAATATATATATATATATATATATATATATACATATATATATATATATATATATACATATATATATATATATATATATATACATATATATATATATATATATATATACATATACAGGTGCCCCTAAGGAGTTGACCAACAAAATGGCGGTATAATTTTTAAATTTTTTTAAAAATTTTGTTACTGCGCATGAAAAAATAATTTATTAGGTATTATTACTATTTTAATTTTTTTAATTGTTCATGATCTCTAAGAGAAAATTTGTTTTCCTAATTAAATATGACTAATTCGTTATTATTGGCAATATAAAATTTAAACGCTGGAATATATGCATTTTTTCAATTATAAAACATGAAAAGTTATATTTGACCAATGCTAGCGTAAAAAAAAATGTGTGGCAACCTTGTGGAGCTTTATTTTAAAAATATCTATAATTCAAGTAGATTCCAAAAAGGTAGCATTGATATAATGAATTCTGTGAATATTCGAAAAATACCTACTTTGTTGAAATAACTCCGTATTCGCAGAGATGCGCACGATCAAAACAACTGCTTATGAGAATTGTCTTATGAGAAGTGAGCTATCTCTTATCCACTCGCATGGTCTTTTTATTGTTTTCGGCCGTCAAGTGACTCCAACTATCTACAACTTCTCTTCTTTAGCGACTTGCTTATCGCTTGTAGCTAACGCTTGAATTTGACTTTGTTTGTGTTTGTGATTTGGATATTGTTTGACCGACTGCATCGTAAAATGCCTCAGACCTGCACTGCTCGTGAATATACAGAAATGTATTTCATATACGGGCTGTGATGGGAATGCTCTCGATAAGTCGCACGTACGTATCGCGAGCGCTACCCTAACCGCGAGCGCTATCCTAATTACAGAATGTTTATTCGTGTAAATAACGCATATTTAGAGGGTCAAATTCCTAGAAATGCAGATCCTGCAGGAAGACCTAGAAATGTTAAAAAGTGTTAAGTGCTGGCCGAAGTGGTAGAAACTCTTAATAGTGTATGGCAGATTTCTCGACGTACTGGTATCGTAAGAAATATAGTACACCGCATTTTAAGAAGAAATAATTTGTATCCGTTCCATGTACGCACTGCAAGCACTGCTTATGCAAGCACTGCTATCTGCTGACTTCCAACGACGAATAGATTTCTGTCGGGAGATGCTGCGTCAATGTAGGCAAGATCCGCTTTTTTAATTCAATCCTATGGAGCGATGAATCATGTTTTAAAAGAATGGGAATATTTAATATGTACAATTCACACCAATGGGGCCATCTAGAGTCTCCGCATAGTAAAGCAAGATAGATTTCAACATCAATTCGGAGTTAATTTGTGGGCTGGTATCATGTATGCCAAAATTATTGGTCCATTTGAACTTCCAACGAGGGTTAACGACGGTCGTTATATACATTGGTTAAGAGACGAATTCTGTTGAATTAAATGTCACAAGATGTACATGGGGTATGTGGCTACAGCACGATGGTAAACCGATCCAGTTTTCGTGACAAGTAACTGAATATTTAAATGTAACTTACCCAAATCAATAGATAGGACGTGGTGGTCAATTGCATGGCCACTATATTCGCCAGACCTCAATCTATTGTACTATTTTCTATGGAGGTATTTCAAGAAGACAGTCTATGAGACTACGAACTATAATGAACAACAATTATATAAAAATCGTACCATGTGTCTGAACTAGTAAAAAACAATTAAATGGATTACGAAATTTAAGTAGAAATTTTGTAAGAAGATGCTGTTTATGTATAAGAGCTAGGGGTAGGCATTTTGAGCATTTACTGTAATAAAAAAAACATGATAAATACGGTATGTTCATAAATAATACAATTGTTTTATTTTATCATGATATTTTACATGATTTAGGAATAAGAAACATATCATGAAACATATTATTAGGAAATTATTTTACTACCTTTTTGGAATCTGTGTAAATATTCTTGAAATATAGTTTTGCAAGGTTGCCATACATTTTTTTTAAATTAGCATTGTTAAAAATCACTTTTCATTTTATGTATTTAAAATAATACAAATATTTCAGCGTGTAATTTTTATGTTGCACACAATAACGAATGATTAACATTTTACTTAGGAAGACCAATATTCTCTTAAAGATATTGGATAATAAAAAATTAGAAATAGTAATAATACCTTTAAAAGATTTTATTTCTTGTACAGGAACAAAACTTAAAAAGAAAGTTTAAAAAATCATATCTCTACAAATATTAGGCTTAAGAAAATAAAATTGATTGTTTTGTATGTGTAATAACTTCATCTATCACTAATATTTTGTTGGTCCACTCCTTACGGGACAGCCTGTATCACAAATTGGAAAGCTCCTTAAATTAACGTGAGTAAAGATCATAATTTTTATTTATTTTAGTGTTTCCAATTCCCTAATAATATACTCCGAAAGTAGTCATTAAAGAACGAGCCAATTGTCTCATTTTTTATACACTTATCTTTTTTCCATACGTGAATATCTATAATTTTCTATTCTTTCACATTATAGTTTACGTGGGACTACTACTATATGAAGTTAACGATTATAGTGTTATGATTTTTTATTTATTTAACAAGTTTAATATATAATACATATTTTAGATTTATTCCTATGGCAACAATTTCTTACAGTTTTTGCAAAAGCTTATTAGAAGAAAAAAATGTTTGACAGTTCTAAAGCCCTCCATATAGTTTGGGATATTTAAATACAGATTGTTTAAATTATTATTAATTCAGTCCAGTTTCAAAGATCGAAAAGTAAATAATTTAAATCATTTAAATATTTTTTAAATGTATTCTAATTACAAAAAAAATGAAAACTTATCACGGTAATTGCAATTTAATCAGTTAATAATCAGCTCTTTAAAAGTAAATTTCCAGAAATCTCCATTCAATGTCTCTAGTCTTTTATAAGACTAAATATTTCATTTTAATGCGTATTTTTAAATTTAATGCACTACTAAATATTGCTGACATAATTTTCATTAAAGCAACATAATTAAATCCAAACACAATGAAGATCTAGTAGCTAAATATTTAGGCTAGTATTAGAAAGGAAAACGGTATGGAGCAAGCAGCAAATCATTTAGGTATGTAAAATAAATATACTGGGTCCTCAATGATACACTGATAATATGGAAAACAATAAAGTAAGTAGTGAAGAAAATTAGGTAGAATCAATTCAGTTAAGGGTCTCGCACGTGATATCCGCACTTTTTCAAATCAGTCCTTGGCACTGTTTCCTCCTAAGCTACATTTATACTCCGTTCTGGCTGTTGATACAACTGGCTGGGTTTCTTACGCTCAGTGTTGTAGCGAAAATCAGAGTGTTATATTTAATTGTTGTTTAAACTTTGTAAATTTGTGTTAATGTTAACAAACCAACATATAAGCTGGTTATGTTAACCTCACAATTTGAAGACAATAAATACAAATTAAAAATAAGAATAATAATTTCTTTAGGAGTTTTAAGCGATTTCTAATAAATTACTTGATAGTTATGGGAGAAATAGGACAGGGTTGCTTAGTTATGTTATTCTTATTTACCCAGGATTTAATAACAAATAGTTTATGTGTGGTGAAAGCAATAGTTATGAAAGTAAGAAAATATCAAAAATAAGAAAAGTATATTTTAAGGTTGTATCATAAATTACCTTCTTTTTGAATATATATGTTAGAAATATATATTTAATATATATGTCAGTAAAAATTGTTCACAAAAAATATTACTATTTTCCTTCAAAATTTACCATAAGAAAGTGGAAAAAGTGGACGCTAAAAGTGTATATTTTCAAATATTAAATAAAATTCGTACGCTATTTTCTCATATTTGTATGGCAGATGTGACTCATTTTCTTTTTTTTGTTCATAAAATTATATTAAAGGAATCAAAAGCCATAGAGGAATAGGTTTTTGATACAAAAAATTAATAAAATATTCAAGTAGATCTAAAATAATAATAAAATCTGAATAACATAATTGTGTAGAAAGGGAACTCAATTTACGACCAATTATATATATTTGCTTTAACTATGTGAAAACGAATAATGAAAATGTTTATTTTACATAAAAATTTAAGGTAAAATTATCACTTATATCCAATTAATATGATGATAGTATGGGGAAAGAATTTAATTGGTTACTTAACTCGTAAAAGAAACTGACATTAAACAATTCATTACACTGGAGAAATTTGCAAAAAAGTGTTAGTGAAAATAGTTTTTATTGTTCTCCATACTACTTCGCTATCATCATCAACCATGCCAAAGTCAAATAATACAACGAGTGTAGAAGAACATTATCGATTTAACAAAAGATAAATGACTTAATTCATGAATGCTTCATGATTTAAAATTTACTGGACCTACACTATATGTTAATATTTTATATTACGTGTAGTGGTATTTTATAGATTTACCTTTTATTCAACATTTTATTCACCTGATTTGTTATTTTTTGTTTCCACAAATTCGACTGATTTGAAATTTTACAGGCGTGTATAGTTTTATACACTAAGTATTGTAATGTACCGCAAAGTATGTATTATTACTTGATAGTATATATCGTACACTATTAAATAATATTACATACCACAAAATCAGAATACATTCAATCTCCTTGATAGAAAAAGATTAGGTACACAGCAACAACAATGTTTGGATTTCTCTCACTTTTCTTTTGGGGTAGTTTCCGCTAAGATATAATCACAAATCATATAATGGTATACTCAGAAACATATCGACAGTTAATTCGTTAAGCATTTTTTATAGAACACTCGACGGAAATAGCAAACATGTCGTATTTAGGCTCATTTTATGTATCGCAGATTAGGTTTTTACTAAGGTGGCGTCAATTCGGTAATCCAAAATGCGGAAATATAGGTGAATTTTTCAATGATAAACAAGAAACACTTTGTGTTTTAGATCATTTAATTTTTTCGCACTGAACAGTTTTGACGGTAATGCTATTAATCTAATAATAGGTTACGTAGGAATCTGAACGGTACTGTTGGACGGGAAACAATAAACATATCGAACTCGGACTCATTCTTGCTGAATGATTTCGGTTAAGAAGATCAAAGATGTATTCATGGTAAGGATGTACGGAAAATATACCGAAGTACATTAATTTTGAATATATTTGGCGTTAATTTTGTAGAAATTCATTATTCACAATTATTACCGCAACCTAGGTTTCGTTGTATTACAACATCTTCAGGTGGGATATTAGCAAAGATCTTTGCTAATATCCCACCTGAAGATGTTGCAATACAACGAAACCTAGGTTGTGGTAAAGAAATTAAATAAAGTATAAATAATGCTACATCACGTAGTTTCATTTAATTGTGTACATTAATTTTGAAAATTTAATGTTTATTTTTCTTTAAAATGATTGACAACAGTTCGAATCAATTTGAAATTAATTTTTCTAACTTTTAAGAACTGTGTCAAGGTTAAACCCAACATTTTTTCCTTAATTTATGACAACAGATTTTTAATTTCTTGATATTGATCGATTATACATACGACAAATTGTACTAGTCAAGTATTTTGACACTTTTTTTGCTCTGAAACCAAACTATATATTTTTTTGATTTGATAGTGTACAATCCATTTTCTTTTATATCGTGTTTCCATAATCATTATATCTTGATGAAATTTCTCTCCATGTTCATCTCTAACTGCACCAAAATTGGGAGGAAATAAATCTAAGTGGGAATGCAGAAAATTAATTTTCAGCGACATGTTACAACGTAAAGCCGGAAAATCTGTCAGAAGATTTGATATGAGTTGTTCATAGTCAGGGGATTTGGTGTTACCCAACTAATTTTTTGCAACTGTAACGAACAAAACCATGCACCTTTTCCAATGAATTCTATTTGGGGACACAATTTAGATTTTCATATCCCTTCTTAGATCTGCCCTCACAAAAATTCCTTCCTTTAGTTTGGCGTCACTAAGTCTTGGAAATATAGTTTTAAAATATTGAAAACCTTCCTCATTTCTTCCAGGTTTTCATAAAATTTTCCATCAAGCCCAATTTTATATGAAGGGGTAGCAATAAAATATTCTCTCATTCAAAAAGACGAAAATTGCACACACTTTTATGACTACGTATGTAGTCAGTTTTTTTCAGTCTCTCTTTTTGGATATGGTGTTTTACTCGAGCTCTACTATCCCACTCACAAATATAACAACAAAATTTTATGTAACTGCCTTGTATGTTTAGTAACATCCCAACAACATTTAAGTCAGCACACATCTGCCAAAAATGGTCGGTGTATTGTATTTTCTGTATTAGATTTTTAAGGTTTTTATAGGGTTCTTTATGAACTCTATGTGCAATAGGTATAGATGAAAATTCATTTCCATTATATTATAAAACTGCTCTTAAATTTATTTTCGACGAATCAATAGTCTCCACTGGTCTGATGAAAAACTAGAAAACATTTTTGTTATGAGGCCGTGCGCGTTTTCATAATAGACTAGGTGATTTTCTTTTTTAAAGAAATTTGCAACACTATTATGCCGTTTCCGGTAAATATTAATGCTTGTATTTGGATGCAGTAAATTCCATTGGTTTAGTTTAGAAGTTAAAAGCTCTGATTTATCTTTTGGAAAATCCAGATCACGAATTAAATCATTAAGTTCACTTTGAGTTATCAAGTGTGATGCCATGGTTAGCAGTTCGTTGTCATCATCGCCAAGATCAGGGTGGTCAAAAGCAAAAAACTCATCATTTCCCAAACCAATTTTATGGCCGTTGAGGGTTGCAAAGGAATCACATCATCCTCATAAGGAGCAAAACCGGCTCCTTATGAGGATTATGTGACGATATGTCCGGGTATTTTATAATATTATTTGACTTAGATTTCATTAAAGTAACGTTAAACAGAAATAACAATCATTTATATGATTCTGCTTTTCTCGCCACATAGCTGCGATAGCAAAGGGTATTGATAGGTGAGTAATTTGAAGCTATTCTCTAAGGTAACGTGAACATCTTGAAGACACAAAATTCGAATTCTAAAGTTTACTTAAATTTTCTTCAGCACTGAATCCAAAGTATAAACGATATGCTTTCAACAGTCGTGACGAAAACTTTTCGAATTTGAGCGTGGTGTAAAGTTTCCACACACAAAACAAAATAAATGTAGCAAATTTATGCACTTTCTAGACGACTAGACTTTCAAACGATTGAATGCAAAAACGCAGAAAAAAGTGAGATGTGTACGATTCAACAATCTAAACGCAAAGTGATAAAAAATAGTAAAATATTGGCGGTACTTTACTTAACCAAAACAGCAGCTGTCATAGCTATTAATGAAAAATGTAGGTAGTTTAATACAATAGTGCCAAGGAACGAATAAATAAAATTAGATACGACATGCGACGTCTAAATGTAAAAAAAATACAATATTTAAAGTGAACAACTGAATATTTCTTTTTCAAATAACAAATTTTTCCATTAAGATCTGATATATTTCTTTAAATACTTTTCTATGACTATTCTTACCAAAAGAAACCAAAATATATAAGTCAATACATTTCAGAGCAAAAACCATGGTTGACTAATTTTATTACTTCACGCTAACAAGCAACCGCTGTAAGTTTGTTGCTCTATTGTTTTTTATGCAAATCTAGTAAATAAATTAAAATTAATTTACTAATCCTCACGACCTCGATCAGTATATATTATCCTGAATTATAAATTAATGGAAGGAAAAAGTTTTATAAAAACCCCTTTTTACATTAACTTAGTATTAAAATACGTTAAACTTACTTATCATAATGCTGATCTAAGGGAGTCTAAACATACATTTTAAAAATGTTGATGCGCGTGTGTGATTTAACCATTGCTGTATACCTGTTAAATGTTAAAAAAATATAAAAATCCTTATCCAAGATTCGCGATAACATTGAGTGAAACTAGTAAAATATATCTTATATTAAATTCGGCGATATATTTATACGAACGAATGTACCTGTGAGTTTCTCGAAAACAATAGACAGGTCCATGTATGTATATCCAGTTTATCCGTTGCGATGAAACTGTACTTAGGTAAGTCGCCAATATATTAGGTATTTCATATTTAAATTCGATATGATCGTAAATATGTAATACAATATTGGGATCGTATCAAATATTAACGATCTGATACCCTAAATATCGTATCGATTGATCAATTATCGAATTAGCCTTTTTCACAATTTTGCATATATATTAAATATGCCAAATAGTATTAAAATAAAATCACGAAAATTCACAACAGGTGAGAAAAAGTGTATAGTATGAAAGTAATAGGAATTTATGAAAAAGATAAACAATATGTAGATCCATTTTTTTAATTGTTTTATTTGCTGTTTGGACCTGTCCATTTTTTTTGGAAAAAGTTTTTTGTTAATTGTTTTTGAAATAAATTAAACTGACTACAAATTCCGAGCATCTAAATTTTAGGCTTTTTAAAAAAAACACCTTGATACAAAATGCCTTGATTAGGATATGAAGTATTTCAAATCTCGAAAGGTTTGTCGCGCGAAAGATTATGTACTTTATAATAGAAATGAAACCACTACAGTTACAAAATCATCTAATAAATAACAAGGTATTAAATTACTGAACTGATTCTTCGTTCAAAATTACTCTTTTTTCATACAATAGACTATGTCTTGTTTACGGTACAGGAGAGTTTCTATTAAGTATTATTTGAAACGTGTATTACCAGCATATTTAGCGGATAAACTAGTACTTAAATTATTAGATGCTGGCACAGAACGATATTTCCATAGACCATATCCCGTGCTGTTACCCTCTGTCATCCCTGCATCTTAAACACATCTGTCGGTGTTAAATCAAAATTGGTAGAAATAGTCCTCATAAAATGGTACTAAGCACTAATAAGTTTTTTTATTACTAAAATACCAGGGTGTCAAAATTACTGAAAGGAAATGAAAAGCTTTGAAGGGCCTTAAAATATTTCAAATAAGATAAAAACTTAAAGGACATGTGTAAAAATTATTTGAAAATGCTTCGAAGTCGTCAGAACTTAATGACTCATCATTTTATCTAAATGTCACAACTTACGCAGTTAATCGCTTTTTTGGCAAAAGTCTTAATTAAGAATTACCTCTTACTTATAAATTCTCGTAGTCGTTCAAAATAACATTGTCTTTGTTTTATTTGTGAAGGCCCAGTGTGACTTCTTTAAGGGCGTTTTGCGGCCTTCAATCTAATCAATTGCATGGTTATTTGAATTGACTGCTGATGGTAGTTTACATATTAAAGAGAAATTTACTTTTCAAAAACAATCGGAAAAAATGTAACAATAATGAAGTTTTTGTTACTTATTATAATGTTTTGTTGTTTAAATTTTTTGCAAGCAAATGCAGCTTTTCATAGTATAGGATTTAATTTCAACCAAATTACATAATTTAGTTTATATAGGATTTCATTTCAATCAAATTATTTAATTTCAACCAAATTGTGTACTGTCAAGCAACTTTAAGACATTAAAAGGTATTAGATTATTGGGAAACTATAAATGAATTGTTATAGATTAGTATATGTTCGGTCAAAAAATAATACTTATAATAAAATTGTGAAGAAGAAATAACTACATATGAATGTAATTATGATTTTTAAATAACTAATGAGGAACTCATACTAAGCATTTGATAGATATGTTGATCGTTCTTTATTAGCATGCTTTTGTCAATTCCAGCACTAAAGTCTAATTTTAGATTAAGGAGCATCTTGAAATTCTTTATATTATTGTGGTTCTCGAAGAAATCAAAAGAAAAAATATTATATAGAAAACATTATTGATATTTTAATGCAAAAAAATTACATTAAGCTTCAATTTCATGTTATGGATAAATGATTATTAATTCATAACAGTTGCTACGTTATTTTATTGAACACATGGCTATTGCTAATCGAATATTAATACTCAGAGCTTTTTTATGAAAAATATGTACATATTTCAATTAAATGGATATCATGAAAGGTCGTATATAATACGACAATGATTCTATTACCTATCTCATAAAAGATAACTTTTCTCGATTTTGTGATTGATAATTTTTTACAGTTGTATTACATGGTTATTATACAATTTGACATTCGGATTTGCTAGTAAATGTTATATAGAAGTTAAATATAGAAGGCTATAAATCAGATTAGTTATTATTGATAAACATGTGAAACTTTTAGGTATAAATTTCTGTAAGGAAATTAAGATAATATTTTACTCTTATTGAACTAATTATTACATATTTAACACACATCATTTAACATTTTATGTTCCAATTGACGTCATTAATGAAGAAAGGTATTCTTGACAATTAACAGAAAATGTCATTAAGAATTATAATACCTTCTTTTTGGAGTTTACTCCTTAAGAATTGATATTCATATGTAGAGCTCGGTATGGAGTTTTAAAAAAAGTGTAACGGGCACATATCGGCATTTCCTTATGGCGTAACCGCAATGACGGAGTATGACGCACATAGTATAGGTACTATTGTTTGATTTTATTTTTGTAAATTAAAAAGTATCTTTTAATTTTAAATTCTAAGTCTGACTTTAGGAAATATATTTAATTTTGTTGTATAAATTTCTTCTTCATTTATGTTTACTTAAAAATAAGTATATTGCCAGCAGTTTTATGGAAGAATTTTTCATTTACATTTAATGACATTCCATTTACATTTAGTGTTTCCTATTTTATACATTCCAAGCCAATCATACTTTTGTTGTAAACTACAGTCGCGTGTCGAAGCTCACATGCACAATTTTTTTTATCAATGGAGAAGATAAAATAATAATAACTACCTATAATTTTTTTTAATAAAAAGAAGTTTGCCTGATGAAACAAGAAGGTATTTAATAACAGTTTATTTTTGGAAAAAGGTTATCTTGAGTAGGTAATAAAAATATATACATCTGTGTACGCAGCTGCGTTTGCATACTTTTCTCTTATCTCCTATATATACATACATATACAAATACATATATTCACACACACACATACACACATATTATATATATACGAAACTAAAAACGTAATGGTATATTTTTATGTTCGAACGGTCTTGATAATTATGACCTAAGTAATAAATAGCTTCTTCCTTCCGACCTTATCATGTAATAAATACTTGTGATATTTTTGTGTTAATCTTTTATGCAAATTAAACATTTTCTTTGTTCATATTCATGTAGAGAACATGAAAATATAACAAAATGGTGGCAGTATGCCGAATTCCTTTCCGATATATTTATATTAATCGGAATTTATTAGTGTTTTGGGTTTGCACGAAAAATTAGTTCCTTTTTTTGTTCAAAAAGGTATCCTTCTGGAGTTTTTTGTTTTCTATGTAATCAATTTCCGAAGAAGAAAAAAGAAAGTAAGGTACATTTGTTGTACAAATATGAAAAATATCATACGAGTTTGATTTAATATTTGGAGGCAGACCTTTTTAGCGTTCGAATTCCCACTTTCTTATGGGAAAGTTTCCAGGCAAATAGCATCTCTTCTATCTAATAAATTTATTTAATATAAAACAATAAAATGATTGATAAAAAGAAGGCAATTTATGACACAACCTTGAAACATGATTTTCATATTTTTTATATTTTCGTAACTGTGCTTTTACTAGACATAAACTATTTATTATTAATTGTATATATATATATATATATATATATATATATATATATATATATATATATATATGTATGTACATATATATACCCACGACTGATCAATGTTAGAAAAGAGAATATTAAAAAAAAAGAAAATTAGTCATATCTGCTGCAAAAACTTGGGAAAATATCGTTCATGTTCAAGGATTATGTTTTCGAAATTAATTTTTTTGGCGTAAAATTTTCACTTTTCCATTAAAAAGTGCAGTAAAGCCAATTTTGTAAAATGTTTGGCTTGAAAATAATTCATATGGATTGTTACATATTAAATGTACATGAGGTAATTGAGAGTAAATTTTATCTAATTTACCTCACTGCGTACAGTTCTCCATGTCATCTGTATACTTTCGAGGACTTTAGTGTATTTATTCTATAAACCTAAAGGATTCGCTGCCTGCTCTATATCTCTTTTCTTGCCGACTATTGACTAAATATTTGATTGCTCTATCTTAATTGAGTTTATAATTAATTACTTTGTTATAATAAAACTTTTGTTCGTATTTTTAGACAATAATTGAAACTATATTTATTCATCTATATTTAATTGAAACTATATTTATTAAATATATGTTTGCTGGCAACGATTTTAAATAACAAGTATGATTGTCATGTGTGCGTGATTGTTAAACTATTTTCTACGAGAAATTGCGATATATTTCGCATTAAAATTAAACATTTACTTTTACTTAAGAATACAGATATTGAGAAGAGCGTTTTGGCAACTTATATTTAAAGATCAGATATTGTATTGGTTACACCATGAAAATAACGGAACTTGTCAGATAAATCAAAAACAAAGAAATCTTTTCAAAAAATATAATGGAATTAAATCACAAAAAGATACCTACACCACTGTTACATGCCTTTTCTTTATTTATTTTGTAACATCAATGCGGTAGAAATTTCGGTAATGAAAATACAATTAAGATATATAATATAATTATACATGAATATAATTTAGATCTCCGAGGTAATATATGCATATTACTTAGGGGGATTAACAACATATATATGTTGTTTATTTCTTTGTCGCTATGTCGCAGAAAAACAACACAAGGTATTAAAATAAATATTCATGATGAAAGTGTTATAAGGTACACGCTACATTTTAATACTGCATATTAAAAAGGATCCTTTTTATGTCTATTAGTGAATTGTCTCTCTTCATGAATAAATTGTGTTCATATTATTTATATTTATATTCATAAATAAATTGTAATAAATTTATTGATCGAATTTATTGATCATCATCATTGAAGAACCCGGAACACGTATTTCATTTAACATAGACTTCCTCCCCAGATCCCTGAATAATGATCCATTATTAATTAACTGAGCGTTGGAACATTGGAAATTACAAATAAAATCACCTGATTTAACTTCGTCAGGACTTCTATAATTTTAGAATAAAATAATGTGAACATTGCTTGTGAAACATAGCTCAAGTATGATGCAGGGGTGTAAAACTATCTGATTACTAAAAACTTAAAACTATTAATTAAACTATCTGACCTGTTAACATCATATTATCTTCATAGAATATCATTTTCTCAGGCGTAAGATTATTTACACCAATTGTAATTATAAAGATTGGCAAGTGCACACTGTATTTCAGAGAAAAAAAGGAATAATTATATAATAGGGAAATTCTGCCTGAATATGAAAAAATCCATAACAGAATAAATGACCAACGCGATATTTTCCAGACTATTGACAAAAACTTCTTCTATCAGTTGTAAAGTATTACCAAAATTGAAACCAAGAATTTGATAGGAAATGGTTAATAATAAAACGAGGTGAACGAAGGTGGAAGTGACGTAGAGCAGCGCTACGCGCTGCTTGTTGCATTTTGTCTCTCTTTTACTCAATAGGTGCTGCCCATCCAATGAATATCGTTTCATCAACAAATAAATAATATTGAGAAGCAGATCACAAATAAATAACCGGACAATATCTAGCGAAAATGATAAAGACTGACATATTGTCATTTCCTTCTTTTGGAAGTTACTCGTGTAATAGTTCGAGCGAGATCGCATTTGGTTCATATGTTTCTTTAAATCGAAACTGCCATATTAACAATATGGCAGTTTTCCATCCTCATAGAATATAATCCTTTATATTTCATGCATAATTTCTAAATTTACGTAAATTTGTTATTCAAAAGATGTTCCAAAAACTGGGTAAATGTCATGACTATATGAGTGATAGGTAGCGCTTCATACAGGAATTTTTCAGGTACTGCATTTCACGGGTATATAAAATATAACGTAAATTCAATTTGAAATTTTCTCCTTATTTATTTTGAAACATATATAATATTTCTGTAAGAATTTCAGGTCTAAAATATTATCGAATTTTTAATATACACATCAACCGCATATGTATTTTAGATTTATTTTTATCCGAATAAATCTTTGTAAGTTGTTACCCTGTTTGTAGATAAACAGGGGTGTGGAATAAACTTAAAATAAAGTTATTAATCTTTTGGTTGCGATTTGACTTGATGTAAGGAAACTTGGCCTTTGGTTTCGTTGAAACGAAATGTATATAACACCGAAAAAGATTTAAAAAAATAATCAAGTATCTATTTACTACAGGTTTTGAATAATACTTTGTTTTTAAAAAGACATTTCATAAATATCTCACTATAAGAGCACCATGACGATTAATAAAATTATATAAATGTATCCATACCATATGAAAAGCTACACGGGAGCATTTTTTTATATAACACTTATTTCCCGAATAAATCGACTATCCATTCCTTATTTATAGATTTCCAAACAATGAAACCTTAAACAAAATTGATTAAATGAGATGCACTTAAAAATTGGGAACCAAAGTAATATAGTAATATAGTGAAAATAACATTGAATAAGTAACAAGTAACACGTATGCTATAACGATCCAAAATGTAAATTTCTAGCAAATATCCTGATGACGGCAGCAATACAGACTAATATCTATATATGTATATATATATATATATATATATATATATATGTACATGTATATATATATATATATATATATATACATATATATATATATTCTAACCACGGCACGTCAAAAGAAAAGGAAGTTTACTTTCCCTCCCCTCGTCGTTCCATTCTCACATTCGTCTGTTATGATAGACTCCACCTTTTGAATACGGTTTTAATATATTTATACGTCATCTGTTTCTTATTCTTATATATCTGTGGTTTCGTCGCAGCGTGCGGTGAAATATTCACCTTTTTACTTTTCTCAGTTATTTCACTTTTTCTGTTAGCTCCCCATCCCAAACGTCCATTAAGAAACTCCGACAAAAAATGCTGTATTACCTCCTGACAATGTTTATTACAATTTAATTCATTTTACGCTTCTTAGTAAATATGTAAGTAAATAGAGGCCAATATATTCGAAGTATCGCCGATATGGTCGAACAACGTTATGAATTAACTTTATAGTTGTGAAAGTTTTTTGCACATATTTGATACAATATTATATTGACTAAATTCAGTTTACGTAATTTAAAAACGAGTCAAGACCATAATTTAAATTGTTTAATAAGCGGATAATTATCAGCGTAATCTTATTACCTTTTCTTTCTATAATATTCGAATATCCATACAGACAAGATAAACCACAGAGACCAAAATTAATTCATTACGCGTATATTCCTCGGTTGTGGTTGTCTAGAAAGAATTGATCTTACAGCTCTAAGTCGCTATGTAAAGTGCAATGCACTTAAAATTGAAATGAATAGATAGTATCGGTCAAATAAATAGTCTTTAAACAAATGATGAAATATAAAATCGCATTCGCTGTGAACGACCATAAATTACAAAATTATTTGTGCGTGGTACAATACTTCAATTTAAGAACGTGATGAACTTGAAACTTCATGGAAGAAAAATAAATAGATGTAAAGATAACTCGATGGAATGGATATATAAAAGTATTTATTAATTGTGTGTTATTATATAAGTTTTAATTCATACCTCTCACGTTTTCTTCTTATCAGTAGCAATAGCTTGGTAACACTTCTATTAAATTATGGAACAAGTTGAAATAATATCACTTGTTTAAAATCAGCATTAAACAAATAAGATTCCAAGTAATTTTATTCATGTTGGTTTATAACCCCACATACTAATATTCACTATCAATGAAAGATTTCAAGGCCAAGGTTATAAGAGTGCAATTTGACAGAATTGTAATAAAATTAATTTTTGGTAATTTTTTTTGTCAAATATATTTTAAACAACGCGAAGTAAGATATGGGTTGTCCATATAATTTCTTACTCATTTTGGCCTCTCGAATAAATCCTTAAATTTATTAAGAATATAATAAATTTATAAAGTAAGTATGTAAGAAAATTAATGGTTTAACCTTGCATTACCCTTTGCGCAATTTTAAGGGATTGTCAAAATTTATCGGAACGTTGGATTACCTTCAAACTTCGGTTTGCTTACAGTACTTAGCAGCACATACATATAATTGTAAATGTGGTTTTTGATTAGAGTGTTCCCGTGATGTACGCTCTTAAACTTTAAACTGACGTTCCATGAACAACTGAGTAAAAAATTATTGAATTCAAACCGGACATTTTTCAGGGTATTTTGGAGAATGGATAGTTTGCCACTGTTCCTATTTGAAATCAGCAAGCAATTTTGGAGATTTTATTAAAAAACAAATTTTCTTCCGTATACTCGAATGTTACTGGTAAGATGAGAATTCAACTCGTACATTTAAAAAAATGTACGAGTTGAATTCAAATAAGTATTTAACATGCGTACAATTTCTACTATATTGTCGCAATACGTACAAATTTCAAGATGATGAACAGAGATTTTGTTTAACATTCGACGGATAGAGGTAGACACCTAACATTGTTTTCCCAAATATTAAAACTTACGTTTTTAAAACGGCACAACCTTTAATCTGTATTCTGGAATTGGTACAACTCAAGGTAGCATAACGGTAAAAATATATATACACACTTCAAGAAGAAAGATGGAAGCTTTGCAAAACTTTCATTCTATATGTCTTCTCCTGGCTTTAAACCCTTAAACAAATTGGCAGACGTCGGAAATTTATGGACTCCCTTTCTTAAAAGGGACCCAAATCCTATAACATGCGAAATACACGCAACTTGCCCTGGCAATAACAGGAACTATTTTTTATTGCAATTATCTTCATGAGTTCGTTTAATATGGTCCATAACTTTTGTTTTCTGAAATGCAACTAGTGGCGATGTATTCAATTTAGCATTTGACGTTGAAGAAATAATTTGACAGAACATGCAAGACCCGATACTTGTTTTGATTATGGTGACTTCAAATAATGGTCTCTAAAAAGGAACTATAACTTTTAAAGTTTTATGTACTTTAGCAATGATTTAAAATATAAGTACCCTATTTGTTTGTTACAATTCAATTACAGCGCTAAAATTTTAAAGAAGATTGTCGCATTGTAAATAGTTTGAAAATATAGAGATAAAGAAAGATGACCCTTTCTTAAATCTTATTAAGAAAGGGTCATAATACTCCAATAAATCAGGACGCCTGTGAAAATATAAATATCTGACAACATTACTCCTTTTACCTTTCTGATGACTTAGCACGCATATCATTATACATACATTGGTGCGCGTTAGGTAATTAGTCTGGAACGCCACTCCACAGTCCTGTTGTTCCTAGAGGATCTTTATTGCATAGTCGCGATTCCACCTCGTAATGGATATCAAGCGAAAATCTCTGTGTTTTCGGATACAAATATACTGGGACTGCAAATCCTAAATACAACTTTATTAATAAGAAGCTCTCATATCAAAGTCCAAGAGGATTACTAACGGTATAAAAGTTTTTACGTTTCAATTTGTACTTTAGAACTTTAAAGTATGATACAATTGACAAGCAAGATCGTATTATATTGTTGAATTTCTTTGAAAACGTATAAGGCGACGGTGAATGGTTACGTGCTTTTATTTTACTTCAATTTCATAATACACAAGCACAAAGTTTTTGCTTTTCAATATAAATGTCTGCAGTTATTGACAAGTTTAGGTCTAAAAGCACTAAGAGATTTAATTACAAAATCTAACAGAGACAATTTTATCACTTTATTACCATTTAGATATTAATGCTATTATAAATATTACAGTAAGAGAATATAATCCTATTGCTATCATTCTCTTAGGATAACCCACCTTTTTCATTTAGTTGATTTTTATATATGCATTTTCTAGCGAATTAACTGGAATTTGTTGTCAAAAACGTATCTTTTAATGTAAAGTTGAGGGAAAAAGTTTTCTCACCTTTACTGAATTAAATTTCTGTATGGCTTTTGAAATGTTTATTTTTTAATTTCTTCTTTAGTCTCGTTCGTTGAACTGAATTTTTCCCGAAAAATGCAAAAAACTCTTTTTATATTTTAAGGGCATAAATTAATATTCGATTAAATATTGATGAAACATTTATTTCGTAGGATGAAGTTCGGTAAGGAAGATTTATATCTATTTTGTAGAAGATTATATTCGTGTCTAGTAGAACTACAATATCCCTCAAAACAAAAGAGTGAAATATCCAAAACCTTGAAATGAAATATTGATTAAATTAAAACATCATTTTCTAAATTTCAAACTTGACTTGAAATGTGAAAATTTTCGGCGATAATTAATATAATTCCTCTGAAAAATTTAAAACCTTTTAACATTTTAGCATACTTCCGTGTAATTAAATTGAGTACTAGGAAAGAGAATTTTAAATTTGACACCTTGGCCCATCAAGCCAAATAAGTTTACTTTTTATGAAAATATGTGGCCAAAGTTTCACAATGACATTAACATCGAAATAAGTCAAATTAGCCTTAATTCATTTTTACGACTAATGGAAAAGTGAAAGTATAATCAAAACTGTGACTGTAATTGGATAGTATTCCAACAGTTTGCTGAAATAACTTTTATAACCTTCTTAAATATTATTCTTGTCGATAGTTGTAACTAGTATCTCACTGTTATTTCGAGCAGAAGTCTACTTAAAGTTTCATTTTTTGAGAACTTGTACCAGATTCTTAAATATTTACCAAAAATATTAAAATATATGCGCTAAAACTTTATTAATAATGACGTCATCATAATATTGTACCACTTTTGCAAAAGTATAGATAATTGTTAGATTGTTTCATAATATATATTTCGCAAAATTGCATGGGTGAATATCATGAATCAATAATATACACATCGATTATTCATTATTTATTAACTCTTCACTATTCAAATCATTTTAAGTAAACTAGAAATGTTTTAAAATTATTTTAAACATAATCAAACTTTAAAACTTTCTCGGTACTCATATCCATATTTCCATCGAAAGTGGTATTAAATCATTGTTTTTCTTTTGGACTCGGCTTATGTTGTACATATAGTTATTATTAGTTATTCTGGTCATTTGTAATGTTTCGATACATTTCAGGTTTTACAAGTGTCTTAATTTCATATTTAGTTTGTTTCATCTACTACACATTATTATTTTTACTGATAGACTCGTGTACTGTATTTTTATTACTTGTGGAATTCTTTATAATTTTCATTTGAAAGAATTACTTAGATATTTTATGAATTTAAAAAAATTGATTTTCAAAAATAAAAAATATGTAGATTTGGTACTCAAATTTATTTTAAGCCCAATTATTTGATTGTAGTGACTTGTGAACTTATTATCAAATCATTTTAATCAATTTTCATAATTTTGAAAATTTTCAAAAACTATTAAATTATTAATAAATTATACTATGATCTTTCTAAAGAATTCATCTTTATTAGTAAACAAATAGTGTTAAGACTATTAAAAATTAAATATTTAAAAATTATTCATTAATCGGTTTTCTTTTTCTTTATCTCCTTGTGCTATCATATCTCTTTAAATTATGTTTCAACAAAACGATAGAGAGAAAAGACATTTATAATCCGAATATGTCCCCATAATCACTTTTATTTCTGACCCACTGAAGTGTAGACCTAGCTTTAAAAAGGCAACGATCGTATGAAGCAAAAAATGTGCCTCATTACCACTCATATAGTGAATATATGGGAGGGCCTTTGTAAAATGACATCAAAACGATTTGAATAAGTGCGAATTTGTGTAAACGTTCATTTATGCATACGCTCTTGACAGATGAAATATATTATTTGGAACGCAAACGACGTACCTAAATTTAACGAGCTGTTTTTAAGGCTAGACTGTGAGACTAGATAGTGTGTGTTTTATATTATTTTGTCTCAGTTCAGTTTAAATTGACGAAATATTTAAGAAAATTTAAAACAGCCTATTCATGGATTAATTTAGTTGTAACTAAAATTATATTTGGCTAAAAATAGGGCAAAAAATAATTTACAAACCAATTATAATTATATTGTAAATTAAGTTGATGATTAAATCAGATTCTTGGATCTTTTTAAGCATTTTTAGTACCAGCGCACGAATATGGAATAAATGACGGTAGTACGGACTGGGGTAACTTTAATGTATTTATTATATCGTCGAAATTCTTTCGAATGACATTGAAAATGTAAAAAAAACCATACTGCGATTTTCATTCAAAGTCAGCGTTTATGAGGTTAAATGTCTTTCCACTGGGTGGCGTATTTCTTGCTGTAGACATGTATGAAACAATAACTATAGTAGAATAAGGTATAGATAATATTAGTTTAGCTATTAAAATATTTTTTATTCTACTAGTAGGCTGTTTTATTCGTAAAACAGTCAATAAAGATAGTGTAAATCTGGAGGCTAGGATGAAACTAGTAATATCACGCTTTTCGCATATTCGTTTTGTGAAATATTTTTTACTCCTCTAGTTTCACGAAATGTTTTTACAATGAAGAAAATATATGATTTAAGACGTGGATTTAATATGCATTTTATGATTCCTCTTTTCTTTAATTTCAGAAAATAGGCACTCAAGGTTCTTGTGAGTATTGAATGCACCTAAGGAATAATTTTTGCTTCAAAAAAAGAGGGAAGTTGAATTTTGATGTCCTTTAAACATTAAATGAAACTTACAATAAAAAAAATAAGAATTTATGTACCAGTAGCATCGTATTAATTTCGAAAAAATTATGTTAATGACGAAAAGCATTTTTTTACACATTTTTCAAAAAGGATAGTTCTTCTCTTTGTGATAATAACGTACAATTTTTATCATACATTTGATTACTTCATGTTAAGTCTAAAATAAAAGGCCTGTCTTTTAACGTACAAAGTTTACTTCATGTTGCTTTCTTATTTACTTTCGATTATAGGTACAATGGTAATATTAGAAATGGATTTAAATCCATAAATTTAAAATTATCCTTCCACTTGAAATTCTTCAATAGGCTATAATGATAATGAGCGTTTAGTTTCCGTTAATAAAAAATTAAACGTAGTTTGCCCTGAACATTTACCATATATACATAATATATTTACAAAAACTTCATTCCTATATTATAGGAAATTACAAAAATTTTGCAGATAAAAAATGGTCCATACAAAAATGGCAAGTGGCAGTTTATCATATATCATAATGGCATTGGCATGGCAGTTTATCATTTATCATATCATCATTCTGCTTCGAAAATAGTTTTATAAATAATTTTACTATTTTTCCAGTTTTTAAATATACCTATTATATTTTTTCAATGAATTATTTACTATTTTGACCGTTTTTTTCTATTCAAATTAATATTTTATTTGTTTATTCTGTGAAAGTCTCGTCGTGAAAGTAAACGAATGGCCAAATGTTGAATATGTTATTAAGGTAGAATTTTCCAATTTATGTTTTCGTGGAAAAAATAGTGTAATTGAAAATAGTAAACCGAAACCAATTTTAAAACTAAACGTTCGTAATATGTCTAGGGTACGACATTTTCACAGTAATTTATGCGACAGACATTGGTAGCTAACCGGAAGTTGCGTTATAATTTTATGTGTATAAATTATTTTACTGGCCTTGTTTATTATTCGGAACAGAATACAGTAAATGGAATAAAGCTGATTTTGATGATTTACGTAATTTGACAATTTCTGGTATAGAATATGCTAATTCTGAGGAGCATGTATTGTGCACAATAAAATTAAAAAATTTTGGCTCCTCGTGTATAGATATTTGTACTAATGAGCAACTTTTGATTGCGAATTGGGAACATAATGAAAGGGTAGATAGAAATAGAAATATTTTAAAAAGATTAACAGATGCCAATGTATTTTTGGGTAAGCAAGAATTACCTTCTGGTGGTTACGAGGAAGTTCTTCTTCTAAGTTATGAAACTTCAGTAAATCGGGGTAAATACGTTGAGAGTTTATTTTTGTGAGTGCCTACGTTTCAATTATGGAGGCACATTTTCAATCTATCACATCTTCATTGCTATTTTCAGGGCTATCAGAGCGATGATGATTTATTTTTTTCCGTTGCTGACGTTATACTCGAGGGAATTAATTTAGAAATTTCTCACACTAAATTTATTTCAACAATGATATACGAAACGCCAGACGTTAGTAGGACGGAACAGCTCACAACCATAGTAACTTACGTGTCAAATAATCGTATTTCAGAGTGTTTTCTCGTTATTTTAAATGTTAATTGCAAGCAAACTGTACAAATATTTAGTGAATATATTTTTCGTCAAATAGATAAGTATGATCTTAGCAGTAAACGAGTAACACAATGTTACGACGGCGCGTCGGTTATGTCATTCATATTATTTAGCAATATTTGTACCCTATTATGTTCATATCCTTAATATGGTTTTATCAAAATCTATAGATAATATTGGAGAACGTAAAACTGTTTTTGCTCATGTAAACAAGTTAGTCTTATTTTCTAGCTAATCAACAAAACGAACTAGCCGAGATTGTGAATCGACGAATTCCTTCCGTTTGAATTCTAAGGCGGTAATACCATTCTTTTATAATAAATACCATAGACGAACAGAGATTTGCTTTTACAAAGTCTAATAAAGTCTAACAGATGGAATTACACATTTTGAAATTATTTTATATTTAAACATTTTCTTTGAAATATTTACGCATTCTGATGTAATATTTAACGATATCCAAAGAATAAACCATTAACAGCATTTTCTCTGAAAAATACAGCAGATTTTAAATTTTTGTAAATTACATAGTTTACTTTTTTGTAAATTACATAGTTTATTTGATACATCATTTGCATTTAAACATTTAGATATATAATGATACATTAGACATTGATACATTAGACATACACATATGTGCATGCGCACGCAGGGGCGAGAGTGTGGGCTGGAGTGCGGGGCGCACTCCATGTGTGTATTATTTTTTTTGCATGACACTCCCTTTGTAGTTAGCCCTACCTAAAAATACGGAGCAATGGTGCTCACTGAGTATTATTTTAATTAATTTTCAATTCTTATTATTACGGATTTATCATTATTTTAAATAACTTTGGCGCCACAGCTTTGTCTAATGTAGAACATTTAACTTCTTATAATTAAAATCGCTCCGATTATAATAGTAGTAGATCGTAAGTATGCTAGATCTTACTCAGTAAATAAACAAACATAGACGATTTGAAAATGAAAGGAAATATTTGTGATAATATGACGAATTTTGATATTATTCGTTTTGATAGAAATTTAACGAATTTCAATAGTTAGAAATAAAATGATAATATTCCAATATTATTTTAATAAAATTATGTTTATAATTTTTTATATAAATATGACAATACATGAACAAAGTTATTGATACTTAGTTTCATCACTAATTAGCTTAGTTGATTCAAATATTCTGCGTTTGTAATCATTTTCAGTGATTCCGAAAAAAATTGGACGAGATATCTATAGATTCACATAGGTCTATCTGTTTTCTTTTGGAAATTTGTTTTACAAATTTCCACAGAAATAACTTTAGGAGAATATTTGAATTAGAAATTTCAAATTTGACATAGTAGAAATAAGTAGTGGCTATATTATGATGGTTATTTCCAGAAAGCTGAATTTTCGTTTCGAAGTGCAAACTGAGAACGAGAGAAATTAAAAAAAAACTTTTTTTCTGTGGAATTGTGTTGATGAACAAATGAAAGTTTAGTAAAATTTAAGTTAAATATAAATAACTACTTTTTTATTAATGATTCCCCACAACTGTTCCTTCATGATCCTGAAGGCGTATTGAATAGAAAATATTGGCAATACAGTTTACATTGACTAAAATTGTCTGCATTATTACAACTGTGATTGTTTTTTTTATAAATAATTTATTTTAATTAGTTACAGCTTAATTTTTATTTTAATTTTAAATAATATGTTTTTTTATTTAATTACGTCTTAATTTAAATAGATGTATTAATGACTGCAAAAACAAAAGGTGTTAGGTTTTTGTTACGAGAAGATCGTGTCGTCAGAATAGGGAGGCATTTGCGAAGAAAAGAATCTCAATAAGACAGAATTAACATTTTGTAAGCTTGATTGCTAATATTTTTGATGATAATGATTGAAAATCAATTAAGTAATATATTTGAAAATAAGACTGATTAGACTTGATTATTATTACACCATGTATCCATTTACATTATTAACCCTTAAAATAATTCTTCTGAAATAACTTGGTAAATTGAATTCTTACGACGAAAAGAGAAAGTATTGAATTGTCCAATGAAATAAATGAATATATTTTGCCTAAATGAATGTCTTCCTTTAAGCCGTATGGCTTAAATTAGTATATAAGAAATACGACTTACGAATATATGTCAAATTTAAATTGGTTACCAATATATTTTAAATTTATAGTGGGTTTCTATTTGTTTGTTATTTCCATGACATCAAATTAATGAAGTAATTGAAAAATGCTCCCTGCATACGGAGAATCTACAAAATACTAAATCATATATATTTTGGGTTTCTTTATGAAAGAAAAAACCTTACTTTAATTTAATGCACAAAGTAATTTACAAATTCTGTTCAAATGTAAAGTGAAATAATTATAAGCGAATTGAAGGGTGTAGATTCTGCCGGAAGCAATAAGATTCTACTTCAATATTAACGGTACTGAATAAACTCTGCGCTGAGGAACATTTAAAACACCCTTCGTCTCTCAGCGAAAATTCAATGACCAATATTGACAAGGCGTTCTGTGTAACATAATTTCCATTACGGTAGCTTCGTTAGGAAGTTATATTTGGGCCAATATAAATATT
Organism: Druceiella hillmani; assembly: GCA_039881145.1. Lineage (NCBI taxonomy): Eukaryota > Metazoa > Arthropoda > Insecta > Lepidoptera > Hepialidae > Druceiella > Druceiella hillmani. The sequence goes on from JAYKKI010000002.1 coordinate 57,208,658, forward strand.
TGATTAAATTTTGAGAAAGGTCGTGATACGAACGAGAACTTTTTTCTCCTTTCTCACGAAAAAAAATAATTCATTTTAAAATTTTGCAAGATAAAAACATAAGTAAAAAATATAACTTCAGCTGTATTATTCAAGTGAAACTGAAATTAATTAAAGACAATTACGATATTTCTTTATTTTCTTTTGGTTTATCAGGTCTTTTTTTAGTCGGAGATGAGTCGTCTTGCAGAAATATTGTTTTCAACTTTGTTGCCTTAAAAATATAAATAATTTTTCGCGCCTAATCGTTAAAGACGGTTAATTGAAATAATGTGGGAGGAAAAATAAAATAACCTTATCCTCATCACGTTACCAGCTATAATTACATAAGTCATGGATTATTTTAACCATTCCCGTATAAATTAAACATGCGCTGTCTAATGTTTCCTATTCTCGTTCGCTTAAATTATTAGATATATAAAAGAAAATAAGTCGCTATTAGGTTTAAATAAAATTAATAATGTTTTTATATGAAGTTAGCATCCTCTTTCAAGATCCATATTTTCACTTTACTCATTCAATATTCACACCTTCAATTTGTGGATGACATTCATATTTTCCTTAGTCAATAAATGTATTAAGTAGATTGTAAGTTGCTGTAATATGATAGTGACGCTGTTCTCAAGAAGAACTTAGTGAGCGGTCTGCGGTTGAATTCTAGAAAACGCTCTTTGAGGAGCTAAAGTAAAGTCCGCGTTCCCTCGAGTACGAATATACTATTGGCGGAATGTTCTTTTGCCGACGCATTAAACAGTTGTTCTAAGAGTTACAGTCGATTCGTGTTCAACTTTATGTAGTCATTTGACGAATACAGTGGAGATGTCATTCAACTTTCGATGTGTTTTCTTAATTAATATAGATTGTATGACTCACAGCGTGCGCCGCTGTATGCGCTGACCAAAGTATATAGACCCTTATCAACGGATGCGTTGCCGATTTTGGCGGGTCTTTTGCCTGCCGACGTTGCGAACGCGCGGCTAATTTTATATTGACACGAGATAAAATTTTGGTGCAGGTCCACAGTACATTGAGTTTTAGGCAGGTGAATCCATTGTTGAGAGAAAGATGCGTATTTTAGAGATTGTCTATGCTAATTGGCAAGACGGTTCTTTCCCGATTCAAAGGAGAAAACGACCAGGTTATTTTTCTTCGATTTGTCCGAGCCGTTAAGTGAAAACTGGCTCATCGTCGATTATTACACTTCGCAGTTTTTAACGGAACATGTCCCATTCCGTGCCAGTTTGTATAGATTCATCCTTAGGGTTAGCACCTTATACCCGTGTATCTGCGGTTTCCAGACGCAGGATATGAGTCACGTTATGTTTCACTGCAGTGACCACAATGATAGGGGTAGGGTTTTGCTAAAGAGCATACGTCTTACCATCAGAGTAGAATCACGTGTAGCTTTAGAATGTGGTATCTTTAGTCACCGTGATTGAGAATGAACCGATCTTTGAGTCATTTATAATGCAATTTGCGTTCTAATAATTAATTTAGAAGGAACAGTTTTTAACCCTGTCGCGTAGACGCGCTGAGATTGTAGATACAATACAATATTTAACAACTTTCGCAGGTCCCCTCTTTTATATGAGGTGGGATGTTACGGTTCTCAGGATGAGCCTTGAGACAACTCGGGTAGAAATGGCGGGAACGGTATGTATTAATTTAGTGCTAAATTAGAAGATAGCTCTCGCATGTAGATATATAGACAAAATAAAATAAAGAATATGCTAAATAAAATAAAGAACGTATTTTGGTTTTCTCTCAAATATTTTAATACATAGATATAAATACTACGTGATAAAATACAAAACATTTTTTATTGTAGCGTTTTAATTTTGGTCTATTTAAATAATCTTTTTTAAAATTTTTTTTTCCTGATTTATGTTTCGCTATTTTTTAAAGTTTAACAATTCAATGACCTTAATATAAAAAAACGTTGGTTTTTTATTAAAACAATCTATAATAATTTTATATTTCTTGTGCCTGTAATTTTAAACACTGAAAATTATTTTCTATAATATTTCAAACAATTTTATCTTTTACAATATTTCAAACATGTCACACAGCCGTTCTTACTCGGGTGTCGGAATTATGTACTTATTTACATATGCGTTCAGAAATTTTGCGTACTCTCATTATTCCTAATCATTGTTCGTCATTTTATAAACACTCCATATCTGTTGTTTAGTCAAGCTATACACACATTAGTTACCAGCATCTGAAAACATGTCCATATACGCTATCAAAAGTCATTAAAAATTTTAAACCTTATTTAACTCATTCATAATTTTATTTGTCTCTTTTTATCATGTTTCCATTCTGTCTCCTCAAGACATGTCAATTTAGGCTGCGGTAGCGGACAGTTATTTATTTTAATGAAGGTTTCACAAATATATAAATATATATATATATATGTGTGTGTGTGTGTGTGTGTTTATATATATATATATTTATATATATATATATATATATATATATATATATATATATATATATATATATATATATATATATATATATATATACAAGTATTTTTAATTCACTTGTACATTATCAATTATAATTAAGTGATTATAGATTAATTGGTTAATAAATATAAGCAAATGCGGACCCATTTATTTTTAGCGCCAACTGGGAAATAAATTTAAGAGTTAAGAAGTTACAAGGAAAAATAACAGACAGAGTCATTATTCTTAGCTTTCGTACAACTATATGTGGAAATTTTAGAATGAACACACAGATGTAAGATAGACAAAAGTTTCTGTATATAGTAGATGTAATATAATATTTATCTAAGATAGCATCACTAACTGGAAAAATAGTCGACAACATAATGACAAACATAATTTCAAAATGTGTTCAAATGTAATTGTAATACGTTAATCCTTAAACATTTCCCTGAGGAGCAACAATATGGTTGTCATGCAGCATTTCTTATTTGGTGTTAATTTTTGTTATATATTGTTATTTTAATTTTTTTTTTTAAATTTTTATTTAAAATTGTTAATTTTTGTTATGTAATGTTGTCCTATTTTTTAACTAATAATATGCACATTAAATAAAAGTTTAACGGATCCTGATCTAATTAGGAATCTGACAATAATTTTACATACAAACGTCTTGTAAAGGCGGCAGTTACGTCAACAATACAACAAATACATTGTAACGCAGTATACAATATACTTTTTAGACTTAGAGTCAAGGATTAGAGTACTAAAAATTCTTAAGTATCTACAAAGAACTTTCTCAAAAATAAGCAAATACGCTACATGCGCTTAACTTTACGTAGCCGTTAAGAAGGAAATAGCCAAAATGCAAATTTCAAAGAGTTATCAACCTATTTAGATTAGGTTTTCATATGTAATTCGATAGATTTTTCTTTGCTTTCAACGTAATCAATTGAAAGCGATTAATAACCTAACGCACAATTCATGTTTACAATAACTTGATGCGACTAGCAAAATTTGCCCTGGTGGTGGATTGATCACAAGGCATATGGCCTTCGATGACGCAGCGCACCGCGTGGACTCGGGTTCGATTCCCGACTTATCGTCGAGCGGACTGGACTGGTGTTATGGTTTACTCTAAGAGATTACTGACATATGTATCAATTAGATACATTAAAGTAGATAAATAAATAAATAAAAAATTAAAATTGTAGCTATTCGTATATATATATATATATATATATATATATATATATATATATATATATGAAAACGAAAAGTATCGAAGTATTGGGAATAGCCGTCACGAAGATTTAATCTTATGATTGGACTATATAAATGAAAAAAATACAGAAAAAACAGATATTTTACTACACTTAATATTATTAAAAAAAAACGCACTAAAAGGTGCAAAATTATTTTTATACAAATTGTTAAAAGGATTTTATAAGAACAGTTCGGAAAAATTAATAATTTTTAATAAAAAATGTTATAATGATTTTTGTATTTTACTGTCTACTTTAACGAGTATACATTGATAAGTAGAAGAAAGTCGAATGTAATAAATAACACATGACTCTATTCCTCCATATACAGGATAGCGTTAATCAATACGCAAAAGAACGTTTTTGGTTTCTATTCAGTGTAACACAATTTAATTTTTGTAGAACAGAATGGGGGTTAAAATTTAATCTTCAGGCTAAATTTAATTATAGTGTAAATGAAACTGAAAATATTGAAGTTTATGAAAGACGTAGAAGCAGAGTGACATAAACTCCCATTTGTTGCGAATATTGTCGGGATTAAGAAAAAAGACTGCACAAAAATAATATAGAGCGCCAACGGCACTTCCATGGGCAACCATAAATACACGAGTGCGAAAATTCTGTCGGGTAAACTAAGTTAACAGAATCGAGTTTAAGATTGTGATTGGTATGTATGGTACTTTGAAATAAATGTAAACTTTCTCATTTAATAATATAATTTCAAAGATAAAAAGGAACCTAATCACTTACAAACTTTTAAACGATTTTAATTTACAACTATTATTTTTATTTAAGTTATTATTTGGTATTATTGTAATACATTATTTGCGGTATATATTCTTCAGCTACGATTGAATGGAATATATTGCCGTTGTAACAAGTTGGCTGTATGTGCATATGAGCTATGTTAAATAGGTATATAGTGAATATATTTGGCGTTAATTTTGTAGAAATTCATTATTCACAATTAAATGAAACTACGTGATGTAGTATTATTTTTACTTTCTTTAATTTCTTTACCACGACCTAGGTTTCGTTGTATTACAACATCTTCAGATGGGATATTAGCTAAGATTAACTCTTAGGAACAACCAAACAGCATTTATATGTTTCAAACACAATAGCGAAAGCCTGATTTGTGCGGATTTTTGCATTGCTTATCTTAGTGAGTTTATTGCAGGGGCGCAGTGTAGGTTTTATTATATTTCCAAGAATTATACAATATACCAGTATTTTAGTAAGGGTAATAAATTCAATTGTTGTTATTATGAGAGGCTATACAATGAAAACTTTACGGTGTATGTAATAAAATTAAATGGAAGTTATTATCGGTAATATATTTATACAAAAGCAAGGGTATTTGAAAGTAAGGACAAGGTAATACACTAATTCTACATATCTCCGGTTTTGTGTATTTATATATTTATTTATTTTAATTTTTTGCTTTTATTATATATACTTATATTTATATGTGTATTAGTGCTGAAACAATTTCCAGGGTACTGTAGTATCAATGTTGTATATTTATATTATATCTAGAAGATATTAAGAATGGGTGATGCTCAAAGTACAGTTTTGGTCCCTGCAGTCCCGAAAAAAAATTCTATGGAATGAAACTCTAAAAATATGTACATGAAAGAAGTAATTTAAGTCAGATGATTAGATCAGAAGTAATTTAAGTCTTGCGATTTTACTCTTTATTGTTTATATATAAACATACAACGTTGGATCTAGGCCAGATTAAAAGTTTTCAAGTTAACCGAAAGTTCGGTTACCAAATGAATTTCAGAGGAATGTGCAGAATTAGGAAGAATTTGAGAATGGGTCAATCTGCGGGTAACCTAAGTGAGGGATTTTCTGGATATAAGTAACTTGTAACTTGATTTACAACTAGTTTATTACCAGTAAATTCCAACCATACCACTCTGTAGAAGTGGATATATATGCATGTGTTTAGAAAGAATTTCGGGGTGAGTACTAATTTGTATATAGTGTTGGAAGAGTGTGAAGTGACTTGCCATTTTGAAACTATTTTAGTCGTTGCTTTTTTAATGTTACAAACAAGATCTGCAACGAGGTTGCATTGGCAGCAACGGCGTTCACCTCGATCAAATGGTCCATGTATCTGCTCTGTAGGCTTTGTATGTGTTAAACACATATCCTGCCCATTTTTCTTTACAGGTCTAAAACTTGAACGATATAAAAGTCAAATTTAAAAAAAAACTTGAAGTCTTTCAAATGCTTTCATTTGCATATTCAACCATAGAGATCAACCAAGAATCGTCCAACTAATTCAAAGACGGCAGCTATGTTTGTGGGTCACGTTTGTTGAATGAAACTGGATCGTTTACCATTCATTTTTTCTAACATGTTTCATTTTATAATAAGTAAAAGGAAAATCAACATATTTATTTCTTTCGTGAAGCGTTAAATTTTTAAAATGCACGTTTTTATACATATTATTTAATATACCATGAAACTTTTACAGTGTTTTTATTCTGTAGAAACTTAATGGTCCATTAAACGATAAAATATAATAAAGAGTTAAGTGTAAGAAAAGTCTACTGTTTGGAAGGTGTTGTGTTGAAAGCCAACTGTTTGGAAATTAATTTTCTTAAGGTTGACAGATTTGTGGCATTTAACTTTAAACAAAACACCAATTTTCTTTATTATGACTCTTAAAAATTTAGGTGAAATAAACGATATTAGTCGTAAATTATATGAATAGTTGTACCTTCAAAATAATATATCCTCAAAAGCACCTTCAAAATTTTCTCGATACTGAAATAAAATTTAACCTCGGTCAAACACCTTGGCTTGATTATGGGGATATATTTTAACCAGACGTTTTTAGGAATTATCATAAGATAATAAAACATTTTCAAAATTTATCCACTTCTTTTGTGGTTTCATACTCCAAAAATGTAATTCATAACATTTAACAAAATAGCCTATAACATAAGTCCAGGATCTATATATCCTACATAATCATATACTTTGTAATATTATTCTTCATAATATTTTGAAAAATTAGCCAATATTTCTTAGAACCATATTCAGTTGCTTTTTTATTCACGATAATTACCTTAGAACATAGAGAAATACAGAAGGCGCATATGCATAAATCTCTTTGCGGCTGCCTGAAGCCAAAAATCTGTTTTTTCTCAAGCGCGCTTTTGCTAATAGTGCAGGACACTTACACGCACTGTGTTACCAGCAGGATAAATACACCCATCAACTCCGGGAAATCGACACATAAATATATCTGCTCGAGGCAGTATTATACACATTTGCATCTATTTATATGATGCATTGATTGGCTTATTCGAAATACTATTATGGCCGCCTTGTTAAATTTGGACGATGTTTATTCAGACCACAACCAACATCCGAAAAATCTAGGTTAAAAGTGTTTAAAAACCTCACTTTACATTTTCCCATTTTTAAAATCAAAATAATTATTAAAATCCATTGTCATGAAATGTGTGTGTGCGTGTGTGCGTGCGTCTATGTGTACTTGTATGTTTGTATACATTGATCCACAAAATGATTTTGTTACTGTTGCAAATCATTTCTCGGTTTATATATTTTACCACCTTTTTTCCATATGTAATACTTTTTCCTGATGATGATCTACTGGCATTTTAATTGATGTTGTCACATACAAACCATACGACTGTTCAGAGTTCTGTTTTAAACCTAGAGCCGCGTTTTAATACTACGCATTTTATACGTAGTGTATGTGAACATACAGGCGTTCGTATTCTTGTCTTCTGGATTACTCCATATTCTAAGGTTATATCATAGTATAACCTTAGAATACGGAGTAATATAAAACTGTAAATTATCAAACAAAATTATGGTTATAAATTCTTATAGTTTATTCTAATCTATTTTAGTCATTATTGTGTGAGTTCGTTGAGCAGATTAATTTCAGCGGAAGTGGAGAATTACGTTATAATTATGTTGAGGTTAATTTTATTAAAAGATGTTAAGTTGTAGGGTATTGCAAAAAGTAGGTTTTCATATTATAAATTATACTGAGTATAGAACTCTCTATACTTTATTGGATATAAAAAAATATTATCTTTTCGGTAATACAGGGCACAGAAATTTTCTTTCCACGAAGATAAAGCAATGTCTCATATCGAATTTCAGACAAATTTAAGGTTTACTGTATTCTCTTCTTTTAAGTTTTTAATGCCAATGTAAACTTGGCAACCATATTATTTTATTCTACACCCCTGATAATATTTTATGGGATCGCTATACAATAAACGCTGAATGACGACAAAGGTAGAAAATATGTAAATATTGCAAACAATTTAAGTGATTAATTATGAAAAAGACATCTTAAAAAATAACAGAAAAAATCCTTTGCTTTTGAGACGACAAAGACATAAAGATGTCGCTATTAGGTTTTCATTTTATATTATATTATGACCACTGTTTCTCCTACATAGATATTTTCCAAATCCTCAGTTGATGTGTTACATTTAATAAAGTTAATTTAACTCGTTAATTTAACTTCGTTTATTTAACTCGCTAATACATGATTAGGATTTATATATTTTGAAAAGCGTACAACCAAAAATTATTATTGATAATATTTTAGCTTGCCTTTTTTATTTATAAAATTATTTTTATTCTAAAAATTCAAATGGCAGGTTTCAAAATTTTTACGGCTTAAGGAATAGAAATTGTAGTCAAAATTTAATTTTTACATTTTATTGCCATTTTAAATATAAGAATTATTTACGTACGAAAAAAAGGAGCACACTCTTTGGGAATCTTCATAAAATAAATTTGGCAAGTGGTACATATTGTTTATCTTTGTAAGCGAGAGCTGTTCCACTGTTAAAATCGAGTACCTAATAATCGAATGACTACTACAATATATTTTCTTACTATACGCAATTTGCAAATGAAATATTATCTAGTGAGAAAGAAAATACGTTAGCTTTATAACAAATGTTAAATACATTTCGTATTGGTGTCATTCAAAGAATTGTAATCTGAGATTTGAATTTAATCAACGCATTTTGATAATTAAAAAAAAACAACAGCGTTTGTCAATTTCAACTGAATTGTACGTTCGTTAAAACAAAAAAAGTATAGCAGGATATAGTCTGATCGAGGTTCAGAGTTGTTACTGAAAAACCGCCAGCTCTTCACATGTGAGAAAACGACAAGATTTAACAAGAAGGATTGCTTTTTTTCATAATAACTATATATTATTAATATACTGTTATTCGATTATTTTTAATATCTTCTGTATTATTTTGAATTATAAATGTAATAAATAGACACACAAGAGTGATCAAAGAATGATAAGCTTACAAAAAACTATTTTGTTTTCATAAAAATGCTGAGGGTCATGTATTTTCACACTACGGCAATTTTTGTCGCATAAAGCCATAACAGTATCCTCTTTTACCGGATTTTTCACTATACGACCTTGAATGTCACTAATTACTAAACACAATATGACAGAAAGAATAAGACGTAAAAAATAAAAATTTGCTTATGTTATACATTCCGTATATGGTTAAAGATTGTTTAAAATAAAATTGTTCGCAACGTAGAAAAGCGAATATTTGTCCTATCATTCTATTTATTTCAAGGCTTTCACACTATTTTTCAGTTACATATTTTAATAATTTATTACCCCTTTATGATTATTATTTTTGTACTAATAAACGATCAATTATACAGAAAACATTCTTGAAAAGTTTGTATTTAATTTAAATTCAAAATTTCATCTATCGTTTTCAAACAGTTTTTTGAGACAACATAAGGTCTTAACAGCGGTAACGATTATTAAACTAGTAAAAGATAATTTTTTCCAAATTTTTTTAATAAGAAGTACACAAATTTTATCTGAGATGGTTATAAAATATGGCAGAATATGTTTATCTAGTTACTGAGCTGCGTAGTTTGCATTCTCTCTCTCTCTCTCTCTCTCTATATATATATATATATATATATATATATATATATATATATATATATAAATATATTTGTACAAACACATACGATATGTCTTGCATAGCAATGTTTAGAATACTTAAACCTATTTTCCTTGTAAAGGTGTAATTTGAATAGTCACTTTTTAAATAGGAAAACTGCATTATATTATATCTGATGGTCTAAGCTGTTTGACTGTTCAGATGGAGTTTGTGATTTGCTACGGTAGTTATAAAAATAAAGTCCAGATATAATTATCTATATTTTCTATTTGTAACTGCCCATAGAATTATTTAAATATATAAGAAAAAGAAAATAAAATATATAATATACCACGTTTGAGCCGAGTTTCGCTCAATTGGAAGATAAGGAAAATTAAAGTGAACATACAAATACATACTTTCATTATCTTAGGCTAAATATTTTGATATATTTTTGTAATTACCAAAGAAAATAAATTTTACTCCACAATATAAGTTCTATATTGATTTCTACATCAACATACTAACTCACTCTCATATATAATATTAGTTAAAATTGTAATACCTAAACCATGATTGTTAACTGTGCGCTTGAATAATTTGGTGAAAAGTAATAATGAGATACCATATGCGCTTTTATTTTTTAACGGAGGGAATAAGAAAATATAAATACTATTCACAACTTTATACAATTTAATATTTCGTAATACATGGGTGACGTCACAAAATAATTGCATCGTACTAATCTTTCCTTAAAAAACAAAAATTACTTTACAAATATTCACTCATAATTAGCGACTATAGGAGCGAACGTGAAAATAGAAGGCTATGTACAAACCAAGTAAATAACAATGAATTGTTTTTTATAGCTCGATTGTCAATAAGAATGATACGGTTTCGATTGTATTTTCGAGTATGAATTCGTTTGTTGCGAATCCAACCATGACGAAAATAATTTTCTTAACTTTGAAAGAATTTCTACTTACAGCGTATTATTTTTCTGTGGCAGATATCCAGCCGCCTAGAAGAGATTACTGAAATTCCTAAATTCTGAGCATCTTCTAGCATCGAGTATATCTCGAATCATTGATTACTGAAAATAATTTGTCTTATAATTCAATTAATTCTTATGGCTTCGTAGCGAAATAATAGTAAGATCAAAAAAACTGCTAGATTTTCAGTTTAACCAAAGGTTAAAAAAAGTTTAATATATGATTCGAAATTCTTTGCAAAAATATTTTGGTTTACTTGTGTAAATAATTTCGAAAGATATTTAAAAAAGAACAACGTAACCCGTGCATATTTTATTAAAAATTTAAGACCATAAAATTTGGGCTTATATATTTTTATATAGTTGTGGCATTATCTCATTTGTTCGAAACCGGGCCGTCAATTCATGGCCCGGTTTCGAACTTTCGATTTACACAGTTTGTTGTAATTTTTATGCAGTTAGTAATATTTTATCATGTTAAGCTTTCTTCGTTCTTTATAATGAAGGCCATTTCCTGCAACTCCTTAATTTTTTGCTGTATTTTCAGAGACACTTCTTGGTTTGTTGTCGGTGGTGTTTAAATAACATTTAATCATACATTGAGAAAAATGAAACGTGATCTTCATTTTTTAAAATAAAACTCATAATTTTTATCTACACGTTTTTTTATTCACAAAGAAACGAAAAATTTCCCATGAATTTTCTAGTTTACATTCAACATAATATTATTTTAAGGTTTAAGATCGGTGTTAGCGATTCGAACGTCCGAGTCGGTTATTAATTAGACGTCGTATATTGTACGTTGAAATAATCGCTTTATATTTGTTTTAGTTGTAGGATTTGTAATTAAGGAATAATTTCAAAAATATATATGATATCATTTAATTTTTTTACTACTTATGAGTAGTATTCACAAAACAAAAAAGTACTTGAATTTAATATTTTCTTCAATTACCCAAGCAGTAGACATCTTTCAACTTACCATGATTCCTTTCATATAATTTATGCGTTACCCAGTTCTAACGAGTATGAGATAAATGGTTACTAGTGTTATGTTCATTTATTTAATGTGCTAAGTTTACTTGTTTTACGTAATTTAATTTACACAGATGTTACTAGATATATATATTTCAAAATATATGTTAAATTCATCATTATACTACTCTACCACGACTTACAATAACAATTCTGAATTATTCAATTTCACAAAGCAAATTCGGTAGATAATATTTGTCTTTACATTCAAAAAGAATTATGTGTGTAACAAAAAAAAATATAAACCGAGAAAAGAATAACATAATGAATCGTTGTTGTTTTTTTTTGTATATTGTTCTTTGTGTATATTCCATATGTGTGATGGAAAGTACATAGAATAAATAAACTTGGTCTGTTCACATCTTAATATTTTCTGCAAATATACGTCTCGTATTTTACGTGCTCAATATTACGATTACATGCACGGCATTCGCGAACATGTTGTTGGGTATAACTTTCATGAGATGACAATCAAGCGCCCGAAATTAATTATATTTATAAAGTAAGCATTGCTTTAGTTTGGAGGTACTTACATATTGTATTTTATTTAAATGAGTAATTACTCTCATCAACATCTAAAGATATAACAATATAATAACATATTGATGTTATTTCCGTAAAAGATTGAACTGATTAAAAATGCAATAAGTTCTTCGATGCAATTAGAAATAAATAAACGATAATTATAATCAATTGAAGAACAAGAAAACTGACTAAGAGTCTATAAACCATAAATTATCTAAATAAATCTTACTTGACTTGGCGGCTACTAATCTCAGGTGAAAAGTATGGTAAACGAATTTTCAAGTTCTTAATTTTAACCTGCAAATTTCGCATTTTTAGTTATATAGGCAGTATGTTTAAATTATATTTTTCATAATCTCTTCCAAAGTAATAATGATTGTGAGCCACTCGAACGCCTATTCAATTAACGTATTAATAATACAAACGGAAATTATAAGAACCCTCATTCTTCAATGCTCTAATAAATAAAATTATTTATTGATATCTTTAATATTTGCGTTATTTATATATCATTAACCTTGACTAATTTTTTATTTCAAATACATAGCCTAACATAAAATATATAGAAGAACATAATACTTAAAGAGCCATGAAAAAAATAAGATTGTTATTTCATAAATGGCAAAATTTTGTGCTAATTTTTGTTATAATTTTTACTAGTGTAGATACCATTATTTCAAGAAAAGTATATTCCATTTTTCACAAACCTATATTTGAGACATATTTTTATTCACACTAAACAAAATTATTGTTATTTTACCTGACTACATTATATTATTATATCAGTTTAAATAAATTAAAATTAATAAATATTAAGAAAGAAATTAGCAAAAATGACGTATTAAAAATAAATTTTTGTTGTGTTAGTATTTACATAGACCAATTAAGAAGCATAAAATATATTAAGCGATAAATATATTTTATTTTTTTAATTTTTGGATTGGTTTCACGGAATGCAACATTTCTGCTTCTGTTGTCGCTTACCTGAGGACGTTTTGATTTATTTTACGGTTCAAATTCAGTAAAATGAACATAAAGTGAAAATGTAAGAAGTGACTAAGGGAAATTCAAATGCAGGAATAAAAAGTTACAAATATGCCCAAAGATGACTATGATCTTCTTGAATGTGGTTCGAAATATTAATTAAAAGAGGCTTGCCCTCTTTATGACAATAAATATGTTATTAGCGTTGGCCTATCATCTGGTCTTCTATAGAAAATTGATATATAATATTGAATCGTAATGGAATGTTAATATGCTATACATTCACTACTTTTTAACCTTTATTAATAATTACTAAAAATGTAAAGTAAGTGCATATGCATGCAGACTATTGTCTTTCGTCTCAATTATTAGATCTTTGTAGCTATTGATATGTGATTATATCGTATGTTCGTACAGATAAGAAATTTATTGTTTTGAAAATGTATAGAATGAGACATCCATTTTATGTTTTCTGTAGTTTTTACTAGTTGTTATAATATGTCTGTGTAAAAATTCCTAGAAATATTTATAATAATGCTGAAAATGTTTGATATGGAATTGATATATGGAGAATGTAACTGCAATACACGGGTTTCTTTATGATTGCACCGCAAACATTTTCTTAATCGATGTGACCCTCCAATTACAAGATCTTTGCAAGGATAGTGCAGTCTTTAAAAAACAATGCGAGCTTTTACCGAACTAATATTAATGTCATCGCCGTGGTGTGTTTACTGATTACAAGGCATGCGTCATTTGACAGCGCAGAGCACCATGAAAATTCAGGTTCAATTCTCGGCCGCCTGTCGAGCGGATCTGGACTGGTGTTCTGGTTAGCATAAGAGATTGTTTTTGTAGCAATATTTCCACCACATGTATAAACTCCATACAATAAAGTAAATAAATAAATAATAAGACATCACTTTCAATACAAGAAAGTTCACTACCTTTTCCATTTAATGTTGCTCAGGCAACATTAAATAGATAGATTGTTGGGACCGATAGAAACACATTAACTCAGAACGGAATACATAACCAGATGAATTCTCATATTTGGTCAATAACAAATATATATGCCCGAATGTGCATATATTTTACCATCTTGAACCTGATTTTTGGTCACTTCAGTTTAATGCCGAACATATTGACATTTTTGTAAAAGGGAATTGATGATCCAGCAGTGTTCCGCTTAATCGATTAAGTGGCATATGGTCCTAGCATGATCGAGTACCAACAAAATCTTCAGCTACCTACGCGAAGTTATCGTAACAAAATAGCCGGTGGAAACGTTACTCCTAGATTCCTAGATTGTATAATAGGTGTTATTTTCAAGACCGAGTACGGTAAAGGAGACATAATGCATAACCGGATAATCAAAATTTTGAAATCGGAATCTAGAACGATTTCATCGAGAGTTCATAGATCGTCTGTTAGGCGAACGTGTAAGTATTTATTTTACTGCTAGTTCAAAATTTAGAAGATTATATCTGGTACAATTTTATTTATTTGAACAAAAATATATATAGCATACACATTGATCTTGTTTTAATCTGAACTCTGACGTCTACATTGGTTTTTTGTCACTTCTCATATACTTACACTATTTTTGCACTTGGTTGACTTTGGTAAATAGTATATCCAATTAATATTTCTAACTGACATCAGCCCTTGAGTGTTTATTAATGGAGGAGAAACACTTTCAGAAACTTGAAAGAAAGTAGTTTGTAATTACGCTGTAGACAATGTATATGAGTACGCTGTAGATAAGGTATACATACAATGTATACCTTACCATTTGCCACTCATTGATAACAATGAAACTTCGTCGACTATTATTTTGGTTGGACAATTTGGTTCCACAATTGATATTTATTTTGGAGACAAATTTTGTTCCCTATTTCAATTTCATTATAGAATAAATTTTATGTTTAAAACAGAGGCGTATGAACGTTATAACGAGGTAGTTGTTTACGTGTGAGTATTTTCATTAGAGGTTGGTTGAAATTTTGGTTTAAAATTTAATCATTTATGTGTTTAATCGGTTTATATAATTTTTCTGAGCTGCAATTGGGTTTTGATTTAATTGTCAGTCTAATAGGCGATGTATATATTATAAAATTGAATACATATTTTGTTAAATTTAAATGCCAATAATATGATTAATTTAGAAAGGCAAATGAGTGTTTTGTTGTTATTTAAAACAAGTCCACCCAGTTTTGTAATTCAATTTTATCGTAAACACAGGCTTCTGTTTACATTTTCCGCTTTAAAATCTTTAATTTACGTCATGCTTTATAAAATAAATATTAATGCCTGAAATAAGGTTATAACGTAAGTCTCGTAATTTAGGACAGATTTTTCTATACTGGGTTTATCTAAGGCGATAACGTTTTGTAACTAAAGGTTTTGAGCTATGATTTATTTAAATATATTGTGGACTGAGATCTGTCTGCGTAATAAGTTAAATGATAATTTGAGGAAATTTGTACAATAAATAAAGTTCATGCCCGTTTATTTAACTCAAATCCTGAAGCCACAGTACTTAGATTATATTTATATCCATGAAGTTTTTTTACAGGTCCAGCGACTACGATGGAAATTTAACTAAAAAATAATTTAGTTAAAGTACAGTATGCTATAATAGAGAATTTGTATTCGAACTTTTCAATCAGAAAAATTCGAGTATAAATTCTACTTTGTAATAATTGGCTTAGACTAACGAATCTGAATTACGTACAACATCTGCTTAAAACAGAAGATTTGGAAAGAGGATCCATTTACCCAAGACAATGGCAACAATTGGCTACTGAATCATCAGTGAACATGTTATGATCTAGGTTATAAAATTACAGTGACATTTCAAGCAGAGTGTGGAATATTTCCTTAGAGAAATTCATTATTCATGGAAATAACTTTGGCATTAAACAAATTGGAAGAAAAGTATTTGATTAGAAATTTATCTATTTTGTTTCCTATTTCTAAACAAGGTATTTTAAAATATTATTTTAAAACTGTTACATAGCTTTAAAATAAACACAGAGTTCTAAAATTAATTTGGTTACTTCAGTTAACACTAATTTGTCACATGAACATCATCAGTTCGTAGCCACTTTTAGTTGTGCTCCAGTATGATCAAGGATCAGCAACACGTTTATTTCCAGTTTCACGGTATTTAATAATGAGTAGCCAAAATGAAAATATTGAACCTGTACCATTCGTTTAACCCAATTGCACAATCAGTTTTGGATTATTCACTTTCTGGTTTACTCTATTCAATTTGATCGCTTCAACCAAAATTTTAGAAAAGATGGACCGTGTGGTATCGCTTCAAGAGATATATAGAATAAAGTTCACAGTAACATATGAAGGGCAAATCTGCCTGTGCTCAGATCGGCTTTTATTTTTTTTATTTAGTATCTACCGATGCCACTTTAATTTCCGTTATTATTACTTAATTTTGTATCTTTTGGCTGTGGTATGGAATAATAACAATTTTGGAAGTTGTTTGACCCCTTCAACGTATAAAGTTTTGAACGCATTGAATGATTATAAAATCGAAAAAAATTTTATTTATTAGTTTTTTAACAAGCGTTATTATCCTGGCACAATTACGAATTTTTCTGTAAAATGTTTAATATTATAAAATACATAACATTTTAATATGTCTTATTTCGTCAATATGCGTGATAACCTACTTATTTAAAATATTTAGAAAGAGTTTTATAAAACATAATCTTTCAAAGTTTTTGCAAACTAACTAAAGTCGCCTGTACTATTAAACAAATGACGAATTATATTTTTTAATTTGTAATAAAAAAACCGTAAAGCACCTTCTATTTACTGTTTATAATAAGTACGTTATTTTTAGTTATTATATATTAGTTTCTTCTCTACTTAATCATCAGAAGATCTGTAGCAATAAACATGTAGAAAAGTGTTAAATTTTAAAAAATACAATTTTTTTTAAATTACTTTCTCTCTTTTGAATGCAGAAATTACAGTTTTTTAGCTTATTTCATAATTTGGCTAATAAAATAATGTTGATATTACACAAACCATGTGGTCAAAACGAAATATGTATCTTAGGTGACTAAATTAGCCTAATTTTTTGATGTCGAATTCTATTTGAAGGAAATGTTTTTAAGTATTCATGTAGCGGAGAATAGCTCATGTAATTAATTTAACTGCAAATGAATTCAGTGAGTCGTAATATATTATATACGGTGTACTGAAGAATCAACATTTACAATATGCTAAGGTATTATAAATACTTTATTGACTAATTTTATAAAAGTATTTATAGTTAAGAATTTTGATCAACTGCTGTCCTTTTAATGCTGCATTAGAGAAAAATCTAGATTTATCTTCTAATACTACACATATTTCCTAGGTTAATTATCGTAACCTGGATTCATTCAGATCGTCGCCTATTCTTGTTGGGCTTGTGTAGGCAAAGCACATTTTAAAAATAATTTTTCTACATGTAATCTAGAAATTATATATCATTGCATCTTTAATTGTTTTGAAAATAACTTGCGATTTATGTACGATGCCCATACAGGCTCACAATTACACCTTGCTTCCGTCTGCAAAGAGGTAATAAATAACTACGATAAGAGTATTGAAGAATATATTCATTAAAAGTCACACTGGAGGCTTAAACTTACACCAATTTTTGGGAACTTTGAAATGCAAAAAAAAGTCGGTTAAAAACAATGCCAAAGAAAGTCGGTTTCATACAACAATATTCTACATATTCTGAATAGATAAGAATAATTTACTTTCTAAGGGAATTTTTCATTTGAAGCGCCGAATGTGTGCAACATTCTGGATATAGGATTTGGCATTGAACAAAATATAACAAATTTTCATTTTCTGCACTATATAGACTAGATTTTTTTAAGCGGCAGCAAATTTAGGAAAAAAAATTAATTCTTCGAAAAATTATTTGAAAAAATTTCTTGCGAAAAGTTTCTAGTATAGTACAAATTTAAAGTAAATAGAATAAAAATTAGTTGAGTTAGATTTGAAAGTTGAGTGCAAAGGCAAATATTTTAGGGTAAGCAGTATTACTATTAAACTGTTTACAGATAATGACATAATCTTAAACCTGGGAAATTTAATATAATTGTATTGTCTAGCATGTCTTAAACAGCTGAAAAACTATATAATTTTTTCAAGAATTATAAAATTTTGAGTTATTGCTATAAATTTCTGGTAAATTTGTGTAATTTTATAATTTTGGTCGTGGAAGTTATAAAAATTCTGAAAAAAATTGTTTTCAAATTCCTAAATTTTTCTGTTTTAATCTATATCCCATGCGAGATATTAAATAAAAAAAATCGATTATTGTATTTACCTTTCTAAAGCTGTTACATAATTTTTTCTCGACTATTTAAATCTAAGCAGAACATATTAAAATTGTTTATAACAAATGGTTTCTAACAAAAACGACTGTGATAGATGAACGTACGTGAATAATCTTAGAAGGGTTCTCTTTTTTCCTTTTTGAGATACAGATTAAGAATATATAGATATAAGAGGATATCAAATTATTTTGTAGTCTTAGTTTACAACGCCTGCGCCGTAAAAATAATTATTCTCTTTCCATATTAACCTGGTAAACTATCATTTTGACAGTAAAGAAACTTTCCTTATCTTTTTTACTGCATCAATGGGGCTACATTCTGTAGTTTTTAAACATAGTTATTAGTTTATTCGCAAAAGTAAAAACAATTTAAGTCTAGACGCTACTACGAAGATCCTAATTACTTAATGTCCATTATACTTTTAAAGCTTTCCTTTCAATAAGACACATCAATATCTATCCAATATCAATGAACGTTATTCCCCTTAAAATAATTTTTTGCCAATATGCAAAGTGTTATTTTGAATATTTTGTCGTTGTTCTAACTATAGTCGCACAACACATCGTTAAAAGTTCATTTCTACTTAATACGTCGTAAACATTTTCACGAGCTTAAAGACAAGTCCTTCGTATTAAAAGTCACTTTTTCCTTTGCCATTATTTTCACGGGAGATTCAAAATATATACTAGCATCATGTTAATAGAAAATCCACATATGGACTGTAGCCGTGAAAACTGTCGAGTCCATGGATAATCATTTTTGCGTACGTTCATACTCATAGAGTAGGAATTTCGTTAATTTATTTCATAATGTTTTGAGGTGCTTAGCTATAGGCAGAGGTGCTATATTAATATAACTAAGTAGCTCCACTAATATCATATGAAATATGAAATTACTTTTTTTTGCATTTGATTGCAGATTTCGTCTAATTTCGAAAACAAATCTTCATATAAAAATAAATTTCCATGACTCTATTTATCTATGTAAAATAAAGACGGGATCTTTTTATTATTCATAAGTATTCTTGAATATTTTAATTGATACTGGTTTGAAAAAATTAAACATTTCTTCATGGCTGCCGAAAGATATTGACGGAATTTATGGTTTTCTTTTCTCAAAAGAAATTAGGAAAGTTTAATTACTGTGCACTTGAACAGATTAAATTGAATAAACTCGACACTAAAAGTAAATCTGATTCTTATAAAATAGCACATATAATATATTGAAGTTTATTTGTAGAATAATGAAAATTTCATACATTTTCATAGTCATCTCCTAAGATCTAATCCCCAAAGTCATGAGGTACAGCGTTCTGATTACCTTTTAGTATTTAGGACAAACCTACTTATGATGATTATGATATTCGTACGATATTAGCAAACAAAAAAATCAATAAGATACGATATTTTTGTACATGCATTTCTTGAAGATTATATTATTAAAATGTTGTGAAACACCATTTTTCTACTATATTTTTAAGTTTATCAGGAAACGTCAAGAGAAGTTTTGGCATTTATATAACGCACTTTATTTCTTTGTTAAAAAAAAAAATAATGATAAGAATTACAGATCAAATCAATCGACTCGAAAATTAATATAATTCGCTAATAGGTTTTGACTAGTCGAGTTGACGACGTACAGCTACTTGTGCATATAGAATTGACGACATAAATCCAAAATTTGGCGCTTTTTACCACCACTAGTTTATATAATACTGCTTCGTGTAAATATTTTATAAAGTTATTTCATTTTGGTTTTGGAGGCATACACTTTACCAAAGTAAAATTCAATATATTCGTCGTAGTTAACAAGTGGAAATTGAACATTATCCAAAGATTATTATACGCTCTTTAACATATCCTTAATTTCCTTACGAGTAAAAAAGTATTGATTCACTTCTGCTTGTATTGTTTCCACCTTAATGTATTACATATGAATCACTAATGCATGTTTAATCATTATGATCATTTTGTTTATAAATAAAATGGGCACATTGCTTAAAGGTGATTTAAATTAAATTGTGTTGAGAAAAGAAATAATTACAATAAGAGAAGAAAACACATAGCAATGTGTCCATATTTTCTATATTAACTTTTAAGGAAATCGCGGCTTTACTAAATATTTTGAAAAAAAAAATTAAATTATAACATAAATTTTAACATGTGTTTTACACTTGGGGACAAAAATTTCTACAATGAATCAAAGTAAAATAACATAATAAAGTTTTGCAAATATTCTTAATTAACGCATGGAATAAAATACTAACACAAGATTTGATGTCATATATTTATAAACACATGCACAGTTACACAGAAAAAACATAGGTTAGTTAATATAAATATTTTATGGATCCTTTACATTTCGATTAAATTGTATTATTTTTTACGATCTGGGAATCCGGCATTCTTCCAGGCGTTCGTCCCAAATTAATATCCATAACAATGTAATAATTAGCTTCATAATTCCTCCCTGCAAATCCACATTCATCTTATTGGATTGTTAATACCGGTTATACTTTAGTATAAGGAATATTGCTCTCGGAATCTGAAATAATACTTCACCGTTATTAAATGCAGCCGCGCTCGTTCTATGTATATTTACAACCATTTGAGAGTTTTATTGTGTAAAAATATGCCACGATTCTTATCGTCAGTAATTTGCTGCATGGAATTAAATAACTTTTTTTGTCATTTATTCAGTTAATTTGTTACATACACATTAAAATGCTCGTCAAACCAGACGAGCATTTTAATGTTTTTATTTCCTCCGAATAATTTATAGACATAATTTAATATTTTGGTTACATTTTTTTCTTACAATTTATATATAGTGAAAAATAGTATCATAACCATTTTGATTTTCCACGTATATATATATATATATATATATATATATATATATATGTATATATATATATATATATATATATATATATATATATATGTATGTATATATATATATATATATACATATTTTTTGCAAAGTTTTACAGTTGAAGTCTTTCGCCTTCAAACACTGGGGAATTTTGGAAGAAAATATATGATAAAGCCAGAACGTGATTGACTTCTTTCTCAAAGTTAAAATTATCTGATTGAACTTATTGTCCTAGACATACATCATCAAATTCGAAAGTAACGTTCTCAAAACGTACCAGTACAGGTACGACATGAAAGTTAGTCATAATCATGTCTTGTGCATGTTCATTTTAAAACCTTTTGGTTGGGAAACTCTGCTTAGGTCTCCAGAGACTAATAACTCGACCATAATCGCAATATCTTCGAAAAATCGAAGGTGACTGATGTATTCGCCCCTCATATAGATACTAAATCCATTCCAATCAAATAGCTTCAAGAAATTGTTTAATGCTGCGGTAAAGCCCATATTACCAGGAACCTTGCCCATATTACCAGGAACTAAGGATTTCTGCATATTTATCTTCAAAATATGGAAAAATTAATCTTAACCATCAAATTTTATCAGCGGATAGGTAATCGCAGCAATGTTTTTGGTGCCCATAAGAATGTTGCAGTCTGTTCTCTGGTTTATTAATTTAGTCACTTCATATGGTATTCACGCTAAGAGATGGGATGGTTCTCTTTTGAGAAGGCAAATTTATGCAAAATTATCCTTATAATATCAGCATAACTGGCCGATTCAAACATGATACCACGGCTTATTATGAAAATCACCCAAATTTCCCTTTTATTTGATAACAATTTTTTTAAAAGTATTTTTAATATTTTGATATGTTTTTGTTAATACTTTTGGGTAAGATATTTTAAAAACATATCGTTTTTAGATTTTAAGAAAAATTTTTGAACTGTTAAAATACGAAAAATCCAAAAGTAGACGTGATTTCAAGTAATTTATGAAAGACATTTAATTAAGGAAACTTTGCTAGGGTTTCCTTTTTATACATATTTCTATATGATTCATTTCATGGTGTGAATGTAACTGTCGGAAAAAGAAATAAGTGGTAAAATGAAAAAAGAATGAGGTTAAGTATAAACGTAATGTTATTGTAATAATGGTATTGTTTTCTAAATTGAAAATTTACACATTTTTTTGAACATTATATATATATATATATATATATATACACACACACACATATATATATATGTATATATATATATATATATATATATATATATATATATATATATACATACATATACATACATATTTTTCAAAGTTTATCTATTGAAATACAGGATTATCTAAGTTTTGGTCATATCAGGAGTATCCAGTAGATGGTGAAACGTTGGAAAAACGCATGGTTATAAATTGTTAGGAAGTTTTCTCAGTATAGAAGAAATAATAAACCTATTTTTAAAAAAAATTGAAAACTTATCGAAATTATTCTAATTTGCAGTCGTTCCAATATTATTCTAAAGTTTAACTTTTATGTTTAAAGGCAAATTAAAGGCGATAGATATTACATATTATCACTTGGATAGATAGGGGAAAACATATTATTGGATTTTTCATAATTCGAGAAAAATATTTGATTTTTATTATTCATAAAAGATGAAGGGACTGGTAAAATAAAAGGATTTTATTCAGGTTTAATTTAGTGCAAAACGTTAAGAGAACATTAGTCAGTCTGTTCAAATATTCGGGTGTCCAAATATGCAACGATTTAGTTAGGTGTGCATAGCGTGTGTTAGTTAGATATAGTGGTAATTAGATGTGCAAAGTTAATATCGAGACGTACGAGATACATATAATATATTTGAAACTAGTTTCTTTAATCGTTTAGAAATATATCTTCAAATAATTATTCTTAAATGTATACAAAATAAAGAAGGAAATTAGCTTAAATTTAATTGAAATTAAAACTTAAATGTAATGAAAAGTTCTGAAAGTTATTCCTAACAAATGCATATTTGATCCTATTAGAGCGTTTTCCATCTTCAATATGTTCTCATTCAAAATGCTGCTTACGGCATTTTGGTTTCATTACTCTCTGAGAGGTAGATATTGATCACAAAACTCTGTTTGAAATAATTAAAATGTTTCAGTAATTATTTTATCCCGCTCGCAATAGAATTTTCATTCTCATCGCACCCTGAAAGTCTAATGGTTTGTACATTAAAAAAAATCGAAGGGCCTGACTAATATTTTGTATGCGCAAGTATTCCTGTTGATACTTTTTTCAAGTTATAATGGAGCATCAAATAGAGGGGAATATTTTTGTTTTCATCATCACTTGTATTGTGAAGTCACGGAAATATATACTAAGTATTTAATTTTTGTTTAATCAGACGGCGCTGCATATAGCTTAAAAAGTATTTTAATTGAATTATCAACGACCCAAGTAAAGATTAAGTAAAATCGAGATGGATAAGAATAAATTTTCAATGAGGGTATTAAATATTCATGTCAACACAGAACATCAATTAAATTCTGCTCATCGTTATGCAGCAGTCGAATAATTAATTATTCCAACACTTTAACACGGAAAGCGTTTCAAATGAAACAAATCTGCAAATATGGCCCTCGTGCGGTCTTATTTTCTCCGTCGTCCCCGTCGTACGGTCCTCCCCGTATTTCAATGGTCGAACTATTGATTTTCCATTGAATAAAAATGTCCTCTAGTGACACGTATAATAAGTACGTCTCACATTAAAGAATATCGACATTGCCATTGTTAAATTTAACTATGAATAAGTTACTTTCGTTTTTGATTTATTTTACTCTCCGTTAGTTTTTGACATAAACTAGGTCAGAGTACAACTCTGTATATACATATTTTAAACATATTTATATTATACATATTTGAAACATATTTAAAACACCAATATCCAGCGGAAAAATCGTTCCTATTGCAAATAGTATCTTGGAATTTTAAAGACTCTAAAATGAAATTTTACTATTTTCATTAAACTCTTTCCAAAATATTTTAAGAAAATTTTCATATAAAGTATTCACCAAGCAAGCTATGGGGTAAAAGTAAGGTAGTTTAGCTTAGGAGGATTGATACTTCGGTTGGTCTTCCATGGTCGATTACTAAAACACACACATGATTTATTTTAAGACAAAGCTTATCTTTGCTTTCCTACCAATAAATGCCCAGTACTCGGCTAGGTTAGCGATATGTGTGTCAAAAATATGTACTCGAGGCCAAACTTTGGATATCGGTTATACATTTTATGGTTTCTTTTCAAACTTTTGAT
This sequence comes from Druceiella hillmani, assembly GCA_039881145.1. NCBI lineage: Eukaryota > Metazoa > Arthropoda > Insecta > Lepidoptera > Hepialidae > Druceiella > Druceiella hillmani. Next base: position 57,233,443 of record JAYKKI010000002.1, read on the forward strand.
TGCTTAAAGTTAGTGTATATTTTTTGCATTTACGCACAACATATGTACCAAATACAGAGATTAAAATGCTCATTATGTATATTAAATTTATATGAATCGATTTATATAAATTTTATTTGTTTTTACAATGTAAAGAATGCTTTCTTAATAACTAAAAAAATTACACGATTTTTGTAAGTAAAGACGCGTATGTCCGATTACATTAACTTCGAACCGACTGTAGTTTAAAAATGTATAACGTTTCTGAAAAACAATCTACTTCCTAAAACTACATAAATAAATATCATTTCGTTTCTTACGTAATTTCTTATTTTATTTATTGAATTAATTGTTAGGTTTTCCAACAATGCTACACAAAAATGTTAAAGAAGGTGCGCGACTAAGAGCTGTATGGAGAGAAGAGCAAAGGGAAATTAAATCGGGCATAAGATAAGTATTCCGTCGATATTGTATAATACTTCCAATTCTCAAGAGTCTATTTCAAACCAAATACGGAAGAGTCGATTTTTATTTGGTACTAGTTAGGCATGTTCAACGTTCTGTTATTATTTTGTAAATATATTGATGATCAGCCTAGCTATTTATTAATAAATCTTTATCTCCGATTTATATTTTTCAAGAAAACACTTCTGACCTTTAATAATGTACTAAATAATAATAAAATAAATAAAATAAACATTCTTTCATTGATTTCTTCAGGCAACCAGTTAAAATAACATTATAACAGCTAACCCACAGAGAAGGGATTCCTTTATTTTCCTAATAGGGGTTATGTAAATATAATAAATAGCCTACTTGCTACACACGCATATATTTAAATATATATGTATATATATATACACACACTTATATATATATATATATATATATATATATATATATATATATACATGCGTGTGTGTGTATATAAGTATGTATCCTAAACCAATTACAAATAAATCTCGGATTAATAACAGAGTATGTGCTATTTCATTTCAATTTTGATGTTAACTATAATATATGAAGTCAGGATTCGAGCTTTCTTAAAGTATTAATAATTATTACGAAAACCGGTCGATTAAACGCACATCATAAAGCCAGATAGAATCTTAGATAATATTTGCAGATAAAGAAAAGTCCTAAATCAGAAGTTATTTCTAACTAATAAATTACCAAATAATTGACTGGAACCGAAGAAAAGTATGAATTAAGTTTATTAATTTATCTACACCACTTTTCTTTAAATGTAGTGGATGGCTCGAATATTCTGCTGCAACAAATATGTTGTGTTGAGAATTCGTCGTCTGAGTTGCAAATTAATAAGATCATATAACAAAGTTTCAAAGAAAATCCTGTGGCTATTTTCTTGTTGGAATAATTTTCTAAATATATTAAATATGTGTTTATACCTGTTATGTTTATAAGGCTATAAAAATCACCATGGGCCACTTATTTGTACCTCGAGCAACGTTATACATCTCTCACATTTTGTCGACAGTATCAATTTCACCTTTGGTTGTATTGTAGTCCATTATCTTTTCAGGTTAACCAGTCATCTCACTGATTCCGACATCGTGGTGCATGCTAAACACAATGAGGACATTTTAAGGTTTTTAGGCACATAGGAAATAAGAATGCAGTTATCTCGATGACCGAATAAAGTGGAGTTTGCCGCTCAGCCTCGTATCTCCGTAAATTGTTTAGGCAATTCTCTTTTATTTTTGCAAATCGTCCCAATCACAGTCAACATGTATTCTGACTCAAGTTTTGCAACAAGGAACACTAGTAAAGAAATTATCACATGTGACATTACTGCCAGTATTGTGAATATCTTTACACAGTCACAAAACAAATGGCATAGACGAGTTATCAACTTTATAGGAGGCATCAGGTTGTTTGCCTACGTAAATTCTCATATTTTGGGAGCAAAACATTTTGGCATCTGTCAAGATATAAATTTTTATAGTATATTTATTTGGTTTAACAGGATGTACTGCTCAAAGCTATCTCTGAAAGCCTCTAATTTTTCGTCAATTTTAACAAATCTAGACACACTATTATTTTTTGAAAGTTGTCACAATTTCTCCAAATATTCTCTAATAGGAGCTAGTTTATATACAGCAGCTCTTTTAGCTCGGGTATCTTTTTCGTCAAATTTGAGACATCGAATCAATAAATAGAAACTGTTCCAGCTCATAGTCAATCGAGTCTAGGGACAAGCGATCTGTTCTGAATAAATCTTTGGCATTCAGTCGATTATTTCTTTTGACTTCAGCAAAGAGTAAAAGGCTTAAATGTGCTTAAATTGTTATGTCATCTGTGTCAGACTAGTATTTTTCTTTTATAAAATTTAATTTTATCAGATTTATTTGTTCATTAGTTTATTAGTGCTTTTACATTAACACATGGAAGTTGAGGTACTATGTTTCTGGCAAGTGGTCTTACTTATTGTGCGGCAGGAGTTTTTTTCCATCTTGTCTGGCCATCTTTTCCAAGGTAAAAATCTCGTGACCCTTGAGGATCTTGTAACTTGCTGACCTTTTCATAATCTTCTTGTTCGGTATCGTATGTTTCTTCTTGTATTATGACAAAATCTTCCATCTCGCTATCATTTCTTCTTCATAGTTAGAGCCAGAACTTTCTTCCTCCAAAAGCCATCTGATATGATCATCATCCATATTTATGTAAAATATAACCTATAAAATAATAAAATTGGACAAAAATACATGGACACGTAGCAAATAACGCAAACATGCACTAAAGTTCCATCAATATATTAAATTTATATTTAAACGAAATGTAATTCCTATACCCGCGTCAGTCTCATGGACAAATCGGCGCTAAGAGCGACTGCACGTGTGTCTCGCATGAACGCGTGGTGTGTACTAAAGTTAAGCTAGGAACAAATCCGACAGCTAGCCAAAAACTTGATTTCCCAGGTTTTCCGGGAAAAGAAACAAATACGCAAAGGTGTTTCGTCGGTTCCACAGACCAGCGTGCGGGTATAGGTTAACATAATTCTGTCTTCGGAATTAAATAAAACTATATAATACTATGTATATGTGTCAGATGTTATAAGTTAATTTATAAAGTGGTTAAAATATATTTTAATAATTTTTTTGATATACATCGTTCTCATAAACGGACTAGCTTTCCAAGTCTCCTTCACTATCGGACCTACTGCGGGACATAATATCTGTATGACGCTAATTAACACTGCTGTCTCTATCTCCTCTTACATAGGCGTTCGTATCCATGCTCGGTTAATCAAATGGTTTGGTCAATTGATTTTTGTGAATGGAAATTGTGAGAACTTTTTCCCTTTTATATTTTATCTGATATTCGAGGAAAAACGGGAAAAATTACCTTTGATAATTATTTATCACATTCCTAAGGAGTTTACAACTGAGGAATTTATGACCTTTTTGAAAGAAAAAAATCTCAAAAAGTGTGCTACAACTGAGTTGGCTATAATTCGTACCAATGTCCATGGTCGTACCAAGGTACCAAGGTCGTTACGGATCCAGAATATTTTTTAGTAGAATCAAATCACTTAACGGTTCTTTTACGAGTATTCAGTAGTAATTTTCAGCAGTAAGGTACGTTTGATGATTACTTAAAATATAAGATTACAAGCCACTGTATGATTCATCTGTTAAAAATGCTTCTACAGTGAAATTTGATGATTAAATGTACCTGTGGCGCAAAAGCCATTCACTTAATTTCCCTGTGGGAACTCTACAGGGAAATTAAGTGATATAATAGTGATAATATTGGCAATTGTGGTAGGTTTTTCTTGGAGCAGCTCTAAAATTTATTAACGGTGAATACCATTGTAATGTCTATTAAGAATAAGAAATACCGGAGGGGTTTACTAATCTTAATGAATATTACAATCACATTCGCTATTTTTCTATCAATAATTAATAATACATTAGCAGGATTAGTCTTTTCAATGAAATGCCTAATCCATTCGATAATAAAATTGTCTCGAAACCAACTAGATAGATGGATTTTTGCCAATAGTATCAGGTGGTGATCACAAGAACTTAATCTCGGCACGTTCAAAATTATAAAGT